>OZ014429.1:41013953-42213953 GCA_963966015.1 Aphidecta obliterata | reverse complement strand
ACGATTGGTACATGTGGGTCTCGATGACTAAAGGACAAGTAACTCTTCCCGTTTTCCAGTCCTTGGAAGCGTTCTGGCCCGGAGTTTTGAGTTTGATTGGTTAGTTCCATGTTTTTTCGTTTTCACTTTGGAAAAATCAAACTTTTTTTTTATAAATTGAATAATTGTTCAGGTGATACCTCCTCGGCCATGAGAACCCTCCATAATTACCACCAAGTTTGGCAACAGTACGGTTTCACTCCGGAATTTTATCACATTCCACAAACGGAAGCGGGATTGAATAAGGAAAGCTGGCCGTTGAGACCCGAATTGATTGAATCGATCATGTTGTTATACAGATCCACTGGTGATCCTTTCTTACTTCAGGCAGGCGAAGATATCTTGAGAAGTATACAGCATAGTTCTAGAACCCCATGTGGATACGCTACTGTTAGTATTTTCCTATAAGATCATTCACATCGTCTAATACAAACCCATTGCAGATTAAGGATGTGAGAGACCATAGAAAAGAAGATCGCATGGAATCCTTCTTCTTATCAGAAACCACAAAATATCTGTATCTTCTTTTCGACTCGGAAAATTTCATTCACAATCAAGGTCAACATGGAACAGTCGTCGATACGCCGAACGGTGAATGTATAATTGAAACTGGAGGATATATTTTCAACACTGAGGCCCATCCGGTCGACCCTAGCGCTTTGCATTGCTGCTATGATCTCCCGAAACAAAATGTTTTTAATTTTTCAGAATTTTCAGCCAAGAAGAATATCTTTAGAGGCGAAACTATCAATGGAAGGAAAAAGAAAATGAAGGAAATAAATAACCTCAATTCTACAGAAGAGAATGATGATAAAGAAGCAATGCATGAAAAGAATCAAATTGGTGACGATGAGTTTCAAAGTGAAAAGTCAAACAATTCCTTCAAAGTTGAGAATGTTGATTTCAGTGAAACAGATGCAGAAGGAAGTAATTTTAGTCGGGACACGCTAGATTTAACAATTTTAGATTATACTGTGAAAATGATTCCGAACGAAGAAGAAACTTTCGATCCCAATAAAATGCTGGAAAGATTCAGATTCGAGAATAAGTTTCCGAAAAATACAACTTGGGAGAACAAATACGAACTTTTGAGTTGTAAAGCTCAACCGTTTTTGCAGAAACTTTCAATTTATGGGGAGTTTTTCCATAGGTAACTGCTGATTTTTTTTCTGCAGGTACGAAGTGGAATTATATTTGGAATGTATTTATTTTATTAGAGAATATATTGAAAAGGTATAATGTTTATTGTAATTCTTGTTTGAGTCGAAGAGTAGGGCAATGAAACTTTTATTTCCTTTATTTGAACATTTATCTAATGTAAAATTCACAATAAGTCCAGTACAAATAATATTTACAATAAATGAACAGTCAACTACTTCACCAATACCACAACAAAAAAGGGTAAGTATATCATTTGATAAAACAATGGTTAACAATTGTAACATATTTTCGAAGACAATTATAAAAAGCACTACCGTGAAGTCAGGAGTTTCTGAGCGCTCGTTCATCCACTTTGTAGGTATACTCCGTTTAAGAATTATTGACATCTCGGTTGGCTGTGAAAACTCGAATTTAAGTTGGTAATAGACTATTCAGTAATATTTTGGGTTGCTGAATTCAGGTTGGTATAGGAATAACACTAACATTACCCATAGAAATCTTGCTTTGATGATTTTATCGAAGATATTGGTGAATATGTAATTATAAAAATTTGCTCTGAATTTGAGTATTTTTTGTCTTATGCTATTAAAATGGCTGGAATTGACCAGGATACATCGCGCCTAACAAGAGAACGCCAGGCAGTTTGTCGGTGTTACTTCGAGTTTTTCAAAGTTTTGGCATATATTTCCGCTAGTGTTTCAGGTAAACTGTTATTCACCGACTCAAAGTGTATTCTGATTGATCAATGTCTCTTAAATTTTCAGATTTCACCAAGCCCTGTCCGTAAAATATTAGCATGTTATTATAGCCTGGAATTAGCAGTGGAAGAAAACCTGTGCGATACGATTATTCCTTCAAAGAGGCATTGAATGACTTTGTTTTTGCTAGAATTAAAAACAATGAATATATCAGTTTAGATATTCTTTTCGAACTGGCCAAAGAGCACCTAGATTTCAATTGATCGAAGTCAACATTATATTATATCATAAAAAAAATTGGATACAAATACAAAAAAGTTGATCGAAGGAAAATTCTTATTGATAAACAGAAAAATATAATAAAAATAGTACGATATTGTGATAAATACCGAGAATACATGGAACAAAACGTAAAATTCATTCATCTAGATGAGATTTGGATATTCGAAAACGGTATTCAAATTTGTCAGTGGACACTAGAAAATAATCCAAAAGGTATGCAGAGTATTATTCAAGGGTAAAGGCAGAAGGTGCACTATTTTGAATGGTGGAACAATTGATGGATTTTTACCTGGATGTGATCCGATTCTTGACAGTGGTATTAATGATAAGGATTACTATGAATGGGTTATTGAAATATTGAAACCTTCCCTGCAAAAGGATGCCCATCAATAGGATTATGTCAGCTTATTCAATAAACACATCTAAATCACTACACTACGTGGAAACAAAGTTTTCAATGATATTTTTATCTTTGCTCTTGTATCATTCATAGATATTTTAAGTTTATTTATTATACTTATACTGTATGGTACCGTGTTCACATTCCCTCTGCTAATACACATGCTATATTGTTCCCAATTCAAAAGTATACTGAATAATTGTGAAATTGCTCATCAATTATAATATTTTCAATAATTCATGGACAGTTTTAATGAATAAAAATAAAAATTGACTTTCTTAAAGTATTCAATACCGAGCAATAAATAATTCACAAATTGGTTCATATATTGATAGTTCGGTACAAAGTTCATGTCAAAATTCTTCATGTACTATAAAGATTCTTAATTTTTGTTTCTCTCTTATTTCTTAATACATTATAACGTTTATTCCAATCCATTCTTTTGGCCCTGTGCTTGCGAAGTATCCAAAAACTTTTTTCTGTTGCACCACTAGCTACCTGCTAGAATTCCATTAATTATCCTTCTTAAATCCTGACATAAAATGGTCCTCTTATAGTTATATGGTTAGAATTTTGCAAGATTTCCAATACCAATAAATATTGCATGGTCCTGAGTGAAAATAAATATTTATTTGAATGATCTTCAATTTTCCATGGTTGACTTTTATATGAACGATAAGTTCAGATAATTTCATATGAAAGCATTCCACGATATTTTTGCGCTTTCAAACCTGAATTCCTATGTTTGAACTGCAATCGAAATATTCCGGCTTAATTATTCGATAATTCGTATACTCAACACTTTTCTAGGTTATATTTATGTTCCATTTCTATGATGAAATTTAGTTACTTTTTAGTAACTAGAAATAAAGCCTCGGCTGGACGTTCATGGCCTGCTTCGATGTCAATAATTCTTAAATGGACTATAGATTCGCAATTTCCAGTTTTAGAAGAAATTTTTGACAGCTGTCAAAAAAATGACAGCAGCTCTTTGTCAATCATGACGATTCAGGTGTTACAGAAATATAAGGATTTTTTATTCAATAATTCGTTGGAATTCAAAATGTAGCTCGAATATATCATTCTCCATTAAAATACGAAATTTCGGCACGATCGAATCCGTAGTTTTTAAATAACGAAGAAAACTAAATTTCAAACGACCATATTCCCGGAACCCCTGGTCGAATTTTGCCCAATATCGAACTTGACCAAGATTCGAACCTACCCTGAAAAGTTCATCAAATTTCGAGGTCGTCCCGTTCGAAAGTAATAATTTTCTGTGGCGAAGCGAGCGCTCAAAAACAAGTGAATTGTGACAGAAAAAAAAAATAAAAGTTCAGTTTTCTGCGAGTATGTATATTTCAGTCGCAAATGCTTAAAAATTTCGAAAGTGAAAAGCTTCCATATAAATAATGGTCTTCATTTATCATTTAGGTCTGAAGTACTTCCTGGTAAGGAACACTTCTCTAGTTCTGTTTTGATGGCGGCGATTAGCGGTATAGCCGGATCGCTTTCTCTAAACTTGCCCTCGGCTTGTATGTGTTCGATATTCACTTTCGGTGAAATTATTCCGGCGCTCACAGGTCTCACCGAAGGAGACGTCGAAGAGCTTGTCCATGCTCCTCTAGGCTTCACTTCTGGTTTTCTGGACACTGACGTTTTTGGTCGAGGTTTCAAGTGTGGATCAGCAAATCCTTCTCCGCTATTGAAAAATGCCAATTTAGTAAGTGGAGCTTTTAAAGATAATAAAAAATTTTCCTCACCGTTGTGCATCCGCGTTCGCAGATTTACTCTTGACTTCCATGATATTCTTCTTGGTCTCCTCCTCCGGACCCTGCACTCTGCTACCGAAAAGACTGAAGGTATCGTCCAACAACTCGTTGAATCTCCTCCTCATTCTGGTAACATTTCTGGGAGTCTTAGTGAGATCATCAATTCCTTCATCCACACTCATACCTAGAAATTGGTATTGAAAAAACTGGGAGAAAAAAAGTCGAGCCTTCTCTAATACCATGCTCTAATCTTTTACAATGGATGTCCCAAACTACTGGTCCAATAACACCTGGATCTGCATTTGTACCTACGCTTCCATGCCTTGCGAATGACGGATATGGAACATGTCTTATTTCGACCTCTGCATCTTCAGGCATATCTAGGTGTAACATACTTACAGGTTCCAGTACCTTATTGAGCGGTTCTGGATTATTTATTCTGGAAATGAGTTACACATTACACAAATATTGAAAAATTAAACTAGATAAACTAATAAGCAAGCCAAAAAAACAATTCATGTATCCCAGATACCAACGAATCCATTATTTGCAGTCGTCAACCGGTTTCGATCCATATCAGATCTCATCAGTACGATTAGCAAAATGATAAATTCGATATGAGTAACAGAAAACCTTAAAACATAAGGCAACGTGGACCTGAGAAAATTTCCCAAATCACGCCACCTGTCCGTTCCAAAAGCAACTGTCTCAAATATCTGTAGATCATAAAATGTCTTATCGGCTCTCCAAAAACGAAATACACATGTATGACAACGCCGTAAACATTACAAGCATAAATAGTCACACATGGAATTTACGGATTCAAGCTTCAACCTTATTCGTCTGAATAATTGACTAGAAGAATAATATATGGCTGTTTTTCTGAAATTATTGAACTCAGGAATAAAAATTGAAAAATTATATTAGATAAACTAATAACCAAGCCAACAAAACTTATCTTAAAACTGTCTTATCGGCTCCCCGAAACAAAATCCAATTAACCCTATTAATTAGCTAAATAAAATTATTTGAAAATTTTTGATTACTAAAATTAAATACCCCTTAACTTTAATAATTTCAAACATTCAACACGGTAATCTTCACATTTTGATCACATTTTTTCTATTTTTTAAAAATATACAAAAATGAATATTTAATTTTTAACCCCTAAATAATTAACCAATAAAATTACTGTCTTCAGAATAGAATATTTTAAAAATTCTTATAATAGCATCTTTGAGCGCTCGTACTACTTACACGAGGGCTATATCATTTCGTCACGATGTCTGTATTTTTCGAATTTTGAGCCGAAAAAGGTCTCAATCGACTATGTTCGACTCACTGATGACGAATCCGTCGGAAAATTCGAGTTTGTCCGTCCGTCCGGCCGTCCGTATACACGATAACTCTCGAACGGAATGTCCTAGAAACTTGAAATTTTCAGGGTAGGTTCGAATCTCGAATGCCGAGGTTAAGTTCGTTATTGGGCAAAATCCGCCTTAGGGTTCCGTAAATATGGCCGCTCGAAATTTTGTTTTCCTGATTACTTTGAAACTACAGATTCGATCAAGATGAAATTTTGCACTCTAATGGAAAATGAGGTGTTCAAGCTACATGCAGAATTTTGTTCAGCTCGCATCACCAGAACCATAGAAACCATAGAAAATTGTAACTTTTGAACGGAAATGCCTAGGGACTTGAAATTTTCAGGATAGGTGTGGATCTCGATTGTCGTGATCCCTTTCATCTGTGAGCAAAATTATACTAGGGGTTCCGTAAATATGGTCGTTTGAAATTTAGTTTTCTTGATAATTTCCAAACTACAGATTCGATCGTGACGAAATTTTGTATACTTATGGAGAATGATATATTCAAGCTACATCTCTCTAGATCGCATGACCAGAACCATAGAAACCATAGAAAATCATAACTTTCGAACGGAAAGGTCTAGGGACTTGAAATTTTCAGGATAGGTGTAGATCTGAAATGTGGCGTTCACGTTTATCAATGAGCAGAATTATACTAGGGGTTCCGTAAATACGGTCGTTCGAAATTTTGGTTTCTCGATAATTTCGAAACTACGGATTCGATCGAGATAAAATTTTGTATTTTAAACGAGAATGACATATTAAAGCAATATTTTGTCCAGATCGCATGACCAGAACCATAGAAACCATAGAAAATTATAACTTCCGAAGGAAAAGGCCTAGGAACTTGAAATTTTCAAGGTGGGTTTGGATCGCGAATTTCACGGTCACGTTTATCAATGAGCAAAATTAGACTAGGGGTTCCGAAAAAACGGCCGTTCAAAATATTCTGTTTCTGATAATTTCGAAACAACCGATTTGATTGGAATGAAATTTTGCACCTTGCTGAGGAATAATGTATTCAAACTACGTGCGAAATTTTGTCCAGATCGCATCACGAAGACCATAGATACCGTAGGAAATTTTAGCGAATTATCAAAAAAAAAAATTGGTCACCTAAAGCACTGACTTGAAGTCTGGATTATCGCCTTAGTTTGAAAATTTGTTCGACAGCTGTCAAAAATTTCCTCAATTGGTTTCCAAAACTGGAAAATGCGAATCTACCTACAAGGTGCATGTACGAGCGCTCAAAAGCTCCTGCCTTCACGGCAGTGCTTTTCGTAATTTTATTAATAATATAAACTATTAAAAAATTTCTAAAATTTTAAAATTTTCGACTTTTTTCTATATTTTTGATCACTTTTTCTTCAATTTTTTAAAAATATACAAAAATGAATATTTAATTTTTAACCCTTGAATAATTAACTAATAAAATTACTGTTTTTGAAATAGAAAAATTTAAAAATTCTTATAATAGCATCCTTTTAATATAAACTATACAAAAATTTTTGAAATTTTTTTGACTTTTTTTGTATTTTTGTTGGCTTGCCTATTAGTTTATCTAGTATAATTTTTCAAATTTTCATTCCTGAATTCGATAATTTCAGGTAAACAGCCGTATATTATTCTTCTAGTCAATTATTCAGACGAATAAGGTTGAAGCTTGAAACCGTAAATTCCATGTGTGACCATATATGCTCGTAATGTTTACGGCGCGTCATTCATGTGTATTTTGTTACGGGGAGCCGATAAGACAGTTTATGATCTACAGATATTTGAGACAGTTGCTCTTGGAACGGACAGGTTGCGTGATTTGGGAAATTTTTTCAGGTCCACGTTGCACGTTGTTTTGAGGTTTTCTGTTTCTCACATCGAATTTATCATTTCGCTAATCGTACTGATGAGATCTGATATGGATCGAAACCGGTCTACGACTGCAAATGATGGATTCGTTGGTATCTGGATATGAATTGTTTTGTTGGCTTGCTTATTAGTTTATCTATTCATTCATTTCATTCCTGAATTCGATAATTTCAGATAAACAGCCGTATATTATTCTTCTAGATACACATTACATCACCCATACATTGATTTTTATAGTTACCTTGGAAAAGATTTTATCGAAGGCATGGACAAGTAGGATTTTGGACTTGCAACTCCAGGATCATTATTTCCAACGAAAATAGTATCTATCGAATTCCTCCGGCTGGCATTACTGTCGGAATCGTAAACGTCTTGCGGAATTTTGACCACATTCACAGGAACTGTCTTGTTCAAAGCTGCTCTGGGACGAGGAGGTTTCTTAGGAGGAGTAGATTTTCTAACAGTCATCAAAGGGGATATGTCCAAACTCGTGGAGCTACAAAATAGTTGTGGTAACTCGTGCCACTGTTTAAATTAAGTTTTTACCTTGAAGTGGAGGGACTCAAATAAGCTGCTGATTTGCTGGAAATCCCACTTCTCAAACTCTCCGTCGAGGCTTGGTTTTGAAAATTGATATAAGTGGGGGATTGTTCTCCACGTTTTCTCACAAAACTATCAGATTTTAGTCTAACGTTGTCGGCTTCCTCGACAGACCGTTCGAATATTTGTCTCCTGTTTTCAATTCCCGCCTGGTGAGACTTTTTGCGTTTGGTGCAACCGAGCGTGAGGAACGCAACGAGAAGTAAGAGAACCAGCAGGGAAATGATGGAACCACCGATAACAATCCATGTGTTCTTCGCTCTACTCAAACTCTGCGCCTTCGAAGGTTTGAGATATGCTGGAAAAAAACTATGAAGTCGACGTGAATCAGAAAAATACCAATATTCACCCACGTTCAGCTTTGATGAGCGTGGAAAATCCGAGTTCTTGCCTCACTTCTTCGTCGGAGATCAAGCTCATATCAGCAACTGCAGTGATGGCAGAGACGGGCTTACCAGAAACCGCAACATGATACAAAACCTCGATCTCTCTGTTTCCATCGAGGTTCTTAGGATCGACCTGGTGGATGTACACATTGACTGGCTTGTTCACCACTGCTTTTCTTCGTTTCCGTTTGTAGCCCAAGCCAAGATGACGATCTTGTTGTCTTGAAAAAAAGATGGAAAGGTTTCAGTTTGCGCATTGGATTATATATATGAATTTTAATCACCTTTGAAATGCCTTCTTATAGAGTTTCACCAGTTTGTTCTTCAAATCGGCGAGCTCTGGGTCTTTACCGTCGGTTTTAATGACTGTTACAATCCAGAATTCCTTATCTGCGTCTATTGAGTTATCAGAGTCGGGTGGTTCACTAGATGGTAGTCTAGTATTTTCTTTTGGTCCACAATTGTCCAAGCATTTTGGGGTTGGTGAAGGTTTCTAGACAGCAAACTTTGTTTTAATGGAAATCAGTTGAAAAAATGTACAAAGATTCCCAGTAAACCGAATGAAATGAAAAACAATGCTCATATTTCCGATTAAATTTTCATCACTGACCAGGATGGATAAATACGAGTACGAGAAATCGATAAGTTCAATGAACAGATAATAGCAAAGTCGGATATGTAGAACAGGTGAAAAGAGGATGAATAACCTGGCGTGACTCTTCACAAGGCATTCACATGCCCGATCCAAATACAGAAATACGAAGAAAAATACGATGATTTAGGAATTTTTTGATTTAAAAACAAACAAAATTACCTTATCTTGGTCATCTTTAGATCCAGTATAAATGGTGGTTGTAACTGTGGCTGTGGTGGTGTAAAAAACCGTGGAAGGGGGCTCAATTATCCAGGGTCCCTCATCTTTATCGTAAGGACCGTCGCCCGAACCGGTCCAAAAGAAATCTTCGAATTTGTAGTTGTTATTTTTATGATTGAGCTGGTCTAGAAGAATTGAATCTGTGAAAAGATGACACACATCTAATCGATCCATTAGAAAATATCACTGGTAATTGAAATAGACTTATGGGGTCGCAAGAAGCGGCAATAACGCCGCCCACTAAAATATCACTTAAATTTTTTTTTTTCGAAAGAACAAGCACTTCTAACCATATTTATGCGATTATGATCTTCCCTATTGAAAGTCAACATTTATTGATGGAAAAAATGGACCACATATAAATGAAATATGAAAAAACCCTACCGGAAAATTCCTCAACATTTCATTCTTGAATTCTATTATAAAATGACATCTTGTGCTTGGTACGGTGCTACGGTGTTTTCAGAATCGATGGAAGGGTCAGTCATTCTTAACATTGAATTTAAAATATATCAAAACATCCAAAAACAAACTACTTTTGGTAGGATTGCGTTTTTCACTGGATTTTGCGACCTAATTTATGTACACCCTCGAAACAATTTTTAATTATGGAAAAATATTTAAGATTCTAAATTATTGGAAATAATAAATTTAAATTTTAGTCGAAATTTCTAAGACGCAACTATGGTAAATACCTTGAAAAATCATAATGAGTCTTTTTGTTATTGTTGTTTTTTTTTTCCCGTTGTCATTCTTAACATGAATTTAAAATATGTTGAAACATCCAAAAACAAACTACTTTTGGTAGGATTGCGTTTTTCATTGCATTTTATGACCTAATTTTTGTACACCCTTGAAACCAATTTTTTTAAGGGAAAAATATTTAAGACTCTAAATTATTGGAAATAATTAAGTAAAATTTTAGTCAAAATTTTCAAGACGCAACTATGGTAAATACCTTGACAAATCATAATGAGTCTTTTTGTTATTGTTGTTTTATTTTTTATTTTTTCTCGTTGTCATTCTCAACATGAATTTAAAATATGTTAAAACATCCAAAAACAAACTACTTTTGGTAGGATTGCGTTTTTGATTGTATTTTATGACCTAATTTTTGTACACCCTCGAAACAATTTTTTTTTAAAGGAAAAATATTTAAGACTCTAAATTATTGGAAATAATGAAGTAAAATTTTAGTCAACATTTTTAAGACGCAACTATGGTAAATACCTTGACAAATCATAATAAGTCTTTCTGTTATTGTTGTTTTTTTTTCCGTTGTCATTCTTAACATGAATTTGAAATTTGTTAAAACATCCAAAAACAAACTACTTTTGGTAGGATTGCGTTTTTGATTGGATTTTATGACCTAATTTTTGTACACCCTCGAAACAAATTTTATTGAATGGAAAAATATTTAAGACTCTAAATTATTGGAAATAATGAAGTAAAATTTTAGTCAAAATTTTTAAGACGCAACTATGGTAAATACCTTGACAAATCATAATGAGTCTTTTTGTTATTGTTGTTTTTTTTCCCCGTTGTCATTCTTAACATGAATTTAAAATATGTTAAAACATCCAAAAACAAACTACTTTTGGTAGGATTGCGTTTTTCATTGCATTTTATGACCTAATTTTTGTAAACCTTCGAAATAAATTTTTTTTATGGAAAAATATTTAAGACTCTGAATTATTGGAAATAATAAATTTAAATTTTAGTCGAAATTTCTAAGACGCAACTATGGTAAATACCTTGAAAAATCATAATGAGTCTTTTTGTTATTGTTGTTTTTTTTTTATTTTTTCCCGTTGTCATTCTTAACATGAATTTAAAATATGTTGAAACATCCAAAAACAAACTACTTTTGGTAGGATTGCGTTTTTCATTGCATTTTATGACCTAATTTTTGTACACCCTCGAAACAATTTTTTTTTAAAGGAAAAATATTTAAGACTCTAAATTATTGGAAATAATAAAGTAAAATTTTAGTCAACATTTTTAAGACGCAACTATGGTAAATACCTTGACAAATCATAATAAGTCTTTCTGTTATTGTTGTTTTTTTTCCGTTGTCATTCTTAACATGAATTTAAAATATGTTAAAACATCCAAAAACAAACTACTTTTGGTAGGATTGCGTTTTTCATTGCATTTTATGACCTAATTTTTGTACACCCTTGAAACCAATTTTTTTAAGGGAAAAATATTTAAGACTCTAAATTATTGGAAATAATTAAGTAAAATTTTAGTCAAAATTTTCAAGACGCAACTATGGTAAATACCTTGACAAATCATAATGAGTCTTTTTGTTATTGTTGTTTTTTTTTTTTATTTTTTCTCGTTGTCATTCTCAACATGAATTTAAAATATGTTAAAACATCCAAAAACAAACTACTTTTGGTAGGATTGCGTTTTTGATTGTATTTTATGACCTAATTTTTGTACACCCTCGAAACAATTTTTTTTTAAAGGAAAAATATTTAAGACTCTAAATTATTGGAAATAATAAAGTAAAATTTTAGTCAACATTTTTAAGACGCAACTATGGTAAATACCTTGACAAATCATAATAAGTCTTTCTGTTATTGTTGTTTTTTTTCCGTTGTCATTCTTAACATGAATTTAAAATATGTTAAAACATCCAAAAACAAACTACTTTTGGTAGGATTGCGTTTTTCATTGCATTTTATGACCTAATTTTTGTACACCCTTGAAACCAATTTTTTTAAGGGAAAAATATTTAAGACTCTAAATTATTGGAAATAATTAAGTAAAATTTTAGTCAAAATTTTCAAGACGCAACTATGGTAAATACCTTGACAAATCATAATGAGTCTTTTTGTTATTGTTGTTTTTTTTTTTATTTTTTCTCGACATGAATTTAAAATATGTTAAAACATCCAAAAACAAACTACTTTTGGTAGGATTGCGTTTTTCATTGCATTTTATGACCTAATTTTTGTAAACCTTCGAAATAAATTTTTTTTATGGAAAAATATTTAAGACTCTGAATTATTGGAAATAATAAAGTAAAATTTTAATCAACATTCTTGAGACGCAACTATGGTAAATACCTTGACAAATCATAATGAGTCTTTTTGTTATTGTTGTTTTTTTTTTATTTTTTCTCGTTGTCATTCTTAACACGAATTTAAAATATGTTGAAACATCCAAAAACAAACTACTTTCGGTAGGATTGCGTTTTTCATTGTATTTGATGACCTAATTTTTGTACACCCTCGAAACAAATTTTGTTTATGGAAAAATTTTTAAGAAGTAAAATTTTTGAGATGTAACTATGGTAAATACCTTGACAAATCCTAATGAGTCTTTTTGTTTTTTTTATTTTCCCTCGTTGGATTTTACAGGTGATGTTAAAATAATAAATCGTCAGATATAATAACATCGAAGAATCCCTCCTACTTCCGGTTTTACTTCCGATTCGATCAGTTGATGAATACAAAACGAAACTAACCTTTTTGAACGGTGGATTGTAACTCCGCGAAATCTAGGATGGTCCCGTTATTTCTCGAGTTGAAACAAAACGGTATGATTGACACCATCACTACAATTCCTCCCCATGTCATAACGTAGAAGAATCATCAAGCGAGTACATGGGGAATTTCACATCCGGCCTTAGATTCTGGGCCGAAGGAGTTATCATCGGCAGCGTTTTGATGAGTGTCATCGATCAAACTGGCGAATAGCGCAAGTCTTCCCATTAAGGCTGCCGGCATCACCATGAAAACTACACGGGACAATCACAACAATGTCTATATCCTGAACCCAGTGTGTTGAGCCATGCGGATGATGGAGAGGAAGGAGTGAACTATGTCAATCGTGGACTTGCATAATCCGTTCAGTCGAAGGAAAATTCTGATTTCTTCTTCGCATAAGTGACACTTATGTTCAAACGAATTCTGCTGATATTGGTTCAGTTGTTTGGGAATTAGAAGGGAATTTGTTGATTTTTGCTAATCGTGCTATTCACTAGTTTTAATCCGCATAATATCTGTACAGGGTGTTTCACGTAAGCGCGTTACTGAATTTTGTGACTTATCCTTTGAGCAAAATTGAGAAGTGACTCATCAATATGATAGTATTTTTTAAGGGCTATCCAAATATGTAATCGAAAAAACTATCGAACCAAAGCATGAAAAGATATTGGGGAAAAACCGTTTTTCCGAAAAAAAATTTTGGCAAATTTGGCTGGTTTTCAAAATAAGAATGTAAATTTTCATACAGTGCCCTCAATATGTTTGCTCTTCAAGAAAGTTAGGATTTTTCAAAATTATTCATTAAAAGCAACAAAAATGCTACTCGCAGAAACTGTTGTGCCTGCTTCTCACTTCTTCGTACTTTCTGAGACAATCCCAACTTTCTTCAAGGACTAAACATGTTGAGAGCTTTGAATGAAAATGCAGCCTTCATATTTTCGCTTCTATTATAATCGAGAATGGAAACTTCAAATTTTGACAATCAAATATTGATTGAACCACAGACAACATAGATATATTATCCGAATATGGAATCTGAATTTCCACAGGTTGATTTTGAATAGAATTGCTTGAAATAAATATAAAACCACCATTATATTTACATATTCGGATTCGGAATCGATTGAGTATTCAGAAAATATTTTGCAAGAAAAAATTTTCCATTTTCTAGAAAACCGGAAGTTCAAATGAAGAAACAACTGGTCTTTAGACCTTCTTATTTCGAAAACCAGTCTAATTTGCAAACAAAATTTTTTTTTGGAAAAATGGTATCACTTCAATTACTTTTCATGGCTTGATTCGATAGTTTTTCCTATAAAATATTTGGATTGCCCTTGAGAAAAACTATCATATTAATGATTCAGTTTTCAGTTTTGCTCAAAATTGAAGTCACAAAATCCAGCTTCGTGAAACACCCTGTACAAGTTATTCTAGTTTGCGCTATTTTTCTTTGAGGTTTTTGTATATTCGCTCAAAATTTGGTAGGTTGTGAAACAATGACTTCATTTCGGAATAAGGTGATTTTATTCGACTTATTTCATGAAAATATAAAGTTGAAAATGCATTTACCACACACATGAATAGGTACATCTGTAGCATAATAATGTGATGATCTCTAAAAAAAAACCACAATTGTTATTTCAAGGTGTTATCAGTGGTTATGCAACGTGCTTGATTGAGAATAAAATAGAAATGAGTCACGATGATATATTGAATGCAAATAAATAAAGCACGATCCTGGATTATTTCCATTGCGAACAGTTAATTAATTTTGTCCCTACATAACATTTGTTTATGCAATTAATGCAACAGTTATGTTAGGTATTGATAATTTTAATTTCATTTTCTTATCATTATTCAGCAATCACACTATCACACATCTGAAAATTTATAAACTCTGCTTTTTTCTGTTGATCTTCATGATATAGACCAGGCAATAGAGATTTTTTCGTTACAAAAATTGAGAAAAAAACCGCGAGTGTGGGGTGGTCCGTGGATGTTCAGAGATATGTTTTCGACTCGCAAATATGATTACTTTTCTGGTAATTTAGAAAAAACTTGAAAAAAAAATATTTTTTTTCTAGTTTTTTGCTTGTAAAATCCGAACCAATGCAGCGATGCTGACACTTTCAGCAACATTATTTCAGAGAATGAAAAGACGAAGAAAATGAGTGTCTTTGCAACTCAATCGGGTCATTATTACCTTAGAAAAGCCGGAAAAACCGAAAAAATCAGCGTTTTTTCGAAAATTCAGGTCTCAGCCATTTTCAAAGTTGTAGCGCTGGTTTTCCGGATGAAAGTAGTGGATAATAGATTCTTTGAGTGTGCACAACCCGGACGTTGCCGGATAAATAGTTTCTGCATAATTGCGATTCGAATTGTTCTAGGTACTATTTTCCACAAAACGTATTTTGAAAGTAAAAGTATAGAACCACAACAATCTTGATTTTTCGTTGAAATGTTACAAGATAGGTGAAAAAAACGTGCAAACATGACCAAAACTGGCCGAACACTCGATTGCGGTCGAGTAGCGTAAAAAATTAATATTTAAAAAAAAATCACAAAGATTTTCTAGCAACGTCTTTTATTCCCGAGAATGGTGCTTCGTGAATCTTTTCAATTCTTTTCCTCAAAAAAATTTGGAAAATCTAATTTTTGAGGAAAACTTCAATCAGATCACCAGCTCAGTACCTAATCAGAAGTCATTTTATAATAAAAATTATTATTTTGGGTTATCCAAAAATTCCCGTATACATTTCGACAAAATAATTGCAAAAATTTTGGGGGGATCATGAAAAAGGAGTTCTAATTCGCAAGGGGGCAATTCAGGACGTAGGTTGATATAAAGTTTTTTTTTTCATATTTCGAACTCCCGAATTATATTTACGTTAAATCCGGACATCCTGTATATAAAATCATTCAGTCAAGCCGAAAACGAGTCAATTATTCTATCGTTTCCTTGTAGCGAAAATTTGTCATGAGTTGTTTGGAAATTTTTGAATTGAATTAAATCGACATTTTTTTCTAATGATCGTTTTCCACGAATTGGTATTTCCCGCTATATATAGAACTGTTGTGTCTTCCTAATTGCCTCAAACTGTAATAATTGACTTCACAATGTTTCATGTAGGTATTTATTTTATCGTTCTCGCGACTAGAGAAACATGAGGAAAGAATATTGGTACTTTATCAAGATCATCGACCATCGTAGTAATTAGTTCTGAAATGTAATAATCGTTTTTTTTTATATTTTTTATGTCTAATGATATAGAACGAACTGGGATGTGAGCAATCTATCTCAAAACCTACAATAATTTAGAAATAATGAATCATTTTTTCCATCGAAGGTATTTTCCGATCTACCTGGATAAGGCAGTTCCAAGAAAAGCATCAGGATCTCCACAAAGAAAATTCTTGGTATAACGTAGTTCAACATTTTTCTGTCGATTCATCCAAAGCTATGTTGGGAAAGTCTTTCTCTCATCTTGGCGCCGATAATTCTTCGAATTTCCAACCAGACTCTAATGAAATGCATCTTGACTCACGGCACTAATGAACTTGCAATACTTGTATATATTTTTATCATCGGGATGATTCATTTTATTGTCGTTCCAGTGGTTATTGACGCATTTGTTTTACGAGTCTCGATCTTTTATAGGTTTTAAAATGTTGAAATGTACGTGTGTTTTGGGACTAATCGTTGACATGGAAAATTGGACAATTCATCCCATAAATATCGAGCGAACTGCAAACACTATGAAGGTGTTCCTAAATTGGAGGATCCCATGGTTTAGTTAATGGGACTTTTTTTCTTAAATTACCTAAGGAATCTCCCCTCTTCGTTTGTACCTTCAATTCAGGAACACCTGTATATGATTTAAATTCTGGGTTCAACTCTGTATTCGAATGATCAGTAGGTCGGAGTTTTAAATCGATATTTATCTCGAAAAAAACTGTATTAAATTTTCTATTCGGATTCATGCAAACAAAACGGTCCAAAATTAGGATATAATGTAAATCAGGTGGATATTTATAAGTAGGCGTCTGCAGAATCTGGTGAACATTCAGCGTAGCCTTGATCATTCCCAATTTCACATTTCTCTTCCCACACCTCCTCCGATTAAGACTGATACGTTACGTAGATTCCGAGAATCGGAAATCGGCTTTAAACTTCCGATTTCAAAACACATCTCCGCTTAAAATTCATGTGCGCAACCCAAGACTGTAAGTCATCCTACGTTTCACGGTGTTTGGCACCTTCACGCTACTATCACCACACAGTTTCCTCCAGATCATTATTTGCCTTTAACAGTACACGACTTACATCTGATTCGAGGTCGTCCAGACTTTGATAAAACAACTTTTCAAATTTGGTGTCGGTGTTAGATCACCCAACAATGTCAACAACGAGAGTCTTCTGTTGCTTAACAAGGTGTTTCGACGTTCTTGTGTGGTTTCTTCTCGTTTTGATCGTCGCTATTTGTGTCAGTTCTACGGAATCGGCCAGGAAAAATCAAGTTAGATTTTCCGACGACGTTATCGTTTTTCCCAAAGAAGATGCGAGCAAAGAGAAAAGGAGTGAAAATGATGAGTATAAAATGCCAGCGTTTTTCGTACATGACAAGGAGTTCCACAAGGCCCATCCGCAGTTTGCTGTCAGAAGAACGGGACATAGTAACGTACCCCGAAGAAACCCAGAATTCCACAAGATTCATGATGACATCCCTAGGGATAATTTTGAGTTTACATCACAAAATACTACGGTGAGTCGTTTCCTACTTACTTCATTCGAATTGTTCCAGAAGCTTTCGAAATTTGGTAAGATTTTGGAGAAAATATCAACATGTCTTTCAATTCCAAGAGAAATTCGAAAGTGGAGATGGCATTAAAATTTCTCCCAATCCACGTGATATTTGCAAAAAAAAAAATTGTGACGGTTCCTTAGAAATTTTCATATGATGTTTCTTTTTGAAAAACATAATGTTCGTGTTTTTTCAATGTTGTAATATGAAATAATTCAAATTTCAATGATTCCCAGTATTACTTATTTCTTCTATTCAAATAATGTGCATTTCGCGGTAACGCAGTGTATCCAACCTCATAATTTCAACCAGATACTTTTGTATTCAGAAAATATCATGGATAAATTTTAGGAATGCTTGGAAATTGAAATTGTAGAAGAGTCCTTTGAACAACGCATTCTCAATTGTTTGTATTTGTAAATCCACTCTTATAAGATTGTGAAAAAAGTAATATTCCAATATGAATTCATTCCTGAAATCTATTCAAATTAGTTGAAATACAATTTCTCATTCATAAAAATTGACCAAAAGCTGAAAAAATTATTCAATTATGTGGTTCACATAAAACGTTTTGAAACTTCAAGCTTAAAATCTCATGAAGGGAAAAAAGCTCCCCAAAAATCTCCAATTGATTCTTTTATTCAAATAATGTGCATTTCGCGGTAACGCAATGTATCCAACCTAATAATTTCAAGTAGATACTTTTGTATACAGAAAATGTCATGGATCCATTTTCTGAAAAATTTTTAGGAATGCTTGGTAATTAAAATTGTAGAAACGTTCTTTGAATAACGCATTCTCAATTGTTTGTATTTGTGAATCCACTCTTATTAGATTGTGAAAAAAAAATAATACTCCCATATGAATTCCTGGAATCTATTCAAATCAGTTGCAATACAATTTCTCATTCATAAAATTGAGCAAAAGCTGAAAAAATATTCAATTCTGTGATTTACATAAAACTTTATGAATCTTCAAGCTAAAAATCAAACTGATTCACAGAGAAATTTGAAAATACATTTATCATAGCTTTATCAATACTTAGTCGATGAATCAATAACAGATAAAATCAATAAATTGAATTGAAATCGGGGATTTTTCGTTCTTATCTGATTTCCAACCACCACCTGGTGATGGTGACTCAAAATAGGTAGACCATTCGCTAATTTTGGAATTCACGTCGGTTGGCAATCCTGATTTCCCTATCGCCTATCAATACTTTGGCGCGTAAATTACGTTGAAAGTGGAACAATGGTAGACGTTTCTTGACGAGTTATTTATTATTGGTTGTTACTATCCCAATGGATTTATCGAAAATTCTGCCAGCCAAACCCATTTTGGAAACTGTTGAATGTACGACAATCTTGGCTATGAAGTATGACCCTTTCAGTAAATGAACTTAACCTTTTTCAGATCCCCCTTGACTTGATTCGAGAGATGAATGAAATAGGCGACCTGAATGAAATACAAAGGAGATTTGTTGAAGGGGATGAAGAAGGGTACTTTGATTCTTCAGTATTGACAGGTAATGAAAGACTTATTCTCTTAAACTTTTATTTTTGTGAGTAGGTATAAAAATCTATCTATCAACTTCCAGTTGTTCACTCTCTCAATGTGGCACATCCAATCACAGTGAATTTCTCAAATTAGTACTAGGATAAAGAATTGGAATTATTGTTTTATGTTACACTTTTTATAGATTTCTCTGTATGTACGAAATCCAGTATAGCCCAAGGTCATAAAATTACATTCGTCTGCTAAAGTTTACTTATAAAACTTAAATTTAGAATGTAAAAATCTATTTCGAATATCCATCACAAACACCATAAGTAATAAAAAATGGATACATCACAATCGCCAAGAATATGTAATATTCACATAATAATGTACAGAACGTACTCAACAAAACTACCCTATAATACAAAATCAATTCTCAATATTATAACAAATTATATTTAAAAAAAAATTATGGTACCGTATAAAGTTCAAAGGGATTTCACATAAACTTTCAAAACCTCAACAATTGCACTAGGCTAAATTCGAAAAAAAGGAATGGTCGACAATCGTTGCATAAAATAGGTGGAAAATATTACATCATTTCCAGGCGTCTTTTTAATAATTGTTATTTCCATATTTTGTAAATTAAATACAATCCAATTAGTTTTCCGAAAGTATAGTGATAAGATAATGACAATATACAATTTATTTAAATCGATCGGAAACTCCGTTTTCTTATATAATTTTTCTGAGTGAATTCTGTGTTCCAAATTTAATTTTCATAGAAAAGATCGATCTATTGAAAATTTTCGAGTGTATTTTCTGAAATTGAATAACTCAATTTTGATATATTTTTTTGAACAAAATAATTTTCATCCAAATTTTTTTATAAATGAAAATAAAATGGAAGGGAGTCAGAATTTAAAAGTGGAATGTTTATTAAATTGTCAGGAATGCAATTTGTCATCTTTGAATTAATATTTTGTTGGAAAAATTTCGTAGCTTTTCATAGCGATAATTTTATGTTTTACGTAAGCGGGTCACTGGATTTTGTGACTTTTTCCATCAATATGATAGTATTTCTTTAGGTCTATATATTTTATAGGAAAAACTATCGAACCAAGGCATGAAAAGTAATTGAGGAAAAATCGTTTTTCTGCAAAATGTCTGGTTTTCAAAATGAGAAGGTCTAAAGACAATTTATCACAAATTGTTTCTTCATTTGAATATCCGGTTTTCTAAAAAACGAAAAATTTTTACTTGCAAAATATACTTCATAATATTTTATTCTAAATCTGAATATGTAAATATAATGGTGGTTTCATATTTATTTCAGGCAATTCCATTCAAAATCAACTTGAGGAAATTCAGATTCCATATTTGGAAAATATATCCATGTTGTCTGTGGTTCAATCAATTTTTTATTGTCAAAATTTGAAGTTTTTATTTTCGATTATAATGCAAGCGATAATATGAAGCCTGAATTTTCATTCAAAGCTCTCAACATGTTTAGTCCTCGAAGAAAGTTGGGATTGTCCCAGAAAGTGCGAAGAAGTGTCACTTTCAACAGTTTCTGTGAATAGCATTTTTGTTGCTTTTAATGAATAATTCCAAAAAATCCTAACTTTTTTGAAGAGTTAACATATCGAGAGTACTAATGAAAATTCAGGCTTCATATTTTCGCTTCTATTATACAAGAGAATATAACTTCGAATTTTGATAATCAAATATTGATTGAACCACAGACAACACGGATATATTTTCCGAAATGGAATCTGAATTTCCTCAGGTTGAGTTTCGATGAATTTCAATGAATTTTAATCGACTTTAATGAATACTTATGAATTTCGATAGATTTTGAGGAATTGCAATGAGTGTTGATGAATTCAGATTAATTTTAATGAATCAAATGAATTTAATTAGATTTCTATGATTTTGATGAATTCTATGACTTTCAATGAATTTTGATGAACTTCGGTGATATTAATTTAATTGCTTGAAATGAAAATAAAATCGCTATTACATTTACATATTCTGATTCGATTGAGCATTCAGAAAATATGGGAAAATATTATGAAGTATAATTTGCCAGAACAAATTTTCCGTTTTATAGAAAACCGGAAGTTAAAATGAAAGAACAATTGGTGAGAAATTGACCTTTTTTTTTTTTTTTGGAAAAACGGTTTTTCTTCAATAACTTGTCATGCTTTGGTTCGATAGTTTTTCTGACAACATATTTGGATAGCCCTTAAAAAATACTATCCTAATCCTGCTGATGAGTCACTTTTCAATTTCGCTCACAAAATTCAGTGACCCGCTTACGTGAAACATAATGTACATTAGGTACATTAATTCGTTATATTATGTGGAAATATAGCTGAAAAGAACATAATTAAACCTGAAAACTACATAAAAATGTGCTAGACAAAGTTGAAACTTGAAAACATGTTACAAGGTTAGTTTTGTTCTAGCTCATTTTCATCCTTGGTTTCCGCTGATATAATATCTTCCAATATAAAATTGTAAATTTTAGAAATAGCAACATTCCAAACAAACTTGGAAAATCCCCAACAATATGACTAGACTTTTTTTTTTGAATTTCAATCAACAATTCATAGGGTAAAACAAAACTTGCAACGATCTTAACCTTCGCCCATAATTTTCAATCATTCGATTCGGCCTCCTCGAATTCCTTCAACAAATTCCTCCTACATTTAACGTTTCCCTCGTATATAATCAGGTAGATGCTGCAATCTTGGTTCGAGGTCGAGGAATAAGCCACGCTCAGTTTGCACGGCCTCTTCCAACGGCACTCCGTCTGTATCTTCTTCAGGCTGGGTTTGCGAAATTCCACCCTACCTTCGGACATCATGTATTTTACGTGAACGGGCTCCATTTCGCTCTCTACCAGTTCGGTCTCATTGATTTGGTCCCCCTCACCGTTGCGTTTCAGCCTCTTGGCCGGTGAACATCCCTCGAGGTTCTTTTTGACTCCCCTTTTCGATTCCGGTTTAATCGAAGATGTCGAAGCCTGGGAAACCGGTTTGGTGGGGGTTTTTGGTTCGTTTGATTTTGGAGGACTGAAGAAGGGGGTTGCAACCTTCTTAGGCTCCCTGAAATTTAATTAATGTAACAACTATATGTACTTTATTTAAGAATTATTGACATCGAAGCAGGCCTTGAACGTCCACTCATATTTCTGGTTACAAAAGGTAACTGTTCAATTTCATCGTCGAAATGAAACATCAAACACAAATATAACCTGGAAAAGTGTTCAGTATACGAATTATCGAATAATTAAGCCGGAATATTCCTACTGCAGTTTAAACCTGGGAATTCAGGTTTGAAAGCGCTAAAATATCGTGGAATATCGTTCATATAAAACTCTACCATGAAAAATGGAAGATCATGAAAATAAATATTTATTTTCACTCAAGACCATGCAATCTTTATTGGTATTGGAAATCTTGCTAAATTCTAACCATATAAGAGTATCATTTTATGTCAGGATTCAAGAAGGATAATTAATGGAATTCTAGCAGGTGGCTAAAGTGGTGCAACAAACAGAAAAAATTGTTGATACTTTGCAAGCACGGGATCAAATGAATGGAATGGAAAAAACGTTATATACATAAAGAAAAGAGAGAGAAACAAAAATTAAGAATCTATGTAGTACATGAAGAATTTCGACATGAAATTTGTACTGTAACTATCAATATATGAACCAATTTGTGAATTATTTAGTGCTCGGTGTTGAATACTTTAAGAAAGTCAATTTTTATTTTCATTTATTAAAACTGTCCATGAATTTTGAAAATTATTGCCGCATATTTTTCCAAATTGGTAAACAAGAAACAAGGAATTAACATACATAATGCAGCAAAAATATATAAGACCCTTGATTGAATATGCACACCCACTGTACGTTAACTGCAAACCTAAAGCAACAAAAAACTTACAAGTTGCAGAGACAACAGCCCTATGGAAAATAACAAGAATGCGCAACCCAAATAATGTTCTCCATAATCCTCCAAATCAACTTTTATATGAAGAGACAGCAATTGAACCAATAAACGAAAGAATCAAGAGATTAAATAAGGAATTAAATTCTAAGCTGATGGAACAGAAGGATATAATCGAACAACACCATGATGATGGAATAAACAAATCTTCAAGAAAACATCCCACACAGACTCTTCGAAAATGTTAAATTCCAATTGAATAATATTACACTATGAAATGTATACATTATAAGTTATAACAAAAACAAAAAGCACAGTTACTACTACTGATAAGAATTACCATAAAACTATGAATGGTGGATTATTTCATAAATGGGTTATTTAAAAATTGAAACCTTCCCTGCAAAAGGATGCCCATTAATAGGATTATGTCAGCTTATTCAATAAACACATCCAAATCACTACACTTAAACATGAAAACAAAGTTTTCAATGAGTTTTTTATCTTTGCTCTTTTATAATTCGTAGATATTTTAAGTTTTATTTATTATACTGTATGGTACCCTGTTCACATTCCCTCTGCTAATACTGACATTGAACACATGCTATATTGTTCACAATTCAAGAGTATACTGAGTAATTGTAAAGTTGCTTATCATTTATAATATTTTTAATAATTCATGGACAGTTTTGATAAATGAAAATAAAAATTGACTTACTTAAAGTATTCAACACCGAGCACTAAATAATTCACAAATTGGTTCATATATTGATAGTTACAGTACAAATTTCATGTCAAAATTCTTCATGTACTACATAAATTATTAATTTTTGTTTCCCTCTTATTTCTAAATATACATAACGTTTTTTTCCAATCCATTCAATTGGCCCCTTGCTTGCAAATTATCAACATTTTTTTCTGTTTGTTGCACCACTAGCTACCTGCTAGAATTCCATTAATTATCCTTCTTGAATCCTGACATAAAATGGTACTCTTATAGTTATATGGTTAGAATTTTGCAAGATTTCCAATACCAATAAAGATTGCATGGTCTTGAGTGAAAATGAATATTTATTCTAATGATCTTCAATTTTCCATGGTTGACTTTTATATGAGAGATACCTCAACTCAACAACTTGCTTGGAAGTCTAGATAATTTCATATGAATATTTTTGCGCTTTCTAACCTGAATTCCCTCGTTTAAACTGCAGTCGGAATATTCCAACTTAATTATTCGATATCTCGTATACTGAACACTTTTCTAGGTTATATTTATGTTTAATGTTTCATTCCTATGATGAAATTGAACGGTTACTTTTTGTAACCAGAAATAAAGCCTCGACTGAACGTTCAAGACCTGCTTCGATGTCAATAATTCTTAAATTAAGTACAATTTAACTTACTTCGGAAGATTCACAACGTGGGTGTCCCGGAATCCAATTTTTTCAACCGGTTTGGCATCTTCGAACAAATGTCCAACGTTGACCAAATTGTTCTTTATGTAACCCGTAACGTTTTTTTGTCCTCGTATTGTGTGACCGAAGTAATCCAAGACTACGTCTTCGGACAGAAAATATTTGGTTTTATCGTTGAAACTGTGGATGAGGTCTAGATAAAAATTACAAAACGTTGATGCATCTTTTATTTGATCCTCTGTGAATTCCATATTGTTTGTCGTCTCTAGAAAAACATTATATTAATTTTCTAATCTTTTCAGATCGATTTGGCTCGGGAGAAAGGAGTAAGTGTAGCCTCGCTGAATGATAACAATTTTCGATTATTAAATGCATTAATTTCAGACGCAGCCGTAAGACCTAAATCTGCAGGTTGCATGCCTGAATTACAAACCGTGCAGTTGGCAACCTCGTTAGATGCGAGCATCTTGTACATTCCTCAATGTACGAGAATAGAAAGATGTGGTGGTTGTTGTAGCCATCATTTGCTAAGTTGTCAACCTGTCGAAACGCAACCCGTCAGTTTTTCTGTAAGTTTGAGTTGAATTTTGAATCGTGTTAAAATCAATATTAAACCAAAGTTTTCTAGGTGTTAAAAACGCAATATGTTGGTGGGAAAAACTTGAAATTCGTCGGTAAAGAAATTGTGGTTTTGGAAAAACATACCAAGTGTAAATGCGACTGTAAAGTGAGACCAGAGGTGAGAACAATTCTAACGAATTAATCGATAATAGCAATCATTAATTTTTACAGGACTGTAACAGATTTCAAGTATATAAAAAGCCCGAATGTCGTTGCGCTTGCACTAACACCGACGAAGAAAAGAAATGCTACAGAAAGAATCAAACTAAACTTTGGGATCCGCAGCTGTGTAGTTGTGTATGTCGAGAACTGGCCGAATGTTCTACAGGTTTCGAATTTGATCCCGTTGAATGTAGATGTGCCCCGGTACCGTCGAGGAGTAGATACACTGAAGCAGAACCAAGAATAGACTTTGAAAAATATCTTACCAACTGAAAAACTCCATCATTTTATTGTTTATAACCAAATATTCTCTTTGAATGTGATATTTTCAATGTATATATAATAAATTATTATTCTATTGATTAATTCAATGCTCATTTCTTAGTAGATCATCCTAGTTTGACCACTTCAACAAGCTAAGACAGACCTACTTTCTCCTTCGAACCTCGATTTAAATGTCCAACATAAACAAAGAAGAAAACTTACCCATTCTCAATTTAAAGGGACTCTCCAAGCTTTTCAATCTTTTTGACAGCCTTTGTTTTTTCACTGGAAGAAGCATTTTCAAAGTTACCTGGGTTTTTGCATTGTTCGATCATCGTCTATTTGGAATTGTCATGATGAATTCGAACGTTTAAAATACTTGGAAACCAGAGTTTTGTTTGCGCATCGATACTTTTCAAACTGATTTGTTTGTGGCAATATGGCGACAGTAGCGTCATATTTAGTTCCGTATTTGTTTGGTAGGTGGCGGAAGGATCGTGAAAGGAATAGGAGTTGTTCGGTTGGTACTCGGTAGATGTCGCTGGTTGTTTTCGAGCCAACATTTCGAATTATCTATTATCCAAATAATCATTTTAATTGTCTGATACGTTTAATTGTATCCTGATAAAAGTATTTGGTGGTGAGTGGTTGCTTTAAAAAACGCTAATTCAACGATGACTCTTGATTAACTTCGATAGAACTTTTTTTCTGTTATGTTGGAAATATTTAATAAGCCTGAAATTTTAAAGGTTTAGGTTTTGAGGTACATAAAATCGAATAATGATTGTAGAATAGTATTTTATTTAACGAGCGGTAATGTAGGTCATAACTCACGCAGATCAAGTGAGTTATGACCATTAGAGTAAGTTGAATACTATACTTTATCTATGACTATAACAATAAATACTTAGATATAAGTACGGAGAAAGAACTTTATTTACTTAATGAATGAATTCATCCTTTTCAGCAAACATTCATAATAATAATTGGGTATCAACTTAATTTGAGAAAACGTCAAAATTATTCAAGTGACCTCCCCTCAATACCAATTATGGACAGTTTCCTTTCGGCCAATCGGTTTGTTCAGAAGCACAGAACCAGGGAGTTAAAGTAGTGAGTTATTATAACTCACGGTGTTTGTTTACAGATACTATTAATTGCTCAAAAGTATTTGAATAATGAATATATAATTCAGGAGTAGATGAAAGATTTTATCATCAGATCAAAATCTGCGCGATCAGTAGGTCGCGTTTCCCATAAGACGAGGCGCGGTTGTCTAGTTCTGGTATGAAATATGAAAGTGAACTTCATGCTCGAATTAGAAAGGCTTCTCTACACATAACGCGCATTCTTGTGAATGGAAGTTGGCACGGTTTGCTGAGCACACTAAACAAAAATGTAAACCAACGGAATCGGTACAGTTTTAGGAGCAAAATATACGGGAGTAACGACCGGTTACCCAAACGAACTTCCATAACCTAAGACAACCTCAAACGGAACGATAAGAGCCTATCTGTGTTGTGCAGCACTCGAAACACCGACAAAGACGAGCGTAAAATGCTCGTATTTTCCGCCGTTTTCCATTTCGCTCTACGTCTAGAAACTGGATTAAGTTTTCGGCACGCCGATCGAATTCCCCGCGTACGTGCGGCGAGATCAAACGTCGGGAATGAATCGCAGCTTGTTTTCTGCGATATACCTTTCCTTCCTTCCACCTGGTAATTTGTCCATTTTTTCCTCCAATTAACGTTCGAGATGACAGATTTATTCCAGCTATTTTAATTCAATCATGTCGGAATGTTGAATTATCAATAATTTATCATTTATCTCAATGGAATATTCTCTGAAGGGCAAAGAAGACAAGAATTTGCTAAACATTGTTTTATCTACTCCTATTGAATTATATATTCATTATTCAACTACTTTCGAGCAATGAATGGTATTTGTAAATAAACGACGTGAGTTATAATAACTCACTTCTATAACTCCCTGGCTCTGTGCTTATGAACAAGCCGATTGGTCGAAGGCACTTGAATAATTTTGACGTTGTCTCAAATTAAGTTGAATTCATAATGCATTGTTATAGGTAAATATCAAGATTTATAAATAAAGTTCTTTCTCTGTACTCTTATCTTAGTTTTATTGCCTGCGGCTCGCGCTGCAAACTCCCCCAAAAAAAAATATTACTATAAAGCAAATACTAAAGTTACAAAAACAAACATTTTGTTCTCCCACAAAAGTTATATGTTTTCCATTTAATAGCAGAAAAATTCCAAAAATATCAGAAATTCGAGAAAAGTAGCTTATACGCGCTTGTTTGAATTCATCGACAGAGCGGTCACCCATCCAGGCACTGAACCAACACAACGCTGCTCAGCTTCGTCTGATTAAACCCGTCCCATATTCGAGTAAAGCGGGGAGTGATACAATGATTGAATATACACTGGAAAAAACCGAATCCCGGGATTTTCGGTTGGATGAATTCCTGTTGTTTAAACGCAACTATCGTTATTACAACAAAGAAACACCGTTCTGAGAACAATCTGTACTTGCAATCTAACATGCCGATTTCGGTTTGAGTATTTTTTGAGCGCTCGTTCTACTTACACGAGGGCTATATCATTTCGTCACGATGTCTGTATTTTTCGAATTTTGAGCTAAAAATGTGCCGTAAGCACGATAACTCTCGAACGGAACAACCTAGAGACTTGAAATTTTCGGTGTGGTTTCAGTTCCCGAATGCCTCGGTTAAGTTTATTAATGGGCCAAATTCCACCAGGGGTTCCGTAAATATGGCCTTTCAAAGTTTTGTTCTCCTGATAACTTGGAAACTACAGATTTGATCGAGATGAAATTTTGCACTCGAATAGAGAATGAGGTGTTCAAGCTACATGTGAAATTTTGTCCAGATCGCATGACCAGAACCATAAAAAATTGTAACTTTTGAACGGAAACGCCTAGGGACTTGAAATTTTCAGAATAGGTGTGGATCTCGAATGTCGTGATCACGTTCATCTATGAGCAAAATTAGACTAGGGGTTCCGTAAATATGGCCGTTCAGAATATTTTTTTCCTGATAATTCCGAAACTGCTGATTGGATTGATATGAAATTTACCACCTAGCTGAAGAATAATGTATTCAAACTACGTGCAAAGTTTTGTCCAGATCACATCACCAAGACCATAGCGTAGAAAATTCTAGCAAATTATCGAAAAAAATTGTTCTTGAACCACTGACATGAAGTCTGGAGTTTCACCTAAGTTTGAGAATTTTTTTAACAGCTTCAATTGATTTCAAAAACTGGAGATTGCGAATCTACCTATAAGGTGGATGTACGAGCGCTCAAAAGCTCCTGACTTTACGGCAGTGCTTTTATAATTCTCCATATTATATATGAATTATGTTTACAGACACTAGGCGCGATATTTTGTTGATTTGATTCTAAAAATACTTGGAATATTCTTATGAGGAGCTACTCGTCATATTGAGCAATAAATGTATATAATTCTTTATATATTTTCAGAAAATAATGAAAAAAGATCTACAGGGTGTTCCACGTAAGCGGGCAACTGGATTTTGTGACTTTTCCTTTGAGCACAATTGAAAAATGACCCATCAATATGATAGTATTTCTTAAGGGCTGTCCAGATATTTTATAGGAAAAACTATCGAACCAAGGCATGAAATTGAAATCCAAAAAAATTTTTTTTTTTATTTGACTGGTTTTCAAAATAAGAAGGTCTGAAGACAATTTATCACCAATTGTTTCTTCATTTGAACTTCCGGTTTTCTAGAAAACGGAAAATTTTTCCCATATTTCGTCGTGTTCCGGAGAAAACTACGTAACTCCACATTTTTCAAGAAATGTTTTTTTGGTGAAATCTGTTGGGCAACATAGTTACCAATATGCTTGCAAATTAACAAACTCTTAAAAGGATCGGCTATATTTAAATTATAGGAAATGAAATCTACGTATCTCCTACCGCGTTTGGGAAAAATGCGTAACTCCGTATTTCCCATACTAAATCAGTCATATTGACAGTTCGCATTCTGACGTTTAAAGTGTTTTTTGTTTCTCCTGTAAAATTTTGTAAAATGGAGTTACGCAATTTTCTCCTGAAGGCTACGATTTTCTAAATGAGAACTAGCAGGGCCGTATCTAGGGCGTGGCAAGGGTGGCACTTGCCACGGGCGCAAGGTCCCAAGGGGCGCCAAAAAATATCAAAAATAAAAAAATAGAAGCGCCAAGCAAAAAAAATTAATTCGAAAGATGACGACACGGTTACGTAAGTAAGTAATTCGATCACAACATTTCGAAACATTGACATTCAAAAAACAGAATGAGAATGCAATTAGGTCAGAAATACGAGAAATATGGTCCAGTTGTTTTAAAAAATTTTCGAAGATGCCGCACTCTGATCATAAATATTACAATCTGCAATATCGTCATGCGATTCCAAGCACAGCCCTTTTATGAGTTGCTTACACAACATCCCTTATCGCATCCAGTTTGTTTTGAAGGGCGGCTTTTTTGATGATGATGGTTCATAATGATCGATTTGTTGAGATTTTTAGGCCACATCTGTGGTATTTTAAAAACGATTTGTATTGCCAAAAATTCACCAATCAGAATTTTGAGCTCAAGAAGTGGGAGAAAAATTGGGGAATCTTATTCTATTCTACATAAATATTGATTTCTTTCAATTGAGAAGGGAAGAGAAAAAATTTAAATTTCAATGTTCGTTTAGTGTGTATCCAGATTTGAAGTGTTATAAGTTTTGAGTTTTTTTTTATATTCCGACTTTTTTATGCCATTGTGCTTTTGGATTCGAGCATTATAAATTGTGCTATTGAAGGTGAGTTGTACTAAGTATTTGTTTTTTTTATGACATTATTCTGGGATCGGATATATTCAATTATTCGTATTTTAACATAATAAAATTGTTCCTTTCAATTCAAGAAGAAATATGTTCGGTTCATTGCGGAAAATATGGATTTTCAAACTTGACTTCTCACTTCTCAGAGCGTCTTTTTTTGAAATCTAATAAATAGTATTTGTAAGTTTGCGGTTTTTTTTCAGAGATTGTGATTATCTATTATTGTTTTCTAGTCAACTTTTTATTTTACGTTTGCAGTATGTATTTTTAAATTTTTATTTATATTTTTTAAGATAAATGTTCGTATTCATTATATAAATATGAATATTTCATTTTGTTTTTTCAGAATTTGTTTTATTTTTATGCATTTCATTTAAGATGTGTATTTCAATGTTTTTAATGAAAAAAATTTTCCATAAAAATGTATATTATTTTGAAACTCTTACGGAAATATATGACTAGCATTATGAAAAAAAATACTATAAGAAAATATGATGGACGAAAAAAAATCTACGCAAATGGGGGGGCGCTGTCTAATATATTGCCACAGGCGCAATAGTACCTAGATACGGCTCTGAGAACTGGTCTATTGACCTTCTTATTTTGAAAACCAGCCAAATTTGCCAAACATTTTTTTTGGAAAAACGGAATAAATTTTGTTCAGCCTGTTGTACCTTCCTATATCATGGACAATTTCTTTCAGTGTACCTACAGATATAAGAGTTCACAGACTCCATAATTCTTTTTCTACTAATTATACCCTCCGCAGTCATCTGCAAGTTTAATCAGAACCGTTCAAACGAACTCAATTAAAGTCCGATTTCAGATGGGATGGTATCTACCACGGCGTAAAATAAACCCTTCAGCTGTCCTCGTTGATGAAGAACATCCAGTCCCTCTCGAGTTCCAGACACGGGGATAAAGATAAACGCGAGGCGGAGAACGTTTCCGTTTTGAAAACAACCATTATGCGTTTTTTCTACGATAAATACACCCATAATCTGGAAGAGTGGTAGGTACCCGTGTATGTTAGTTAACTTCGACTAGTCCCTGATAATGCTCCACCAAGTCACAAGGGAGTGCGTGACTATCAACATTCTTAGAAGCTCGGAACATCCACCTCGGATCTTTCTTTTCGAAGGTAGGAATTATGTGGTATTATTACCATTACGTTACGGGGTCACGTCTCTCCATAATTAGCGTTTCTTTATGTTGATGAGGATAATCAGTGGAAACGTTCATCCGAGGTTATGTTATGCTCTGACAATGAATCGATGTTTGTGCGATCTCAGTGGCACTCTCCATTCCCCAGTGGTCATATAACTCGAAAAATAAAACGCACAAAACGAGTATCTTCCGAAGCTCCGCAGACGAGAATAAAGTATATCATACGGAACAATCAAGGAGGCTGGCCGCAGGCTTCCTTCTGGATGATAGCTCACCGAGGGGGGGTTGGGGGGCTCGCGGGTGGAGCTACGTGATTACAGCGAGTCACTGACACCGCCTGGAGGTTCAAGGAGATAAATTTCCAAAGATGCATAAACGGCAGCGTGTGTTCGTTGTATCTCTTTCGTTATCACTCTCGCTTTATGCCTCTCTGATTCATCTCACTTGAGGAGAAAATAGGGCAACGAAATTCAGGGCCGTATCTAGGGCGTGGCAAGGGTGGCACTTGCCACGGGCGCAAGGTCCGAAGGGGCGCCAAAAAATATCAAAAATAAAGAAATAGAAGCGCCAAGCAAAACAAATTAATTCGAAAGATGACAACACGGTTACGTAAGTAAGTATTTCGATCACAACATTTCGAAACATTGACATTCAAAAAACAGAATGAGAATGCAATTAGGTCAGAAATACGAGAAATATGGTCGAATTGTTGTAACAAATTTTCAAAGATGCCGCATTCTGATCATAAATATTACAATCGGCAATATCGTCATGCGATTCCAAGCACAGCCCTTTTATGAGTTGTTTTCACTACATCCCTTATCGCATCCAGCTTGTTTTGAAGGGCGGCTTTTTTGATGATGATGGTTCATAATGATCGATTTGTTTAGATTTTTAGGCCACATCTGTGGTATTTTAAAAACGATTTGTATTGCCAAAAATTCACCAATCACAGTTTGAGCTCAAGAAGTGGGAGAAAAATTGGGGAATCTTATTCTATTCTACATAAATATTGATTTCTTTCAATTGTGAAGAGAAGAGCAAAAAATTTTAATTTTAATGTTCGTTTAGTGTGTATCCAGATTTGAAGTGTTATAAGTTCTGAGTTTCTTTTTATATTCTGACTTTTTTGTGCCATTGTGCTTTTGGATTCGACCATATAAATTGTGCTATTGAAGGTGAGTTGTACTAAGTATTTGTTATTTTTTATGACATTATTCTGGCATCGGATATATTCAATTATTAGCATATCAACATAATAATATTGCTCCTTTCAATTCAAGAAAAAATATGTTTGGTTCATTGCAGAAAATATGGATTTTCAAACTTGAATTCTCACTTCTCAGAGCGTCTCTTTTTTCATGAAATCTAATAAAACTCAAATTTTAGTGTTACTTTTCAAAGTTTTCATTGAATCTTCAATCTCATCTAGAAAAGATTATTCTAGTGATTTTTTCATACTTAACGTATGGAGTTCTTGAATATTGTAACATCGGGCCCTGTACAAAACTATTAGTACGTGTTTCAAAGGGTGATAAAATAGTATTTGTATGCTTAGTTTGCGATTTTTTTTGCAGAGGTTATGCTTATCGATTATTGTTTTCTAGTCAACTTACCAAAAAAACTTTATTTTACGTTTGCAGTATGTATTTTTAAATTTTAAGTTGAAGAATTTATATTTTTTAAGATAAATGTTCGTATTTATTACATAAATATGAATATTTCATTTTATTTTTTCAGAATTTGTTGTATTTTTATGCATTTCATTCAAAATGTGTATTTCAATGTTTTGAATGAAAAAATTTTTCCATAAAAATGTGTATTATTTTGAAACTCTTACGGTATTTCAATAATATTTTAAATATATGACTAGCATTATGAAAAAAAAATACTATAAGAAAATATGATGGATGAAAAAAATCTACGCAAATGGGGGGGCGCTGTCTCATATTTTGCCACAGGCGCAATAGTACCTAGATACGGCCCTGCCGAAATTGGACGATTAGTCATTCTCGATTTGTGTGTCACAGTGGTTAAAATTCCCGAGTTCCATCGGATTAATTACAAATTTTTTATTCAACATCGACAAAACTAAAAAAACCTTTGATTTACGACACGGCACTGCATCGCACAGATTCTTGCACGAGCGGTTTGTGCGATAATAGCTCAGTGAGAGCCGTTTCTCTTCTTCGACTGGCGAGATAATCAAATTCGAATCAACTTTGGAAGTTAATAACCATGGACAAGACTGTTAATTATGCCCGGGCTACCTGAAGCTCCCGAGCTACACAGTATAATGCTGTATTCTCCTCGTTTCATTCCCATTTCGATTTTTTTCATAAACTAACAATAACCGATAGTTGTTGGTGTGTTATTATATGTAATAAAGTACTTATGATGAAATATCGACGATCGAAGAGCTCCAATGAGGTTCGGAAGAGTTTTCGCAGAAACTAAGATGAAAAGATACTGATGATGAATTACGAGAAAACGCCTTGATCTATAATTTTACTCAAATTATTTTCTTATTAATTATCACTTATTTCTTATTTGTACAAAACAGGAATTATACTGGAGTTTATTAATTATGAAAATTCACAATTTTATTGGTGTTATTATTATAATTACGCTCATAACCTCAATTTCCGATAATTTGATTCTGTTTTTGAGCGCTCGTTCTATATCATTTCGTCACGATAATTATGGTCGTTCGAAATTTTGTTCTTCTGATCCGGTCGAGATGAAATTCTAAGCTCAATTGGAGATTGACGTGTTCAAGCTACACGCAAAAGTTTGTCCAGATCGCATGACCAGAACCATAGAAAACTAAAATTTTACGATTTCAAAACTACGGATTCGATCGTGACGAAATTTTTAATGGAGAATGATATATTGAAGCTACATTTTTTCCAGATCGCATAACCAAAACCAGTTTAAATTCCAAAGAATTATTGACTAAAAAATTCTTATATTTCTGTAACAGCTGATTCGGCATAATTGACGAATAACTGCTTTGATTTATTGACAGCTGTCAAAAATTTCTTCAATTGGTTTCTAAAACTGGAAAATGCGAATCTACCTACAAGGTGGATGAACGGGCGCTCAAAAGCTCCTGACGTCACGGCAGTGCTTTTTATAATTTTTTTCCCTGAAGTGAAGATGATTAATTTGAAAAATAATTTTCTATTGCAATGGAAGAAATTCAGAAAGCGAAAGAGGAAAAAATGTTTCAACTGCAAATTGAGAAAGCTCGATTGAAAACAGAATTGGAAAGAAAGAATGAAAAGAGAAATAAATAATTTTCAAGAATTAATTTTTGAGCGCTCGTACTACTTACACGAGGGCTATATCATTTCGTCACGATGTCTGTATTTTTCGAATTTTGAGCCGAAAATGGTCTCAATCGACTATGTTCGACTCACTGATGACGAATCCGTCGGAAAATTCGAGTCTGTCCGTCCGTCCGTCTGTAAGCACGATAACTCTCGAAAGGAACAACCTAGAAACTTGAAATTTTCAGTATGGGTTCAGTACCCGAATGCCTCGGCTAAGTTCGTTAATGGGCCAAATTCCACCAGGGGTTCCGTAAATATGGCCGTTCAAAGTTTTGTTCTCCTGATTACTTGTAAACTACAGATTTGATCGAGATGAAATTTTGCACTCAAATGGAGAATGAGGTGTTCAAGCTACATGTGAAATTTTGTCCAGATCGCATGACCAGAACCATAGAAACCATAGAAAATTGTAACTTTTGAACGGAAACGCCTAGGGACTTGAAATTTTCAGGATAGGTGTGGATCTGAAATTTCGCGTTCACGTTCATCAATGAGCAGAATTATACTAGGGGTTCCGTAAATATAGTCGTTTGAAAGTTTGTTTTCTCGATAATTTCGAAACTACGGATTCGATCGAGGTGAAATTTTGTATTTTAATCGAGAATGATATAATGAAGCAATAGTTTGTTCAGATCGCATGACCAGAACCATAGAGACCATAGAAGGGAAAGGCCTAGGAACTTGAAATTTTCAGGGTGGGTTTGGATCGCGAATTTCACGGTCACGTTCATCAATGAGCAAAATTAGACTAGGGGTTCCGTAAATATGGCCGTTCAAAATATTTTTTCCTGATAATTTTTAAACTACTGATTTGATTGGAATGAAATTCTGCACCTAGCTGAGGAATAATGTATTCAAACTACGTGCGAAATTTTGTCCAGATCGCATCACCAAGACCATAGATACCGTAGAAAATTCTATTAATTTTAAGTCGAACGAACTTAATTTGTCACTTTGTCTTCGTACATTCGAAATAATCGAAATGTTTTGAAGTTTTGAAAATTAAGAAGTTTCATTCGCGTCAACCTATAAAAAATGTCATGTAATGATAGTTACTAGATATCCTCGACGTTTCATGTGACAATAAATCTAGAAACGAAAAGTGGCCGTGTAAAACAAATTTACGATTTAAGTTACGGTGCAAACAGGCATGAGTCGTTCTTTAACGACGAAAAAGCAATTAGCAGTACCAACTAATTTTTCGATTGTGACATGTTTTCACCGGTACTTAGAAGATGGAACATAAACATCCATTGAGTGCTAACGTACTTTCGAACAACCATATCCGAGCATTGTTCTAGGGGCTTTTTATGTCCTAATTTATTTCGTTGTGCGATGGAGTGTGAAGGATGTGCGCTTTTAGGGGAGAATTCGTTGGGACATGGAATTACTCTTAATTGAGCGAGCGGATAATTGGAAAACAAATGTCAGTAGCTATAAATTTAAGGTGGGGTTGGGCTTTTAAACGGATAATTTCCGTTTGAAATCGACGCTCGACTATTTGGGAATGGTAAAATTCGCGTACAAGGCGGTCTTTCTCCGTTTAGAAGTAATGGGGATAACATGAGCCCAATGACTAACACCAATTCATTTGTAATGAATATTCAAACGATTTGTCAAGACCTTCTCGGAAACCAATAAATCATTTGCCAATATAGCAAAACATAAACCGTAGAGAGTGTCAGAAACATTATTAGCATAAACAATAGTTGAAAAAATTTGAAAAGCATTGACGTGCAGTCATGAGCTTTTTGAGTTCACCCATCCAGAAAATTTTAAACCCTTACGGACGGCCGGACGGAAAGAATTTAATTAGACCACGAATTATTTGTCTGCGGGTCCAACCTAATCGTTTGAAACCATTCCCAAGTAATTTTAAAGAAAAAAAGCCCCATGAACATGGGATCGCGAACGTTTCGTTTTCGAGATACAGGGTTTTAAAATTTGAATTTTTTCAAGTTTTTTTTCTTATTGTATCAACTCACTACTAGGTACTCACAAGATTTTCAACTGAAAAAGTTAAATTTGAGGTCCACATTATTTGTAGGGAGCAAAGAGTTTCGACTGGGAATTTCTCGAGTTGACTATTTCACATCATTGTAGTAATTTCTTTTTTTTTGTTATATTTTCGTCTCGACTTCAACAGTCGATAAAATGTTCAAATTCTAGAAGTTTGCAGATCCGGAGGATACTTTTTTCAGGGTTATTCTCTCTTTTTAATCGCGAAACTTTTTTGTTATAGTGACCATTTTCCATAGTAAATTTCATTTTCAAAAACTTCTTTGTATCTGTTACAGTTCTTGAAAAAAAGTATATTGGATGAAATATAATTAAATCCACATTATTTGTAGGGAGCATCGAGTTTTGACTGGGAATTTCTCGAGTTGACTCTGCCACATCATTGTAGTAATTTCTTTTTTTTTTGTTATATTTTCGTTTCGAATTCAACAGTCGATAAAATGTTCAAATTCTAGAAGTTTGCAGATCCACAGGATACTTTTTTCAGGGTTATTCTCTCTTTTTAATCGCGAAATTTTTTTGTTTTACTTACCATTTTCCATAGTAAATTTCATTTTTTGTTTCTTCTAAAAACTTCTTTGTATCTGTTAGAGTTTTCTGAAAAAAAGTGGATCATTCTGTATATCGGGTGAAATATAAATAAATCCACATTATTTGTAGGAAGCATTGAGTTTTGACTGGGAATTTCTCGAGTTGACTCTTACACATCATTGTATAAATTTCTTTTTTTTTGTCATATTTTCGTCTCGACTTCAACAGTCGATAAAATGTTCAAATTCTAGAAGTTTGCAGGTCCGGAGGATACTTTTTTCTGGGTTATTCTCTCTTTTTAATCGCGAAACTTTTTTGTTATACTGACCATTTTCCATAGTAAATTTCATTTTTTGTTTCTTCTAAAAACTTCTTTGTATCTGTTACAGTTCTTGAAAAAAAGTATATTGGATGAAATATAATTAAATCCACATTATTTGTAGGGAGCATCGAGTTTTGACTGGGAATTTCTCGAGTTGACTCTGCCACATCATTGTAGTAATTTCTTTTTTTTTTGTTATATTTTCGTTTCGAATTCAACAGTCGATAAAATGTTCAAATTCTAGAAGTTTGCAGATCCACAGGATACTTTTTTCAGGGTTATTCTCTCTTTTTAATCGCGAAATTTTTTTGTTTTACTTACCATTTTCCATAGTAAATTTCATTTTTTGTTTCTTCTAAAAACTTCTTTGTATCTGTTAGAGTTTTCTGAAAAAAAGTGGATCATTCTGTATTTCGGGTGAAATATAAATAAATCCACATTATTTGTAGGAAGCATTGAGTTCTGACTGGGAATTTCTCGAGTTGACTCTTCCACATCATTGTATAAATTTCTTTTTTTTTTGTTATATTTTCGTCTCGACTTCAACAGTCGATAAAATGTTCAAATTCTAGAAGTTTGCAGATCCAGAGGATACTTTTTTCAGGATTATTCTCTCTTTTTAATCACGAAACTCTTTTGTTTTACTGACCATTTTCCATAGTAAGTTTCATTTTTTGTTTTTTCAAAAAAACTCCTTTGTATCTGTAACAGTTCTTAAAAAAAAAATTGGTATATTGGGTGGAATATAATTAAATCCTTATTATTTGTAGGGAGCATTGAGTTTTGACTGGGAATTTCTCGAGTTGACTCTTCCACATCATTGTAGTAATTTCTTTTTTTTTTGTTATATTTTCGTCTCGACTTCAACAGTCGATAAAATGTTCAAATTCTAGAAGTTTGCAGATCCAGAGGATACTTTTTTCAGGATTATTCTCTCTTTTTAATCGCGAAACTTTTTTGTTTTACTGACCATTTCCCATAGTAAATTTCATTTTTTGTTTCTTCTAGAAACTTCTTTGTACTGTTAGAGTTTTTTTAAAAAAAAAGTGAACCATTTTGTGTATTGGGTGAAATATGATCAAATCCACATAATTTGTAGCATTTAGTTTTGACTCGAGTTGACTCTTCCACATCATTGTAGTAATTTCTTTTTTTTTTTTGTTATACTTTGGTCTCGAACATATTGAATCGATTTTTATTGGTCTCGAATGTTTTCTAGTTCCAAGTTTTACGACCTCGTCATTTACCCGTTATGGATTCAACCCACAACCTCTAAACACTTCCATATACGAATTCAAAAGAATTTAACTACTGTGAACCCTTTCACGGGCGAGCCGAGCAGAGTGCCGAATAAATATGGGACTAATATTTTACCCTAATAAAACCTTTCGAACTGATTTTTACGACTTTTATGAATTATTACCGGCGTATTTCGGCTTGACGGAACCATACACCATGAAAAATACGTCCCTTTGTATTTTTTTGTGGGGTTGAGACGGATGCACGAAAGTAAACTGAGGTTTCGTATATATACTTCATAATATTTTCCCATATTTTCTGAATACTCAATCGATTCTGAATCCGAATATGTAGATATAATGGTGATTTTATATTCATTTCAAGCAATTCCATTCAAAATCAACCTGAGGAAATTCAGATTCCGTTTTAGGAAAATATATCCATGTTTTCTGTGGTTCAATCAATATTTGATTGTCAAAATATGAAGTTTCTATTATCGTTTATAACAGAAGCGAAAATATGAAGCCAGAATTATCATTCAAAGCTCTCAACATGTTTAGTTAGAAAGTCTGAATTGTCTCAGAAAGTGCGAAGAAGGGGGGCAGGCACTTCCAACAGTTTCTGTGAAAAGCATTTTTGTTGCTTTTGATGAATATTTTCAAAAAATCTTAACTTTCGTGAAGAGTGAACATACTGAGATCATTGAATGAAAACTCAGGCTTCACATGTGTGACAAAGCAGTGTTGCCAGTTCAGTAATCATAATGTGCATAATCAGAAAACGTCGTCTAATCCAATCCCATAAACGGCCGCGTGGATTCCATTTCGAAACGTAACCTCGGGGTACGTTCGGGTAGATCGAAAAAATCCGCTGTTTTCTTATATGGGGGGGCGTAACCGCAATCAGACAAGGCTACCGTGTATCTCGGCAAGAAATCTGATTGCCCATGCCGGGCGTGCGCGTTCCAAATGTCCGAACTAGGCCGTAGGTGATGACTTGGTTTGGTCGGTTTGTTCTTTTTATGGTGCGAGAATAAACAGAAGCTTTATTACCTTGTTTGGCAGGGAATATTATCCGCCAACTGCGGGGCAATAAAGGTCGAAAATAACGACATCGCGTCGCGGTGAAAATTGCCTTTTGATAGTTTCGGTTAATTGATGGACGATTTTTTTTAAAAAATTCCGAGAATATCATCGAACATTTATTTCAAACAACTAGTTGGATCCAAAATTCTAAGGAATACATCTGAGGAAAAAAAATTTGTTAGCTTGTTTCTACGAACAAGTGCAAACAATGTCTATAATTTTAAAATTTTCAGTCGAGAATGTCTCAAACGATTAGGTTGGACCCACAGATGAATATTTCGTGGTTTTATTAAATGCTGTCCGTCCGTAAAATTTTCAGGATTGGTGAATTCAAAAAGCTCATGACTGAACGTCAATGCTTTTCAAATTTTTTCAACTGTTGTTTATGCTAATGATGTTTCAGACACTCTCTACGGTTTATGTTTTGCTATATTGGCAAATGATTCATAGGTTTCCGAGAAGGTCAGGATAAATCGTTTGAATATTCATGGCAAACATTATTTCATTATTTTTTTTTTAAAACTTCAACACTCAACACAAAACACAACTTTAAATTTTCTATGGAAAATGGTCAGTGGAACAAAAAAATTTTGCGATTAAAAAGAGAGAACAACACTGAAAAAAGTATCCTGCGGATCTGCAAACTTCTAGAATTTAAACATTTTATCGACTTTTGAAGTCGAGACGAAAATATAACAAAAAAAAAGGAATTACTTCAATGATGTGGAAGAGTCAACTCGAGAAATTCCCAGTCAAAACTCAATGCTCCCTACAAATAATGTGAATTTATTTATATTTCACCCAATATACAGGTGGTCCACTTTTTTTAGAATAACTCTAACAAATACAAAGAAGTTTTTAGAAGAAACTGAATATGAAATTTACTATGAAAAATGGTCACTAAAACAAAAAAGTTTCGCGATTAAAAAGAGAGAATAACCCTGAAAAGAGTATCTTGTCGATCTGCAAACTTCTAGAATTTGAACATTTTATCGACTGTTGAAGTCGAGACGAAAATATAACAAAAAAAAAAGAAATTACTACAATGATGTGGAAGAGTCAACTCGAGAAATTCCCAGGGAAAACTCGATGCTTCCTACAAATAATGTGGATTTAATTATATTTCACCCAATATACAGGATGGTCCACTTTTTTTTTGAGAACTGTAACAGATACAAAGAAGTTTTTAGAAGAAACAAAAAATGAAATTTACTATAGAAAATGGTCAGTAAAATAAAAAAGTTTCGCGATTAAAAAGAAAGAATAACCCTGAAAAGAGTATCTTGTCGATCTGCAAACTTCTAGAATTTGAAAATTTTATCGACTGTTGAAGTCGAGACGAAAGTATAACAAAAAAAAAAAGAAATTTATACAATGATGTGGAAGAGTCAACTCGAGAAATTCCCAGTGAAAACTCGATGCTCCCTACAAATAATGTGGATTTAATTATATTTCACCCAATATACAGGATGGTCCACTTTTTTTTAAGAACTGTAACAGATACAAAGAAGTTTTTAGAAGAAACAAAAAATGAAATTTACTATGGAAAAGGGTCAGTAAAATAAAATAGTTTCGTGATTAAAAAGAGAGATTAACCCTGAAAAAAGTATCTGCAAACTTCTAGAATTTGATCATTTTATCGACTGTTGAAGTCGAGACGAAAATATAACAAAAAAAAAAGAAATTGCAACAATGATGTCAACTCGAGAAATTCCCAGTGAAACTCGATGCTCCCTACAAATAATGTGGATTTAATTATATTCCACCCAATATACATGATGGTCCTTTTTTTTAAGAAAAACTCTAACAGATACAAAAAATGAAATTTACTATGGAAAATGGCCAGTAAAACAAAAAAAATTCGTGATTAAAAAGAGAGAATAACCCTGAAAAAAGTATCCTCTGGATCTGAAAACTTCTAGAATTTGAACATTTCATCGACTGCTGAAGTCTAGACGAAAATATAACAAAAAAAAAGAAATTTATACAATGATGTGGAAGAGTCAACTCGAGAAATTCCCAGTCAAAACTCAATACTCCCTACAATGATGTGGATTTAATTATTTTCACCCAATATACATGATGGTCCTTTTTTTTTAAGAAAAACTCTAACAGATACAAAGAAGTTTTTAGAAGAAACAAAAAATGAAATTTACTATGGAAAATGGCCAGTAAAACAAAAAAGTTTCGTGATTAAAAAGAGAGATTAACCCTGGAAAAAGTATCCTCTGGATCTGCAAACTTCTAGAATTTGAACATTTTATCGACTGCTGAAGTCTAGACGAAAATATAACAAAAAAAAAGAAATTTATACAATGATGTGGAAGAGTCAACTCGAGAAATTCCCAGTCAAAACTCAATACTCCCTACAATGATGTGGATTTAATTATTTTCACCCAATATACATGATGGTCCTTTTTTTTTAAGAAAAACTCTAACAGATACAAAAAAGTTTTTAGAAGAAACAAAAAATGAAATTTACTATGGAAAACGGTCAGTAAAACAAAAAAGTTTCGTGAGTAAAAAGAGAGAATAACCCTGAAAAAAGTATCCTCTGGATCTGAAAACTTCTAGAATTTGAACCTTTTATCGACTGCTGAATTCGAGACGAAAATATAACAAAAAAAAAAGAAATTTATACAATGATGTGGAAGAGTCAACTCGAGAAATTCCCAGTCAAAACTCAATACTCCCTACAATGATGTGGATTTAATTATTTTCCACCCAATATACAGGATGGTCCTTTTTTTTTAAGAAAAACTCTAACAGATACAAAGAAGTTTTTAAAGAAACAAAAAATGAAACTTACTATGGAAAATGGTCAGTAAAACAAAAAAGTTTCGTGATTAAAAAGAGAGAATAACCCTGAAAAAACTATCCTGCGGATCTGCAAACTTCTAGAATTTGAACATTTCACAACTGTTGAAGTCGAAACGAAAATATAACAAAAAAAAAAGAAATTACAACAATGATGTCAACTCGAGAAATTCCCATTCAAAACTCAATGCTTCCTACAAATAATGTGGATGTAATTATATTTTACCCAATATACAGGATGGTCCGCTTTTTTTTTAAGATCTGTAACAGAAACAAAGAAGTTTTTAGAAGAAAAAAAAAATGAAATTTACTATGGAAAATGACCAGTAAAACAAAAAAGTTTTGCGATTAAAAAGAGAGAATAACTTTCAGAATTTGAAAATGTTATCGACTGTTGAAGTACAAAGGTATCCTTAAATGGGCCGTTATCGAGCCGAAGGCAGAATTTCTATAATTACAATATGGCTTTCGAGCACCGATATAATATCTTAATGGCCTTGTGTATTGGAAAGTGCCATAAATAAAAGATTTCGGGCCTAGCACAGGTGTACCTCTACCTGTGTGTAAGACAGGTAGCTGTGTGGCGTGCCTGCTTAAGCGACCCCTCGGATCTTGAACCTATAGTTTGTTTGTTTTTTTTTTTATGGCCGACTTGTCGCTTCTATTTTATACTGTAATCTTATCAAAACGACTACCTCGGGTTTTTAAATCTTTTCGGTGTTGTTTTTATAATAGGAACTTCGAGAGGATTTTTGTAGGAGCAAACAAATCTGACTCCTTAGATAATTTGAAAACTTTCGGTGGTGCTCATAATGAACAAATTTTGAATCCCATTCGTTGAGATTCGAATAGATCCAAAACTGGTCCAGTCCACTACCCCTTTCTCTATTTCGCAAATTGAACTCTTCTAACCGTGTAAACGTTATAGAAGGGGTATGTCCTTTGTCCACCCTTATTTTCGCACATACATTATTGTAATTCTGGTACTAGGAGTTCTTTCATGAAATTTGGCACCCAAAGTATCGTGTGAAATTACCCTCGCTGTGGTGATAATGATCCTATTGTTTACTTGTTTCGTGTTGTACGGTCGAGAAGTCAGTTCATTCGATTTTATTTCTCTTCGACTAGGAAATTTTGTAAATATTTGGGTGTGGGAATCAGTTTTGCAGTTTATGTTATTTTTCTCCAATGTTTGTTAAGAGAACAAATTTATTTTGGTATAAAATTTATCTTACGTTTTTTGTGAAATGTTTTGAGACATTATTAAGTTGTTGATCTTATCATTTGTTTGATGAATTATATATTTGGTAATAATGTCATTTTCTTTTTTTATATACTGTCTTCCTGAAGGTTGATTCGCATTTTCCAGTTTCAGAAACCAATTGAAGAAATTTTTTACAGCTGTCACAAAAATTACAGCAGCTCTTTGTCAATTATGATGAATCAGCTGTTACAGAAATATATGATAAATGATAAAAAGATTTTTTTCCAATTAGATATCAACATGGTAGATAATTAACAGATAATTTCAAATCAGTAAAATTTCCAATCTGATTCGCTTAGATTTTGAACGTTTTTTTATAAGAAGAGAAAATATTTTTTCTTTGTTATTCAGTGTATGTAAGAGATCTTCATAATATAACATACTCCACTCTACCCTATCTTGAGAAATACAAGAAAATAAACGTTGAAACATTCTTTGCGTACCTTCCAGATTTGAATAAGGAATTATAGGTTTGCAAAAACGGCATAGAAAAGTGGTCCAATAAACGTCAAAAGGAATTACAAAGAACTTTCTCAGAGCGGAGAGGTCTATGATTTAAACATCAAAAAGGAGATCACAAAAGAGCCATACACGTTTTCTTGGCCGTGTCGACAATAGATAATAACACGGGACGTCAAATGGAGCGTAAAGCCCTCGCGCGATTTCCCCCGAAACTATTAGCAGTAATAACTTCTAGTCGTACATAGAGAAGAGATCTAGGATAGGGGTGAGATTGGGGAGAGGTGCATAATAATTCGGCAAAACACCTTAATCACTTTCGAGTGTTTTCAGGTGTATTTTTAACACTTCTTAGGCAACAATGGGGACAACTGAAGAGACTTTTGCCAGTTGACAAACACACCTAGTTCCTTTGTCGTCCACTCTTTTCGCAACCCTTCTCGAGGATTAGCGAGGTAGAAACGGACACATATTTCTATTCGAGAGGATGTGAGAAGTTGTATGCGGTTTTTTCTCTGTTATCGTTGTTCGGTCGGAGATATGTCAGTCATATTGGATTAAACGTGGAATTACAGTATTTTTTTCTATAAATAACGTCATTTTTGACCGTTTCATCAATTATAAAATCTTGTATACTTCATTTAAGAATTGTTGACATCGGAGCAGGCCTTGAACGTCCAGTCGAGGCTTTATTTCTGGTTACAGAAGTACATCAAACATAACCTAAAAAAGTTCAGTGTACGAATTGTCCAATAATTAAGACGAAATTTTCCGACTGCAGTTTAAACATGGGAATTCAGGTTTGAAAGCGCGAAAATATCGTGGAATGCTTTCATATGAAATTATCTGAACTTCCAAGCAAATCGTTGAGTTGAGATATCGTTCATATAAAGTCAACCATGGAAAATTGAAGATCATTAAAATAAATATTTATTTTCACTTAAGACCATGCAATCTTTATTGGTATTGGAAACCTTGCAAAATTCTAACCAAGTAACTATAAGAGTACCATTTTATGTCAGGATTCAAGAAGGATTATTAATGGAATTCTAGCAGGTAGCTAAAGTGGTGCAACAAACAGAAAAAAATTTTGGTACTTCGCAAGCATGGGGCCAAGTGAATGGATTGGAAAAACGTTATATAAATTAAGAAAGAAAGGGAGAAACAAAAATTGGGAATCTATGTAATACATGAAGAATTTCGACATGAAATTTGTACTGTAACTATCAATATATGAACCAATTTGTGAATTATTTAGTGCTCGGAGTTGAATACTTTGAGAAAGTCAATTTTTATTTTCATTTATTAAAACTGTCCATGAATTATTGAAAATTATTGCCGCATATTTTTCCAAATTAGTAAACAAGAAACAAGGAATTAACATACATAATGCAGCAAGAATATATAAGACCATATATAGACCCCTGATTGAATATGCACACCCACTGTACGCTAACTGCAAACCTAGAGCAACAAAAAACTTACAAGTTGCAGAAACAACAGCCCTATGGAAAATAACCAGAATGCGACACCCAAATAATGTTCTCCATAATCCTCCAAATAAACTTTTATATGAAGAGACAGCAATTGAACCAATAAACGAAAGAATCAAGAGATTAAATAAGAAATTAAATTCTAAGCTGATGGAACAGAATGACATAATCGAACAATACCATGATGATGGAATAAACAAATCTTCAAGAAAACATCCCACACTGATTCTTTGAAAATGTTGAATTCCAATTGAATAATATTACACTATGAAATGTATATACATATTATAGATTAAAACAAAAAAAAAAATTTAAAAGGCTGAAGGTTCCTTGGTCGATGGCCATTTGTATCGAAACAATAAAGCACAGTTACTACTACTGATAAGAATTACCATAAAACCATGAATGGTGAATTATATCATTAATTGGTTATTGGAAAATTGAAACCTTCCCTGCAAAAGGATGCCCATCAATAGGATTGTCGAATAATTAAGACGAAATTTTCCGACTGCAGTTTAAACATGGGAATTCAGGTTTGAAAGCGCGAGAATATCGTGGAATGCTTTCATATGAAATTATCTGAACTTCCAAGCAAATCGTTGAGTTGACATATCGTTCATATAAAGTCAACCATGGAAAATTGAAGATCATTAAAATAAATATTTATTTTCAATCAAGACCATGCAATCTTTATTGTCATTAGAAATCTTGCGAAATTCTAACCATAATAACTAGAAGAGTACCATTTTATGTCAGGATTCAAGAAGGATTATTAATGGAATTCTAGCAGGTAGCTAAAGTGGTGCAACAAACAGAAAAAAATTTTGATACTTCGCAAGCATGAGGCCAAGTGAATGGATTGGAAAAACTTTATATAAATTAAGAAAGAAAGGGAGAAACAAAAATTGAGAACATATGTAGTACATGAAGAATTTCGACATGAAATTTGTACTGTAACTATCAATATATTAACCAATTTGTGAATTATATAGTGCTCGGTGTTGAATACTTTGAGAAAGTCAATTTTTATTTTCATTTATTAAAACTGTCCATGAATTATTGAAAATTATTGCCGCATATTTTTCCAAATTAGTAAACAAGAAACAAGGAATTAACATACATAATGCAGCAAAAATATATAAGACCATATATAGACCCCTGATTGAATATGCACACCCACTGTACGCTAACTGCAAACCTAGAGCAACAAAAAACTTACAAGTTGCAGAGACAACAGCCCTACGGGAAATAACAAGAATGCGACACCCAAATAAAATTCTCCATAATCCTCCAAATCAACTTTTATATGAAGAGACAGCAATTGAACCAATAAACGAAAGAATCAAGAGATTAAAAAAGAAATTAAATTCTAAGCTGATGGAACAGAATGACATAATTGAACAATACCATAATGATGGAATAAACAAATCTTCAAGAAAACATCCCACACTGATTCTTTGAAAATGTTGAATTCCAATTGAATAATATTACACTATGGAATGTATACATTATAAATTATAACGAAAAAAAAAAAAATTTAAAAGGCTGAAGGTTCCTTGGTCGATGGCCATTTGTATCGAAACAATAAAGCACAGTTACTACTACTGATAAGAATTACCATAAAACTATGAATGGTGAATTATATCATGAATGGGTTATTGGAAAATTGAAACCTTCCCTGCAAAAGGATGCCCATCAATAGGATTGTCGAATAATTAAGACGAAATTTTCCGACTGCATTTTAAACATGGGAATTCAGGTTTGAAAGCGCGAAAATATCGTGGAATGCTTTCATATGAAATTATCTGAACTTCCAAGCAGGTCGTTGAGTTGAGATATCGTTCATACAAAGTCAACATTAAAACAAATATTTATTTTCACTCAAGACCGTGCAATCTTTATTGGTATTTGAAATCTTGCTAAATTCTTACCATAATAACTATAACAGTACCATTTTATGTCAGGATTCAAGAAGGATTATCAATGAAATTCTAGCAGGTAGTTAAAGTGGTGCAACGAACAGAAAAAATTTTGATACTTCGCAAACATGGGGCCAAGTATATGGATTGGAAAAACGTTATATAAATTAATGAAGAAAGGGAGAAACAAACATTGAGAATCTATGTAGTACATGAAGAATTTCGACATGAAATTTGTACTGTAACTATCAATATATGAACCAACTTGTGAATTATTTAGTGCTCGGTGTTGAATACTTCAGGAAAGTCAATTTTTATTTTTATTTATTAAAACTGTCCATGAATTACTGAAAATATTATAATTGATGAACGATTTTACAATTATTCAGTATACTTTTGAATTGTGAAAAATATCTCGATAAATCATCAAAAAACGGTCTCTATGGGTTATGTTAGTGTTATTCCTATATCAACCTGAATTCAGCAACCCAAAATATTACTGAATAGTCTATTACCAACTTAAATTCGATTTTCCACAGCCTACCGAGATGTCAATAATTCTTAAACGGAGTATATATTGAATCGAATATCGTCTATTTGAGGGATGATGAGAGTAGGTTCAGAAGAAAACGAAATTTCTGTGCATAAATCATAGAATAATGGTATGTGAAGTACCAGCCCACTTTCTATGAATGAAGCGGGACAATAACCCTCTTGTGTGTGGTCCCAGTCTCTGCAAAATTTGAATGAGAATATCCGTAGCTCACACCAAAAATCGTCCGCGAACAATGAGAGGGGAGAGGAGTCATAATTCGTTGGTCAATTTTCCAACCGGACATCTATTAAAACCCTGTAGATTCCCATAGATCTCGTCATCGCGATCTTCGCAGGGGGTTACTCGCCCGGTCCGCTGGTGGTGAACTCTTTGTGGATCGCGGGTCCATTTCCATAATGTCCGTGCGAAATTTGCATCTATTGAATGCAGATAAACAGTTCGGACGAGGGCCCCGAGGGGACAAACTGGGCCCGTGGAATTAAGAAGTTACGCAAACACTGGGCTGTGTTAAATGTGTGGATTTATTTGCATTGTAAATTTTTGATTTGGAGGAAGGGTTCGGGGGTTTTCAAGACACGGTTCACGTACTTCAGTCTAACGGATATACGGGACAAGTTTGGTGCTGTTGATGGCCTTTACATCAGGTGTTTATTGGCAGTTAGGCATTTTCGAAAAAATAACAGGTGGACGCAAGAAATAAAGTTTGTTGAAAATTAGTAAGAACCCTATAGTTGGATATTTTCTATAGATCCACACGAAGAATAGTTTTTCGTTTAACTGAATAATGTCAGTATTCATATAATATGAGCACTGATTTTGATAAAATAATTCAACAATTTCCAAACGTTGTTGAAGCGTGTTGTACTCAAAACACAAGACATAAATTTTGCCATTATAATGTTACCATTCCAAATTGTATCATTCTTATAATCAGTTTATTATCCGATCTCCAAACATTTTTTTCATTTTGCAATTTTTCTCGTCGTGTGGTTTACAAGGAACCGACGATTCCAAACTAAGTTCAGATGTGAAATCTGCGTCCTCGAGTTGAAAATAATAAACACGCTGGCCTTGTTTAGAAATCGAACGTTTGATTTTCGCTAAAGATCCTGACGGTCCTGTTGATAGATTTCGTTTACGTTTATATCTTAATGGTCAAATTGTAGATACTGCAAAGTATGCTGTCGGTTTTTATACACACAAAAAATATTTTATGACCTTGAATTTATGTATCTCTAAATGAACCATCTAATCAGAAAAAATGAGTACGAAGCAAAAATCACCGCCAAAGTCTGATGAAAATAAAATAGATGGAGAGGAACGGAGATGAAAATATATAAACAATAAACATCGCAAGAAAAAAATAAGTCAATGGGGGGGATCCAAATTCATAAAAAACAATAGTGGAAAATAATATGGAATAGTTTTTCACATTTAAGAAATATTTGGAACTTGAATAATAAGATTTTATTATTATTTTTCTGTAGGAAAAATTTGTTCCCAAATGTAACAGCTGATTCGGCACAATTGACAAAGAGCTGCTGTCATTTTTTGACACGTGTCAAAACTTTTTTCAATAGAAGGTGGATGAACGCGCGCTTCAAACCTCCTGACTAAACGTCAGTGCTTTTTATATTTTTTGAGCGCTCGTACTACTTACACGAGGGCTATATCATTTCGTCACGATGTCTGTATTTTTCGAGTTTTGAGAAGAAAATGGTCTCAATCGACTAGGTTCGGCACACTGATGACGAATCCGTCGTAAAATTCGAGTCTGTCCGTCCGGCCGTCCGTCCGTAAGCACGATAACTCTCGAACGGAACAACCTAGAGACTTGAAATTTTCAGTGTGGGTTCAGTTCCCGAATGCCACGGTTGAGTTCGTTAATGGGCCAAATTCCACTAGGGGTTCCGTAAATATGGCCGTTCAAAGTTTTGTTCTCCTGATTACTTAAAAACTATAAATTTGATCGAGATAAAATTTTGCATTCAAATGGAAAATGAAGTGTTCAAGCTACATGTGAAATTTTGTCCAGATCGCATGACCAGAACCATATAAACCATAGAAAATTGTAACTTTCGAACGGAAACGCCTAGGGACTTGAAATTTTCAGGATAGGTGTGGATCTCGAATGTCGTGATCACGTTAATCTATGAGCGAAATTATGCTAGGGGTTCCGTAAATATGGTCGTTTGAAATTTAGTTTTCTTGATAATTTCAAAACTACAGATTCGATCGTGACGAACTTTTGTATACTAATGGAAAATGATATATTCAAACTTCATTTCTCCTGATCGCATGACCAGAACCATAGAAACCATAGAAAATCATAACTTTCGAACGGAAAGGCCTAGGGACTTGAAATTTTTAGGATAGGTGTGGATCTGAAATTTCGTGTTCACGTTTATCAATGAGCAAATACGGTCGTTAATTTCGAAACAACGGATTCGATCGAGATAAAATTTTATATTTTAATGGAGAATGTTATATTAAAGCAACATTTTGTCCAGATCGCATCACCAGAACTATAGAAACCATAGAAAATTGTAACTTTTGAACGGAAAGGCCTAGGAACTTGAATTTTTCAGGGTGGGTTTGGATCGCGAATATCGCGGCCACGTTCATCAATGAGCAAAATTAGACTAGGGGTTCCGTAAATATGGCCGTTCAAAATATTTTTTTCCTGATAATTTCGAAACTACTTGTTGGATCAGGATGAAATTTTACACCTAGCTCAAGAATAATGTATTCAAACTACGTGCAAAATATTGTTCAGATCGCATCGCCAAGACCATAGATACCGTAGAAAATTCTAGCGAATTATCGAAAAAAATTGGTCAGCTGAAGCACTGACATGAAGTCTGGAGTTCGCCCAAGTTTGAGAATTTTTTTGACAGCTTTCGAAAATTCCTTCAATTGATTTCTAAAACTGAAAAATGCGAATTTACCTACAAGGTGGATGTACGAGCGCTCAAAAGCTCCTGACTTCACGGTAGTGCTTTTCGTAATTTTTTTTATATTCAAGTCCGTTCGATCGAAATATTTGGAAATTGAATACTCACTTATTATTATAATTATTTTTCTTTAGGGAAAATTGGTGTTGCATTTAAAAGAAAAAGTTATCATCATTATTTGTTTCAGTTCATGTTATAATAATATAGTCTTCTTCTCAATTCATATTTTCACATTATCATTTGGAGTTTAGGGTATTTAATGTTGATATATTCTAGGACATGATTATAGGAGTAGAAATATGGAAACGCACCCCTAGGAAATTAGTGCCCCTTTATCATAACCCCTAAGAACATTCTGCCAAATACAGATTTAATTCATTATGCGATTTTTTTTGGATAAGTTAAATTTTTAAGTAACAAAATACTAATTTCTACCAACCTATATTGAAAATTTCCGAAATCACGACCTTTTCGCAGAAAAAGAAACAGTGACGTGTGCAATTTCATAGAGGCTGTTTCATTCAATAGTTGGCTAATCATAAATATAAACAGGATGCGCCATAAAAGAATACCTAACCGAAACCGTCCTTCATCAAGTCCTCAAAACAACGTACCCAGTTAGTTCATCAGAAGTTTGTACACAATTTTCTAACTCGTACTTAATCTGTCATCAGTGAAATTCAACACAACTTCCGTAAAAACTCTCGAGTAGGTCCTAAGAACGCTCGATATTAATAATTGTTGAAAACCGTATTTCACGAGGAATGCATGAACAACGAGCGATAAGAGAAAAATTATATTTTAATTTTTTCATTTTGATTGACTTTTTATTTTCTTTTTTTATCAACAATTTCTCGTTTTGGCCTGGCAAAGTGTTGTTTTTGGGGTTCATTCCTATCATTACCAGGGTGTGTCTGACATTATGAGGTTGAACTCAGAATTTGTAAGTACTGGACGTTTATGATAATGACGAAATTATTTTTGTTTACCGAAATACAAATTTTATTCCATCGCAATTAATTTCTCATATCGTAATTGTTTTCATGTTTTGAGTTATAGATAAGGAAACATATAAAAGAGTTTACGATCGTATTCATTATGCAGTTTATGGAAGATTATAATTCCTTATAAATTATTTTTTTTACAAAAACAAAAAGTGTTTACAATATTTATTTCTTATCCATGCATATTGCATAATTTCCCATGGTCGATAAGAATAATCTACGTGTATGGAACAGTCCGAAGAATACTACCATTTTACCTCCAGAAATGGCTTGGAGAACAATCAGAGCAATAAGAATTCGTTCCGTTGGTGTTAATTTCCCTCGCATCGTATTGCAATGCATCAGATAAAAAAATCCGTTACCAGGGGACATTATATTCTGTTACAGTTCACACGAAACTGAGGCCATCATCCGTAAATCGCACAAATGAGTCGGTTTCCGACAGAAACACCTGTGGGAACAATCCGCACCATATCAAAACAATCTGTCTGCAGTTCAGCACCGTGACCAAGGCCGGGCCCTTCATTCTTCATTCTTCAACAGGACCCGGGTCAGGTTGACAGAACAAAGATGCTAATCATTCCGGCCGGAAGCATTGTTCCAATTTCGACGACCACTTGATGGTCGATAGATTTCGACACCCCTAACGTATTTTAAAATTCAATATGTTAATTCGATGAATATTTATTGAAACAATGGGAGGATAAAGATGTTATTATGTGCATCGTGAAAACAAATCGTTGAGGATGTTATCGTTTCACGGGAGCTTGGGCAGAAAAATTTATTGCTCTTATTAATTGGTTTAAATAGAAATTTGTTATGATTTCCATATGTACTTTTTATCAGTGTTGTTGGATCATAACCAGTTCACTCTTTTTATGATGATATAAATGTTGTGTTTTCTCAACCTTTTTTTGTCCAATAAATGTTTTGGACAAACTCTGACGCCGGTCCTGATTTTTAATGGTCCAATTCGCCACGGTGCAAGGTGCAAATAGAAAGCCAGAAAAAACCTTATTTATTTTCAGTCAAACCGAGCCGAATCGTCGGACTACTGTGTACCTTCCAGAAAGCCAGTCATGGTCGAAGAGCGACACATCACTGATGATTGCAGATATATCTATAAATCACTTCGAATTATCCTGTGGAGATGCGAGGATTTCAACATTGCTTCTGCGGTCAATTCGATCTTCCCTGCAGATTGTATGTGATTTCTTCAAATTGGAGGTGTAAATTGGGTTGTTTTAATGTCGTTCGATTTTTGATGTAACTACCTGTCTGAATACTCTGAATCCTTCGAAGCATATCCGTTTTGGTAATCGGATACAACTACCTGAACTACCCACATCTACTTAAAATGAAAGGAAGAAACTAGTTTCAAGGTTTCTTTTAGCACCCCCTTTTCTTCGTGAAGAAGGCACTTAACTTCGTTTGTCCCATTATTGTATTGTACTGTATTGGTACTTTTAAAGGATATTAAAGGATATTACAGTTTCCTATTGAAAACCGCAATGAACTAGAACTCTACCTTGAATGTGTTCTTTTTAACGAGAAAATATTACTCTAGATAATCTTTGGCCAAGATCGTGATCGTATAGTGGCTGAAGGACTCTACGTTGTGTATGTAACCCAAATTACGCTTGATTCAATCGAAGAGATTGACGGGAAACCAAAAAATTCAGAAAACATATTTTTAGCACTCAAAATAATAAGTTTATTCATTTGTGCAATTGGGGACGGTTCCCCAACTTCAGGTCCGAAAAAAAGAACCAGGAAAGACCTGCGAGAAAACCTGATTCTGTACAATCTATAACAATAGATTGACTGGTAAAGTTAAAACCCAGAGACCTCTCTCTTTATCTCGTTTAAATACAGTTAACCCACAAGTGAGGAACATTCATAAACAGCAACTGGTTGACTGGTGAAAATTCTCATATGGTGTTTAAAAATGATTGAGTAGAGTAAATGCTGCACTAATGACTCCTTGACCTTAATAGGTGATTATGAGCGAAATTGTGAGTTCTTCTTCGCAGGAATCCAACTATCATTTGACGATTGATGATCTCCCACGGTGCAAGGAGAGGGGAATGCGACCAAAGATCCCTGTTATATATATATATATATATATATATTTCCAAACGATGGGCAAAGCCTTAATTAAATTAGGTTGCGTCATACGATAGTTGTCTCTCTGGTCAGTAGTCCCATCAAGTATTAGGTAAACAATATAAACAGTAAACAATAAACAAACAATAAACGATGAGTGGAGAGTCGATTTGAAGTTCTCAATCAAGAAAAGATGATTAAACATAATGCTGACACTGGTGCTTATGAATATCCCTAATATTTGCTGCAAACTACAACGATTACATATATACTCCGTTTAAGAATTATTGACATCTCGGTTGGCTGTGAAAAATCGAATTTAAGTTGGTAATAGACTATTCAGTAATATTTTGGGTTGCTGAATTCAGGTTGGTATAGGAATAACGCTAACATTACCCATAGAAATCTTGCTTTGATGATTTTATCGACGATATTGGTGAATATATAATTATAAAAATTTGCTCTGAATTTGAGTATTTTTTGTCTTATGATATTAAAATGACTGGAATTGACCAGGATACATCGCGCCTTACAAGAGAACGCCAGGCAGTTTGTCGGTGTTACTTCGAGTTTTTCAAAGATTTGGCATATATTTCCGCTAGTGTTTCAGGTAAACTGTTATTCACCGACTCAAAGTGTATTCTGATTGATCAATGTCTCTTGAATTTTCAGATTTCACCAAGCCCTGTCCGTAGAATATTAGCATGTTATTACAGCCTGGAATTAGCAGTGGAAGAAAACCTGTGCGATATGATTATTCCTTCAAAGAGACTTTGTTTTTGCTAGAATTAAAAACAATGAATATATAAGTTTAGATATCCTTTTCGAACTGACCAAAGAGCACTTAGATTTCAATTGATCAAAGTCAACATTATATTATATCATAAAAAAAATTGGATACAAATACAAAAAAGTTGATCGAAGGAAAATTCTTACTGATAAACAGAAAAATATAATAAAAATAATACGATATTGTGATAAATACCGAGAAAACATGGAACAAAACGTAAAATTCATTTATCTAGATGAAACTTGGATATTCGAAAACGGTATTCAAATTCGTCAGTGGACACTAGAAAATAATCCAAAAGGTATGCCGAGTATATTCAAGGGTAAAGGCAGAAGGTGCACTATTTTGAATGCAATGATGGATTTTTACCTGGATGTGATCCGATTCTTGACAGTGGTATTAATGATAAGGATTACTATGAATGGTGAATTATTTCATAAATGGGTTATTGAAAAATTGAAACCTTCCCTGCAAAAAAATATTTCAATAGGATTGTCAGCTTATTCAATAAACACATCCAAATCCAATATTTTTATCTTTGCTCTTGTATCATTCATAGATATTTTAAGTTTATTTATTATACTTATACTGTATGGTACCCTGTTCACATTCCCTCTGCTAATACACATGCTATATTGTTCCCAATTCAAAAGTATACTGAATAATTGTAAAATTGCTCATCAATTATAATATTTTCAATAATTCATGGACAGTTTTAATGAATGGAAATAAAAATTGACTTTCTTAAAGTATTCAACACCGAGCAATAAATAATTCACAAATTGGTTCATATATTGATAGTTTGGTACAAATTTCATGTCAAAATTCTTCATGTACTACATAGATTCTTAATTTTTGTTTCTCTCTTATTTCTTTATACATTATAACGTTTTTTCCAATCCATTCTTTTGGCTCTGTGCTTGCGAAGTATCCAAAAATTTTTTTCTGTTGCACCACTAGCTACCTGCTAGAATTCCATCAATTATCCTTCTTGAATCCTGACATAAAATGGTACTCTTATAGTTATATGGTTAGAATTTTGCAATATTTTCAATACCAATAAATATTGCATGGTCCTGAGTGAAAATAAATATTTATTTGAATGATCTTCAAAATTGCATGGTTGACTTCAACGATAAGTTCAGATAATTTCATATGAAAGCATTCCACGATATTTTTGCGCTTTCAAACCTGAATTCCCATGTTTGAACTGCAATCGAAATATTCCTATGATGAAATTTAGTAACTTTTTTGTAACCAGAAATAAAGCCTCGACTGGGCGTTCATGGCCTGCTTCGTTGTCAATAATTCTTAAATGGACTATAGCATCATTTAAAGAATATTGCATAATCCAGATATGATTAGGGAAGGTGATGATTAAACATTCGTTAATACAAGAAAGTTCATGTGGGAAGCACTTAGGAATTGAATACACATGGTCAGTTAGAATCATTAAATAATATGGATTAGACTTGATAATGAATTATGAAAAATGGATACAAATCAATACACAAGAAGCAAACAAACATGGTAAAATACGTTGAGTAGAAGCAAATGAAGGTCTTGTAGATTAAAGGTAAATACCTGAGATAACGCATGGGGTAAGTAATAGAATACGTTGAATAAAAGTGTAGAAAGTTAGGAGAAGCCTGTATATGAATTATTGTATTATGAATATGTTGTTACTCACATGTTAAACTCAAAGTATCTCTTCCACCCTCGAGGGTTTAAGACTCACAACCAAACCTGTTTTACCTTTCAAGGGACAGATATCACTGTAGAACTTAAAAACCCAAGCCAAAAGCTCAGAACAAAGCCAGCCAATAAGAGCCTCTCATTTCGAGGTTAGCTTAGCTTATCAGTTTTTCTTCTGTGACTAGATTATTCTTTCTCGGACGGGCTCTGCAATCCTGATTAGGTAGATTACTGTAAATAAATATAAATTAGCGTTGCGCAGATGTCAGATTTGCATAGTACCACTAAATAGTCATTAAATGGTTGAATTTGCCCGCAAGATTCCAAATGAAAATGCTTTGTCCCCTCTCATCTAACAACGAGTGTTAATTTCCATTAGGTCAAATGCATCGAAACACCGGAGTCGAAGAACATCATAAGGTTCGTTTTTATCCGCATCGTGCCGAGCATTGTCAAGGTCCGAAATAAACGAATTTCTGGACTGGTTGACCTTAAAACGCTATGGGACGCAACAATCCATGTTCAAAAGAGCCCATATACGGTTTTGGCGCCAAATTTTTTTCCCGGAATCCATTTCGACGGTGACTATAGCGGGGAATTTCTCGATATCCGTTTAGGCGACACGTTTCGTGATTGCCCCCTTGAACATTGATGAAAACTTCTCGTTACGGTCCTGCTGGCAATCACCTACGATCAAATTACCCTATGCAGACGGAATGCTCGAACAATAATAATGGTAGATGATCGAGCAATTACAGAAGAAGGATTCAATTTTGCTGACGGCCACTCTGCCATCTCCTCGCCATTTTTCAAATCTCCCCGACAATAAATCAGGCACATCGAACGGAAGCCCAGAGCTGGAATTATAATTTTTCACTTGATTTAATTAAAGATTGCGCCAATGAGTTCGCTTACCTGCAGCAATAACGTTGAGTGCCGTTTACGCGAAGTAAAATAATGGGTATTACGGCGGGCTTTATGATATTGCGATACCAAAAGACCATTAACCGAGGTCTCATTAGGCTTTATGTTTTTTAAGCGCTCTGGTTTTCTATGAACAAGAGCAGAATCATTTCGTCGAAATTACGTCCGGCCGTCCGTAAACGCGTTAATTTTCGAAATAGAAGCAGGAATTTTTGAAATTTCAAGGTACTTTCTTGGTCTGAATGCGTCAGTAAAAAAAATCAAATAAAATGAGTTGTGTAGAAATGCAGTCAAAATGGAATTTTTCAGTTTTCTGATTTTGTTCAAAAAATTATACTTTGTTGAGGAATTGATATAAGAATTTCCAATCGATTCTGATAAGTTGTTAACATAATTCCTATGACATCTCAGTGCATTCATCTTCAATGCGAACGAGAATGTAGTCGAAATTGATTGGGTCGAAAATGATTTCCTAGCCTCATGTTTTTTTTTATTGATGTCCTATTTTACTTATTTCAAGAGTTTTCAGACTGTTTGAATCGAACTTTTAAATACGCGCGTTTTTTAAAGTCACCATGGCAACAGCAACGACTCGAGAAACGTGAAAAATCTAAATGACAATTTTTCGATTATAGATCTGACAGGAGTACCTTGTTACGCCAAATAAATATTACTAAATGCAAAACCTTTATTCAAACAATATTTAACAATTTCAATTTTATAAGTGGAAATGGAAAGTGCAGTCGGTATTTTTTTCGTAATCATCACATTATGAAAAATTATCGTTAGAAGTGAAGTCTTGGTGCTGTCAAGATTTGTCTTTTTCATTTTGTAATAATAAACTGGAAATTTAATGAAGTACGTATTATTTCGATGATTTCGAAAAACATTTCAATTACTTACTCACCTAGATTTCTCTCTTTTATTCTTTTCAATCCATCTTTTTCGAGCACCTTCAATTTCTTTCCATTTCGATCTGAATGTAAACAAACCGATGATGCTCGAATTTACGTTCGTCTTTTCGGATGATACGTTCGGAAATTCGAATATGCCTCCAAATTTACCCGTCAGCATCAATTTCTCATCCCATGTATTCAAATTCATCTCGAAATGACCGAGTTTCGAGAAATTTCGACGTCAAAATGTCAATTATCAAAATACGATTTATTTATTTCCGCGAGAAACGTCATGTAATGCGTAATATCTATGATCGACGTAAATTATTTCGGACTTTCTTCATTTTATGTAGTAATAATACTAATATTCATGATTTCAAAGCGCCTCAATAAAAAAAAATAGCGTAAAGTATTCGTGGATAACTGGTCTTTAAAACACTTGCTCTATTTCGAGCACTCCGGCTTCGCCGTCGTGCTCGAAAAATCGCGCGTGTTTCAAAGATCTTGTTATCCACTTATACTTCAATATACTATTTTTCTCATATTTTCAACGCCAAAATGGGTCTAAAATGAGGCGAAAAAGGTTGTATAGATAGAATGCCCTTAGACAACAGAAATCACTGGAGCTCGCATAATTTTCAAACGCACAATTTGTAACTCGATCCGACTGATAAAATTTCCAACTACAGATGGAAGATTTCAGGTGCGAACCACCCAAGAAGAAAGCCAAGTTGTGCGTCTGTCTGTATTTGCGGCAGCTGGCAACCATAGAAAAACGAATTATTCCTATTTATCAACACCAATGATTTACTGACCGATACTCCCTTTGTTGAGACGACGCCGAAAGCTTACCATTGTTATAGGGAGGTGTCGAACCAAATGAATTGAATTGAATAGAAAATATACACATTGAAGTACAGTGTGTTGACTAGAGGAAAAATTTAAAAACGAAACAAAATGTATTCATACAAATTTGAAAAAAACATGATAATCACAGACGAAGGTCATAATGTGGTGGCTAATATGTCCAAGACAAATTTGCGCGGGAGAGTGAGGAAGGTCGTTCTCAAGAAATAGGCTACTCTTTGAATATTGATGAAGTAGTTTATTGTTTTCTCCTTTCCCTGCCAAATGAATACTTGTTTGAATGTCATAACCAGTTTGCGTGTATACGATTATGTTCAAGAAAGGTGTGGATTATTGTTGTTGATCGAGGATTGGTATTAATTTTTACTGAGTTAGAATGCAGCGTATGGCGAATTTTTTAGGTCAGATTTATGGACTGGATAACAAGCTAAGGGAGTGTTCTCGGCTACGTAACGACTTGCATAAACGATGTTGGCCGTTGTGATTATTTTAAAAGGTCTAAACATTAAATTCAGACATCCTGTATACGAGGTGCAATATTATGCACAAAGCATTTTTGGAATCTCTATGCTCTATAAGAAGTATTTTCTTTCTTTTTTTGAATTCCAGATTTGATTTTAGGAACAAGCAGATAAAGGCTGATGCTTGGGGATGACAAGTTCATAACATTTTTTCTCTGAATACAAAAAAAAGCGAATTCTCGATTTATCTCAATATGATAGGGCCATAATTATTCAAAGGGAAAACAATTTTTTTAATGTATTCACAGGCAGTGTGTTCATAATAAGAAAAAAATTGAACCCCATTAGAAGTTTCCAATTTTTTTTTAACTGATGTCATTTAGGCAAATTTTATTTTTTTCGTATTCAGTTTATTTTGATTATAATTCTTCATGAAAAAAAATATTTTTTTTAAATTTATTCAAAGGCATTTTGGTTTATAATGGACAAAAAAATTTAACCTCATTAGAAGTTTCCAATTTTTTTTTATCTGATGAAATTTAGGGAAATTTTAATTTTTTTCGTATCAACTTTATTTTGATTATAATTCTTTATGGGAAAAATATTTTTTTGTAATTTATTCACGAGCTGTGTGGTTCATATTGAGAAATTTCCAATTTTTTTTCATCTGATAAAATTTAGGGAAATATTATTTTTTTCGTATTTAGTTTTTTTTTATTATAATTTTTCATGGAAAAAATATTTTTCTGAAATTTATTCACAGGCGGTGCGGTTCATAATGAAGAAAAAAATTTACCTTATTAGAATTTTCCAATTTTTTTTATCCGATGAAATTTAGGGAAAGTTTATTTTTTTCGTTTTAAGTTTATTTTGATTATAATTCTTTATGGAAAAAATATTTTTTTGTAATATATTCACAGGCAGTATGGTTCATAATAAGAAAAAAATTTAACCTCATCAGAAGTTTCCAACTTTTTTTTTATCTCATGAAATTTAGGTAAATTTTATTTTTTTCGTATTCAGTTTATTTTGATTATAATTCTTCATGGGAAAAAATTTTTTTGTAATTTATTCACGAGCAGTGTGGTTCATAATGAGAAAAAAAAATTAACCTCACTAGAAGTTTCCATTTTTTTCAACTGATGAATTTGGCAAATGCTTTTTTTTCGTATTCAGTTTATTTTGATTATAATTCTTCATGAAAAAAATTTTTTTTCGTAATTTATTCACAGGCATTGTTGTTTATGATAAGAAAAAAATTTAACCTCACTAGAAGTTTCCATTTTTTTTTAACTGATGAAATTTGGCAAATGTTTTTTTTTCGTATTCAGTTTATTTCGATTATAATTCTTAATGAAAAAAATTTTTTTTTGTGATTTATTCACAAGCAGTGTTGTTTATAAAAAGAAAAAAATTTAACCTCACTAAAAGTTTCCAGTTTTTCTATGTGTTTTTTATGTTTATTTTTACTATAAATTTCTTCTTATTTGTTCCAATATATTGGTCAAAAAATAATTCGGGAAGAGGTAGGGTTGATCACAATGAAACCACAAATATACTATAACAAAAAGAAGCAAGCTCTTGCTTCTCGATATATTTTACTTCTTTACAACAAATTTACAAATTCTTTCAAATACATTAACAATTGATGTTTACCTGGTTTTTTTGTGATTTTTAAGCGAAAACCGCCTGAAAAATGTGATGCCCAGATAAACATCAAATATTCATGCCTATAATTTATAAAAATATTTTGAGATCAATTTCTAATACATCACAGGTGTTATACAGAATATATCATGTATTTTATCATCTCAAAATCATTTCTAGCTTTTTCGAAAACCTCCGATATACAGAAGCGTCCAGAACTAAAAAAATTAAAAAATATATAAAAATCGATTGGTACAATTTTTCTTCGTAGTCCTTGACGCTTCTGGCACCGGAGGTCCTTGAAGAAATCGAACCAATATGATGTACAAAATAAATCTTTCGGAAAATCAATTTTCACATGGAGCCCTTTCAATCTAAATGGTAAGACGAGGTGGGGAATGAGAGCTGCCAAAAGGCAAATTTTGGATGATGTTCTTTGTACTTTCAACGTTCTTTGGGCTTATTGAAATCTTTTGTTGATGGGTGCGAGAAGTAATGCGAATAGTCTGTTGTATCAGCAAGCGAGATCTTCATAAAAAGCACATATTGCGGACAAATAATAATAGAAGGATACGGATCTGCACGCGAGTATAATCTTTCAGCTGGATCACAATGCAGAGTATCACTCCCTGAGTGTACTTATCAAATCTCAAAAATCGTAACCTACATCCATGAATTTTACCAATAATTATTTCTCAAATACTAAGACTTCCAAGTGACGAAAGCAAATCAGTTTTCTTCCAACGGACAAACATTTTTATTTCATTCAATATACAAATTGCACTTGATTGAGGGGGTGTTATTTACAAGAGTGCACTTTATATACAAATTATACAGGGTAGCTCCCGAATAACGACTGGGAAATCTAGCTAGGAAAATATTCAAACCAACTTGTATTAATTCAATTATTACAGCTGGATTTCCTTCGTTTCTCCGGAGCTACGAAATAAATAAATCGAAAATTGCAGACCAAATATAATTCCTTTCACAATATTTACAAAAAATTCGAAAATCAATTCTGGCCCTTGGAAGAAAATGTTGGGAAACGGAGAACAAGACGGAACTTGGACTGAACGAACAGAAAGTGTTCGTCGTTCCAACCGATCCGTCTCACCGGCAGAAAAAACTGTTACAGACAAATGACCACCAACAAATTCAGAATTTCGGGAGATCAAACGAAAGGAGTTCCTTCGAAAAAAATAAATACATAGTCTAAATAAATGAAATCAAGACCAACAAAAATAGTACTTACTGTACAAACTTAAAATTAATAAAAAATTTCCATTCATGAAACAAAACTTAAATTGTACTCTTAACATACGAAAGAATCATTATTATATTATTATATTAAATTTTCTTGGAGATCTATATTTTGTAACAAGTGTTTTCAGGATTCGTCCTTTGTCGTCTTGTTTAACTCGTGAGTTCCTCCGCCATCCTGGGTATTTTACTCGGTCTTACCATTTTGCTTTTCGCCATCTCCATCGCTGTGCTCTTCTTCAACAGCATGAAATCTGCAAAGAAAAAAGACTCTCATTATTTGTTTATAGATGAGATAGTCGCAAAACAATAATTTCGCGAATTGACATCAAAACAAAATTATCAGTTAGAAGCAGGTCAAATCAAGAGATAAGAATAAGAATTGAAATATTGCGTATGAGTCAAAAGATTGGTTCCAATATTCATAGATGTGATCGATGAAATTGACCCAGTCAGAAGACCTTCGATTATAAGAGACGTTAGGATTACATAACGTAGATATGCCTAATTTCAACAGATTAAAAAAAAAATTGGAAACTTCTAGTGAGGTCAAATTTTTTTTTTATTATGAACCACGCAGCTGGTGAATAAATTACAAAAATATATTTTTTCCGTGAAGAATTATGATGAGAATAAACTGAATGTGCAAAAAACAATTGCCTAAATTTCATCACATTTAAAAAAAAAACTGGAAACTTCTGATAAGGTTTAATTTTTTTTTCATTATCAACCACGCAGCTGATGAATAAATTACAAAAACATTTTTTTTCCATGAATTATAATGAAAATGAAGTGAATATGCGAAAAAAACACTTGCCTACATTTCATCAGATTTAAAAAAAAAATTGCAAACTTCTAGTGAGGTTAAATTTTTTTTTATTATTAACTACACTGCTTGTGAGTAAATTACAAAAACATCTTTTGCCGTAGAGTATTATGATGAAAATAAACTGAATATGCAAAAATAACACTTGCCTAAATTTCATCACTTTTAAAAAAAAAACTGGAAACTTCTGATAAGGTTAAATTTTTTTTCATTATGAACGCAGCTGGTGAATAAATTACAGAAAATTATTTTTTCCATGAAAAATTATAATGAAAATGAAGTGAATATGCAAAAAAAACACTTGCCTACATTTCATCAGATTTAAAAAAAAAATTGCAAACTTCTAGTGAGGTTAATTTTTTTTTTATTATTAACCACACTGCTTGTGAATAAATTACAAAAACACATTTTTTCCGTGGAGTATTATGATGGAAATAAACTGAATTTGCAAAAAAAACACTTGCCTAAATTTCATCACATTTAAAAAAAATACTGGAAACTTCTAATGAGGTTAATTTTGTTTTTATTATGAACCACGCAACTGGTGAATAAATTACAAAAAATAATTTTTTACATGAAGAATTATAATGAAAATGAAGTGAATATGCATAAAAACACTTGCCTACATTTCATCAGATTTAAAAAAAAAAATTGCAAACTTCTAGTGAGGTTAAATTTTTTTTTATTATTAACTACACTGCTTGTGAGTAAATTACAAAAACATCTTTTGCCGTAGAGTATTATGATAAAAATAAACTGAATATGCAAAAAAAAGACTTGCCTACATTTCATCAGATTTAAAAAAAAAATTGCAAACTTCTAGTGAGGTTCAATTTTTTTTTATTATTAACCACACTGCTTGTGAATAAATTACAAAAACATATTTTTTCCGTGGAGTATTATGATGAAAATAAACTGAATATGCAAAAAAAAATCTTGCCTAAATTTCATCACATTTAAAAAAAAAAACTGGAAACTTCTGATAAGGTTAAATTTTTTTTCATTATGAACCACGCAGCTGGTGAATAAATTACAGAAAATTATTTTTCCCACGAAGAATTATAATGAAAATGAAGTGAATATGCCAACAAAAAAAATTGCCTACATTTCATCAGATTTAAAAAAAAATTGCAAACTTCTAGTGAGGTTCAATTTTTTTTATTATTAACCACACTGCTTGTGAATGAATCACAAAAACATCTTTTTTTCGTGAAGTATTATGATGAAAATAAACTGAATATGCAAAAAAACACTTGCCTAAATTTCATCACAATTAAAAAAAAACTGGAAACTTCTAATGAGGTTGAATTTTTTTTTATTATGAACCACGCAGCTGGTGAATAAATTACAAAAAAATATTTTTTCCATGAAGTGAATATGCAAAAAAACCCTTGCATTCATTTCATCAGATTAAAAAAAAAACTGGAAATTTCTAGTGAGGTTAATTTTTTTTATTATAAACGACCCTGCTTGTGAATAAATTTCAAAAAAATATTTTTTCCAAGAAGAATTATAATGAAAATAAACTGAATATGCAAAAAAACACTTGCCTACATTTCATCAGATTCAAGAAGAAAATTGCAGTAAAAGTAGATTTGTGTCAATTACGAAACAGAAAATGTCAGATGACTCGCATGGAGTGAAAGTTAAAATGAGTGTCTTCATCTAAGATTTAAATACACACTTTCTCTTTCGATAGCTCCTCATTTCTTCTCCTACGATGTAAACGATAACCGATCGAAATCTACAGGGGGTCCCAAAAAAATGTCTATTCTCAAAACAGTCCTAACGCGCCCAGCTTGACGGCGTTTTTTTTCAGACGTACAGGCCGACGCCGGAAACGGGAACAAATCGAGAATCCCACGACGCCACCGTCGCCCCGGATGCGAGCCATTGGCGTCGAATTAACACGGGTCACCGGATTTTCTCACACGCGGGGTTCGACCCTTGTTTCTGCCCGGCAGGGGTGGTTTCCTTAATGGGACGGAAACAAACGAACCACGCGAATCCATTTACGGCCCTGGGAATTCGGTAATTGAAGTGTTTCTAGGAGGGCACAGGTGGCCGACGTATAACGAACGACGATGTTTTTCCGCCCGTTTCACTCGATAGAAAAAAAAAAACGTTCGTACTCAATCGTACCCCATCAGATTGTTTGGTTTTTTTTAATGGGTAATTTCTTGACTTTCGAGTGGCGACTAATGGAAAATTGAAATCGAGAGAACGGTAACCCATCCAGGTAGTGAACCAGCAAAACGCTGTTTGGTGGCTATATCTTGTAACGTGTTAACAGTCCCTTCAGCCCTCTCTTTGAGGCGCCACTGTCTTTGAACCGCTGTGTCCTAAAGCGCAAGTCGTTGCGCGTGATTCGAATTTGCACCTTTGTTTTTCGCCCTTTTGAGATCTGGAATTGGATTTCGCATTGAAGTGAACAGTCTAGTTGCCACTTTCAATCATTAGATGTTTAACTGTTAAATATACATCCAAATTTGTCTCGGCGTTAAATTTTCTCACGGTAAGTCTTCCCTATTGTCAACTAAGATATTTTCTGGAATAATTCACGGAGTCCGTAGATATTCTTGTGTACGTTTTCTTTTAGGTTAGATCCATGGCTTACCTCAAGAATCTATCTCATATTTTGCATTTTCTTTGCCTGATAGTTGTATTTTTATTATTTCAGAGCTTTCTTCAGGTTACAATTAATCTTTTTTGTAAATTTTGGTTCCTTTAATGACGTATTTAGACCTGAAGGAGTGCTTGGGAAACTGTAACTAATGAATTTTAAACAATTCACAGCTCTTCCCCTGGGATTAGAAAGTTCTTCCTCTGAGATTGGGACATTTAGCACCGCTTCCTCAAGACTTCCAATCATTGAATATTTCAGAGAGGGAGACATTTCCCTGGAATTGGATTGTTGGAAAACTGTACCGTATCTGCAAATCACTGGTTCTGGTTGTTTCACACGCTTGGAGCTGGACATATTTTACGCATTGAAAGACGATATTTTATGGGGGAAATACCCCTAAAGATCTGGGAGAAATGATTAAGCTAAGTAACAATAACATTGTATAAATTCATTTGTTCAGAGGTCGATCTCAACTTGTTGAAAATAATTGTAGACTTGAATTTTTATTATAATTGTAAAACCTGAAGGGAGTTATTAATTCTGTCAGGAACCCTAAGATTAGGATTTTATTGCTCATTTAGGTTGATGTCTTTCGTCACGAAAGGGATCAGCACAAAGGTAATGTCAAAGTAAATAACAATAACGTTACAATCTGAAGAATTAACAAACTCAAACATACCCAGAAAATCTCAAAACTCTAGGCCTCAAATTTAGCCGCCAACATCCATTTCTCATCTCATTTATTCAAATTCATCTTGATTCAAGATCAAATGATCGACTTTTGTTAATTTTCGACGAATGGCGAATAATTTAATTCCGGTAGAAACGTCACGAAATATCTGTGATCGACGTAATTTATTTAAGATCTGTCAAAAATCGACCTTTTTCTAATCGCGTTAATGGGCCAAATTCCACTAGGGGTTCCGTAAATATGGCCGTTCTAAGTTTTGTTCCCCTGATTACTTGAAAACTGCATATTTGATTGAGATGAAATTTTGCAATTGAATGGAGAATGAGGTGCTCAAGCTACATGTGAATTTTTGTCCAGATCGCATGACCAGAACCATAGAAACCATAGAAAATTGTAACTTTTGAACGAAAACGCCTAGGGACTTGAAATTTTCAGGATAGGTGTGGATCTCGAATGTCGTGATCACGTTCATCTATGAGCAAAATTATACTAGGGGTTCCGTAAATATCGTCGTTTGAAATTTAGTCATCTTGATAATTTCAAAACTACAGATTCGATCGTCACGAAATTTTGTATACTAATGGAGAATGACATATTCAAGCTACATTTCTATAGATCACATGACCAGAACCATAGAAAATTATAACTTTCGAACGGAAAGGCCTAGGGACTTGAAATTTTCAGGATAGGTGTGGATCTGAAATGTCGCGTTCACGTTTATCAATGAGCAGAATTATACTAGGGGTTCCGTAAATACGGTCGTTTGTAATTTTGGTTTCTCGATAATTTCGAAACTACGGATTCGATCGAGATGAAATTTCGTATTTTAATCGAGAATGATATATTAAAACAATATATTGTCCAGATCGCATGACCAGAACCATGGAAACCATAGAAAATTGTAACTTTTAAACAGAAACAGGGTTGCCAGGTCTACTGATTTTTCAGTAGATCTACTGATATGCATATTGATTTACTGATACATTTCATGATCTACTGAAAAAATTATGACATTTATTTATATTATTGTGATATTCATGAGTATTTTCAAATTGAGGATAGGTTATATGTTTATTTTTTCATAAAATGTTCGTTTCTATTTTGTTGAAATAGGTTACCTTTTTTTGTTCAATGAAAATACATTTTTTTTTGGCGTCATAGGTGCATTTCATTATCCATTCCTGAATTTGTAGAGCATAAAATGAATCTACTGAAATCTACTGAATTTTTAACAAGGTATCTACTGATACTGATGACATACAAATCGGACTGGCAACCCTGAACGGAAAGGCCTAGGAACTTCAAAATCTCAGGGTGGGTTTGGATCGCGAATATCGCGGTCACGTTCATCAATGAGCAAAATTAGACTAGGGGTTCCGTAAATATGGCCGTTCAAAATATTTTTTGCTGATAGTTCCGAAAATACTGAGCGGATTGGGATGAAATTTCGCACCTAGCTGAGGAATAATGTATTCAAACTACGTGCAAAATTTTTTCCAGATCGCAACACCAAGTACATAGATACCGTAGAAAATTCTAGCGAATTATCGAAAAAAAATTGATTAGCTGAAGCACTGACATGAAGTCTGGAGTTTCGCCTGAGTTTGAGAATTTTTTTGACAGTTGTCGAAAATTCCTTCAATTGGTTTCTAAAACTGGAGAAAGCGAATCTACCTACAAGGTGCATGTACGAGCGCTCAAAAGCTCCTGACTTCACGGCAGTGCTTTTCGTAATTTTTAATGGGTAATTTCTTGACTTCCGAGTGGCGACTAATGGAAAATTGAAAGCTTCGAAAACTTTCCAAGAGATTCTCCTGGACCTTCTCCTCACAAAGGCCGGACCACGTGAGCCTCATCTCCCCAGTATCGTGAGAAAAAGCGTAGAGGTGGGGAGCGGGTCCGAATAATTGAATCTCGACACGTGTTCAGCTAGAAACGCGTTGCCTTCTTTGTCCCCTTATTACCATTATTATTCATCACCGCCTGCCATCCTCGTCGTTGCTGGGGTATTTAACTTGCTGCGTGACCCAGAATCCTTTCAACTGCCCTTTCCGTTCGAGGTACCTCGAATGTCTTGGACGTTCAAAGAGCCCTTAGAAAGCGTTCTATTCATTTTTTTGTTCCATAGAGAAAGTATTCTTGTTTTTAAACTTCGGCAGTACAACCAATAACTTGTCACCGATTTCGCAATTTGACCACCAATGACTCCCGTTGAGTTTACCATCCCGAAGAGTCGTTGTTGACAAATAGTAACTGTACAAAAACATCTGTTTTAATATTCAGGCGTGGTTGGTGGAGTCAACGGCCTCAAACCATAACATTACCGCAAGTGACACATCCTATGGTACTCTTTAACCTCGCACTTAACTGAGGCCAATTCGAGAAGATGTTCGGTCTTCATGCGGGCATCATCGGAATGATTGTTCCTAATTTTTCTTCTGGTCGTGATGAAATAATTACGCCTCAAGATTTTCGCCATATCAAAACCGAATTAAATTCAATAATTCAACATCTGCCAGTGATTCGCGCTCTTGAACTTTTCGCAGATATCAATTGACCCCTTCTATACTGAACCACATCCAAGCCAGATAACGATCCGTTTAGTTGCAGCAACGCTTAATGGCCTGTTTTTAATTAGAAGTTGCCTGGTTGCGAACATGACTCTTGATTTATCGCCCAGTAGCTTGTGGACTTCCTACGGTGGGTTCCCTCTTCTGTTGTTGTTGTTTTCGTTTTGTATCGTTACCAAGATAAATACGACACAGCCGTTACGGATTCTTAACCTGGAGGGAATTATCGTTTATCGCGCATTTGGCATGTGTCGAATGCAAGTTTGCTGATATGACGGACTGTATACGAGAAATGTTACTCGATAAATGGAACCACATTGTCGAGAAGCTTACACGACAGATTAGACGCGACAAAAGTTCGCATTGATTAACTAATCTAACACCTTCGACATTTTTCGTTTAGGAGAACAAAGAACTTTTTGATGCCGAGATAAGAATGTTTACGTTGGAAACTATTCGGAATATTCGCTATACGTCTGATAATTGTAATTGGTTATGCTAGATTTTTACCCAACTACGAGGCTTTTGAATTCGTGCTAAAATAGTATAGTAAAGTATAAGGGGATAAAAAGGTCTTTAAAACACGCACGATTTTTCGAGCACGACGGCGAAGCCGGAGTGCTCGAAATAGAGCAAGTGTTTTAAAGACCAGTTATCCAGGAATAGTTTACGCTTTTTTTTATTGGAGCGCTTTGTAATCATGAATACTACTGAATAAAATGAAGAAAGTCCGAAATAATTTACGTCGATCATATATATTACGCGTTACGTGACGTTTCTCGCGGAAATAAATAAACCGTATTTTGAAACGACGTCGAAATTTCTCGAAACTCGGTCATTTCGAGATGAATTTGAATACATAGGATGAGAAATTGATGCTGACGGGTAAATTTGAAGGCATATTCGAATTTCCGAACGTATCATCCGAAAAGACGAACGTAAATTCGATCATCATCGGTTTGTTTACATTCAGATCGAAATGGAAAGAGATTGAAGGGCTCGAAAAAGATGGATTGAAAAGAATAAAAGAAAGAAATCTAGGTGAGTAAGTAATTAAAACGTTTTTCCATCGTAATAATACGTATTTCATTACATTTCCAGTTTATTATTACAAAATGAAAAAGACAAATCTTGACAGCACCGAGACTTCACTTCTAACGATAATTTCTCATAGGAAAAGTCGCAATCGGGGTTTCAAATGTGATGATTACGAAAAAAATACCAACTGCACTTTCCATTTCCACTTATAAAATTGAAATTGTTGAATAATGTTGGAATAGAGGTTTTGCATTTAGTAATATTTTATTTGACGTAACGAGGTACTCTTGTCAGATCTATAATCGAAAAATTGCTTTTGCCATGGTGACTAAGAAACGCGCGTTTTTGAAAGTTCGATTTGAACACGCTGAGGCATTCTTGAAAATAAGTAAAATGGGGCATCAAAAAAAAAAATTATAAAAAGTTGAGTCGGGAGCTTTAGAATTCATCGAGAAAACGGTCACCCATCCAGGTACTCAATCAGCACAACGCCGTTTGGTGGCTATATCTACAGAACCCTCTGGCGAATTTCGCCAATTAACAAATCGAGTTCTTACGTAAACCGGCGGTGGGATCGGGCTGGATTTACATTTGAGGAGTCCTTTGGTCCTTTGGGATGATAATTCGACACCCGAGACGCCGCGGATTAAAAGCCTATTCCAAAGGAAAAAGGCAAATTTTTGCGTTTTCGTCGTTTTTCTACCTTTTCCGAACGTTATTCTCGTACGTTTGGAACTCGAAGTAGGGAACTTTTCGGGTACCGTCGGAAAGCCCGTTTCTTCATCTCTGTTTTTTTTGAATTTTAAGCCGAAAATGGTCTCAATCGTCAATCGAACGTTCCACTCACTGATGACGAATCCGTCGAAAACTCTCGAACAGAACGACCTAAAAACTTGGAATTTTCAGGGTAGGTTCAAATCTCGAATGCCGGGGTTAAGGGTGTTAGACCCTTTAAGAGTATACCCTACATCACAATTATTGTTTCAATGAATTCTCATAGACTTCTTTCAGAAATTTCGATTTTTTCTTTTTCATCGCCAGTAATTGTTGAAGTAAGTTTGAATTATCCGCCTGAGATGGATTGGATTACACGGAAAAATATTGAATTTTTATTCGAAAAGGTTCGAGGAAAGTCTTGTATATACACGCCTGAATATACATTCAAAAAATTAAAAGAATTCAACATGCCGTTTAATTCATTGAAACAATTATTGTGATGTAGTGTACACTCTTGAGTTCGTTATTGGGCAAACTTCGACCAGGGGTTTCGTTAATATGATCTTTTGAAATTTAGTTTCCTTGATAATTTCAAAACTACGGATTCGATCGTGACGAAATTTTTTATTTTAATGGGGAATGATATATACAAGCTACATTTTTTCCAGATCGCATAACCAGAATCATTTCAAATTCCAACGAATTATTGAATGAAAAATCCTTATATTTCTGTAACAGCTGATTCGGCATAATAATTTACAGTTGTCGAAAATTTTTTCAATTGGTTTCTAAAACTGGAAAATGAAATTCTTCGTGCCAGTGATTTTATTAATTTTATTTCCGAAAGTTGTTGTGTCTACGGATGGCCGGACGGACAAAATTGAATTTGACCACGAAATCTCCAACTGTGAGTACAACCTAATCGTCTCAGAACATTCTCTTCGAAAATGGCAGACATTTAGGCAAAATGATAACGATGATATAAACAAGCGCGCGAATCCGTGACACATTCGCAATTGATGTGCGAAAAAATTCGGTCACGCCCGATAACGACCCCGGTCTGGAAACGTACCGTATCTGCCAAACTACTTCCGCCTCGCGAAACTGGGGCAAACTTCGACCCTCGACCGAATAAACAAAGCCGAAAAAAAAAAGTCTTTTATTTCGCGAAGGCGCGCTCGTGTCTCTTGATAAAAACCCAACCTTGGGATCCATGGCGCGCGCAAACACACATTTTACGTTCGATAAACGTTTTATTTACTACAGCATCCGTTAGATGTACCACCAACGCGCGGGCGAGGGGGGCGTAGCGGGGAACGGTGGACCTTATCACGTTCGATCGCGTTTCCTCGAAGAGGACGACGCGTCACGGTGTCGGATTCGGACGCGCAGTAAATAACCGTAGTATTGTTCGGTCGAGGCCGAAAGAGAAGAAGAAAAAGACGACGGCACGTAGCGAAAGCGTGATTTCTGCGGAATGTTTGGAAGTGCGTTCGAATCTCGGAACGCTCCACGCGGTTGGTGCAACACTGTCGTGTCGTAATAATAGAAAATTGGGGATATGTGGACGGCTTTCGCTGCAACGCAGAGTTCGTTGATACTTTTGTGGGTCAAGTATTCAGAGAGTGGATTCTGGATCTCGTACTTCCGAGATTGGTTACGTGTAAATTCAACGAGAAGGAATTTCCCCTTCCACAACCTAGAAAACTCGCGAAGCGCGAGTCGAACTTGAGCACTTACGTCAATCAGAAGAAATTTCCCTTTTCAATACCTAATATATTTTTTGCACAACTGTCAAAAAAACTCGACTTTTCTTCATCACTATGGATGCGTAAATGATTACTTCTTTTCACCCTTAAAAATAGTATATTAAAGTATAAGTGGATAAAAAGGTCTTTAAAACACGCGCGATTTTTCGAGCAGGCGAGCGGCGAAGCCGGAGTGCTCGAAATAGAGCAAAATTTTAAAGACCAGTTATCAACGAATACTTTACGCTATTTTTTTTATTGGGGCGCTTTGAAATCATGAATACTGGTATAATTACTGCATAAAATGAAGAAAGTCCGAAATAACTCACGTCGATCATAGATATTACGTGACGTTTCTCGCGAAATTAAATAAATCGTATTTTGACACGACGTCGAAATTTCCCGAAACTCGGTCATTTCGAGATGAATTTGAATACATAGGATGAGAAATTGATGCTGACGGGTGAATTTGAAGGCATATTCGAACGTATCCGAAAAGACGAACGTAAATTCGATCATCATTGGTTTGTTTACATTCAAATCGAAATGGAAAGGAATTGAAGAATAAAAGAGAGAAATCTAGGAGAGTAAGAAATCAAAACGTTTTTCCATCGTAATAATACGTATTTCATTACATTTCCAGTTTATTACATATTACAAAATGAAAAAGATACAAATCTTGACAGCAGCGAGACTTCACTTCTAACGATAATATCTGATAGAAAAAGTCGCCATCGGGGTTTCAAATGTGATGATTACTAAAAAATACCGACTGCACTTTCCATTTCCACTTATAAAATTGAAATTGTTGAATAATGTTCGAATAAAGGTTTTGCATTTAGCAATATTTTATTTGTCGTAACAAGGAACTCCTGTCAGATCCAAAATCGAAAAATTGTCATTTAGACTTCACGTTTCTCGATTCGTTGCTGTTGCCATGGTGACTTCAAAAAACGCGCGCGTTTGATAGTTCGATTTTAAAAAATTACGAAAAGCACTGCCGTGAAGTCAGGAGCTTTTGAGCGCTCGTACATCCACCTTGTAGGTAGATTCGACAGCTGTCAAAAAAATCCTGAAACTTAGGCGAAACTTCAGACTTAATGTCAGTGCTTCAGCTTCAGCAATTTTTTTTCGATAATTCGCTAGAATTTTCTACGGTATCTTTGGTCTTGGTGATGCGATCTGGACAAAATTTCGCACATAGTTTGAATACATTATTCCTCAGCTAGGTGCGGAATTTTATTCCAATCCAATCAGTAGTTTCGAAACTATCAGGAAAAAATATTTTGAAGGGCCATATCTACAAAACCCTAGTCTAATTTTGCTCTTTGATGAACGTGACCGCGACATTCGCGATCCAAACCCACCCTGAAAATTTCAAGTCCCTAGGCCTTTCCGTTCGAAAGTTATGATTTTCTATGGTTTCTATGCTTCTGGTCATTTGATCTGGAAAAATATCATTCTCCATTAGTATACAAAATTTCGTCACGATCGAATCTGTAGTTTTGGAATTATCAAGAAAACTAAATTTCAAAGGACCATATTTACGGAACCCCTAGCATAATTTTTCTCATAGATAAACGTAATCACGACATTCGAGATCCACACCTATCCTGAAAATTTCAAGTCCTTAGGCGGTTCCGTTCAAAAGTTACAATATTCTATGGTTTCTATGGTTCTGGTCATGCGATCTGGACAAAATCTTATATGTAGCTTGAGCACCCCATTCTCCATATAAGTGCGAAATTTCATTTCGATCAAATCTGTAGTTTTCAAGTAATCAGGGAAACAAAACTTTGAACGGCCATATTTACGGAACCCCTGGTGGAATTTGGCCAATTGACGAACTTAACCGAGGCATTCGGGAACTGAACCCACACTGAAAATTTCAAGTCTCTAGGTTGTTCCGTTCGAGAGTTATCGTGCTTACGGACGGACGGCCGGACGGACAGACTCGAATTTTACGACGGATTCGTCATCAGTGAGTCGAACATAGTCGATTGAGACCATTTTCGGCTCAAAATTCGAAAAATACAGACATCGTGACGAAATGATATAGCCCTCGTGTAAGTAGTACGAGCGCTCAAAAAAACGCTGAGGCGTTCTTGAAATGAGTAAAATGGGGCATTAATACAAAAAAATGTTGTTTGTATTTCGTGCGTATAAAATTCGAGTTTTCATGACACATTCGAGTGAATTGACACTTTCATGTGCCATGAAAAAAACACCCATTTCACGCACTTAATACAAAAATAACTCATCAGAGATCGCACATTTTCCCACGATATTCAAATTTTCCAACTTTTTACACCCCCCTCATTTCCTCCCGGTTATCGTTCCCACAATTCGAATTGCAGCCTAGTTTCCGGAATATGCAGATCGGGCGGTTTTGCATTTAATCGCATCCTCGGACACCTGAATTATTCGCATTCATCGGCGCAGATTCGGTTACACGAAACCGAAACCGCTCTTATTCTGCGAGTATCGGACAAAGGAAATATCATTTCGTTCTTAATGACGGCTAATATCTCCCCTTCTAGGCGAAACTAGACGAGGAAGGGTGGCCATCATCAACCCCATCTCGGTCAAGTGTTGACGGATACCGTCCGTCAAGTATGACAGTTATAAAGGTTTGCGGAAAGGGCATCGGGCGTCGACAAAGGACGCCGATTAATTGACGCTTTGTTGGCAGTTTCTCTAGTTAACGGAGGAAAGGGGGACGGACGTTCCTCTAACGAACGGATGCTGCGAGAAAGAAACGGTCCGGAGCAATTTGCGGATCGCGAATAGAAAATAGGACACCCTGGACCAGTTTTGGAAATACGAGCAGAGGAGGGTTTTGAATTTTAAATTGGCGTAACGTTTTCTATACTCGGTTTACATTGCTACTTCTGCGGTTTCTATTTGAGTTCCCACCAAATTTTGCAGTTTTTACGCCCTTTTTTAACGGTTCTGGGAAATTTCAGTTTTCTGATTTGGTTGAAAAAATTTTTGACGAATTCAATATATGTTTTCCATTTAATTCGGTGATTCAATCACTTGAAGTAACGATTTTATAATAGTATATTATTTAATGTAGGTCATAACGCACGCAGATGAAGTTTGCAGCGCGAGCCGCAGGCGAGTGCTGTAACTCATCAAGTGAGTTATGACCTACATTAAATAATATACTATTATAAAATCGTTACTTCAAGTGATTGAATCACCGAATTAAATGGAAAACATATATTGAATTCGTCAAAAATTTTTTCAACCAAATCAGAAAACTGAAATTTCCCAGAACTACTATACTTTATTGTCGACTATAAAATAAATACAAAGATACTAGTACAGAGAACTTTATTTACAAATCTTAATAGTTAAGTATAACAATGCATTATTTATATTGAGTGTGCTTCTCAGTATGGAGAAGAAAATCCATAGAGGCGATGCTTTATATTTAGTGCTAAGTTCACTAAAATATGCCAAAAAAATTACGAAAAGCACTGCCGTGAAGGCAGGAGCTTTTGAGCGCTCGTACATGCACCTTGTAGGTAGATTCGCATTTTACAGTTTTAGAAATCAATTGAAGGAATTTTTGACTGCTGTCAAAAAAATTCTGAAACTTAGGCGAAACTCCAGACTTCATGTCAGTGCTTCAGCTGATCAATTTTTTTCCGATAATTCGCTAGAATTTTCCACGGTATCTATGGTCTTGGTGATGCGATCTGGACAAAATTTTGCACGTTGTTTGAATACATTATTCCTGAGCTAGGTGCATAATTTCATTCCAATCCGATCGGTAGTTTCGAAACTATCAGGAAAAAAATATTTTGAACGGCCATATTTACGGAACCCCTAGTCTAATTTTGCTCATTGATGAACGTGACCGTGAAATTTGCGATCCAAACCCACCCTGAAAATTTCAAGTTCCTAGGCCTTTCCGTTCAAAAGTTAGAATTTTCTATGGTTTCTATGGTTCTGGTCATGCGATCTGGACAAAATATTGCTTCAATATATCATTCTCGATTAAAATACAAAATTTCATCTCGATCGAATACGCAGTTTCGAATTTATCGAGAAAACAAAATTTCAAACGACCGTATTTACGGAACCCCTTGTATAATGTTGCTCATAGATGAACGTGATCACGACATTCGAGATCCACACCTATCCTGAAAATTTCAAGTCCCTAGGCGTTTCCGTTCAAAAGTTACAATTTTCTATGGTTTCTATGGTTCTGGTCATGCGATCTGGACAAAATTTCACATGTAGCTTGAACACCTCATTTTCCATTTGAGTGCAAAATTTCATCTCGATCAAACCTGTAGTTTTCAAGTAATCAGGGAAACAAAACTTTGAACGCCCATATTCACGGAACCCCTGGTGGAATTTGGCCCATTAACGAACTTAACCGAGGCATTCGGGAACTGAACCCACACTGAAAATTTCAAGTCTCTAGGTTGTTCCGTTCGAGAGTTATCGTGCTTACGGCCGGACGGCCGGACGGACAGACTCGAATTTTCCGACGGATTCGTCATCAGTGAGTCGAACATAGTCGATTGAGACCATTTTCGGCTCAAAATTCGAAAAATACAGACATCGTGACGAAATGATATAGCCCTCGTGTAAGTAGTACGAGCGCTCAAAAAACATTCTATGTAAACGATGACTTAATATTCTTACTGCTACACCAATCTTGAAAATTGTTGTATACACCTTTATATTTGTTTTGGTATTTTTCGGGCAATAAATTCTGTATGGTTACATTGGCTGATTGTCTTATTTCTGAAGGTGTACATAATAATTCATCTTCACTATCTGAATTCATCTTTTTCAGCAAAACATTCACAATGAAAATTAGTAATCAACTTAATTTGAGAAAACGTCAAAATTATTCAAGTGACCTCCCCTGAATACCAATAATGGTCTGTTCCCTTTCGGCCAATCAGCTTGTTCAGAAGCACAGAGGCAGGGAGTTATAGCAGTGAGCACGGTGTTTGTTTGAAGATACTATTACTTGCTCAAAAGTTGTTGAATAATGAATATATGATTCAATAAGAGTAGATAAAATGACATCTCACCCACCCTGACTTTGATAAGATTTAGTACTCGGATGGATGACCGGCTGACCGCTATACCGATGAATTTAAACAAGTGCGCAAAAGCTACTGACTTCTAGATTTCTAAACCTTTACATGGAATAATTGCTAACAACCAATAGGAACAAAAAAATGAGAGACAGTTATACGTAAATTGGAATTTTCCTATAATGATCTTATTTTTCCCACCATCCCCGTAATCTTCTACGTACCCATCAAACGCCCTACACACAAACAGGTATAATTCCCTCCATAATTCATCGGAAAAAAAAACGAGGGAAATGTAATTGTACACATTTCTCAGTCATCATCTCCGCGGTCGTCACGAAGAAGTATAATTACCACGCATACAAACAAACATGTTTTTACCGCCGGTTCTACTATGATTTCTACAAACGCTTCGGAAAAAAAACGGAGAAGCGTTTCTAGTACTTCCCACGAGTGTGTCGTGATCGATGACGTAACCCATGCCCCCCTTCCCATCGCCATCCATCATCTCGATTTGGAGCAGAATCTGGCCGAGAGCCAGGACAGGAGCGGGAACGAATACTATTTCGCCATTCACTTTTACAATCTTCGATTTATCGAATTCGCGCGAATCCTTGGACTTGTTATCGTCGAGTCGGGAATAACAAAATATTTTGGCGATACGGAACGTTTTAGAATTGAATCGGGTAAGAGGTCACCGATAGCGGCGGTTCAAAACCGCCATATGGTACTGATCGGATTCGATCCTGTCCGTGGCCCACGCGAACGGTCCACGCGGCCAGCGTGGCGCGTAAGTGGTCAGCCCATACGCGGGACCGGTTTCTACTTCTTCTAAAAAAGAAACGGGCGAGGAAGATCGAAATAATAAATCGGAGAGAAGTTGCCGCGCGAGTGTGCCTCGACTTCTGGCGACCGTAAAGAAGGTGGGTGTCGCGTTGTGTGTATAGTAGTAGGTACCCTCTTACGGCGGGCACGGGCACCGGCTCTCTCTCGTCTCGTGTTTTTCCCATTTGTTTCGTTGCTGGCCTACTACAAGTCAACCTGTTTCGCGGGACGAAGGCGAAAAAAGCCCGCGCGATTTTAAGAGGTTGCGAGGAGAACGAAGGACATAAATAACTCCGATTGATGTGTGTTGCAAGTAGGATAATTAATTGTGACAGGGCACGCCGTCCCCCGTTTAATTGGGCAATTTACTCAGTTCCTAAACGTGACAGGGCACGGGGGTGAAGATAATACTTGATGGCAGTTATGAATTTTGTTCATAATTCGGTTACTCAAAAGATAATAAGGGAGGTCTGACAAAAAACAATGAAGAAAAATGCATATTAATTATAATGAATATACAGTTCAGAAAATAAACAGTATACACAGGTGTTCCTAAATTGGAGGTACAAACGAAGAGGGGAGATTCCTTGTAATTAAAAAAAAAAGCCTGTTCTGTTTTCGAGATACAGGATGTTGAAGTTCCAATTGTTTTAAGGTTTTTTCTCATAATATCTATACTTCACAAGATTTTCAACTGAAATTCGGCATAGGTATTACAATTGAGATTTTACACCATGTGACATGCCAATTTCGATAGCAAATCTACGGGGTGATATTCTTCTGGAACACTATCCCCTGTTTTACTCAAGAACTTTTTTTTGGTGAGCCACTGTTGATTGAAAAAAATATAAAAAGCAACTTTGTTGTTGTACTAAACTTTATGTTTTTTTGTAGCTCTGTAGTACCTGCTACAGATTTCGAAAAAAAAAATTATGAACGATTCTCTCGAAATCCTCGGAAAAATCCAAATTGTCATGAAAATTCCACACATGTGATTTTTAACCAATCAGAACGAGTATTTCTGACAGATCACCATCGCAACGGATGAATTTTAGTGGAAATTTTTTCACGGTACCCAACAGCGAATTATACTGGAAATTTTTTTGACGTTTATAATGACAGAATATTATACTTGATGAAGACGAAAATTGATGTTGTTGGAAATAAACGCATTTGGTGTGGAATTTTCTTACCGAATACCACACGAGGTCAAATTAAATCCGGAAATTTTTTCTCACTCATGAATATTTTTAGAAAATTATCCCTCGTCTTCGACTCGGGATAATTTTCAAAATATTCATGAGCTCGAAAAAATTTCCGGCAATGATTTGACCTCTAGTGGTATTACTAGTGAAAATTCAGTTAGTAATCTGTGGTGAATTAATTCATTATAAGAATTGGATTTTATGACTATTTTCCTGATCTGTAGCAATGATTCATAAGGATCCGATAAATCGTATCTCGAAAAATGTTTAGGAGACTTTTTTTTCTTGAAATTACTCAAGGAATCTCCCCTCTCCCTTTGTACCTCCAATTTAGGAACAGCCTGTATTATTTCAAAAGAGGACCTAACCCAACTATTAACTAACTATTAACTACTAAGTAGTACGAGCGCTCAAAAATAGTTCTAGTGGGGATAGATTTTTTTTTGTATTTTTGAGCGCTCGTACTACTTACACGAGGGCTATATCATTTCGTCACGATGTCTGTATTTTTCGAATTTTGAGCCGAAAATGGTCTCAATCGACTATGTTCGACTCGCTGATGACGAATCCGTCGGAAAATTCGAGTCTGTCCGTCCGGCCGTCCGTAAGCACGATAACTCTCGAACGGAACAACCTAGAGACTTGAAATTTTCAATGTGGGTTCAGTTCCCAAATGCCTCGGTTAAGTTCGTTAATGGGCCAAATTCCACTAGGGGTTCCGTAAATATACTAACTACAGATTTGATCGAGATGAAATTTTGCACTTGAATGGAGAATGAGGTGCCCAAGCTACATGTGAATTTTTGTCCAGATCGCATGACCAGAACCATAGAAAATTGTAACTTTTGAACGGAAACGCCTAGGGACTTGAAATTTTCAGAATAGGTGTGGATCTGGATTGTCGTGATCACGTTTATCTATGAGCAAAATTATACTAGGGGTTCCGTAAATATGGTCATTTGAAATTTAGTTGTCTTGATGATTTCCAAACTACAGATTCGATCGTGACGAAATTTTGTATACTTATGGAGAATGATATATTCAAGCTACATTTCTCCAGATCGCATGACCAGAACCATAGAAACCATAGAAAATCATAACTTTCGAACGGAGAGGCTCAGGGACTTGACATTTTCAGGATAGGTGTAGATCTGAAATGTGGCGTTCACGTTTATCAATGAGCAGAATTATACTAGGGGTTCCGTAAATACGGTCGTTTGAAATTTTGTTTTCTCGATAATTTCGAAACTAAGGATTCGATCGAGATAAAATTTTGTATTTTAAACGAGAATGACATATTAAAGCAACATTTTGTCCAGATCGCATGGCCAGAACCATATAAACCATAGAAAATTATAACTTCCGAAGGAAAAGGCCTAGGAACTTGAAATTTTCAGGGTGGGTTTGGATCGCGAATTTCACGGTCAAGTTCATCAATGAACAAAATTAGACCAGGGGTTCCGTAAATATGGTCGTTCAAAATATTCTGTTCATGATAATTTCGAAACTACCGATTTGATTGGAATGAAATTCTGCACCTATCTGAGGAATAATGTATTTAAACTACGTGCGAAATTTTGTCCAGATCGCATCACCATGACCATAGATACCGTAGAAAGTTCTAGCGAATTATCGAAAAAAAATTGGTCACCCAAAGCACTGTCGTGAAGTCTTGATTTTCGCCTTATTTTGAAAATTTCTTTGACAGCTGTCAAAATATTTCCAATTGGTTTCTAAACCTTGGGAATGCGAATCTACCCACGAGTTCCGTTTTTGTGTACCACGCTCACAAGTGGATCAAACCAATCAGTTCCTTCATGGGGAAATATTCTTTATTAAAATACCAATAGATGTGCTGAAAACCCTAAAGATATCTGTTGTAACTTTTTGGAAAAAAATATCCAACTTCAAATTTCATCATAAAATGTGATGAATATTTCATAATGTGAAAGTTTAATCGTTCATGGTGGAAATAAAATTTGGGAAAGCCTATGTGGCCAACAAAAAAAAAATATGCGACTTTCATGTAAAATTTTCAAAATGGTATAATACATTGTTATAACTTATTTCACAATGAAGAAACTGATTGATTTGATTCATTTGTGAGCGTGTTCACAGAAACGTGATGTGCAAGATATCATTATTTTGAAAAAAAAAAAATATTTCTTGTGGGGATAGATTTTTTTTTGTATGTTTTTCAGAGAGTTCAATAGCTCTTCTATACAGTGTTACGAGATGATCCATTCATTCTGGGACATCCTGTATAATATGAAAAAATACTCGAATTTCTGCAGAAGTTAAATAATTCAACATTGAGGGAAGTTATTGAAGTTATACAGATGCGAAATGTAGGGCAAGGGATGCGAGGGCAAAGGGAACTGAAAATACATTCCCAAAATACTTCAATCAACGGTTGAATGCATACAGGCGGAATTCGCGCCTTGAGTATGACGGAACCTAGTTTCTATTCGCAGCAAACGTCCTTGGCGGATTAACGAGCTTCTATGCTTCGACGATGACAAAAACAAACGTGTCGAATAGCGCAGTTCTCTCGAAAAAAACTAGGAGGACCTTGAGTCCGCTATTGTACATGTCGCGAATATTTATCCAATAGTGAAGGCGATAAGGGGGACGATAATCGACGCAACGAAAGTGAAGTGGGTTCCGGAGCTGCACAATAAAGTTCCCCGGCAAGGTCGATCGCGGTGTTACCTTACCAAATGCACGAAGGTGGCAAACAATGGTTTCTCCACGATGATAACGCCACGATGTGGCGTTTCACCTTGCATTGTGACGGCGTTTTACGATCGTTCGTAACTGCTGACCCGATGTATGTATTGCTTTTCCGGGAAATCAGGAGAGGTAGGGCAGCAGGCTCGAAGCTTGGTAGCAACAATAGGTCGACGTTCTTCCACGAATATATTTCTGCTCCCTCCGAGGTGCACATCTGGTCGATCGCCGCCCACGGCTTTCGCCCACGGAAGGTGGACACCCTTCACCCCCCGACTGCTTCCAGTTCGGTCACCTTGGCCAACTGCCGAGTTATGATTTATCTCGGCGTCGTAAAACAAAGTCTGCATTTATCCAGGGAACATTTAAATTTATCTGCGCCTCCTCCGCGATCTTTCGAAAAATAAACAAAGACAGAGACCCGTTCTTGGCGTGGCGTTGCATGGGCCATCATCATTATGTCAATCCCCCTGCGCATGCAACGCGGGGAATGGTTTACCGACCTCGTGCCCGACGGGCGACTTCTGTACCGTACCGAATCCGAAAAACAATTTTTTGGGGTTACGTTTTGATCTCCTGAACGAGCCGAAAATAGGTCCCGTGTGAAAAGATTTCTTATACAGTTCCAGATGGTCTTGGTTCAGAAAGATCTCGAGTCCATGAATCCATGATGTCGAAATCTTCGTTGAATTCTATAGTCCGTTTATGAATTATTGACATCTCGGTAGGCTGTAGAAAATCGAATTTGAGTTGGTAATAGACTATGTATTTCCATATCAAACTTGCCAATATCTGCCTTATTTTTCCCGAAAAAAAATTATTTAGTCTTTCCAACTTTCATTTTCGAGTTGCGTTTGAAAGATTGTACAGGCGCGAATATCACTCTGATTAGTCTACTGAGTGGTTTTGTGGAATCTACTCAATTGGTTTTATATCCTCCATATGAAAAAATTATCAAAGATTTTTTATATTTTATCTGAGAGAAGCAAATACAGTGCGACCTCGATATAACGAAACTGAAGGGAACTTGTAAAATATTCGTTATATCAAGTATTTCGTTGGACTGAGGTTCGTTATATAGAGGTTAGATTGGTCTCAGATTCGTTTTAACGAGGTGAGGAAATTTTTTTACTAATCTCAATGGCGAACGAATTCTACAAAAATAAAACACTATATTTACTCGCATGATTTCAATCTTCAACAACAACTACAATCTTCTGCTGTTTAATGGCAGCCGGCCACTCACATTCTTCGGGAAATTTATCTTAAAATTTCAAAATTGTGGCTAATGTCGGTACTCGCAGGAATATTGAACTCTTTAGCGATGTCTCTTTTTTTTGGGAGGATTCTTGTCCACAAATTCAATAATTTTTCTGTTTTTCTGTGATGGTTGGAGAACACTTTCGTTTTTCAGCTATCGTAATTTCTAAATTGTTTATAGCGACAAACACCAGTGTTTTCATCGAACCGTTTTACGTGTCTTAACCTGCCCAAAACATGCATTCTTGTTGTTATTGTCCAATAATTGTGTGCTTTTGATTGGAAGAATTCGTTATTTGGAGGTTGTGAGTTGATAAATTCGTTAAATGGAGGTAAATTAGACTTTCTATATAATATTTTTCGATGATTGGAAATTCGTTGTAAAGAGGTCATTAACAGAAAGTATTCGTAATGTAGAGGTATATTTTACATCAACTCTTACGGGCAGTTCTAGGGGATTTCGAAATATTCGTTAAATCGAGAATTTCGTTATATTGAGGGTCGTTATATCAAGGTTACACTGTATAGCGTTTTTGGGGGGGTCTGACCCTTAGTTTTTTTCGATGAAAAAATTGAAATTTTCGAATGCGATTTTATTGGATAATAATGAAGTGGTGAATTCGCTGGTTAATAATCTGAAAACCTCGATTGATTCTGAAAAGTAGAAGTCGAGATATGAAGGATTGAAAGTTGGAAAAATTCAATTTTCCAGTTGAAAGAATGAACATTTGCAGATAGACACCCTGTATATAACGTTTTTTCCAATCCATTCACTTGGCCCCGTGCTTGCAAAGTATGAACAATTTTTTCTGTTTGTTGCACCACTTCAGCTACCTGCTAGAATTCCATTAATTATCCTTCTCGAATCCTGACATAAAATCGTTCTCTCATAGTTATATGGTTAGAATTTTGCAAGGTTTCCAATACCAATAAAGATTGCATGGTCTTGAGTAAAAGTAAATATTTCTTTTAATGATCCTCAATTTTCCATGGTCGACTTCCATATGAACGATATCTCAACTCAACGACTTGCTTGGAAGTTCAGATAATTTCATATGAAAGCATTCCACGATATTTTTGCACTTTCAAACCTGAATTACCAGGTTTGAACTGCAGTAGGAATATTCCGGCTTAATTATTCGATAATTCGTATACCGAACACTTTTCTAGGTTAAGTTTGATGTTTAATTTCTATGCTGAAATTGTACTGTAACTTCTCTAGAAATAAAACTTCGACTGGAAGTTCAAAGCCTGCTTCGATGTCAATTATTCTTAAATGAAGTATAAATACTCAGTTAAATGAGTGTGTATTTCATAAGAGGAGAGTAATTGCAGCAAAACATAACGAGTCGTTGCATTGATCTAGTGTTTACTCTGCAATTCGACGCCATACTGTCGGATACGAAACGAGTCGCGAACAGGAGCAGGTCCCGACTTGCACCAAGTCGAAGAGCCATCCTAGACGACCTATTGTACCTCGACCGGAGCAATTCCACACACTGACATTTTTATGGGCCATATTCGACAGAGTTTTTGTTGACGCCGAGGCCGTAAAACGCCCGAAGAAAAGTGCGTATAGCGACCTTTCGAAGTCGTTCACCTTGGCCGGGTGCGTTCACCTCTCCCGCCCCGCGCCCCAAAGATGTCAACAACAGTTCTTGGAGCCGAGTGGGCTCTCGCGCTCGCTCGAGATGAAAACGACGCGATCTCCCACAGATTTCATGTTCTATGATTGCGGGTCAGGCCGAGGCTCGTAATCGCGGCGGCGAGGGTCGGACTGGGGGCATTGCGGTTCTCTTCTTGATTATTTTTTTAATTTCAGTTCTTCTTGGCGGAATATCGCCACAACTCCTTTGTGGATCAATATTTTCCACAATTTCAAAGGATTTGGCGAAGTTCGGCCCTTCTCCCACCTCTGGCAAAACCATAATGGAAGTGCAGGTAGGGATGAAACGATACGAGTAAATACAAGTACATACTCGATACTTTTCACCGATACAAAGTACTTTTAGTATCGATACTTTGTAATTAAGTATCGAGTAGGTATCGGTCGAAAGTACTCATATCAGTATATCAAATTTGAGTTGTTACATGCATAACGATCCTAATACAACGTTCTATCAATTTCAATACTCCTATTTCGTATATGATCTTGATATTTGAGGTAGTTAATTAGAACCAGTTTACAAAGACAGTTCCAACACATTTCCAAATGTTTCACGTTTGAATTTTCTTGGCTAAAAGATTGGTCTCATTATTTGGGGCAGTTCCCTCGAACAGTTAAATATAACCAGTTCCAATGGTTTAGAATTTTATTCGCAAAAAGGTTGATCTTCATATTTGAGGTAGTTCTCTGGAACAGTGGATTAGAACCAGTTCCCAAGAACAGTACTAACACATTGCCAAATATTCTCTCACAGAATTTTCTTTGCGTAAAAATTGGTCTTCATATTTGAGGAAGTTCCCTGGAACAGTTAATTATAACCAGTTCTAACACATTTCCAAATGTTTCACGTTTGAATTTTCTTCGCTAAAAGATTGGTCTCATTATTTGGGGTAGTTCCCTCGAACAGTTAAATATAACCAGTTCCAACGGTTTAGAATTTCATTGGCGAATAGGTTGATCTTCATATTTGCGGTAGTTCTCTGGAACAGTGGATTAGAATCAGTTCCCAAGAACAGTACTAACACATTGCCAAATATTCTCTCACAGAATTTTCTTTGCGTAAAAATTGGTCTTCATATTTGAGGTAGTTCCCTAGAACAGTTGATTAGAACCAGTTCACAAAGTGAGTTCCAACACATTCCCAAATGTTTCACGTTTGAATTCTCTTCGCTAAAAGATTGGTCTCATTAATTGGGGTAGTTCCCTCGAACAGTTGAATATAACCAGTTCCAACGGTTTAAAATTTCATTCGCGAAAAGGTCGATCTTCATATTTGAGGTAGTTCTCTGGAACAGTGGATTAGAACCAGTTCCCGAGAACAGTACTAACACATTGCCAAATATTTTCTCACAGAATTTTCTTTTCGTAAAAATTGGTCTTGATATTTGAGGTAGTTAATTAGAACCAGTTTACAAAGACAGTTCCAACACATTTCCAAATGTTTCACGTTTGGATATTCTTCGCTAAAAGATTGGTCTCATTATTTGGGGTAGTTCCCTCGAACAGTTAAATATAACCTATTCCAACGATTTAGAATTTTATTCGCGAAAAGGTTGATCTTTATACTTGAGCTAGTTCTCCGGAACAGTGGATCAGAAACAGTTCCCAAGAACAGTACTAACACATTTCCAAATATTCTTTCACAGAATTTTCTTTGCGTAAAAATTGGTCTTGATATTTGAGGTAGTTCCCTGGAACAGTTAATTAGAACCAGTTAACAAAGACAGTTCCAACACATTCCCAAATGTTTCACGTTTGAATTTTCTTCGCTAAAAATTGGTCTCATTATTTGGGGTAGTTCCCTCGAACAGTTAAATATAACCTGTTCCAACGGTTTAGAATTTTATTCGCGAAAAGGTTGATCTTCATATTTGAGGTAGTTCTCTGGAACAGTAGATTAGAACCAGTTCCCAAGAACAGTACTAACACATTGCCAAATATTCTCTCACAGAATTTTCTTTGTGTAAAAATTGGTCTTGATATTTGAGGTAGTTCCCTGGAACAGTTTATTAGAACCAGTTTACAAAGACAGTTCTAACACATTCCCAGATGTTTCACGATTGAATTTTCTTCGCTAAAAATTGGTCTCATTATTTGGGGTAGTTCCCTCGAACAGTTAAATATAACATGTTCCAACGGTTTAGAATTTTATTCGCGAAGAGGTCGATCTTCATATTTGAGATAGTTCTCTTGAACAGTGGATTAGAACCAGTTCCCAAGAACAGTACTAACACATTGCCAAATATTCTCCTACAGAATTTTCTTTGTTTAAAAATTGGTCTTGATATTTGAGGTAGTTCCCTGGAACAGTTAATTAGAACCAGTTAACAAAGACAGTTCCAACACATTCCCAAATGTTTCACGTTTGAATTTTCTTCGCTAAAAAATTGGTCTCATTATTTGGGGTAGTTCCCTCGAACAGTTAAATATAACCAGTTCCAACGGTTTAGAATTTCATTCGCGAAAAGGTTGATCTTCATATTTGAGGTAGTTCTCTGGAACAGTGGATTAGAACCAGTTCCCAAGAACAGTACTAACACATTGCCAAATATTCTCCTACAGAATTTTCTTTACGTAAAAATTGGTCTTGATATTTGAGGTAGTTCTCTGGAACAGTGGATTAGAACCAGTTCCCAAGAACAGTTCCAACACATTCCCAAATGTTTCACGTTTGAATTTTCTTCGCTAAAAATTGGTCTCATTATTTGGGGTAGTTCCCTCGAACAGTTAAATATAACCTGTTCCAACGGTTTAGAATTTTATTCGCGAAAAGGTTGATCTTCATATTTGAGGTAGTTCTTTGGAACAGTGGATTAGAATCAGTTGCCAAGAACAGTACTAACACATTGCCAAATATTTTCCTACAGAATTTTCTTTGCGAAAAGATTGGTCTTGATATTTGAGGTAGTTCCCTGGAACAGTTAATTAGAACCAGTTTACAAAGACAGTTCCAACACATTCCAAATGTTTCACGTTTGAATTTTCTTCGCTAAAAGATTGGTCTCATTATTTGGGGTAGTTAGGAGCGTTATTCATGTAATTACTCAAATTTGAAGTTTTGGACTTGTTACACTATTGAAGTGAGGTATCGATATGTCAATGTAACTATTTCATTTCAACATTGATAACAGAAAATTGTAGGTATATCTCAACTAAAGATTTTGAACGCATTCGTTTTTCGCTTCTCATTTTTTTTGTCTACTGTTTTTCTCATTACTTTTGTTCTTATAAAATAAAGAATACCAATATTTATTTTGTTTTGTGTTTTTACTTTTAATTTTCCAAAAACTATTCGATACGAGTAAGTATCGATACTTTTGAAATGATACCAAGTAAGTATTAATACTCGACGACCGATACAGTATCGATACCTCAATGGTATCGTTTCATCCCCAAGTGCGAGTCTATCTTGCCAACTTCTCGGAGATGTCAAAGAACTCGCGACCCGTTACGGCTTCGTCGAGGCAGCAACCGCGACTAGCGCCATCTCTGATATCATTTAATAATTTCCGCCAGATTGTGCCCGATTAAGAGTACCGCAAGTCCGTACATTGTCCCCGTTCACGCGTGCGAGCGTCCTCTTTGTGTACACCCGTGGGACGCCGACCTGATTTTCGTTTTCAAACCGAAGCCGGTCTGTTATTATCTAAGTATATGGACGCGATTCTTCGTTTATTGTAGATACTCGACTTCCTCCTCCTCTGGCCCCACCGAGAACGGCGAACCCGGTGCCAACGACCTCGCGTGGCCCATCTTGTAAACAAAGACTTATTCTATGGTCCAAGGAGGATCTCGGATTAGATCTGCTCGGGCGAAGACGATGAATAAAAGAAAAGCAATTTCGGTGAAAGGCATAGATTACAATTTCTAATTAATGGCCGGAACCGTCGTAATTCCTCGATGATAGGCATCTCTACAGGGTGTCCACGAAAAGGGCCCTTCGGAGATCGGATCTGGGATCCACGATCCGGAAGAACGATGTTTTACAAATCTTCAACGTACTACGTCGTTAAGAACGATTAAGGAGAGATTTAGGCCGTAAAAATGCAAATTGATAGGGAGCGTTTAAGGCTGACACGGTTTGTGGAGTGCTTGATTTGTCGGGTTAAATTGAGTGGAAGAAAGTTTAATTATTTGTAGCCTTGTGCGTTCGAATGCGAGGTTGAAACTTCTAATTAGAATCGAAGTAAAAACTCAATCAAGATTCGACTGATTATGCTATAAAAAATATTTCAAATAAAATAGAACATAACACAAAATCTCATTGAAAACGCGGATATACCCACCAAGCTATTCTCGCGGGCCGTTCGAAATTAACGGTTTTCCTATCGGCCACCCTCCCCCTTTCGATCGACCCCGTGTGCAATACGCGCTGCATGCACCCCCACGTAAACAATGGCCTGCAACGTTCCCCCGTCGATCCGACGCGTTGGTCGAGGATGCACATCTGTCTGTGTGTCTCTATATTCCGAGCTATCGAAAACAGCTGTGCGTTGTGCGTGTGTACGTCAAAAATAACGTAAACGCGGTTCCGATCGATTCGGGGGAGAATTCGGATGGGGTTCCCTGAACCTAAATAACCTCCGACACACATGCGACGACGGCGAGGGGGAGACCGAAAACAAATAAATATAGAAAAGGTAATATTTGCGTTACGAGTTGTAGGCTTTGTCTTGTGGGACAATAGGGAGTTGGCTTCGGTTTACTTGCAACAAATAGAAGCTGTATTTATTTTTTCTAACTGAAATAAATAGTTGTTACTTGCGTAAATATCTTCATATCGCAGAAATTCGTCACATTTTAGTTTGGAAGATATACAAAATTCCTAATCCAAAATCGGAAAGAATTATTTTCATCACTAACTCAATAATAACTCTTCCTCCTTTTGAACTTGTACAGCTCTAAGTAGTTTTAAATATTTCATTGGAAAAAATAAATCAGTGTCTTTAAATTTCAAAATTAGAGAATATCAGTTCTGGACATTTTCGTATTCTAATCTGAGCCTTGAAAATTTAGCGAATTCTACATTTTCCGAATTCACATTCATTCCACAGAAAAAATCAAAATGAAATAACCTAAAATTGTCTAAACTTCAAAAAACTCTCTGGATGCAGTCACAAATCGAATACATACCAAATCATAGAACAAAATTATCAACCCCAACTTGACGTTTCTATTCTGGTTACGTTCCGATTCGACTAGCTCTAGGACGAGCTGATTTATCGAATATTTACCTCCCGAATGAAATACGACGCTTAATCCCCAACAGATCGAAAGTAATAGATTCGCCTGATAAACAAGACGGCCCTGATGATTTAATGATTGTTCGGCGATTTGCAATTGAAACCGGTCGTAGGATTGTCGCACGTGTACGACGTCCGAGTTTGTATCGAAGATTTCGAGTGAATGAGATTGATAGATACGAGTGGAGAAACTGCATTTTATGATCTAACTAAACTGTTCTTTTCCATTATAAAGCATAGCCTGCGTCTGAACACGGAGATAAGATTGCATTCGGGGAGTGCCTACGTTCAAACGACTATCGTAAAAAGCTCAATTGATTTATCTCATTATTTCTCGGTATTCGTTAAAACGGTGAATTGAGGATAAGAAACCTATCTATGAAATCAGTTATATCGTCAGCTTACCTGTGATGAGTGACTGTGTTTTGTGACTGTTTTTCGGCGGTGTATTCTCTTCCTCCACCTCAGCTTTCTCAATTTTCATTTGGCATATCTCCTCAGGTAAGCAATACAAATCGTGGTTGTCGAACTCCAATTCTCTGGATGGTCTTCTCTTGATAGGTCTCGAGCATTTCATCGGCGAAGCTGGTCTCCAGTCATACTTGCCGTTAGGATTCAGAGGTTTATCATTTATGAAGTCGAAGTTCCAACGTTCGGTCTGGGTGACAATCCTCTTTTCCAGTTCTTGGGTGACGAAACGTTGGGTAGCCTCGGGGTCGTACGGTCCGAAAAGTTGCCTTTTGACCTTTTGCACTTCCCTCTTGAAAGGCCTGCTGGGTTGAAACAGATTGGTGTGTGGTTTGTTGTAGTAAACCCCCACGCTCATCTTGTTTACAGTTCACTCTACGCCGCAACCAATAAAACACTCCAACGAGGATAATGATAAGTTGAGATTGCAGCCACAACTGTCACTCAGTTTAGTTAGTGCGCCAAAGTTTTAGCACTCACAGAAACCCAGACAACTCGAAAAATATAATTATCGAAGCGAGTCTTCGCGATTATTGGCACGATGGTGTATCCTCGATGCAACAAATACGAGCGATCGAACTCGTGCACTTTTATCACGACGCACAACAAGCAAACGAACAAACAAACTACTGCAAACGGAACCTTTGCCAGTCAACTCGCAAGTGACGGACGATTTCAAGGCGAAACGTAAGGCAAGCGCACATCGCGGCCGTGCTATTGGTCGGAAAAAGACGCTAAGCGTGGACCGTTCCAATTACGAGTTTATAGGGGAGGCCGCGATTAATTTGAAACTTGAGCGTGGCTTCATCTACGCTTGAATTGATTTTTCGAAATTCAAATCTATGATTTCGGAAATTTGTGGTTACTGGTGCTTGCCAATTCGGGACACACCTCTGATTTCTTTCATAGAAACTATTAGTCATAGATATTGTCGACACTTTGTCCATGAAGTGTAAAAATAAATCTTGGAATATAATATATTAGCAATTCAGATTGGACCTAGGTATTTAGAATTGCATTATGGATTTTGATTACACATTTTCGATTTGTTGAATATCTATCCTGAACGAACCGAATATTTTTTTTATTAGAGATTGTAATTTGATCATACTTTTTGAAAATACAAATCATATCTATACATAGAATTACTTGGGCACTTTTTATGTTAAAAAATTCAGTATTGAATGTTTTTTAGCGATTTTATTTTACTTTCACGAACTAATGTTCCTTTTATTTTCATCATTATCTTCATTTTATGGGTATACTCGAGGTAAACATAACTACATTATCGTCTCGATGCAATTCCCGCCATAAACAGGTAGTACCCACACATCAACAAAAAGATCTGACAATAGCAGAAATTTCTATGCTTATCGGTAGAATGACAGGTAGAAAATCGGAAATGCCCCAAACCTGTCCTTTTCTGAGGGATGACGAACCCCATTCGTCTTCGATGTTGAGAAACACACGACACACCTGTTGACAAAAGAAGGTTGCTTTTTCGAACAATGATACCCTACTACGACGTATCGAGTGCACAAAAACAAACCTGAAGAAAAATTAACATATTCTATGCATAAATAATTCGCATTGAATTCGAACAATGTATTGACTATTTTCTTGAGCTATTTTAGAATCTAGGTCACGTGAACTATTTTCGAAATATTCTTGTTATGTGCAAACAATGGTCATGTTTGGGAACGACTAGGAAGTCCCGTTAATTTATTTCAATGCCGATTTATGTTCCACGCTAATTTCCGTGATGGGTTAGGCAACCCGTAATACACCTCGGTGTATGTTCGGAAGTGGTAGAGCAGAAATTCAAATCTGACACTTTGTCAGTTTACTTTCAGATTTTCAACATTTTATAATGGTTTACACTTACATTTATTGATTATAGTGTTTTTCGAGGTAAATATCAGTAGAAGGTAAGAGTCTTTATATCTGAATTATTGCTGTGATGATTCGCTATATAATTTATTTTGTTGAATTACTATTGAGTGGAAATTGATAAATATTCGGATTTTTTTCGAAATGGAGCTATAATGAAACTGTCTTAAATTCTATTTAACCATTTTTGAGCGCTCGTTCTATATATCTATATCATTTCGTCACGATGTTAATTAAATTAATGATAATATTTCATCATCTTAATTGAAATTGTGAGCAGAATTTGTTTTTGGAAGTGCGAAGTTTAAGACTTTCGTAATACAGGGTGTTTCATAAAATATGCGCAGGATCTCAGGATGTGATAGCTCGTCCAAGAATATGAAGAAAGTTTCTATTAACTTACCCTCTAAAATGTACCATTTTCGAGATTCAAATTTTATTCAATTAGTAAGATAGTAAGAAAAAAATTTTGTTTCAAAAAATTGACCATGTTTTTCATCATAAAAGTTGTTTTTTCTCGACTTTAGAGCGTATGACCAAGATTACCTTTTTGTGTGAAAACATTGGCGATTCAAATGGGCGTCTCAATAACCGTACTTTTTCCATTAGCGTAGATATTGGGGAGAAAAATAGCAAATAACTACCCCTTCAAAACCTTCAACAGTTAAGACCCCAAAAAAAAAAAAATTCGCACAAAATATGTGCGATTAGAAAATGCTTAAGAAAGCTGTGTACTGTACGAGTAAAGGTTCCGGAGATATTCGCAAAAACCAATTTTTTTTTCAATTTCAACACCCTTTATCTCGAAACTTGTGCATTTCAGAGGGTAAAATAATAAAACCTTTTTTTCATATTTTTGGACGAGCTATCACATACTGAAATCCTGCGCATATATCATGAAACACCCTGTATATCTTTCTCAGAATGGAAACTTTTCGCATCCGCCAAATTCACTAGATTGAGAGTTTATTCTCTTTATCTGAAAGATGTATAAAAAGAAATTATTGATCGATGAACAATTCTTGAAGAATTTTTCATCTCTTTCCCCAGTCAGAATCAATAGGTTCAAAAATCTCCTATTCGCCGTATTCATGAAGTGGGTTATGGTAAGTAGGACGGAGTCGTTCGTCTTCTGCATGGACCTCGCCAATTAAAAAAAAATTACCGACGTAGGTGCTTAACCCCGCCAATTCCGAATCCGACAAACGTTAATTGATTCAAAGTGCGGATGATAATTCCCTTCATCAGGACTCGTTGGATGTTCCGGTAAACGTCCATTCGGTTCGAACAATAACACACACAATGTTGTGGTCGTTGCTGTTTCGTCATTATAGAGTCAGTGGGTATCCTTGACAGTTATATTAACCGGGAACAGCATCATATTCCTCCGGGTACTGGCTCATTTCAGTCTTAATCAGCATGCGGAATGGATAGTTGCCGGTTATGTGTGGATGGTTCGAATATGAATGGAATTATGTGAAACTATTGACGTGAAGCAGCGGCGGAGGAAGGTGAGGAAAGTGGGGTTGGGATTTCGAGTTTTTGAAAAGAAATTACCTGGGCGAGAGTTACAACTGATTCAGAAGATTCCCCTAGGAGAGAATTCAAGACTATCTGTATTCGAAATGAAACTGCTCTTTTAATTCTTTCAAAGTGAATGATCACTAGTACTCCAAGAATAACTGAATGGGTGACCGTTCTGGCGATGAATTTTAACGAGCCCGCAAAAGTTCCTGGCTCCATATGAGTGCTTTTCCCGAATTTTTTGTATTTCGACAATCGATCACATATGTACTTTCCTGATAATTGAACATTTTTATAACCAATTGTATATAAATTTTCTCAATGGAGTCATCTTACTGTTGAAAATATCTCCTTTTTGAATTTCTGATGCGTGTATTAGTAGTAGTAGTGAAAGTACTTGCACATTTTTTGACACGCTTTCTGCTCCTTCTACTTACTAGTTTTTTATTTTGTCTAGCGATAAATTTACCATGATGAGGATGAGAACTTGGTAAATCACATTCAATTAAAAGTAGATTAATGGGTTTGTATTCGCGTGAAAATGTAATGCGCTCATCGCATTGTTCAAGTGGCCCGTTTTTTTTTCGTTCGGGTCTTGAACCATTAAAAAGTATTTTATGCGAACCATTCTTCTCTTTGTTTACATAAAGTATGAGTTTTTTTCTCCCACATCCTGAATTAGTTCTGTTCATTTCTACACATGCTCGAGCTTTATTATCCGTATCAGATAAATGAATTCTCGGCTTTTTTAGTTTGACCCTTCAACGATCCCTTGTTCTATATATACAGGGTTAGAGGAAAAGTCGTACTGAATATTGGAGGGCGTTATTATTCAGGTCATTTCTGATGGATTTGGTTCTATAATATGGTGTCCTAAACTCAACCGTTATGGAGATATTGAGTTTTGAAGATTTTTCGAAAATTCCTCTATTTTTAGGCCTTTTTATCGATTTTTTTCGGATTGGAGCTTCTAGGGGTCGTTTTTTGATGTATCTAATTAGAGGGCATGCCAATTGATAAAAATGATCAACAGAAACAGAACCTTCTATTAACAGCTTAATAAGACTGCTCGACAACGGTTAGAATTGAAGAATTTTCAAAGTGTTTTTGAATCTGGTTAATAATCTGAAAACCTCGATTGATTCTGACAAGTAGAAGTCGAGATATAAAGGATTGAAAGTTGGAAAAGTTCAATTTTCCAGTTGAAAAAATGAAAATTTGCAGATAGGGCTGCGATTTCATTTTCATCGGATTGCGCAACCTCGAAAACCTATATTTCCATATCGAACTTGCCAATATCTGCCTTATTTTTCCCGAAAAAAAATTATTGAGTTTTTCTTAATTTCATTTTCGAGTTGCGTTTGAAAGAGTGTACTGGCGCGAATATCACTATGATTAGTCTACTGAGTGATTTTGTGGAATCTACTCAATTGGTTTTATATCCTTTATATAAAAAAATTATCAAAGATTCCCTATATTTCATTTGAGAGAAGCAAATATATCGTTTTTGGGGGGGTCTGACCCTTAGTTTTTTTCGATGAAAAAATTGAAATTTTCGAATGCGATTTTATTGGATAATAATGAAGTGGTGAAGTCGCTGGTTAATAATCTGAAAACCTCGATTGATTCTGACAAGTAGAAGTCGAGATATGAAGGATTGAAAGTTGGAAAAATTCAATTTTCCAGATGAAAAAATGAAAATTTACAGATAGGGCTGCGATTTTATTTTCATCGTTTTGCGCCACCTCGAAAACCTATATTTCCATATCAAACTTGCCAATATCTGCCTTATTTTTCCCGAAAAAAAATTATTGAGTTTTTCTTAATTTCATTTTCGAGTTGCGTTTGAAAGAGTGTACTGGCGCGAATATCACTATGATTAGTCTACTGAGTGGTTTTGTGGAATCAACTCAATTGGTTTCATATCCTCCGTATAAAAAAATTATCGAAGATTCCTTATATTTTATCTGAGAGAAGCAAATATAGCGTTTTTGGGGGGGTCTGACCCTTAGTTTTTTTCGATGAAAAAATTGGAATTTTCGAATGAGATTTTATTGGATAATAATGAAGTGGTGAAGTCGCTGGTTAATAATCTGAAAACCTCGATTGATTCTGACAGAGATATAGAGGATTGAAAGTTGGAAAAATTCAATTTTCCAGTTGAAAAATGGAAATTTGCAGATAGGGCTGCGATTTTATTTTCATCGGTTTGCGCAACCTCGAAAACCTATATTTCCATATCAAACTTGCCATTACCTGCCTTATTTTTCGCGAAAAAAAATTATTTAGTTTTTCCAATTTTCATTTTCGAGTTGCGTTTGAAAGAGTGTACTGGCGCGAATATTACTATGATTAGTCTATTGAGTGGTTTTGTGGAATCTACTCAATTGGTTTCATATCCTCTGTATAAAAAAATTATCAAAGATTCCTTATATTTTATCTGAGAGAAGCAAATATAGCGTTCTTGGGGGGGTCTGACCCTTAGTTTTTTTTTATGAAAAAATTGGAATTTTCGAATGCGATTTTATTGGATAATAATGAAGTGGTGAAGTCGCTGGTTAATAATCTAAGAACCTCGATTGATTCTGACAAGTAAAAGTCGAGATATAAGGGATTGAAAGTTGGAAAAATTCAATTTTCCAGTTTGAAAAATGAAAATTTGCAGATAGGGCTGCGATTTCATTTTCATCGGATTTCGCAACCTGTAACCCTGTATATTTAGTTATAAGTGATATGATTCGACAAAATTATACTTCAGGAAGTTTGACCTGAAACGGAATCGAACGGCGCTCCCTGTAGAAGCAGAAAAGGTCGTCAATCACCCCACAACAACGTCTCATCATGCATTACCCGCGTTCGCCTCAAAAACCCCGTGACCAACAGATTCTCTCCCATTGTGATAATTTCCTGCCGACTCGTAAAACAACCTTTGTCACTACTAATACAATTCGAACGGAAGTACACGGCGAGTTGAAAAAATCGAAACGCCGTAAAATTTATGTAACAGGCCCTCGGCGGCGGCGGCGGGCGCGTCTTCAAAAGTACTTTTTTTCCACCTTATCGAGCGACGCACGTCACTGGCGGAAACCGAGATTATTCCCAGTGCCGCGGACCGTAAAACGGAAGTAGCGTGCAATTAATCCGAATAATAATAGACGGAACAAAAGAGAGGGAGCGGTGTGCGTACAGTTCGACGAAAAACCATTGGTCGAGCCTTTCTTTGCAATTGTTTCGACTTCCCAGACGAAAAACAATACGAAATAAGAGTTCGGTCATTAGTGAGTGCGGCGTCGTTTGCGTCGGTTTCGTTCGCGTTCTGGTTCTGGCGTTGCGAAAACGGCCGTCATGGTGAGTTGTCATTGCTGAAACATAAATAGTCGCTGTTTTAAGATTAGCCGAACGATATGTCAAGGTTTCGAAAATTTCCCGGATGTTTCTGCTTCTTGGCATTTTCTCTTACTCACCTATGGAGATAAGTGTTAATCTACTTACTCGTCTTATCTATTCAAACCATACACCCAACTCATCATAGTAAAATGTTTAATTTTTCCTTTCTTGAGTTTCGTCGCCGATTTCTCCTCACCTTGGCCTCTTCTTGGATTCTTTCACTATCTCGAATTTCCCAACGGAACCCTATTTTGACATTAACGTTCGCTCATCTTTCGCAAAATTCGATTTGAAGGAAGTAATTTTGTTACTTGGGGTTACTTGGTGTTTCTGAGATATACGGGGTGTAAACAAATGAGTGAGAACGTTTTTTGGAAGCGAGTCCTTGTCGAAAATTGAAATGGGTCCCTTATGTAAAGCTCTTTCCTGAAAAATTTGAACGCTTCCAAAAATAAAAAATAAATCAATTTTTTTAACCGAACTTTTAAACAAAACCAAATTTTCTAATTCAAAAATACAGGGTGTCCCTAAATTGGAGGTACAAACGAAGAGGGGAGATTCCAAGACTAATTTATAAAAAAAATGTCCCATAAATATGGGATCGCAAACGCTTCGTTTTCGAGATACAGGGTGTTAAAGTTTTTTCCTCATAGTATCTACACTTCACAAGATATTCAACTGAAATTTGACATAGATTTTACAATTGAGAGTTTATACCATGTGACATGCCAATTTCGATAGTGAATATACAGGGTGAATTTTTATGACAATTTGGATTTTTCTGAGGATTTCGAGAGAATCGTTCAAAATTTTTTTCTCGAAATCGGTAGCAGATACGATGAAACTACAGGAGACCATTAAGTTTAGAATAATAACAAAGCTATTCTTTATATTTTTTCAAATCAACAGTGGCTCACCAAAAAAAAGTTCTGGAAGAAAACAGGGGACAGTGTTCCAGAAAAAATATCACCAATTTGCTATCGAAATTGGCATGTCACATGTTGTAAACTCTCAATTGTGATATCTATGACAAATTTCAGTTGAATATCTTACTATAGATACTATGAAAAAAAAAACTTGAAAAAAATTCAAACTTTAACACCCTGTATCGCGAAAACGAAACTCTTGCGATCCCATGTTTATGGGACTTTTTTTTCTTAAACTTACTTAAGGAATCTCCCCTCTTCATTTACACCTCCATTTTAGGAACATCCTGTATATGTCGTGAACAATTTTCGCAAAACTTTTTCAACTCCTTTGTTATTTTCGTAAATGCAATAAATTTTCAATAAAAAATTGGAAAGCACTGCCGTGAAGTCTGGAGCTTCTGAGCGCTCGTTCATCCACCTTGTAGGTAGATTCGCATTTTCCAGTTTTAGAAACCCATTGAAGAAATTTTTGACAGCATCTTTTGTCAATTATGCCGACTCAGCTGTTACAGAAATATAAGGATTTTGTATTCAATAATTTGTTGAAATTTGAAATGTTTCTGGTTATGCGATCTGGAAAAAAAATTTTTCCATCAAAACACAAAATTTCATCACGATCGAATCCGTAGTTTTGAGATTATCAAGAAAACTAAATTTCAAACGACCCCATTTACGGAACCCCGGATGATTTCTATGGTTCTGGTCATGCGACCTGGACACAATTTTGCATGTAACTTGAACACCTCATTCTCCATCTGAGTGCAAAATTTCATCTCGATCGAACTAGTAGTTTTGAAGAAATCAGGAGAACAAAAATCCAAAGGTCATATTTACGGAACCCCAGGACGAATTTTGCCCAATAACGAACTCAAACGCGTCATTTGTGATGACTCAACTCAATCAAAAATTTCATGAGATAAAGAAAATTGGAAATTTCTTGTGACTAAATTACAAAACAAAATTTTTCCAATGAAGAATTATAATCAAAATAAACTGAATACGAAAAAAAAACATTTGCATAAATTTTATCAGTTAAAAAAATCTGAAACTTTTAGTGAGGTTAAATTTTCTTATTACGAACCACATTGGTTGTGAATAAATTACAAAAAAATATTCTTCCCATGAAGAATTATAATCAAAATGAACTGAATACGAAAGAAATAACATTTGCCTAAATTTCATCAGATAAAAAAAAAATTGGAAACTTCTAGTGAGGTTAAATTTTTTTCTTGTTATGAACCACATTGGTTGTGAATAAATTACAAAAAAATATTTTCTCGATGAAGAAATATAATCAAAATGAACTGAATACGAGAAAAATAAAATTTGCCTAAATTTCATCAGGTAAAAAAAAAATTGGAAACTTCTAATGAGGTTTAATTTTTTTCTTATTATGAACCACACTTCTTGTGAATAAATTACAAAAAAATATATTTTTTCATGGAGAATTATAATCGTGTTATACGACGTCGTGTTATAGAACGAGCGCCCAAAAATACTAAGCTCTTTTCTCAAAAAATTGAACACTTCTAAAAATTGAGAAAACATTTACTTATTTAAAAATATATGTCGTGAACAAATTTCTGCGAAACTTTTTCAAATCCTTTGTTGTTTTCATAAAAACAATATATTTACAATAAAAAAATGAAATACTACCTGTTGCCACCTACTTGATTTTTTCGATTCCATTTACAGAAGTTAGTTCAGGAGTTTTTTTTTAATTTTTTTTATTGAAGAACTAATAAACACGATTTTTTCTCCTGAAAACCTTCCCTAAACATTTGTTGGTTTTATGTAGGAGGATTCGGCAAAAAAATGTCCCATAAACATAGAAACGAAAAATGAAATTATTTGATGAAATTTTTTTGTGATTCAAAAGAGATTCAAATTCTTACAACAGTTCGGATAATCATTTCATTTGAACCCCGAAAACTACCTCGTCCTCCCAGTTCGATCCGAATATCTCGAAAACGAAAGAAATCAAGAAAACTGAATATTCTGAAGTATTCAAAAAATTAAGTTTACAGGATATTTCTTCCTGTTAATGACTACCGCTATTTTTTCCACTTTCATTCGAATAATTTCAAAATTTCGAAAATGTTCTACATACTGATTTTTTTTCGAAAATTGTAAATTGTGATTTTCCTGACGATTCTCTTTCTAGAAAACGATATCAGAAAAAAAATTATATAAAGCATTAGAGTGAAGTCAGGAGCTTTTGAGCGCTCGTTCATCCACCTTGTCGGTAGATTCGGATTTTTCAGTTTAAGAAACCAATTGAAGAAATTTTTGACAGCTGCAAAAAAATGAATTTGTCAATCATGTCGAATCAGCTGTTACAGAAATCCAAGAATTTTTGTTCAATAATTCGTGGAATTTAAAATGATTCTGCGATCCGGAAAAAATGTAGCTTGAATTTATCATTCTCCATTAAAATTTTTGCAAAACCTTACTTTACTTCTAGATTTTTTAGATTCCATTTACAGAAGATCCGGTCGTGCACGAGTTTTTTGAATTTTTTTTATAGAGAAACTATTACACCTATTTTTTTACTGAGAAACCTCCCCCTTAAAATTTGTTGGTTTTATGTAGGATAATAAATTTCGAGACAAAATGTCCCATAAACAAAAAAAACGAAGAACGAAATTATTTTATGAAAAATGGCCAGTGACGTTCCACAAAATTTTTCTGTGATATGAAAAGGATTCGGAGGAGAATTCTGATACCCATTCAATAAAGCATAATCATTTCATTTACACCTCGAAAACTACCTCGTCCTCCAAGTTTGCTCCGAAAAGGTAAAAATTTAGAAAACTGTATATAATGAAGTATTCGCAAACTTATGTTTATAGGATATTTCTTCCTGTTAATGTTCTTCCTAAAGGTGGACCACCTGTATATAGTGCTAATTTCCTCACTCTCCTCCAAATAATTTCTCATAATCATCAAAGTGCTCGATACGATCGCAATTAATGATTTCATCGAAATAATCACCACTCAACACTCGAACAAGAGCGAGATGCATGGCGCATGTTGGCCTTCCTCCTCTCGTCCCGTCAGGTCGAGTTATTGATTGCAGCTAGTCGAACAGACTAGAGCGGCGTCTAAAAGGACGCCTGAAAGCGCAGCGTCGCGTCGAAATCGTGAATTGAGGTTAGGTGTTTCTTATATGCAGCTTTCGCACACCCATAAAGTAGATCGTCATTGCGAAGATATGAAGTAATTATTTATAACGTGAACAATACTGAGAAGTGCAATTGTAGATTTTTTTATATAGGGTGAGTGTCAAACTTTTGATGATTGAATATGTTGAATACTGGGGAAGCCTCCTCAATGAATACTTCTGAGATGACTCATCAGATGACAAGAAAAATCAATTTTGTATCCGACAAAATGTACGAAAATGTTATGACCCATTTTCTATACCAGGATCATTCAACTGGACGTTTTGAACGGCATGAAGGACATTCACTTTGTATCGTTAGAAGTCGTAAATTTTATGCGATTCCTTACAAGAACCAATCATCATAACTCTCGAAAAAAAATTGACCTTACAGCACGCGATAAACAATTATTCGTCATGCGAATCGATTTTTATGGCACGTGGGAACGTAAAAAAAATTGCCACTTTTTCTCTATTATTTTTCTTCGGTAATCTAACTCATTTCAACTAGATTTTTCCGAATCCGTTCACAGAAGATCCATTCGTTTACGGGTTTTTTTGAATTTTTTCATTGAGAAACTAATACACACGATTTTTTTTCCCGAAAAACCTTCCCTAAACATTTTTTGGTTTAATGAAGGATGATCAATTTCGAAAAATGAAATTATTCGATGAAAAATGGCCAGTGGCGTTCGACAAAATTTTTTGTGGTTTAAAAGAGGTTAAAATTCTTCCAACAATTCAGATAATCATGTCAACTAGATTTTTCCGATTCCATTTACAGAAGATCCATTCGTTTAAGAGTTTTTTTGAATTTTTTCATTGAGAAACTCATACACACGATTTTTTTTCCCGAAAAACCTTCCCTAAACATTTTTTGGTTTAATGTAGGATGATCAATTTCGAAAAATGAAATTATTTGATGAAAAATGTCCAGTGGCGTTCGAGAAAAGTTTGTTGTGATTTAAAAGAGATTTAAATTCTTACAACAATTCAGATAATCATTTCAACTAGATTTTTCCGAATCCATTCACAGAAGATCCATTCGTTTAGGGGTTTTTTTGAATTTTTTCATTGAGAAACTAATACACACGATTTTTTTTCCCGAAAAACCTTCCCTAAACATTTTTTGGTTTAATGAAGGATGATCAATTTCGAAAAATGAAATTATTCGATGAAAAATGGCCAGTGGCGTTCGACAAAATTTTTTGTGGTTTAAAAGAGGTTAAAATTCTTCCAACAATTCAGATAATCATTTCAACTAGATTTTTCCGATTCCATTTACAGAAGATCCATTCGTTTAGGAGTTTTTTTGAATTTTTTCATTGAGAAACTCATACACACGATTTTTTTTCCCGAAAAACCTTCCCTAAACATTTTTTGGGTTAATGTAGGATGATCAATTTCGAAAAATGAAATTATTTGATGAAAAATGTCCAGTGGCGTTCGAGAAAAGTTTGTTGTGATTTAAAAGAGATTTAAATTCTTACAACAATTCAGATAATCATTTCAACTAGATTTTTCCGAATCCATTCACAGAAGATCCATTCGTTTAGGGGTTTTTTTGAATTTTTTCATTGAGAAACTAATACACACGATTTTTTTTCCCGAAAAACCTTCCCTAAACATTTTTTGGTTTAATGAAGGATGATCAATTTCGAAAAATGAAATTATTCGATGAAAAATGGCCAGTGGCGTTCGACAAAATTTTTTGTGGTTTAAAAGAGGTTAAAATTCTTCCAACAATTCAGATAATCATTTCAACTAGATTTTTCCGATTCCATTTACAGAAGATCCATTCGTTTAGGAGTTTTTTTGAATTTTTTCATTGAGAAACTCATACACACGATTTTTTTTCCCGAAAAACCTTCCCTAAACATTTTTTGGGTTAATGTAGGATGATCAATTTCGAAAAATGAAATTATTTGATGAAAAATGTCCAGTGGCGTTCGAGAAAAGTTTGTTGTGATTTAAAAGAGATTTAAATTCTTACAACAATTCAGATAATCATTTCAACTAGATTTTTCCGAATCCATTCACAGAAGATCCATTCGTTTAGGAGTTTTTTTTAAATTTTTTCATTGAGAAACTAATACACACGATTTTTTTTCCCGAAAAACCTTCCCTAAACATTTGTTGGTTTTATGTTGGATGATCAATTTCGAAAAATGAAATTATTTGATGAAAAATGGCCAGTGGCGTTCGACAAAAATTTTTTGTGATTTAAAAAAGATTTAAATTCTCGAAAAAAATATTACCTCATAGCTCGCGATCAACACTTTTTCCTCATGCGAATCGATTTTTATTGCACGTGGGAACGTAAAAAAAATTGTCACTTTTTTCCTATTATTTTTCTTCCGTAATCTAACTATTTTTTTTTCAAAAATCTTCAATTTTCTACAATTTAATGTTGAACAATTATAAATATGAGTTCTGGCTTCAAGTTCAATGTCAAATCGTATTTTGACCACATAATACGCGGTAAAATTATCAATATTAGACCTTCAAGCAGCTGATAAATTGCAACAGGACAAAACAGGAAAAGTCGTAGGAACTTTCTCAATTCTACCGTCAGTCGCTATAATTGGATTACATTGAAGCGACTCGTTCTAATAATTTTCTATTTCTGATTCGATACAATGGCTCTGTAATCATCTAGTTTTCTTCGGGGTTCATCGTCCTGCATCCCAAACATCCACGCGTGGTGTCAAAACAACAATAACACACTTTAATGCAGTCACTATTATCTGTTCAATAGGCTCGCGATTTATCTTTGTTGTTGAATTGGAAACGGATTTATTGTGTCTGGTGTCAAAGCACTGATAATGAGACGTGTATTTCCAATCAAAATATCCGAATGGCGAAATATTTTTCACAATGGTGTTCAGCTGATAACAATCCTCATTGTTTTAATTTCCTCTGAGTCATTATTCGCATAGAAGAATTGAATCTGATTATACCCAATCACGATATTATCAGTAGAGTTACAATTACATTTTTTTTCCAGAATAGAACAGACTGAACAAATGGCCGATGATGCCAGCGGAAGAAACATTGACGATAGAAGGACGAGGTTAGCGAGGGTGAGGAGGAGGTTGGATTTTGGCGGTTCTCCTCACCAAATGACTGGGGATGGTAGTGAAGAAACTAGGGCGATGTTGGATGAAATACAGCGTGCAAGTAAGGCTGCCTCCGCGAAATGGAACTTCGATTTTGCCAACGAGGTGCCATTGGAAGGAGTTTGGGAGTGGCAGAAGATCGAGACGAGAAACGAGCAAGACTACAAGGAACTGACTCTCGTACGGGAGAATAAGAATGGTAGGGAAAATAGGAGTATTTGATGGAAGGGACAGTTTTAAATTTTACCATATATCTTATTGTTTTCTCGTAGAAAATCAATACTTTCAGTACACATCTTATTATAATTCCCTTAGTACAGAAATTTTGGATATTTTATCGTAATCAAAATGAAAAAAGTACTTAAATTTGAGAATTTTTTACGGAAAACCCAAATTGGATTTTTGAAATATGGGAATTTTCTTTTTTCAAAAAAAACTGATATGTGATGTTTGTTTATTCTATTTCGTACTGACTCTTGATCTCTTATTTATTCGATAAATTATTGTGAATTTTTGTAAGAAACTGAAAGAAAATTCAAGTATGGTTGTTTTTACACATATATTATGTACTTCATAATCAGTCGTTCTTTATTTTGTGTTATATTTTATTATTTATCTATTTATTCGTTATCAACTAGCAATATTGATACTAGTCTTAAATTAGATTAGATGTAATTGATATATAATTTATAGATTTTTTATTATGATGATTGAATTGATATCATATTCAATTAATACGGCTCTATACCAAAAATTTGTATATAAAATGTAAAAAAATAGATAATATATTATTGTAAATGGTTTTTTTGACTGCCACTCATCAGCATTTATACGAAGTGGTCCTAAATTAAATGTACAATGGAATCTGGCAAAGGTATCACACTTTAAGGTTCAATACAAGTTAGTTTTCCTTAATTATTTTTTTGAGCAATGTCCTATTTTCCCTCCAAAATTTTTATGGTGGTGCATCTCTGACGATTCAAAAAATATATAGAACCTTTGTTTTATTCGAAAACTGTTCAACTGCTAGCAATTTTTTTGTCTCCTACCTTTCTCGAGAAAAAAACGTTAGCAAAATGGAAATTTTCATATTCAGTTGGCTATGGCATTTTTGGATTGATTTATGATTTCATTATTAGTTTTTTTGGCTTTTTTCTCGAAACGTGGCAATGGTTCATGAAAAGTGGAAATCTCGCATAATGAGCATCAGCGAAAATGTTTAACATACTGAATTTTTTTCGAAAATTGTGATTTTCTTGACGATTTTCTTTTCCGGAAACGATATCAGAAAAAATTATAGAAAGCACTTCCGTTTGAGCGCTCGTTCATCCACTTTGTAGGTAGATTCGTATTTTCCAATTTTAGAGAACAATTGAAGACATTTTTGACAGCTGGCAAAAAAATTATAACAGCTCTTTGTCAATTATGCCGAATCAGCAGTTATAGAAATATAAGGATTTTCATTCAAATAAAAATAATTATTTCAGAAAGGCCTTCCAGTTTCATGTCGGTACCTCGGAAGAAATTGTGAAATATTTTGAGAAATCACCTCGATTCCAAATCTATAAAAAACAGAACATAAAAACAAAAAGAAAAAGAAATCAGTAGATGGGCGTAAAATCCTCATCGTTGATAGAAAATAAAATAGAACTCTGCCAAATTTCTGAAAAAAAACCATCACCTTCGAACGATGAGAAAAGTGACTTGAAAAAAAAAATAGAACAGGTTTTTTTAAAATAAATTCACGAGAAAATCTTTCTGTTTGGACAAAGTTTACATTGAAATTCTAAAAAATTATAGAAAGCACTGTCGTGTAGTCATGAGCTTTCGAGCGCTCGTTCATCTATCTTTTGGGTGGATTCGCATTCTCCAGTTTTGAAAACCAATTGAAGAAATTTTTGACAGCTGGCAAAAAAATCACCGCAGCTCTTTGTCAATTATGCCAAATCAGCTGTTAAAGAAATATAAGGATTTTTTATCCAATGCATATTAATTATAATAAATATGCAGTTCAGAAAATTAATTTTTCCAGAGAGGCCTTCCAGTTTCATGTCGATACCTCAACAGAAATTGTGAAATATTTCGAGAAATCACCTCGATTCCAAATCTATAAAAAACAGAACATAAACACAAAAGAAAAAAGAAATCTGTTGATGGGAACAAAAGCCTCATTGTTGATAGAAAATAAAAAGAACTCCGCCAAAGTTCTAAAAAAAACGTCATAACCTTCAGAACGATGAGAAAAGTGACTTGAAAAAAAATTGGATTAATTTTTTTAAATAAATTTACGAAAAAATCTTTCTGTTCGAACAAAGTTTACATTGAAATTCTAAAAAATTATAGAAAGCACTGTCGTAGAGTCATGAGCTTTCGAGCGCTCGTTCATCCATTATGTGGGTGGATTCGCATTCTCCAGTTTTAGAAACCAATTGGAGAAATTTTGGACAGCTGGCAAAAAAATGACAGCAACTCTTTGTCAATTATGCCAAATCGGCTCTTATAGAATTATAAGGCTTTTTTGTTCAATGCATACCTATTAATTATAATAAATATGCAGTTCAGAAAATAAAAATTATTATTTCAGAAAGGCCTTCCAGTTTCATATCGATACCTCAACAGAAATTGTGAAATATTTTGAGAAATCACCTCGATTCCAAATCTATAAAAAACCGAACATAAACACGAAAGGAAAAAGAAATCAGTTGATGGGAAAAAAATCCTCATTGTTGATAGAAAATAAAAAGAACTCTGCCAAATTTCTGAAAAAAACGCCATAACCTTCAGAACGATGAGAAAAGTGACTTGAAAAAAAAATGGAATAATTTTTTTAAATAAATTTTCGAGCGCTCGTTCGTCCATCTTGTGAGTGGATTCGCATTATCCAGTTTTGGAAACCAATTGAAGAAATTTTTGACAGCTGGCAAAAAAATTACAGCAGCTCTTTGTCAATTACGCCAAATCAGCTGTTATAGAATTATAAGGCTTTTTCATTCAATGCATACCTATTAATTATAATAAATATGCAGTTCAGAAAATAAAATAATTATTTCAGAAAGGCCTTCCAGTTTCATATCGATACCTCAACAGAAATTGGGAAATATTTTGAGAAATCACCTCGATTCCAAATCCATAAAAAACAGAACATAAACGAAAAGGATTAAGAAATCTGTTGATGGAACAAAATCCTCATTGTTGATAGAAAATGAAAAGAACTCTGCCAAATTTCTGAAAAAAACGTCATAACCTTCAGAACGATGAGAAAAGTGACTGAAAAAAAAAATTGAAATAGGTTTTTTTGAAATAAATCCACGAAAAAATCTTTCTGTTCGAACAAAGTTTACATTGAAATTCTAAAAAATTATAGAAAGCACTGTCGTTGAGTCATGAGATTTCGAGCGCTCGTTCATCCATCTTGTGGTTGTATTCGCATTTCCAGTTTTGGAATCCAATTGAAGAAATTTTTGAGAGCTGGAAAAAAAATGACAGCAACTCTTTGTCAATTAAGTCAAATCAGCTCTTATAGAATTATAAGGTTTTTTTATTCAATGCATACCTATTAATTATAATCAATATGCAGTTCAGAAAATAAAAATAATTATTTCAGAAAGGCCTTCCAGTTTCATATCGATATCTCAACAGAAATTGTGAAATATTTTGAGAAATCACCTCGATTCCAAATATATAAAAAACCGAACATAAACACGAAAGGAAAAAGAAATCTTTTGATGGGAAACAAATCCTGATTGTTGATAGAAAATAAAAAGAACTCTGCCAAATTTCTGAAAAAAAAGCCATAACCTTCAGAACGATGAGAAAAGTGACTTGAAAAAAAATTGGATCAATTTTTTTAAATAAATTTACGAAAAATTCTTTCTTTTTGAACAAAGTTTACACTGAAATTCTAAAAAATCATAGAAAGCAGTGTCGTGAAGTCATGAGCTTTCAAGCGCTCGTTCATCCATCTTGTAGGTGGATTCGCATTTTCCAGATTTACAAACCAATTGGAGAAATTTTTGACAGCTGGCAAAAAAATTACAGCAACTCTTTGTCAATTATGCCAAATCAGCTCTTATACAATTATAAGACTTTTTTATTCAATGCATACCTGTTAATTATAATAAATATGCAGTTCAGAAAATAAAAATAATTATTTCAGAGAGGCCTTCCAGTTTCATGTCGATACCTCAACAGAAATTGTAAAATATTTTGATAAATCACCTCGATTCCAAATCTATAAAAAACAGAACATAAACACGAAAGGAAAATGAAATCTGTTGATGGGAACAAAATTCTCATTGTTGAACAAATTCTCATTGTTGAACAAAGAACTCTGCCAAATTTCTGAAAAAAACGCCATAACCTTCAGAACGATGAGAAACGTGACTTGAAAAAAAAATGGAATAATTTTTTAAATAAATTTTCGAGCGCTCGTTCATCCATCTTGTGAGTGGTGGATTGGTGGTGGTGGATTCGCATTTTCCAGTTTTACAAACTAATTAATGAAATTTTTGACAGCTGGCAAAAAAATTACAGCAGCTCTTTGTTAATTATTCCAAATCAGCTGCTAGAGAAATATAGGGATTTTGTTATTCAATAATTAGTTAGAATTCAAAATGATTCTGATATGCGATCTGGAAAAAATGTAGCTTGAAAAAATGATTCTCCATTCAAAATTTCAAACAACCATATTTACTGAACCCCTGCTCGAATTTCGCCCAATAACGAACTGAGCTGTGACATTCAAGATTCGAACCTACCCTGAAAATTTCAAGATTCTAGGTCGTTCCGTTCGAAAGTTATAATTTTCTATGGTTCTGTATCATAATGATAATAGGGTATCATAAAGCACATACCTGAGAATATAAATTACGCTTCTCCATATAGATAAATGGTTAAAAAAAAATATTTCAGAAGGTATTCTAGCGATGCGAACAGCCACCATCTGCCTCGAGATATTTCCATCAGTTGAAACGGGCTCAAAACAGAATGGGAATCATCAAGAGCGACCCATCCGATCATCATCCTGCAACATTGACCATATGTCACGTGATATTCAATATTCCGAACGAAAAAGTCCAGCAAATTAATGACCGCTTATGAAAATGACACCCTTTACGTGTCATCTGCCATATGGGTCCCACTTTCTGAATTTTTAAACAAAGTCGAGCGGAAAATGAAAGAATACACCCATGCACGGAGGTTTGGTCCATCAAACGTGAATTTGCAGCCCATCTGCTTGGCGAAATAGGATGCCTAATTAGCCGTATAGGTACTGTTCGACGATAATTGTTGGTATCACGTTACAATTACACCCACCATATTTTTCTTATTATCCAACAAGGCTCATTACGAGGATCTTTACCTCGTTTCTTGTTGGTTGCTTTATTAAATAAAATATGCAATGATTTATTATCATCCCCGAACATCAGAAACGCGAGATCGGTGTAGGAAACGAAGAATAGGGAGCAATCGCACAAACATAACGTGTCTTCTCGAGAGTTAAGATCGTCTCATGTTTGATAATAAGATTCTATACAGGGCCTGATTGAGCTCATTGTCGTACGTCTGAATGCACGATTTGAAAACAACAATACTATCGATGAATTTAAAGTGACCTGTTACTATTGTCACAGTTACGCCTTTCGGGATATTGAACATTTTTGGCAGCTGCCTGTACAGAAGTTCGGGCTCGTGATCAGAAACGAATATCGGGATCAGATAAGGGCGCATATGCGTGCTTTTATGTACATGTAGCGGTACCCGCAGGGAGTGCGCTATCGATGTGCATCCCTTTTTCCAGATGATGCTATCGGAACACGTGTTTCGTTTTCTGATAATAATATGACGTTATTCCTATAGTAGTCCTTCATTTGCGGCCAGTCTCTACTCTAATTGTTTCGCTTTGTGTGTGGCTAGGGGAGATGTTTATTAAGGGTTGAGTTATTGTTCTGCGTGGTACACATGTTATCATCGATCACTCGAATACATATCGAATTTCAACTATCAATTTAATAATTGGTCGGTTTGGGGTACAATTTTATTGCGGAACGAGACATTCAATTATGTGTTTCTGGTATAATTATAGTTCATCTAATAAGGGATACAGTCGTTGATTGAAGTGTTTTGGGGAAATACCCAACTATACCAGACTGAAGGAGACCAAAAATTGGAATGAGAATTAGATGGCGCTGGGATCGGAATTGTAGTTCGAGCCGGTCACACTCAGGGGTCGTGACAGTCGTCGATTCTTCATTTCAATAGATACAGATAACTGTAACTCGTTAGGGACTGAGGAGATTTCTATGAAACTTCACGTCGAAATCTCCTTGACGATATCTGCAATATTCTCAAGGTTGAGGTTGATAATGAGAATAATTGTCCTTGAAGAAAGGAAACGTATAATTTATTTCTACTGTCCAATTAGTAAGATAATTATGACCGTCGAGATTGAAGTGGATCTTTGATCTGGCCTAGAATTATTTAGGGGATATTAGAGTATTTTTCCATATTATATAAGAATTCTGTTTACGGACACTAGGCGCGATATTTTGTTGATTTGATTCTAAGAATAATTGGAATATTTTTATGAGAAGCTACTCGTCAAATTTAGCAATAAATGTATTGTTATGGTTCGTTGAAGATAATAATATAAAATTTTGAAATTTATTAAAACCACTCACAATTTTCAGAAAATATTGTGTATTATTTTGCCAGAGGTTCTATCTCAATGAGGGTTCCAAGGGGAAAAGCAATAATATTGATACAAATTATATTATTTTTCAAAACCAAACTCAAACAAACTTATTTTAACATATAAATCCTATTTGAACTATGTACATATAAATGAACACACTCACAGATTTGAGCTAAGTGTAGATATAGTTCCTCATCTTCTCCTGGCTTGTCTGTAGTTGATAATACAATTCCTGACTCCAATGTTATGATAAGCTCAATTTCTCTCAGCTTCTGATGAAGTTCCATCAATGTTCGTTGATATTTCCATGTTAATCAGTTTCTATTCTATCGGGTTTCATCCAATTCGTTAAAAAAATATATTTCGAAGTTTTTTCAATTCAATTCAAATCAACCTTTTTGAATGATCTCTCTCGTTTTTCCATCCATTGTCAACTGGCTTGCTTTTTTCCTTCCAAATTATTTTATATCGCATTTCCTAGGTATTTCAACATTCTTGATAGATTCTTTCTATTTCTTCACATCATATACATCATTACTTGGATATACATACTTCATATATATATTAAACATAACTAACTAAACTTAACTATTTAAAATTAATCATTTCAACAAATTCATAATTTTCATATATTTAAATAATCTGAACCCTCTTTGAAAATATAATATTACAATAATTTATGAATTGATCGAGTTTACTGAATTGACTAAAGATGTTTGAAGGTTCTTGAATTTTTTGTGATATTATTTAAATTCATTTTATTTCAAATTATTAAAACCTTTGAGAAATATAACCTTTTTTGAGAGCTCGTACTACTTACACGAGGGCTATATCATTTCGTCACGATGTCTGTATTTTTCGAATTTTGAGCCGAAAATGGTCTCAATCGACTATGTTCGACTCACTGATGACGAATCCGTCGAAAAATTCGAGTCTGTCCGTCCGTCCGTCACGGCCGTAAGCACGATAACTCTCGAACGGAACAACCTAGAGACTTGAAATTTTCAGTGTAGGTTCAGATCCCAAATGCCTCGGTTGAGTTCGTTAATGGGCAGAATTCCACGAGGTGTTCCGTAAATATCTATGAGCAAAATTATACTAGGGGTTCCGTAAATATGGTCGTTTGAAATTTTGTTTTCTCGATAATTTCGAAACTGTGGATTCGATCGAGATGAAATTTTGTAATTTAATCGAGAATGATATATTAAATCGATATTTTGTCCAGATCGCATGACCAGAACCATAGAAACCATAGAAAATTGTAACTTTTGAACGGAAAGGCCTAGGAACTTGAAATTTTCAGGGTAGATTTGGATCGCGAATGTCGAGGTCACGTTCATCAATGAGGAAAATAAGACAAGGGGTTCCGTAAATATGGCCGTTCAAAATATTTTTTTCTTGATAGTTTCGAAACTACTGATTGGATTGGAATGAAATTTTGCACCTAGCTGAGGAATGATGTATTCAAACTACGTGCGAAATTTTGTCCAGATCGCATCACCAAGACCATAGATACCGTAGAAAATTCTAGCGAATTATCGAAAAAAAATTGGTCAGCTGAAGCACGGTCTAAGTTTCAGAATTTTTTTGACAGCTGTCGAAAATTCCTTCAATTGATTTCTAAAACTGGAAAATGCGAATCTAACTACAAGGTGGATGTACGAGCGCTCAAAAGCTCCTGACTTCACGGCAGTGCTTTTCGTAATTTTTGATTTCCATAACAGTATATTATTTTAACATTTTATCTTCTCAAAAAATAATGAAAAATGATGGACAGGATGATTCACGTAAGCGGGTCACTCGGAATTGAAAAGTGACTCAACAATATGATAGTATTTTTTTAAGGGCTATCCAAATATGTTATCGGTAAAACAATCGAACCAAAGCAAAAAAGTTATTGGAAAAAAAACCGTTTTTCCAAAAAACAAATTTGGCAAATTTGGATGGTTTTCGAAATAAGAATATATAGACCATTCCTCACCAATTGTTCCTTCATTTGAACTTCCGGTTTTCTAGAAATCGGAAAATTTTTTTCTTGTAAATTTATGGGTCATTTTTCAATTTTGCTCTTAGGAAAAGTTACAAAATCCAGTGACCCGCTCACGTGAAACACCCCGTACATCAATTTTAATTATTTTCCGAAAATATAAAATGAATGATTTACATTTATTGCTAAATTTAACGGGTAGCTTCTCATAAAAATATTCCAATTATTTTCAAAATCAAATCAACAAAATATCGCGCCTAGTGTCCGTAAACAGAATTCATATATGATATGAAAAAATACTCAAATATCCGCAAATGTTGAATAATTCAACATCTGGCATTAATTATGATACAGCTTTAAACTCTCCTGTCTCCAAATTGCCTGATATTTCAAAAACAGAAATCTCTAGTTGTTTCACATTCAGGGAAGTTATTGAAGATTGGATATCTTCCCAAAATACTCCAATTAACGATACAGTTTATAACATGGCTCGTCCAAAAAAATGCAGCTTCGAAATGAATATGCCTTGACGTTTCCTCGCGCCAGAAGTGGTGGATTCGCACAATAATGCACCACAAGAATGGCTCACAGGTGTCTCCGACGATTTGCATGTTGAATCGCTGAAGAGGGTGAACCAAATCACAATAGGATTTCCTTTTTACAACCGGAAGTTCCGGAGCTGGGTCTCGAAGGACAATTCGAACAGGTGCCTCGTGGTCTCTGGAACCGTGTAAAAGCAATCATTGCCATTATGGGAAGAACATGCTGAGTAGGAAATGCCATTTATTGCACTGGTAACTTCGCACCTGTAATGGATCCCTTCATTCAAAAACTTTTTATGGTCTATTTTTATTTCTTCATTTTATTTTCATTCTGAGTAGGATTTACATCCTATAGGTATTCTAATATATACTCCGTTTAAGAATTATTGACATATCGGTTGGCTGTGAAAAATAGAATTTAAGTTGGTAATAGACTATTCAGTAATATTTTGGGTTGCTGAATTCAGGTTGGTATAGGAATAACACTAACATTACCCATAGAAATCTTGCTTTTATGATTTTATCGAAGATATTATTGGTGAATATGTAATTATAAAAATTTGCTCTGAATTTGAGTATTTTTTGTCTTATGCTATTAAAATGGCTGGAATTGACCAGGATACATCGCGCCTAACAAGAGAACGCCAGGCAGTTTGTCGGTGTTACTTCGAGTTTTTCAAAGATTTGGCATATATTTCCGCTAGTGTTTCAGGTAAACTGTTATTCACCGACTCAAAGTGTATTCTGATTGATCAATGTCTCTTAAATATTCAGATTTCACCAAGCCCTGTCCGTAGAATATTGGCATGTTATTATAGCCTGGAATTAGCAGTGGAAAAAAAACCTGTGCGATACGATTATTCCTTCAAAGAGACTGAATGACTTTGGTTTTGCTAGAATTAAAATCAATGAATATATCAGTTAAGATATCCTTTTCGAACTGGCCAAAGAGCACCTAGATTTCAATTGATCGAAGTCAACATTATATTATATCATAAAAAAAATTGGAAATACAAAAAAAGTTGATCAAAGGAAAATTCTTACTGATAAACAGAAAAATATAATAAAAATAATACGATATTGTGATAAATACCGAGAATACATGGAACAAAACGTAAAATTCATTTATCTAGATGAAATTTGGATATTCAAATACGGTATTCAAATTCGTCAGTGGACACTAGGAAATAATCCAAAAGGTATACCGAGTATATTCAAGGGTAAAGGCAGAAGGTGCACTATTTTAAATGCTGGAACAATTGATGGATTTTTACCTGGATGTGATCCGATTCTTGACAGTGGTATTAATGATAAGGATTACTATGAATGGTGAATTATTTCATAAATGGGTTATTGAAATATTGAAACCTTCCCTGCAAAAGGATGCCCATCAATAGGATTATGTCAGCTTATTCAATAAACACATCCAAATCACAACACTACGTAGAAACAAAGTTTTCAATATTTTTATCTTTGCTCTTGTATCATTCATAGATATTTTAAGTTTATTTATTATACTTCTACTGTATAGTACCCTGTGCACATTTCCTCTTCTAATACACATGCTATATTGTTCCCAATTCAAAAGTATACTGAATAATTGTAAAATTGCTTATCAATTATAATATTTTCAATAATTCATGGACAGTTTCAATGAATGAAAATAAAAATTGACTTTCTTGAAGTATTCATTACCGAGCAATAAATAATTCACAAATTGGTTTATATATTGATAGTTCGGTACAAATTTCATGACAAAATTCTTCATGTACTACACAGATTCTTAATTTTTGTTTTTCTCTTATTTCTTAATACATCATAACGTTTTTTCCGATCCATTCTTTTGGCCCTGTGCTTGCGAAGTATCCAAAAATTTTTTTCTGTTGCACCACTAGCTACCTGCTAGAATTCCATTAATTATCCTTCTTGAATCCTGACATAAAATGGCACTTTTATAGTTATATGGTTAGAATTTTGCAAGATTTCCAATACCAATAAATATTGCATGGTCCTGAGTGGAAATAAATATTTATTTGAATGATCTTCAATTTTCCATGATCGACTTTTATATGAGATAATTTCATATGAAAGCATCCCACGATATTTTTGCGCTTTCAAACCTGAACTCCCATGTAGAAACTGCAATCGAAATATTCCGGCCTAATTATTCGATAATTCGTATACTCAACACATTTCTAGGATATATTTATGTTTTATTTCTATGATGAAATTTAGTTACTTTTTGTAACCAGAAATAAAGCCTCGACTGGACGTTCATGGCCTGCTTCGATGTCAATAATTCTTAAATGGACTATATGAGAATCTTGAACGGTTTCGAAAATAGCGAAATATGTAGACCATACGTGACATCCCCTCAAAAATAAATTAAAACCAATGTTTCCGTTGCAGGAGTGGCTCAGATTCCCTGATCCCCTTTCTCTCTTCAGCTTCCGTAACGCACACCTTGACGGTGCAGGAAGGAATAGCAAAAAATAGAAATCTTACAAGAGCAGGGGGAATTCCACCCGATGCCATGTGTGGGACAATTTCCGGTCCAAAACAGGATCCGAGAGCACATACGTGGAGGGAATGAAAGACAACACCCACATGTTGGGCACGGCTCACCCTAGCTCGTATTTCGCGGCGGCGAGATATATAGGTACTCCACTTTATCTCGTCTTATTTACCTTGATTTTATGCGTCTTTGTTTCGTATTCTAACCGGATTCGCCGTTTCTTCCCTTATTGACTTATTGATATTCAAATTGTCGATGTGCTAAGTGGCGGCCACGTCCTCTTCCGGTGGTTGCGATCTCGTGGGTACACTTGGTATTTAATTGGTGAAATAACAGGAAGGTTTGATTTTTTTTTCGGTTTTTCTTGGCGAAATTACCTCTTCAACTTTAGACAGTTCGATTTTGAGGTTATATAAATAATGACGAATGACATCTCGTTGATGACTTATGCAGTTTTTCTATGCTTGAACCACAATTAACAAAATTTGATTATGATCTATGGAGATTCTTCTATGATAAGGTGTCAATGTTGACATTAGTTGGATCACAAATAGTTGACTTCGATCATTTCAGAATATGGAATCGAAGAACGGAAAATTATGAATCGCAACAGTGGTGAGATGTGGAATTTTCGTCGAAATGTTTGCACACAACCTCAGTTCTGATTACAATGCAATTTTTTATGCTTGAACCACGATTTTTGAAATTTATTTAAATCTATGGAGATTCTTTTATGATTAGATGTAAATGTTGACATTAGTTGGATCACAAATAGTTGACTTCGATCATTTCGTAATAGAGAATCGAAGAACGGAAAATTTGAATAGCAACAAGGGTGAAATATAGAACTTTCGTCGAAATTTTAAACACAACTTCAGGTCTGATGACAATGCAATTTTCTATGCTTGAAGGACAATTTTTGGAATTTAATTAAATCTATGGAGATTCTTCTATGATAAGGTGTCAATGTTGACATTAGTTGGATCACAAATAGTGGACTTCGATCGTTTCAGAATATAGAAACGAAGAACGGAAAATTATGAATCGCAACTGTGGTGAGATGTGAAATTTTCGTCGAAATTTTGCACACAACCTCAGTTCTGATTACAATGGAATTTTTTATGCTTGAACCACGATTTTTGAAATTCATTTAAATCAATGGAGATTCTTCTATGATAAGATGTCAATGTTGACATTAGTTGGATTCCAAATAGTTGACTTCGATCATTTCGGAATATAGAATCGAAGAACGAAAAATTATGAAACGCAACAGTGATGAGATGTGAAATTTTCGTCGAAGTTTTGCACACAACTTCAGGTCTGATGACAATGCAACTTTTCTATGCTTGAACCACAATTTTTGAAATTCATTTAAATCTATGGAGATTCTTCTATGATAAAGTGTCAATGTTGACATTAGTTGGATCAGAAATGGTTGACTTCGATCATTTCAGAATATAGAATCGAAGAACGGAAAATTTGAATAGCAACAAGGGTGAAATAAAGAATTTTCGTCGAACTTTTAAACAAAACTTCAGGTCTGATGACAATGCAATTTTCTATGCTTGAACCACAATTTTTGAAATTCATTTAAATCTATGGAGATTCTTCTATGACGAGGTGTCAATGTTGACATTAGTTGGATCACAAAAAGTTGACTTCGATCATTTCGGAATATAGAATCGTAGAACGGAAAATTATGAATCGCAACAATGGTAAGACAGTGGTGGACAATGCAATTTTTTATGCTTGAAACACAATTTTCGAAATTAATTCAAATGTATGGAGATTTTCTATGATGAGGCTCCTGTCAATGTTTGACATTATTTTGAGATTTTGAATAGTAGTTGACTTTGATCATATGAAAATATGGAATCAATGAAGGAAAAATTATACATCGCCACAGACAAATTCATTTAAATAACAAAAATAACCGAATTTTCTTCTATTTCGAAAACTTTTCTGAAATATCATGCTATTATTGAATACTTTTCGGGAATGTTTGGGATTCATAACCTCCCCCAGATCCTATAAATACCTTTCGCACAGCTGGTCATCTCTGCAGTGCAACACATGTCCAACCATCAAACAAATTAGTTTCTTGTCGAACTTCCCCCTCATAATGAACCGGAGGATTTTCTGCAGCTCCTGTCCTACACCAGGAAGGACGGAGATGAATCGACACGCGCTCTTATTCAAAACGTAAATTAGAAGAAGCAAACATATTTTAATCGGTTGAAACGTACAGGTCCAATCTTGTCGAGTGCGGAACTCGTAGCATACCTATTTTTAAATCCAGCAATTAATTCAACCGACAATTCACCACATAATTTATCTGACCAAATTGTCCGACAGGTCCCAGCAAGCAGAAGAAGAAGCGGACTCTGAGTCACATCTGAACCCATACCTTTCGATATTAGTCAGCATTGGAGAATCTTGGAATAGGTCGTTATTCCCTCGAAGTAATTCCGGCGGTTTTTTTACTCACACGCCGGCGAGACTTTTTCAGCCAAGTTGATAATTCTTGATGTGTTTATCGATGATTCAATCATCCGATTCTATGCTTAAACGATGGTAATTTTTTACAATAGTGAAAATTTCCAGTACTAATAGAACGAATTCAACACCGATAATGGGATAATAATATTAAATCGTTTGGCTCGGTAATTTACTCAATTAGACCATAAATCATTATTTCGAAATTGATGTTTTATCAATGGATCATTAATGTGAATACTTACATATGAGCTGACAAGTCTTTGATAGCCCTATTTCGAACAACACTGAATCGATTGTTCATTCAAATTACCTACGTAATGGCATTATTAATATGAATAACTTCAGATAAGATGAGTCGAATCAATTTATGAATCAAACTTCTTCTATCTTCAAGAATCATTTATATTCGTTGAAACGTCAATATAAGATTATTGACAAATTTTTTGACACTCCTCAAAGAATTATGGAGGTTAATGCAACGTATTATTATTTTCCATTATATCGAAGTATTAGTGAATTGATGTAGTCTCAGTATTTATAATGTAAGAAAGCAAATTATTTACCAGCATTCATAAAAAAAGCATAAAAATGTTATAGTGATATGAAAATTATTGACAAATTTTTTGACACTCCTCAAAAAATTATGCAGGTTAATGCAACTTATTATTATTTTCCATTATATCGAAGTATTAGTGAATTGATGTAGTCTCAGTATTTATAATGTAAGAAAGCAAATTATTTACCAGCATCCACAAAAAAAGCATAAATATGTTAAAGTGCTATAAAAATTATTGACAAATTTTTTGACACTCCTCAAAGAATTATGGAGGTTAATGCAACGTATTATTATTTTCCATTATATCGAAGTATTAGTGAATTGATGTAGTCTCAGTATTTATAATGTAGGAAAGCAAATTATTCACCAGCATTCATAAAAAAAGCATAAATATGTTATAGTGATATGAAAATTATTGACAAATTTTTTGACACTCCTCAAAGAATTATGCAGGTTAATGCAACTTATTATTATTTTCCATTATATCGAAGTATTAGTGAATTGATGTAGTCTCAGTATTTATAATGTAAGAAAGCAAATTATTTACCAGCATCCATAAAAAAAGCATAAATATGTTAAAATGCTATAAAAATTATTGACAAATTTTTTGACACCCCTCAAAGAATTATGCAGGTCAATGCAACTTATTATTATTTTCCATTATATCGAAGTATTAGTGAATTGATGTAGTCTCAGTATTTATAATGTAAGAAAGCAAATTATTTACCAGCATCCATAAAAAAAGCATAAATATGTTAAAGTGCTATAAAAATTATTGACAAATTTTTTGACACTCCTCAAAGAATTATGCAGGTTAATGCAACTTATCATTATTTTCCATTATATCGAAGTATTAGTGAATTGATCTAGTCTCAGTGTTTATAATGTAAGAAATCAAATTATTTACCAGCATCCATAAAAAAAAGCATAAATATGTTAAAATGCTATAAAAATTATTGACAAATTTTTTGACACTCCTCAAAGAATTATTAAGGTTAATGCGACTGATTATTATTTTCATTACATCGAAGTATTAGTGAATTGAGGTAGTCTTAGTATTTATAATGTTAGAAAGCAAATTATTTACCAGCATCCATAAAAAAAGCATAAATATGTTAAAGTGATATAAAAATTATTGACAAATTTTTTGACACTCCTCAAAGAATCATTAAGGTTAATGCGACTGATTATTATCTTCATTACATCGAAGTATTAGTGAATTGAGGTAGTCTTAGTATTTATAATGTAAGAATGCAAAATATTTACCAGTATTCATAAAAAAAGCATAAAAATGTTATACTGATATAAAAATTATTGACAAATTTTTTGACACTCCTGAAAGAATTAAACAGGTTAATGCAACTGATTCTTATTTTCCATTATATCGGAGTATTAGTGAATTGAGGTAGTCTCAGTATTTATAATGTAAGAATGCAAAATATTTACCAGCATTCATAAAAAAAGCATAAAAATGTTATAGTGATATAAAAATTATTGACAAATTTTTTGACACTCCTCAAAGAATTATGCAGGTTGATCCTGATCATTATTTTCCATTATATCGAAGTATTAGTGAATTGAGGTAGTCTCAGCATTTATAATGTAAGAATGCAAATTATTTACCAGCATCCATGAAAAAAGCATAAATATGTTAAAGTGATATAAAAATTATTGACAAATTTTTGGACACTCCTCAAAGAATTATTAAGGTTAATGCAACTGATTTTTTTTCCATTATATCGAAGTATTAGTGAATTGAGGTAGTCTCAGTATGTATAATGTAAGAATGCAAATTATTTACCAGCATTCATAAAAAAAAGCATAAATATGTTGAAGTGCTCCGAGTTGAAAGAAACTCCTCCAACAATTCACAATCTTACGTCATATATAGTGATAAACAATTCAATCTATTTATATCGTCCATTCTATCTCTAGAATGCATTCACTGTTGGAAGAAATGTACATACTTCATTTTTTCAACAGCTCAGAATGCCGAAAAGGTTCTCAACGTATGTGTGAATATGACAGTGAGAAAGAATGATAGTTGTATAATCGTGAAAAGTAACAACTACATAATGACTTCATTAGTCTTCCTCGAGAGTATGATAAAAAACTTTGAGGAAATAAAGTTCCCAAATTTTATTTATATTCCCATGTCTGTAATAGACGACATTATTTATCAGCTCAAAGCTGGCATTCCTTATTCATAGAAAATAATTGAAAACTTGTTTTTCTATGATATTGTTTTTGTTTTTCCTAATGGATCAATAAAAATATATGTTATCAGCGAGAAAGTAGTAATACCTAATAACGAAAATTCAATGAAGGTGTCAATTTCAGGAATAACATTAAAAATCTAATTGACACTTTCTATCGTTAACGCATATCATTCCTCAAATAATCAACGAAACATTTTTTCCTAATGTGGCATATAATGATGATTAAATATCTTTTATGTAACAAACCAAAACATATCAAAAATCTGTAGAAATGCTGAAGTGAACGTTATTCCAATTATCTGTTTTTTCCAAATAACTACCCTTGATTAAATATCGATGTTCCTACAGTGACGTTCGTTGAATAGGCAACAGAATATTTTTTAGAGGAATGATTTTCTCGAGAATGGTGTTTCGTATGGATTTCAATCAATGGTATATACCTTTTTACTTCAAAAACGTTTTTCCATTTTTGCATTGAAGCATTTTTTTCATATTCCTCATCACGTCCTCAAATATATTAACAATTGATCTGTCGAGATGAATGTCAATAAACCAACATATATTATATACGTGTTAAGCATATCTGTTCGTTGTTAAAGCATCTCTTTTTAACGTGGGAAAAAATTTATTTCTCCAGTTTTCAACCCATTTATTACGAAACAATTTCTACGCCCATGGATTGCAGGATCATTCTCAAGGGATTTTTCGCTTCAATGAATTATGGATGAGTGGTGGAGGAAAGTTATTTGGAACAATAATTACATACCCGTAAAAAATTCAATTGTGAACATGCATATCATCAGAAACACTGATAGAGAACGTTAATTTCGAAAAAGAAATTCAGTTCAGTATATCCTTAGTTTCGATCTAGAGCTTTTCTTATACAGAAAATGCACTGCTCTCAAATCTTTTTGAGATTATTAGCAGTCGTAAATCTTGCATCAAGTTACAATTATTATGTAAGCATCGTCAAAATTTTGGAAGAATTTGCTGCTGATGATTCTGATGTCTGTTTTATATTCGATGGCTTTTATTTTTTCGATGAGAACTTGCTGATGATAAGAAAAACTCGTTACACATTGGAAATGATGGATTATCAAAGTTTGGACGAAATTCCTTTCTGTTCAACTTTAGTAGTTTCTTCAACATCTTCAAGAAAAACGTATAGATATATCGAGAAAAATGTTAACAAGACAGGAACCAAAATTTTAGTGCTCCAAAAAAAAATTCTCGAAGAAGAAGTAAAAAAATTCTACAACATAGCCTGGGAAAGAAACTTGAATATTTTCATACTTGAAAGTATCCGCGAAGATTTCGACATAATGGGACTCGAGAAAGAAAAACATGTGGGAAATGTTACCATATACTCTGTTTTGTTGAACCAACAAATCTTATCTTGTTCACCTACAGACTCTGACTGTTTTGCGAACATGATATTTTTACCTAGTTTGTGGACTCCTAGTAAAATGTTGGAAAAACTCAACAGAAGATTCAAAGTGTCTGGATTGGCACATCCACCATTTTTCGAAAGAGATGGGGATGGTTTTAAGGGTTTAGATTATGAATTAGTAAAGTTGATGATTCCAACCTGGCCGATTGCCTACAGGATATTCCCAGAAAATCAAGAGGCTGATCGAGGCGTCCATTACGAAACCCTCTGGAAGTTTTTGAATACTGCGAACGATGGGGACTTGAGTGTTGGAGGGATATGGCTAACCAACGATTTTCCTTCGACTCATCCATACGCCCAGCAGTGTGACACGTTTCTGGTCCACCGGCCATCTCTCCTTCCAGATTCGACGTTTGTATTTCAATATTTTCGAGCACCTCTGTGGATCGCCTATTTTGGAGTTTTGGTTCTCATGACTTTCTTCTTGAAATTCAGTTATGTACTGTCTAATATCGATTATTCGTTTGACTATTGCTTGCTGTTAATTTTACACTATGTTGCCAACTTAGGAATACCAAAGTTTCCAGATAGAAGGCAGTTTTATGCAAGATATGTCTTGTCTATTTGGATTGTATTTTGTCTTCTGATGACGACGTGTTTTTGTGCTGGCCTGACAGTGACTCTGAGGTTTCCAAGATTTACACAAGCGATCAACAGTTGGCACGATATGATAGATCTGAGAATAAAATGGATAGAGATGGATCATTTTTATAGAGATCAGTTATCCAAAAGGGGCATCCACGATGATGATTATAGGAATTTAGCTTATCTTTTCGAATATGAAGAAGACATTAATGAAGTGAATAGAAAACTAAAAGATAATTACGCTGTAAGGGTTGAGAAATTACCTGGTTTCTATCTAACGAATACAGGATGGATGAACGATTACGCTAAAAAAAATTTCAAGTTATTGAAAGATTGTTTTTTCATTTGGTACAACGCTTTCTTGTTCAAAAACTTCACCCCATTCTTGGAATATATCAACAAGAGGACGTTGGCAGTGGTGGAATATGGATTTGTCAAGTATTGGTACCAATATCATACAAATAAGAAAAAGAACAGATATATGACGACGTTCTTCAACGAATATTCCGACGAGTACGTTCAGTTTATCAGACTCGATAAGTTGAAGAGTTGTTTTCTTTTATTATTGTGTGGGATGGGCTTGAGTGTTATTGTTTTTCTTTTGGAAAAACTCAACTTTTCAGGAGGATCTAGAATTTCAGTGGAATAGTTTCTAAATTTTGATCACTTAGATTTATGGAACACTTTTAATTGATTTTATGTCAATAAAGTTTTTTCATTCAATTCATTTTTTTCGGAGCCGTATCTAGTAGTATTTTTTTTCATAATTTTAGTCATATATCTTCGTTACAGTATCAGAATAGTACACAATATTATGGATATTTACCTATTTTTTTTTTCGGTTAGTTGTAATATGTTCAAAATTTCTCTTCCCTTTTTTTTATTTCAGCAAACATATCAACTAATTCAGAGTTCATATGTCTTATTTTTCTATAGCGAGGATTGACATTTTATGTATTTGATAACCGTTCTTGTCCCAAGGAGGAACGAAGATAAGATTTTATAAGTTCAGTTTGCTTAACTGCTGAAGAAACGTTCACAAGAAGCAGTTGTCAATGGCAAACTCAGAAAAATTCTCAACGCTGTTTGTAGATTTGGATAAATATTTTCAAAAGTCATATATAACCTTTCAATATTTGTAATAATCCCATTTCAATAAAGTTGTCTAAAATTAATAAGGTACTGAAATTTAAATCTTCAAATTTCCACTGAAAATGTATGTGCATTTAAATCAGAGGGATACTTTATTGCAAGATCTCCAGCACTCTTCTTTAAATGGTCATAATCATATTTTATCAAAAAAATTGAAGTCGTCTGTCACTTCGTCCAAAGCAACAAATTTGTTTTCAATTTGTATTATTATTTCATCAAGTAACTGTAATAGTTCAATTCTTAGTTTTGCATTCGCATCAAAAAGGTGAGCTTCATCAGTGGCTAATTCTCCTGGCATTTTGGGTTTATTTCGTTTTTTTGACCCATATAATTTTGATTCAATTCCAATTATATCTGCTTCAGTTTTTGAGTTCCATCAATGGTGAAAATAAGTTTTCTCTATACGCTATTAATAGTCCAAGTATCATTCGTGAGCCTTCAGAAATATCTAGTTGCTTTTCTTGACTTCTATATCCCAGAAGTTAAGATATATGATATATTCAAAGTTGTTATCAAATTCACCAGGGTAGATTATTTAAGCTCGTCAAGAATTTTAATGATTTACCTATTTGTTTCGAATTATTTTGGTTGGCGCTTCTGTTCTTTTTCCTTTTTGATATTTTTTGGCGCCCCTGTGGACCTTGCGCCCGTGGCAAGTGCCACCCTTGCCACGCCCTAGATACGGAACTGCTTTTTTTATTTATCTTCGAGTAGGCAGGTACATTATAAGATTATGTGCGTACAATAATAATCAGAGTTTTGTTCTCACATAGGTGGTGTTTACAGGGTGTTCCTAAATTGGAGGTACAAAGGAGGAGGAGAGATTCCTTAAGTAATTTAAAAAAAAAAGTTTCATAAACATAGGATTGCAAACTTTTCCTTTTCGAGATACAGGGTGTTAAAGTTTGAGTTTTTTTTTTTCATAGTATGCACACTTCACACGATATTTAACCCAAAAAGTTCGATTTGATGTGTCAAAACTAACAATGAATTAATTCACCACAGCTTACTAACTGAATTTTCATGACCTTTTGGATTTTTCTGAGGATTTCGAGCGAATCGTTCAAAATTTTTTTCTCGAAATCGGTAGCAGATACAACAAAACTACAGCAAACCATAAAGTTCAGTATAACAAAAAAATCTGCTTTTAATTTTTTCAAATTAACAGTGGCTCACCAAATAAAAGTTCTGGAGAAAAACAGGGAACAGTGTTCAAGAAAAAATACCACCTTGTAGATTCGATATCGAAATTGGCATGTCACATGGTGTTAACTCTAAATCGTAATATCTATGCCAAATTTCAGTTGAATATCTTGTGAAGTCTAGATGCTATAAGAAAAAACTTCAACACCCTGTATCTCGAGAACGAAACGTTTGCCATCCCATGAGATATTTTTTCCTTAAAATTACCCCTTTTCGTTTGTACCCCCAATTTAGGAACACCTGTATAAGGAATAAAACCATGCGGCCGCCTTTTTTTCACCGATATCAGGCGGAATTTGGAACAGAGGCAAGAATGCAGGACTATTATACGAAAATAATAATTTCCATTTTTCAAGATATTGAGCTGAAATTTGGCAAATATTCGATTAGTTATTTTTTTATTTAAGAAATTTTTTTTTTTTAATATCCTGACTCTCTCAGGTCTCTGTGAGATCCCCCAGAAGCTCAGAGCTTGTGTGAGTTAGGATACTCGGTTATGTTCTGTGTAGGCTTTGTTACTGTGTCCTTACGCCACTGTAAATTTATCGAAATGAATTCCTCCAGAAAAGGAAGTTCGGGGTATTTTGTTTCAAAAGTTTCAATTTTTTTTGATCAATTTTTTGTTTTTGTTGTCATCAGTTAACTCAAAAAATTGATCACATAATTTCTGAACTTCTTCAACTTTTGTAGAGCAATATAAATCATATTAGCAGGAAAGTAATAATGATAACGGAAATTCAATGAAGGTGTCAATTTAAGCAATTACATCAACAATCCAATTAAAACTTTTCATCGTTAACGCATATCATTTCATAAATAACCAACGTAACATTTTCTCCTAATGGAGCATATGATGACGATTAAATATCTTCCTGTAATCAAGCGAATTCAATTAGCGTCAATGTAACATACCAAAACATTAAAAATCTGGGGAATTAATATTTGATGAACGTTATTCCAATAATCTGTTTTTTCCAAATAATTACCCTTCATGAAATGTCGCTATACCACAGTGGCGTCCGTTAAATAGGCAACAGAGTATTTGTGAGACGAAGAATCTGTGCTCGATTGTAAATGAAATACCAATTAATATACAAATAGTCAAAGTAAAAGGCGTCTTTTTAATTTTTTGAAATAAAAAGCTCTATCAAAATGCATTTTATCGTGAATGGTTTCTTCGAAAATGTTTGGAGAATGTTATTTTTCCAGATCACCAGCTCAAGAATAAAAAATAATTTCGTGCTAGCTTCCCCCTAAATATCTCCGCCACTGATGAAAATTAGTTTTGGTTATCGCGAAACAATTTTGGAGGGGCATAATGAAGGGGCTCTTAATCTACAAGGGTGCATTTCGTGACGTAACTTGAAAGCGTTTTTTTCATATTCCATATCACGCCCTCAAATATATTTACGTTTAATCTTTCATAGATTAATGCCAATCACCCTAAATATAGCTCGTGTTTACCATTTCTGTGTTTCAATATTCAAACTACTGATTACCTGTTTTAGCAGTTTTTGTTTACGTGTGAAATAATATATTTCGTCAGTTTTCAACCCATTAATCACAAAAAAATGTGCGTTCATTTTCTACGCCCATGGATTGCAGGAACGTTTTTACGGGATTTTTTCCTTCAATGAATTATGCATGAGTGGTGAAGACAAGTTATTCGGAACAAAAACTACATACCCGAAAAAAGTTCGATAATAAATTCAGTATATCCTGAGTTTTGATCCAGAGTATTTCTTACATAGAAAATGCACCACTTTCAAATCATTTTGAAATTACTAGCAGTCGTAAATCTTGCATCAAGTTACGATAATAATGCAAGCATCGTCAAAATTTTGGAAGAATTTGCTGCTGATGCTTCTGAAGTCTGTTTCATACTAGACGACTTTTATTGCTTCGATGAGACCTTATTGATGATAGGAAAAACTCGTTACACATCAGAAATGAAGGATTATCAAAGTTTAGACGAAATTCCTTTCTGTTCAACTTTAGTAATTTCTTCAACATCTTTCAGAAAAACGTTTGGATATATCGAGAAAAATATTAACAAGACAGGAACCAAAATTTTAGTGCTCCAAAGAAAAGTTCTCGAAGTTGAAGTGAAAAAATTCTTCAACATAGCCTGGGAAAGAAACTTGAATATTTTTATACTTGAAAGTAGCAGTGAAGAATTCAACATAATGGGACTCGAGAAAGAAAAACATAGGGAAAATATTACCACACACTCTGTAATGTTGAACCAACAAATTTCATCTTGTTCACCTACAGACTCTGACTGTTTTGCCAACATGATATTTTTACCTAGTTTGTGGACTCCTAGGAAAATGCTGGAAAAACTCAACAGAAAATTCAAAGTGTCCGGATCGGCACATCCACCATATTTCGAAAGAGATGGGGATGGTTTTAAGGGTTTAGACTATGAATTATTAAAATTGATGATTCCAAACTGGCCGATTGCGTACAGGATATTCCCAGAAAAGCAAGAGGCTGATCAAGGCGTCAACTACGAAACCCTTGTGGAGTTTTTGCAAACTGAAAACGATGGGGATTTGAGTGTTGGAGGGTTGTGGCTAACCATCGTGTTGCCTTCGACTCACCCATACGCCCAGCAGTGTAACACGTTCCTAGTCCACCGGCCATCTCTCCTCCCAGATTCGACGTTTGTATTCCAGTATTTTCGAGCACCTCTGTGGATTGTGTATTTCGGAGTTTTGGTTTTTATGGCTTTCTTGTTGAAATTCAGTTATGTACTGTCTAATATCGATTATTCGTTTGATTATTGCTTGCTGTTAATTTTACACTACGTTGCCAACTTAGGAATACCAAAGTTCCCAGATAGAAGACAGTTTTATGCAAGATACGTCTTGTCTATTTGGATTGTATTTTGTCTTCTGATGACGACGTATTTTGGTGCAGGGCTGACAGTGACTCTGAGGTTTCCAAGATTTACCCAAGCGATCAACAGTTGGCACGATATGATAGATCTGAGAATAAAATGGATAGAGATGGATCAGTTTTATAGAGATCTGTTATCAGAATGGGGCATCTACGACGATGATTGGGGGAATTTAGCAAATCTTTTCGAATATGAAGAAGACATCGATGAAGTGAACAGAAAACTAAAAGACAATTATGCTGTAAGGGTGCAGAAATTACCTGGTTTCTATCTAACGAATACAGGGTGGATGAACGATTACGCTAAAAAGAATTTCAAGTTATTGAAAGATTGTTTTTTGATTTGGTACAACGCCTTCTTATTCAAAAACTCCACCCCATTCTTGGAATATATCAACGAGAGGACGTTGGCAGTGGTGGAATATGGATTTGTCAAGTATTGGTACCAACATCATACTAATAAGAAGAAGAACAGATATATGACGACGTTCTTCAACGAATATTCCGACGAGTACGTTCAGTTCATCAAATTCGATAAGTTGAAGAGTTGTTTTCTTTTATTATTGTGCGGAATGGGTTTGAGTGTTTTTGTTTTTCTTTTGGAAAAACTTCGCTTTTCACGAGGAGCTAGAATTTCCGTGGAATAGTGTCTAAATTTTGATCACTTGGTTTTTCGAAACACTTTCCATGGAGTTGATGTCACTAAACAGTTTTCATTCAATTCACTCTTTTAGTTCGGCACATTATAAGACTATGGGTGTACAATAATAATCACAGTTATGTGCTTATGCAGGTGCTATACCAATAAAACAATGGAGTCATTCATTAACTATTTCTGCTAACTTCAGCATTTATCACTAGATTATAAAAGAAGCAGCGTTTCGCCATTAATTTAGTTCCGATCGTATCTCCAAAACATTTATATCGTGCTATTTGAATTCTTATTCTCGTGAACCGACGATAATTAACTAGTGTGTGAATTAATAATAAATGAGTAACTATCCGATTGGGCTTTTTTATTGAGTGAACCACCATCCTCTGAAGTGTTTATAGTTGAATTGATTTCGATCATAGGATTATACCCCTTTGGATTATCTTTCACCAACCCTCATATATAAGAAGTTTCCGGAATTCTCTTCATCAGAAGGAACTGCCCTGGTCACAGCGAATACAATATAAAAAGTTGTTAAGGAGAACAACAAGATTCTCATTTCATTTCTAGAATGCATTCACTGTTGGAAGAAATGTACATACTTCATTTTTTCAAAACCTTAGAATGTCGACAAGGTTTTCCACTCATGTGTGAATATGACAGTAAGAAAGAATGATATATTGGAAAGTAACCACTACATCATGACTATGACTTCATTAGTTTCTTCCTAGAGAGTATTATAAAAGCTTAAGGAAATAAATTCTATTTTTATTCCCATGTCTGCGGTTAACATACAGGGTGCTCCAAAACTCCAAGTCTTAGAACGGTGGATAACAATCTGTTAGTTGTATAGACGACATTATTTATCAGCACAAAGTTGGCATTCCTTATTCATAGAAACTAATCGAAAACTTGTTTTTCAATGATATTGTTTTTGTTCTTTCCAAATGGAACTATAAGAATTATTATACGAGCATGAGCGAGAAAATAGTAATGATAACGAAAATTCAATGAGGGTGTCAATTACATCAGAAATCCAATTGAAACTTTTCATCGTTAACACAAATCATTCCGTAACAAACCAAAACATATAAAAAATCTGTAGAAATGCTGAGAATTAATATTCAATGATCGTTATTCAAATTAACTGTTTTTCCAAATAATTACCCTTGATGAAATGTCGATATTCCTACAGTGACGTCCGTTAAATAGGCAACAGAATCTGTGTTCGATGATAAATGAAATACATACCAATTAATGTACAAATAGAGTAGGTGAAAGACGTCTATTGATTTTTTTTGAAAATAAAAAGCTCTGTAAGTGAACATCATTTCGTAGAATTTTTTCTTATAGAGAATGGTTTTTTGTATCGCCTCTTTCCAAAAAAGTTTGGATAATCTCATTTTTCCAGTTCACCAGCTCAATAATCAAGAATCATTTCATGGAAGTCTCCTCCAATTATCTTTGCCACTGGTAAAAAATATTATTTTTTTTTGATCACCCAATAATTTGACCCATCAAAAAATCCTCCTTCTGTCGAAATAATCGCCAAAATACGTATTTTTATGGGTCGTAATGAAGAGGCTCTAAATCCACAGGGGTTCATTTCAAGATTTATGTCAATCACCCCCTACAGGGTACAAAAGAAGAGGGGGAGATTCCTTAGGTAATTCTAAGAAAGAAAAGTCTCATAAACATGGCATCGCCAACGCGTCGTTCTCGAGATACAGGTGTTAAAAATTGAAGTTTTTTTTCTCATAGTATCTATATTTCACAAGATATTCAACTGAGAAGTTTAATCTAATGTGTCAAAACAAACAATAAATTAATTCACCACAGCTTATTAACTGATTTTGTATGACAATCTGGATTTTCTGAGGATTTCGAGAGAATCGTTCAAAATTTTTTTCTCGAAATCGGTAGCAGATACGACAAAACTATAGGAGACCATAAAGTTCAGTATAACAACAAAGCTAATTTTTACATTTGTTCAGATGAACAGTGGCACACCAAAAAAAATTCTGGAAGAAAACATAAAAAGTATCACCCTGTAGATTTGCTATAGAAATTGGCATGTCACATGGTGTAAACACTCAATTATAATATCTATGCCAAATTTCAGTTCAATATCTTGTGAAGTGTAGAGACTATGAGAAAAGAGCTTGGAAAAAATTCAAACTATGTATAACACCCTGTATCTCGAAAAAGATCCGTTTATATACAGCTCGCGTTTACCATATCTGTAATTCAATATTCAAAATACTGAGTACCTGTTTGAACATTTCTTGTTCACGTGTGAAATAATCTATTTTATCAGTTTTCAACCCATTTATTACAAAAAATATGCGTTCGTTTTCTACGCCCATGGATTGCAGGAGCGTTTTTACGTGCATTTTCCTTCGATGAATTATGCATCATTGTTGGAGAAAAGTTATCTAGAACAATCACTACAAACCCGAAAAAAATTCAATTGTGAACATGCATATCATTGGAAACGTTTATTTTGTTACAGAAATTCAGTATATCCTGACTTTCGATCTAGAGCTTTTCTTATACAGAAAATGCTCTACTCTCAAATCTTTTTGAAATTATTAGCAGTCGTAAATCTTGCATCAAGTTACAATTATCATGAAAGCATCGTCAAAATTTTGGAAGAATTTGCTGCTGATGCTTCTGAAGCCTGTTTCATACTCGATGGCTTTCATTTCTTCGATGAGACTTTATTGATGATAGGAAAAACTCGTTACACATCAGAAATGAAGGATTATCAAAGTTTAGACGAAATTCCTTTCTGTCCAACTTTAGTAGTTACTTCAACATCTTTAAGAAAAACGTATGGATATATCGAGAAAAATATTAACAAGACAGGAACCAAAATTTTAGTGCTCCAAAGAAAAGTTGAAGTAAAAAAATTCTTCAACATAGCCTGGGAAAGAAACTTGAATATTTTTATACTTGAAAGTATCAGTGAAGAATTCAACATAATGGGACTCGAGAAAAAAAAACATAGGGAAAATATTACCATACACTCTGTAATGTTGAACCAACAAATTTTATCTTGTTCACCTACAGACTCTGGCTGTTTTGCCAACATAACATTTGTACCCAGCTTGTGGACTCCTAGGAAAATGCTGGAAAAACTCAACAGAAAATTCAAAGTGTCCGGATCGGCACATCCACCATATTTCGAAAGAGATGGGGATGGTTTTAAGGGTTTAGACTATGAATTATTAAAATTGATGATTCCAAACTGGCCGATTGCGTACAGGATATTCCCAGAAAAGCAAAAGATTGATCGAAGCGTCCATTACGAAACCCTAGTGGAGTTTTTGAAAACTACGAACGATGGGGACTTGAGTGTTGGAGGATTATGGCTAACCACCGATTTTCCTTCGACTCACCCCTACGCTCAGCAGTGTAACACGTTTCTTGTCCACCGGCCATCTCTCCTCCCAGATTCGACGTTTGTATTTCAGTATTTTCAAGCACCTCTGTGGATCGCCTATTTCGGAGTTTTGGTTCTTATGGCTTTCTTGTTGAAATTCAGTTATGTACTGTCTAATATCGATTATTCTTTTGACTATTGCTTGCTGTTAATTTTACACTACGTTGCCAACTTAGGAATACCAAAGTTTCCAGATAGAAGGCAGTTTTATGCAAGATACGTCTTGTCTATTTCGATGGTATTTTGTCTTTTGATGACGACGTATTTCGGTGTAGGGCTGACGGTGACTTTGAGGTTTCCAAGATTTACTCAAGCTATCAACAGTTGGTACGATATGATAGATCTGAGAATAAAATGGATAGAGATGGATCAGTTTTATAGAGATCTGTTATCCGAATGGGGCATCTACGACGATGATTGGAGGAATTTAGCAAATCTTTTCGAATATGAAGAAGACATTAATGAAGTTAATAGAAAACTAGGAGACAATTATGCTGTAAGGGTGCAGAAATTACCTGGTTTCTATCTAACGAATACAGGATGGATGAACGATTACGCTAAAAAGAATTTCAAGTTATTGAAAGATTGTTTTTTAATTTGGTACAACGCCTTCTTGTTCAAAAACTCCACCCCATTCTTGGAATATATCAACAAGAGGACTTTGGCAATGGTGGAATATGGTTTTGTCAAGTATTGGTACCAATATCATACTAATAAGAAGAAGAACAGATATATGACGACGTTTTTCAATGAATATTCGGACGAGTACGTTCAGTTTATCAGACTCGATAAGTTGAAGAGTTGTTTTCTTTTATTATTGTGTGGGATGGGCTTGAGTGTTTTTGTTTTTCTTTTGGAAAAACTTCACTTTTCACGAGGGGCTAGAATTTCAGTGGAATAGTTTCCAAATTTTGATCACCTTATCTTATGGAACACTTTCAATGGAGTTGATGTCACTAAACCTTTTCCATTCAATTCACTTTTTTTACTTACCCTCGAGTAGACAGGCACATTTTATGATTATGTGCTCACAATAATAATCACAGTTATGTCCTCATACAGGTGGTATACAAATATATGAAGGATCAAACCATGCGGGCGTCCCTATCTAAAAAATACCGCCCTTTTGTCGAGGGTAGTCACCGATATCAGGCGAAATTTGGAACAGATGCAAGGAGACAATGCATTCGCTGATTTGCATAGAGCCGTTGAAATGCCCGCATTCTATTTTGGCCCGTGCCAGGCCTGCCACACGAAAACAATAATGAAACGATTGCTTCTTTTATTGTTATTCATGTATCGTAGCTAACACACTTACCGACGACGTTGAAGGGTTCAGAAATATTGTACCTACCTGGGATTGGAAGTGTCGGCTGCATCGAAAATTATTCAAATGTATCCATTCTTAGGTACTCTTGAATTCAATTAGGCGTTTCATTTTTGTCATATTTCACAACAGCCGCCTTCTCGTGTTCACATCGGTCGAAATAATTCGTTATGAAAAGAGGGCTTATCTTTCCTAATCATAATATACGTAGCATTTCCATTTCTCAAGATATTGAGCCGAAATGTTTCCATCCATAACTTTTTTGAGGTGCGCCACTGGTGATTGAAAGAATATGAGTTGTTTAATTTAAAAACTTTTTGAACTCCTGAACGTTTTTTTTTTCTTGATAACAAAATAGCAGATACCAAAAAATGGCTAGATATCAAAAGAATTTCAAATAAAAAAAAAATTCTTTTCCATATTTATCCAAATATGCTATAGCCTATTGAATCAATAAATTGTTTATAAATACAGGGATTGTCTAACATTTTTTTTCTCGAAAACAAAATAGCAGATACGAAAAAATTGCTAGATATCAGAAGATTTTCAAATAAAAAAAAATTCTTTTTCATATTTATCCAAATATGCTATAGCCTATTGAATTTTCTGAAAAAAATTCCTGATGACTTAGACATAATTGTTTAACATTTTTTTTCTCGAAAACAAAATAGCTGATACGTAAAAATTGCACGATATCAAATAGATTGTTTATAAATACAGGGATGTTCCTGAATTGAGTCCGTAAATGCTTCGTTTTCGAGATACAGGGTGTTTAAGTTTGCATTTTATCGAAGTTTCCTAATCATAATATACGTAGCATTTCCATTTCTAAAGATATTGAGCTGAAATGTTTCCATCCAAAACTCTTATGAGGTGCGCCACTGGTGATTGAAAAATATGAGTTGTTTAATTTAAAAACTTTTTAAACTCCTGAAATTTTATTGTATCTCTTACCATTTTCGGGAGCCTATTGAAAGTTCTATAAAAAATTCCTGATTACTTAGAGAGAATTGTCTTACATTTTTTTTCTCGATAACAAAATAGCAGATTCGAGAAAATGGCTAGATATCGTAAGTATTTCAAATAAAAAAAATCATTTTTCGTATTTATCCAAATATGCTATAGCCTATTGAATTTTCTGAAAAAAATTCCTGATGACTTAGACAGAATTGTTTAACATTATTTTTCTCGAAAACAAAATAGCTGATACGTAAAAATTGCACGATATCAAATAGATTGTTTATAAATACAGGGATGTTCCTGAATTGAGTCCGCAAATGCTTCGTTTTCGAGATACAGGGTGTTTAAGTTTGCATTTTATCGAAGTTTCCATTTCCATTTCTCAAGATATTGAGCTGAAATGTTTCCATCCAAAACTCTTATGAGGTGCGCCACTGGTGATTGAAAAAATATGAGTTGTTTAATTTAAAAACTTTTTGAACTCCTGAAATTTTATTGTATCTCTTACCATTTTTGGGAGCCTATTGAAAGTTCTATAAAAAATTCCTGATTACTCAGAGAGAATTGTCTTACATTTTTTTTCTCGATAACAAAATAGCAGATACGAAAAAATGGCTAGATATCGAAAGAATTTCAAACAAAAAAATCCTTTTTCGTATTTATCCAAATATGCTATAGCCTATTGAATTTTCTGAAAAAAATTCCTGATGACTTAGACAGAATTGTTTAACATTTTTTTTTTCGAAAACAAAATAGCTGATACGTAAAAATTGCACGATATCAAATAAATTTTAAATCAAAAAAAGATCGTTTTTCATATTTATCCAAATATGCTATAGCCTATTGAATTTTGTAGAAAAATGTCCTGATGGCGTAAAGAGAATTATCTAACATTTTTTGTCTCGAAAACAAAATAACAGATACGAAAAAATTGCACGATACCAAAAAGATTTTGAATAAAAAAAAATCCTTTTTCATATTTATCCAAATATGCTACAACGTATTGAATTTTTCAGAAAAATTTCCTGATGGCGTAAAGAGAATTGTCTGAAATTTTTTTTCTCAAAACAAAATTGCCGATACGAAAAAATTGCACGATATCAAAAAAATTTTGAATCTAAAAAAGATACTTTTATTACTTTTTCATATTTATCCAAATATGCTATAGCCTATTGAATTTTCTAAAAAAATTTCCTGATGACGTATAGAGAACATTTTTTTTCCCAAAACCAAAATAGCTGATACGAAAAAATTTCACGATTTTGAAATTTCAAATCAAAAAAAGATTCTTATTTATCCAAATATGTTCAAGCCTATTGAATTTTCTAGAAAAATTTTCTGATGACTTAGAGAGAATTGTCCAACATTTTTTTTCTCGAAAACAAAATAGCAGATACGAAAAAATTGCAAGATATAAAAAAAATTTCATCAAAAAAAGATCTTTAGTAGTAACGCACTGCGAGGGAAAAATTATCTTAAAATATAGACTATTATGTAAACCTAAGAGTGTAATATTTTATCCAAATTTCCGTTGAATATTTCGAGAAATGTAGAACTTCAAATCTCGAAAAAAGGAGCATTTTCGGAGCCGTTTTTATTCTTGATATTCTTCATCCAAGTGAAACCCCCCTTTTTATTTGCACATATTGATTACATTCTTGAATTTTTATTGTGTGGAGATCAATAAAATACTGAAAAAATTGTGGTTTTTACTGTTGGTTGAATTGACCAGAAAATAATTCGAAGTCTAGGAGAATTTGATGCTCTCTCTTCTCAATGAGTCGAATAATCAATTCTAATTCAATCTCAAAATGTCTAGGCAATAGATATTCAAATGAAGTTTTCTTCATTTTCTATAATCGTAATCCGTAGTTTTCCTGAAAATATTTAATTTGTCTGAATTCATTCATTCGGAGTATTTTCATGGGAACTATACTGATTGGTATCAGAAGAAATATACTTTATATTGAAATATTTATTGTTCATATCTCGAAACTCGTCTGAATTATTTGTTCTGCGTCGAAGATATGAGACCCAATATTTGTTGTGTGATAATTCTCATTTCGACATAAAAAAGTTGGTCCAATATCTGATTAAAGAAATGTCGACCTTTTCCACAAATTGAGTTGTGCATACTTCAAGGGAATACAGGATGCCCGGAATTAACGTGAATTTATTTCAGAACGTGGTTTTATATGTCGAAATAAAAATTTACGTTGTTTAGCGATAACAAGAAATGCTAATTTCTACCAGTGACGTAGATATTTGGGGGTACTGAATTAGATCACCAGTTCAGGAATTATTTTATGAAAGTCCCCCAATTGTCTCCGCTACTGGAAAAAGTAAGTATTTTTTCTCATTACCAAATAAGCTGAAGAATTTCTGACGAATAATGACAAAAATTAAGGTTTTTGGAGGTTATGAAAGGAAAAAATAGAGAAAATAAATTAATTTATTGCATACAGTCTTATACTTATTAAAATATATCTAAGCTAGGACTAGAATTTTTCTTCATTCATTTTGAAATATAACTTTGGAGTGAGTGCTGCATGGTACCCTTTAAAATTGAACAAATAATTTAGGTCCTTATAATACAGTAACAATATATACAAATAACAGAAACGGCCAGTCTTCACTATGAGGATTATTTGTTCTCCTTTTCTTGTAAACGAGGTTTCTTCACCTTGTAGAAATCTGCAAAAAAAAACGAAAGATTAGTACCCAATTTAAAACGAATCAAACAAAGAATTCCATCAAGATCGAAAGGGCGGGAATTCTCGAGATCCCTTTGGCGCCAAAGATGCTGTAATGTATGTCAAGAGAACACAAGGTGCAGGAACTTGCGTTCGAATTCCAAGAAGCGGCAAGTGTGATTCATATCGACTACCTTCGGTGGCACCGGCCGGACTTTTTAGACGAAAACGGCAATAATCTCAGCTGTTGTCGAGACGCACCTTCATCTACCTGCGAGACGGTTGAAGCATCGAGAAACACCTGGCAACACGCGCCAAAATCTGGCGGGAAAACTTTCATTGTTGTTCGATCGGTTCGTACAAGTCCCGGTCAGGTTGAGACCGAAGGAGATTGAAAAAATTTTAAATCTAAAAAGGATCCTTTTTCATATTTTTCAAACTATCGAAAAAAATGTCACCCTGTATATTTCAGAGGGGATTAGATATATATAGAATATGATGTATACCTCAAAGTGTAATATTTTTGCCAAATTTCCGTTGAATATTTCGAGGAATGTAGAACTTTAAATCTCGAAAAAAGGACATCTTCGTAGGTGGTTGGAAAAATATGAGATGTTCAATTTGAAAACGTTTTGAACTCCTGAAAGTTTTTGTACATCTTACCGTTTTCGGGAAAAAATATGTGGGAATTTATCTCTCTAGGCCTTCAAGTTTGAATCGAATATTTCGGAAACCACAAGACTTTTTGGGAGAACTTTTATAATTTTTCGATATTTTTTTATAAAAGTTCGCGATTACGAAAAAAAGCAAAATAAAAAAAAAATAAAAAAAAAACGAGAAACAAAATCATACTATGGCAAATGGCCAGTGGCGTGAAAAAACAGTTTTTAGGTCAAATAGGGAAAAAAAAATTACCTCATGAATTCTGATCATCATTTTATTTGAAACCCCGAAAAATACCTCATCCTTCAAGTTTGAATCGAATATTTCGGAAACCACAAGACTTTTTGAGAGTACTTTTTATAATTTTTCGATATTTTCTCATAAACGGTGGCGATTACGAAAAATAATACAAAAAAAAATTCAAAAAAAAAGAACGAGAATCAAAATCATACTATGGAGAATGGTCAGTAGCGTAAAAAAAAAGTTTTTAGGTCAAAAAGGGGAAAAAAAATTACCTCATGAATTTCCACAACAATTCTGATCATCATTTTATTTGAAACCCCGAAAAATACCTCATCCTTCAAGTTTGAATCGAATATTTCGGAAACCACAAGACTTTTTGAGAGTACTTTTTATAATTTTTCGATATTTTCTCATAAACGGTGGCGATTACGAAAAATAATACAAAAAAAAATTCAAAAAAAAAGAACGAGAATCAAAATCATACTATGGAGAATGGTCAGTAGCGTAAAAAAAAAGTTTTTAGGTCAAAAAGGGGAAAAAAAATTACCTCATGAATTCTCACAACAATTCTGATCATCATTTTATTGGAACCCCAAAAAGTACCTCATCCTTCAAATTTGAATCACATGTTTGAAATACCAAGACTTTTCGAGAGTACTTCTTATAATTTTTCGATATTTTCTTGTAAAAGGTCGCGATTACGAAAAAAAAATAATACAAAAAAACAGTGAACTAAATCATACTATGGATAATGGTCGGTGGCGTAAAAAAAAAGAGTTTTTAGGTCATATAGGGAAAAAAATCACCTCATGAATTCTCACAACAATTCTGATCATCATTCTATTGGAACCCCAAAAAGAACCTCATCCTTCAAGTTTGAATCGAATATTCCGGAAACCACAAGACTTCTCGAGAAAAAGCGAAAAAATTCTCACATTATCATTATAAAATAGTTCGCACGCTGAAGTTCTTCATTCCGTAAACAAGAAGTCACACTTGGCTGACTTCCAGAGAACCGTGGTTCATTCATAATTGATAGAAACAGTTTTTTCGTTTAGGTACGTTCACAAGGTCGAAAGGACAATATCTCCACAATTATTGTTGTCTGGTATAGTGGACTGCCATAAATTTCAATATCGTTTCGAAGTATCGCCAATGAAAAAATCGTTATTCAATCATTGTTTGTGAGTATAATAGGGATCATTACCTTCCGTCTGGTCAGGGTAATAGATTTAAAATTGAGGTATTATTTCGGGATGAACTGGGGACTAGTGTTGTACTCTTTTACAAAACCGTCATTATATCATCATCAACAATGTTACACATTCATTAGAGTAGAGAAAGGGGTTATAAACAAGATTGCTGGTTATTTACTTCTCGAACGAAGAGTCAATTTCATTGTCTTGGGAATAATGACTTGAGAACATTGTAACTGATACGAATCCGTTTTTTTTCACCAGTCGAGCTCATTGAGCTGGACGAAAAAATGTTAACGATGAGAAAATGAAATCATGTATGAAAAAACTATTTAAAAACTGTCTGCTGCAATTGATTCGGAAATTAAATACTTCCGGCATCTCACGATGCATCTTAAATTGATATTAGCTACCATGATATCACATCCAAACTTTCATGGCCACTAAAATAACTCAACAGTAACAGATTAGACTGCGTGAAATACGGGTAGATTGTGAACTAAAATAGGATATCATTGTGTTGTAGATTCGAAGAAATCTTATGCGAGTCATAGCTGACGGAGGTTCTCAACTTACTTCGGTTTGTTCAAGAGTGCGGAAGTAGAGGATATTGAACTTTTATGTTAATTCCACTACGGTCGTCTCTGTCTCACGTCCGTTCTCCGACCGAAATTTTTAATCACTGCTTGGTAATTTTTGAAACCGATCAGATAAAAAAACTGCAAACATGATACGTGTCTCAACCAATATCAGCCACTCAAGATGAAGCTCTCAAGAGGATGCCAAACATCTGTTAGAAGTCATATTTTCAACCATATACCATCTGCAAACCGCAGTCGTTCCACATTCATCATAAATGCCAGGCAAAAGGTGGAAACCTGCATCTGACGAACAGCATGTGCCAGAAGACAGGATATTATTGTGCATCTCAAAGGATTTTCGCCTCGATTCTCACCCTTCAGGAGTAATAACGCCGAAATGGTTATCTCAGCTTTTATATTTGAATAAGTAGGTAAAAATCTGCTTTGCAAAGATGAGATTTGTATTCTTCAAGTTGACAACGGGTTGAACGACACCTGGTTCTCAATATGTACCTCATACATTATGCAATCTCTTCTAAATTCATAGGAAATTTCCGTAAGATCAAGAACATGTCGCGTGTTATCTCAACTTGTAGAAACCGATCGAACAATTGAAGTTTTCCCGCCATATTCTATATATATCTAATCCCCGCAAAAATATACAGGGTGACATTTTTTTTTTGGTGATTTTCCCCTGAGAACTTTTTTGTGCTACGTCACTGACAGTTTGAAAAATGTTAAAAAGGATCTCTTTTAGATTTAACATTTTTTTAATCTCTTTCAATTTTTTCGTATCTGCTATTTATTTTCGAGAGAACCAATGTTAGACAATTCTCTCTAAGTCATCAGGAAAATCCAATTTTTCTAGAAAATTCAATAGGCTCTAGCATATTATGATAAATTCACCCATATTTTTCCCGAGAACGGTAAGATGCACAAAAACTTTCAGGACTTCAAAAAGTTTTTAAATTGAACATCTCCCCTCTGAAATATAGAGGTTGTCATTTTTTTTCGGTAATTTTCCCCTGAGAACTTTTTTGTGCTGCGTCAATGACAGTTTGAGAAATATGAAAAAGGATCTTTTTCAAATTTAAAATTTTTTTTAATCTTCCGAAATTTTTTCCTATCTGCTATTTTTTTTTGAAGAACCATTGTTAGACATTTCTCTCTCCGAGTCATCAAGAAAATCGAATTTTTCTAGAAAATTTCAATAGGCTCTTTGGGGTTTCAATAAAATGATGACCAGAATTGATGTGGGAATTCATAAGGTGTTTTTTTTCCCTATTTGACCTAAAAATTTGTTTTTACGCCACTGACCATTTTCCATTGTATGATTTTGTTTCTCGTTTTTTTTGTTTTTCGTAATCGCGACCTTTTATGAGGAAATATCGAAAAATTTTAGAAAGTACTCTCAAAAAGTCTTGTGGTTTTCGAAATATTCGATTCAAACTTGAAGGATGAGGTATTTTTCGGGGTTTCGAATAAAATGATGATCAGAACGTTGTGGGAATTCATGAGGTAATTTTTTTTCCCTTTTTGACATAAAAATTTTTTTTGTACCCCACTGACCATTTTCTATAGTATGATTTTGTTTCTCATTCTTTTCTTAACTTTTTTATATTTTTCTTTTTTTCGTAATCTTGACCTTATATGAGAGAATTTCAAGAAATTATAAAAAGTGCTCTCAAAAAGTCTTGTGATTTCCGAAATATTCCATTCAAACTTCAAGGATGAGGTACTTTTTGGGGTTTCAATAAAATGATTATCAGAATCGTTGTGGGAATTCATGAGGTAATTTTTTTTCCCTTTTTGACCTAAAAATTTTTTTTGTACGCCACTGACCATTTTCTATAGTATGATTTTGTTTCTCATTCTTTTCTTAACTTTTTTATATTTTTCTTTTTTTCGTGATCTTGACCTTATATGAGAGAATTTCAAGAAATTATAAAAAGTGCTCTCAAAAACTCTTGTGATTTCCGAAATATTCCATTCAAACTTCAAGGATGAGGTACTTTTTGGGGTTTCAATAAAATGATGATCAGAATTGTTGTGAGAATTCATGAGGTAATTTTTTTTCCCTTTTTGACCTTAAAACTTTTTTTGTACGCCACTGACCATTTTCTATAGTATGATTTTGTTTCTCATTCTTTTTTTAACTTTTTTGTATTTTCCTTTTTTTCGTAATCGTGACCTTATACAAGAGAATTTCAAGAAATTATAAAAAGTGCTCTCGAAAAGTCTTGTGATTTCCGAAATATTCCATTCAAACTTCATGGATGAGGTATTTTTCGGGGTTTCAAATAAAATGATGATCAGAATTTTTGTGGGATTTCATGAGGTAATTTTTTTTCCCTTTTTGACTTAAAATCTTTTTTTTTTACGCCACTGACCATTTTCTATAGTATGATTTTGTTTCTCATTCTTTTTTTAACTTTTTTGTATTTTTCTTTTTTTCGTAATCGTGACCTTATAAAAGAGAATTTCAAGAAATTATAAAAAGTGCTCTCAAAAAGTCTTGTGATTTCCGAAATATTCCATTCAAACTTCATGGATGAGGTACTTTTTGGGGTTTCAATAAAATGATGATCAGAATTGTTGTGGAAATTCATGAGGTAATTTTTTTTCCCTTTTTGACCTTAAAACTTTTTCTGTATGCCACTGACCATTTTCTATAGTATGATTTTGTTTCTCATTCTTTTTTTAACTCTTTTGTATTTTTCTTTTTTTCGTAATCGTGACCTTATACAAGAGAATTTCAAGAAATTATAAAAAGTGCTCTCAAAAAGTCTTGTGATTTCCGAAATATTCCATTCAAACTTCATGGATGAGGTACTTTTTGGGGTTTCAATAAAATGATGATCAGAATTGTTGTGGAAATTCATGAGGTAATTTTTTTTCCCTTTTTGACCTAAAATCTTTTTTTTTACGCCACTGACCATTCTCTATAGTATGATTTTGTTTCTCATTCTTTTTTTAACTTTTTTGTATTTTTCTTTTTTTCGTAATCGTGACCTTATACAAGAGAATTTCAAGAAATTATAAAAAGTGCTCTCAAAAAGTTTTGTGATTTCCGAAATATTCCATTCAAACTTCATGGATGAGGTACTTTTTGGTGTTTCAATAAAATGATGATCAGAATTGTTGTGGAAATCCATGAGGTAATTTTTTTTCCCTTTTTGACCTAAAATCTTTTTTTTTACGCCACTGACCATTCTGTATAGTATGATTTTGTTTCTCATTCTTTTTTCAACTTTTTTGTATTTTTCTTTTTTTCGTAATCGTGACCTTATATAAGAGAATTTCAAGAAATTATAAAAGGTGCTCTCAAAAAGTCTTGTGATTTCCGAAATATTCCATTCAAACTTTAAGGACGAGGTACTTTTTGGGGTTTCAATGAAATGATGATCAGAATTTTTGTGGGGATTCATAAGGTGACATTTTTTTTCCTATTTGACCTAAAAAAGAAAATATCAAAAAATTATGAAAAGTACTGCCGTGAAGTCAGGAGATTTTGAGCGCTCGTTCATCCACTTTGTAAGTAGATTCGCATTTTTCAGTTTTAGAAACCAATTGAAGAAATTTTTGACAGCTGTCAAAAAAATGACAGCACCCCTTCGTCAATTATGCCGAATCAGCTGTTAAAGAAATATAAGGACTTTTTATTCAATAATTCGTTGGAATTTGAAATGATTCTGATTATGCGATCTGGAGAAAATATAGCTTGAATATATATTTCTCCATTAAAATACAAAATGATATTATTATTCACTTACATATCAAAGAAAAACAACCGTATAAACTAAACAAAAAAATCAAATGTTTGATCCAAATATTTCAGAAACTAAAAGTACACCTATATAGGTCAAGATTACACTTTGAATGTTAACTTTTCACCAGAATGACCAACACAAATTTTTGAGTAAAGCAAATTTTGATTCTATGAATGCTGATTTCATAGAAATAATTGTTTATGTTCTGTAAATGAAATCATTGTGACGGAAGAAGAAGAATGTTGAAAGCTTTCGAACTGTCAGTATCCGTCAATGTTATCGTTTATAAATAATAATACCCAGCACTATTTCCGAACTGATTCATTTTGTACCTAAAATATGATAATTGTTGACAGTTGTCCAAACAAAAGAAGATAAATGGTCAATTTGAAAGTGTCCTTGAAAAGATACCCAATGGGATTTTGAAAGCTTTTAAATTTAGTATCAGTAAATGAGAAAATTGTAGGTATCTTATCTTTTACAGGGAAAGTCAATTCGAAAAGTATCAACAATGTTAATTCTGGAATTTTAAAATTCGGGTCGTTGAATCCAATTAGATTTCCCAAAACATAAATTGCGAAGAAAGTTTGGATTGACAAAAATTAATCAAATATAATGAGCAAATATTGAAATATATAAACGAAAACTGACCTGTTATCCTCTTGGTGGATTTCCCAGACGACATTTTCCGCTTCTTACTTCCGGCCTGTTTTCGTAAACTAGCCTCACTCGGTTTTCTCACAATATTCGGATTGACGTTTTCTGTTTCCTCCTCCTCCAACCTGTCGATGTCGATTCCAAACCGTTCCATAAACCTCAACTTATCCATCTCGACCTGCTCTTGTAGCAATCTTAACGTGTCGTCCGGATCACATTTTCCGAAAAGGCACTTGGTTATTTTCAAAACACTTTCTTCCGCGACCCTATTCGAGTTCGGGTCTTTTCTGACACCCATCACCAGGGCCGGCTTCCTCGCAGCCTGTATATCGATGATTTTTCTAAGCTTGAACATGCTGGATCGAAGGTGGAAATTCAAGACTGGTTCAAACGAAGGTTTGGGATGAATTGAATCGGAATGGGTTACAATGTTGGTTCTCGGTTCTCTGCAGTTCCCCCTCTTAACAATATAGCGTGGTTGGTACCCAATAGCGCTCGTCGCTTTTTGTACGGAACCACACCTTCTCGAGGTGAATCAGAGTAGTTTTGGGTACCTCTGAATTAGTTTGAACAGGACGGAAGCACTTAATTTTTTTCCGATATTCGTATCAGTTTGAGAGTATATTATCATTTGAATGTTCTTGAAGAAAGAGTGCATTTAGACCCATTTGTTGCTTTGTTTAATGTACTATTTTTGCCATTACTCATATCTTGAGGAAATTGGTTTTGGAGCTGATAACTGATAATGTCGATCAACAATGACGAGAAGAGGGAGATCTGTTTTAATGGGTGTATCTCGGACTCGTTTCAAAATTTGAACAATAAAATAATGAGGTTTTGAGTTGAATATGAGAGATTGATTTTAAATTATATTTCAATTAATGAAACCGACGAGAATCACTTCTTGTACAGGGTGTTTCACGTAACAACTGGATTTTGTGACTTTTCCTTTGAGCAAAATTGAAAAATGATCCATCAATATGAAAGTATTTGTTGAGGGATATCCAAATATTTTATAGGAAAAACTATCGAACCAAGGCATGAAAAGTAATTGAGAAAAAACCGTTTTTCCAAAAAAATTTTTTTTGCAAATTTGACTCGTTTTCAGAATAAGAAGTTGTTTCTTAATTTGAACTTTTGGTTTTCTAGAAAAGGAAAAAATTTTTCTTCCAAAATATACTTCACAATGTTTTCTCGTATAATCTGAATACTCAGTCGATTCTGAATCCGAATAACTAAATATAATGCAAAATATAATATAAAAGCAAATTTAGGTTTGGAATATTTCGACTTTTTCGTTGTTATCTTCTTAGCCAGAGCCGTATCTAGGTACTATTGCGCCTGTGGCAATATATTAGACAGCTCCCCTCATTTGCGTAGATTTTTTTTCTTATAGTATTTTTTTTTTATGATTTTAGTCATATATTTTCCTTAGGGCTGAAGGACTTAGGTCAATGGCCTTAAATACAGTTATTTATTTATTTTATTTTCCTTCCAGTTTTGAAATTATACACAATATTATGGATATATTTTTTGAAAACATTAAAAATTGAAATACACATTTCAAATAAAACAAATTATAGAAAAAAACAGAACAAAATATTTATACTTATGTAGTAAATACGTAGGTATATCTGATAAAATATATTTTTGAGCGCTCGTACTACTTACACGAGGGCTATATCATTTCGTCACGATGTCTGTATTTTTAGAATTTTGAGTCGAAAATGGTCTCAATCGACAAGGTTCGACTCACTGACGACGAATCCGTCGGAATATTCGAGTCTGTCCGTCCGGCCGTCCGTAAGCACGATAACTCTCGAACGGAACAACCTAGAGACTTGAAATTTTTAGTGTGGGTTCAGTTTCCAAATGCCTCGGTTGAGTTTGTTAATAGGCCAAATTCCACCAGGGGTTCCGTAAATATGGCCGTTCAAAGTTTTGTTCCCCTGATTACCTGAAAACTACAGATTGGATCGAGATGAAATTTTGCACTCAAATGGAAAATGAGGTGTTCAAGCTACATGTGAAATTTTGTCCAGATCGCATGACCAGAACTATAGAAACCATAGAAAATTGTAACTTTTGAACGGAAACGCCTAGGGACTTGAAATTTTCAGGATAGGTGTGGATCTCCTATGTCGTGATCACGTTCATCTATGAGCAACATTATTCTTGGGGTTCCGTAAATATGGTCGTTTGAAATTTAGTTTTCTTGATAATTTCAAAACGACAGATTCGATCGTGACGAAATTTTGTATACTAATGGAGAAATTCCTCCAGATCACATGACCAGAACCATAGAAACCATAGAAAATCATAACTTTCGAACGGAAAGGCCTAGGGACTTGAAGTTTTCAGGATAGATGTGGATCTGAAATGTCGCGTTCACGTTCATCAATGAGCAGAATTATACTAGGGGTTCCGTAAATACGGTCGTTTGAAATTTTGTTTTCTCGATAATTACGGAACTACGGATTCGATCGAGATGAAATTGTGTATTTTAATCGAGAATGATATATTAAAGCAATATTTTGTCCAGATCGCATGACCAGAGCCATAGAAACCATAGAAAATTGTGACTTTTGAACGGAAAGGCCTAGGAACTTGAAATTTTCAAGGTGGGTGGGTTTGGATCGCGAATATCGCGGTTACGTTCATCAATGAGCAAAATTAGACTAGGGGTTCCGTAAATATGGCCGTTCAAAATATTATTTTCCTGATAGTTTCGAAACTACTGATCGGATTGGAATGAAATTATGCACCTAGCTGAGGAATAATGTATTCAAACTACGTGCAAAATTTTGTTCAGATCACACCACCAAGACCATAGATAGCGTAGAAAATTCTAGCGAATTATCGAAAAAAAATTGATCAGCTGAACCACTGATATGAAGTCTGGAGTTTCGGAAGTTTTTCGACAGCTGTCGAAAATTCCTTCAATTGATTTATAAAACTGGATGTACGAGCGCTCAAAAGCTCCTGACTTCACGGCAGTGCTATTCGTAATTTTTTCATCATTGTTAACCTATCTTGAGGAAATATTAAATCTAGAGTTCTTGTGTTATAATTATAATTACCACTGGCAATAAAATTATTCTTATTCTTGAACAGGAATATATAATATTCATAAATGTATAAACCATAGAGTGCCATAGACGGTCAAAATATACAAATTTTTGAATTTTCCCCTACAAGAATCCCTAAACTTCATTCTACAAATGGACCTTACCCTCTTTTGTGAAATAAATACATATTTTATATCAGAACTACCACCCAAGAAAATAATACCGTATCTCATGACACTTTCAAAGTTAGCATGGTACAATATCTTGACGGTTTCTTCATTCATATGACGAGCTACAATTCTTATTCCGTAATTTATGCTACTAATTTCATACGAGTAGATATTATCGATAATGAGTATCCCAATTTAAATACTCGTCAATATGAACCCCCAAAAACTTAGCACTGGACATAAAATAAACTTCTTCATCTGCCAAATACAACTTATTTGGAGGAGAAAATCGCGATTGTTTAGTTCTGAACATTATTAGGTTCGTTTCTGAATGATTTATGGTCACTTTATTCATAGAAAACCAATCATCGATCTCGCAAAAGGTGGTTTTAGTTCTTCCATGGTGTCATCCTCATAATTGGTGATGGAGCATTTATCTAATGAAAAGCTCTCAACATGTTAAGTCTTTGAGGAAAGTTGGGATTGTCACAGAAAGTGCGAAGAAGTGAGGGGCAGGCACTTTCGACAGTTTCTGTGAAATATTGCTTTCAATAAATAATTTCTAAAATCCTAACTTTCTTGAAGAGTAAACATATTCAGAGCATTGAATGAAAATGGAAGTATATTTTGCAAGAAAAAATTTTCCGTTTTGTAGAAAACCGGAAGTTCAAATGAAGGGGAAATTGGTGAGAAATGACCTTCTTATTTTGAAAACCAGCCAAATTTGCCAAAATTTTTTTTGTTTGAAAAACGGTTTCTCCTCAATAACTTTCCATACTTTGTTTCGATAGTTTTTCTGATAACATATATATATTAAAAAATACCATCATATTGATGAGTCACTTTTCAATTTTGCTCAAAGGATGAGTTACAAAATTCAGTGACCCGCTCACGTGAAACACCCTGTACAATTCCTAACTTGTCGTTAATAACTCACGTGATAGTTCTTCTCACTCCACCAAGTCTTTCAGCGGAAGAGTCGTGGGAGTTTGAGTGAGGTGACTCTATAATGGGCAGTGATCTAAACAGTGATTCGATTGAATCGTTCCTCATCTAATAAATCTTATCGCTTGAAAAATCACGAAAATTGCGAATTTTCATGGCTCGCGTGCAATTCCTCCGGGGTAACAAGTCTTACTATTTCGGCTGCGCCTCCACCTGCTTTTAGCGGTTGGCCGAACCCGCCGCCTTGTCGGAAACTATCTGGAAGAAAGCAACCCACCATGAAATAGCACACAAAAAGGTCAGACTGCAGATGCCACGTAATTATTGCTCGAGTCTTTGATTTAAATCTAATTCTTAATAAGCGTTACAGCCACGGTTCGACGACGGCCGTTCGGTCTGTGGGATGTGGACTAGTCGAGATCGGAGGCAGTGCGGGGACCATATTTGGAAAAGGTGTTTTCTGGGCCCCAAAGCAGATGGAAATTTTCGGAATGACGACCAGATGTTATGTTAAGGAATATGCTCGCGGTAAGAACAATATCGGTTGGATGTTTCGTGAGTTTGTGTTTTTTGTCGGACGAAGCATGAAATGTCTTCGGAATCCAATTTCTCAGGTGAACAAGCCTCTACTTTGGGTGAAAATGTTCTGAGTTCGATGGAATCCAAAATGAGTATCTGAGCTGATGATCTCATCGAATTTTTACCAAAAAAAATAAGATTCTTCGAAGAGGTACACTTGGTGAGCGTTGCGATTTTTTTTCAAGCACTGTCTCATTTTCCTTCCAAAATTCTTTTGTGGTGTGTCTCTGGCGATTTGAGAAATATGAAGAACCTTTGTTTTATTTGAAAAATGTTCAATTCCTAGCTTTTCTTCTGTATCTGCTACCTTTTTCGAGGAAAAATCGTCAGCAAAATGGAAATTTTCAAAGAAATTCAGTTGGCTCTGACATATTTGGATGAATTCATGGTTCTATTATTATTTCTTATGTGGCAAATGTTCATGAACATTCGAAATCTCGTATAATAAGCATAGCGAAAATGTTTTACATAGGTACTGAATTTTTTTCGAAAATTGTGATTTTCTTGACAATTTTTTTTTTCGAAAGCGATATCAGACAAACAAAATCATAAAAAGCATTGCTGTAAAGTCAGGAGCTTTCGAGCGCTCGTTCATCCTCCTTGTAGGTAGATCCGCATTTTCCAGTTTTAAAAACCAATTTAAGAAATTTTTGACAGCTGTCGAAAAAAAGACAGCAGTTCTTTGTCAATTATGCCGAATCAGCTGTTACAGAAATATGAGGATTTTTTATTCAATAATTTGTTGGAATTTGAAATGGTTCTGGTTATGCGATCTGGAAAAAATGTAGCTTGAATATATCATTCCCCATTAAAATACAAAATTTCGTCACGATCGAATCCGTAGTTTTGAAATGATCAAGAAAACTAAGTTTCAAACGACCATATTTACGGAATCCCTGCTCGAATTTTGCCCAATAACGAACTCAACCAAACTTATTCGAGATTCAAACCTACCCTGTAAATTTTAAGTCTCTAGGTCTTTCCGTTCGAGAGTTATCGTGTTTACGGCCGGACGGACAGACTCGAATTTTTCGACGGATTCGGACCTTGTCGTTTGAGACCATTTTCGGCTCAAAATTCGAAAAATACAGACATTGTGACGAAATGTGATAACCACATATAAAGTTAAGAAAAAATTATAAAAAAATTTATGATTTTCATAAATTGATTTAATCACCAAAATAATTGATAAAATATAGTATTATGTAAGAAATAGTTATATTTCCCCAAAAATGTATATTTTGCCCCAGTGACAGAAGGGATAAGAAAGCGAAGGAGGAATTATTGCAAATTGACAAAAAGCTCAATTGGAAATAAAATTAAGAAAAAATTTAAAAAAAATTAATGATTTTCATAAATTAATTGAATCACCATAACAATTGATAAAATATAGTATTATGTAAAAATTGATTGTATTTCCCCAAAAATTTATCTTTTGCCCCAATGACAGAAGGGAGAAGATCAGAAAACGAAGGGGAAATAATCGGAAATTGAAAAAAAATCTCGAATGTATAAAAAATAAAAAAAAATTATAAAAAATTAATGATTTTCATAAATTGATTTGATCACCAGAATAATGTTTTATGTAAAAAATAATTGTTCTGCCCCAATGACAGAAGGAAAATCAGAAAGCGAAGGAGGAATAACTGGAAAATAAAAAAAAAACTCGATTGGATATAAAATTTGAAAAAATTATGAAAAATTAATGATTTTCATAAATTGATTTGATCACCAGAATAATCGATAAAATATAGTAATATGTAAAAAATGATTGTATTTCCCCAAAAATGTATCTTCTTCCCTAATGACAGAAGGAAGATCTGAAAGCGAAGGAGGAATAATTGGAAATTGAAAAAAATCTCGATTGTATACAAAATTTAAAAAAATTATAAAAATCAATTATTTTCATAAATTGATTTGATCACCAAAATAATCGATAAAATATAGTTTTATATAAAAAATAATTGTATTTCCCCAAAAATGTATCTTCTGCCCCAATGACAGAAGGAAGATCAGAAAGCGAAGGAGAAATAATTGTCAATTGAAAAAAAAGCTCGATTGGATATAAAATTCGAAAAAATTATAGAAAATTAATGATTTTCATAAATTGTTTTGATCACCAGAATAATCGATAAAATATATTAGGTTATGTGAAGAATAGTTTTATTTCCCCAAAAATTCATCCTCTAGTCCAATGACAGAAGGGAGAAGATCAAAAAGTTTCCATGAACTTTCTGTCTGAAATTATTGTACATACCTAATTAGCCCCCTGTATGGAAAAATTCGAATAATACAGACATCGTTTAAGTAGAACGAGCGCTCAAAAAGGGTTTTATCATGTAAGCCACTGACTTTTTATCGCAAAAAATTTAAAAGACGCCTTTCAATCTGACATTCATTGGCAAAAATATACAGGGTGTTCCTAAATTGCAGGTACAAACAAAGAGAAGAGATTCCTTGAGTAATTTCAAGGAAAAAAGTGCAAAAGTTTCGTTTTCAAGATACAGGGTGTTAAAGTTTCAATTTTTTTAAAGTTTTTCTCTCATAGTATTTACACGGCACAAGATATTCCACTGAAATTTGGCATAGAAATTACAATTGAGAGTTACACCATGTGACATTCCAATTTCGATTGCAAATCTACAGGGTGATATTTTTTCTGGAACACTGTCATCTGTTTTCCTCCAGAACTTTTTTTGGTGAGCCACCGAAAATCCAAATTGTCATAAAAATTCAGTTGGTAAGCTGTGGTGAATTAATTTATCATTAGATTTTATGTTTATTTTCCCGATCTGTAAGTGGCACTAATTCATAAAGATTCGATAAACTCGTATAATCATTACAAAAAATGTATCACTACAGGGAACACCCTGTATCTCGAAAACGGAACGTTTGTGATCCCATTTAATCCCTTTATTTGATTTCGTCTGAAAAATATTAACTTTAAATCCGACCACCCTGTATAAGCGTCTTAAAATTTGAAGTACCTACTGATTTATCTTCAGTACGCCTATGATCTGAATAAAACGATAGCGAAAGTGTGGGTTGCGATAATAAATTTTGGGTTTTTGTATCTATAAAGGTATATTTCCACACTGGGATTTAACGTGTAGGTTGGATATACCTGATTGCTTTAGGTTTGAAATAATCGTCCAACTTGGGTCAACTTTATCCTTGACTGATTTATCGCAAACAAATGATACGTTAAAATAACAAATAATGTGGGTATTACTCATAATTCCTACCTTCCTCCTTCGTTCTATTTTTTGTTCGTTTTATCGTACGATAATATTCACCAATGCTCGGTTATCCTCGCTTGAATAATTATCCTTTTCATCGTCGAAATGACCCGATAATTCGTTAAAAACGACTCGAGTTTATCAACATTCAAGGTGAATGGCTCGGTGACGTTTCCTTCGATTTGAGCGCATCATCTGTGTATTTTCATGTTGTGTCTCATCGTTCAACGGGCTAGACTGGCCGACTCCTCTAATGTTGTTTCAAAACAAACAATGCGATTGAGCAGTAAATAAACAGAAACGATGGAACAAATGGCGATGAGCTGAAAAGTCTGGGGCATTGCCCACGCCATCAATTTCGATCCTGTCCACATTCTCTCACAGTGATTCAATGAGTGTTCATGAATATTTTGAATGTTTTCTAGTAAATTTTTCGAAAGAATAAATAGTATATTATTTAACGAGGGGTCATGTAGGTCATAACTCACGCAGATGATGTTTGCAGCACGAGCCGAAGGCGAGTGCTGTAATTCATCGAGTGAGTTATGACCATTCCGCAAGTTGAATACTATACTTAATCTACGACTATAACAATAAATACTAAGATACAAGTACAGAGAAAGAACTGTATTTACAAATCTTAATAGTTACCTATAACAATGCATTATTTATGTTGATTGTGCTTCTTAGCATGGAGTAGAAAGTCCATAGGGGCAATGCTTTATATTTAGTGCTAAATATTTTTACTGCTACACCAATCTTGAAAACTGTTGTATACACCTTCATATTTGTTTTGGGATTTTTCGGGAATTAAATTCTGTATGGTAACATTGGCTGGTTGTCTTATTTCTGGAGGTGTACATAATAATTCATCTCCACTATCTGAATTCATCTTTTTAAGCAAAACATTCACAATAATAATAAGGTATCAACCTAATTTGAGAAAACGTTGAAATTATTCAAGTGACCTCCCTCAATACCAATAATAAACTGGTCCCTTTCGGCCAATCAGCTTGGTCAGAAGCACAGAGACAGGGAGTTATAGGAGTGAGCACGGTGTTTGTTCACAGATACTATTAATTGCTCAAAAGTAGTAGAATAATGACTATATAATTCGATAGGAGAAGATAAAAGAATCTTTATGAGGCACGATACGAAAAAATTCATTCTAAAACTTCACTTATTTTGAAACAAAAATTAAAATATTGTACAAATATTGATCATAAAATTGGAGCGACCCCTACATCGTTTCTATCATTTACCGTATCCTGTCCCAATTCGGCGACAACGAAAATTGAATACACGACGAAAGGACAATCATAATAATGACAAAAAATAATTACAGTATATCCCACAGAGTTTGACGAGGAAATGCACGCGGTTAGCACGCAGGTGACAAACATAAACGTGTCATTATTATCAATTCGGACGCGAAGAACCATAGGACACGAGCCAGTCGTTCACCAAATTAGGTTGATGGTTTACAGATGGCTAAAACCTCATCATCGAACTTTCAGCTGGTTTTCACGATGACGCGAGAGGGTGGCGTGCTGTCTTTTAACACCCTCGTTCATGTTTATTGAATTGCACATCTGTCTAATGATTCGAAAATTGTTTAATCATGTCAGCAGAGCGGCTATAGACAATTGAAATGGAGTGAATGGACGAAATTGATATCGAATTGAACGGCCTAGATCGGTTATGGGGTTCGCCAGATGAATCTATACGTTTGCGTTCAAAGGGTGTCTACTTTTAAAAGGGCCAAACTTCAGGGGAAGATCATACATGAGATTTGCAACAAAAAATTTCATATAAGACATGGTCGAAATGTTGACGGTTATTCTTGATTTCACGGAATATTGCAAGTTTTTCCATGAAATCAATTATACTTCAGTTATTCTTGTAGCCTCATCCATAAAAGCTACCACATATCTCGAAACAGCATTAAATTGAAAATTACTTCAATATTCAATCATAAAGAGCTTCAAAATAGAGCAAATTTAGGTTTGGAATATTTCGACTTTTTCGTTGTTATTGTAATGAATATTGTCCAAGTTCTTCTTGAATAAGTTATTTACATTTCACTAATACTAATTTTTGTATAACACTCGATTTATTTAGACGCGCAAGTCCAATTCTGTATTCCTTTTAGGACCGATGTCGACTTATGTATTGGAAGGGGAACAATCGTGAAGCTTCCTGATGTCTCCAGTATTTTCTCGAAGAGTCGCGGTCGTTCCATTCGGTTCTAGAAGGCGACAGGTCCGGCTTAAGTTCGTTACATTATCTTGTTAGCCATGATATTAGGGCAGAAGACAATCAGCAAGTACAAAAGTAGATATGTCATTCGAAAGCCAACTAAATGGGGTATTTTTTGCTGAAAAGAAAACATGTCCATAACTATGCCCGCAATACAAAATTTTTTGGCACACATAAATTCTTATCTTGTAGCAAATTTTTTGCTGTTTTCAGGTATGTGGTCAACTTTGATGAGGCTACAAGAATAACTGAAGTATAACTGATTCAATGGAAAAACTTGAAATATAGTTCGAAATCGTTAAATTGAAGATTAACCGTCAACATTTCGACCATGTGTTACATGACATTTTTTGTTGCAAATCTCACTGAACTTTGGCCCCTTTAAAAGTAGACACCCTGTATAAGCATTTTTGGTTACCTGACGCTCAAAATAATCATTTATGCAAGCTTCTCGAGTTATGACTTCATCGAGTCTGGACAATATACATAGAACTCATTAACATACAAAGATCGTAAACAAAAAAATACAATGGCCATGAAAAACCGTCCAAATTAGGTTTTAATTCCAATCGATGGATGCAAAGGTAGAGGAGACAACATGCATAATAATTATCGCAAATAACTATTAATTTCCCCGGGGAACTTTACCCCGCTTGCGAAAAGGCAGAGTCAGTATCATGTGGTAGTTATTAAAATGCGGGCAAACATAATAATCAAACTCGGGTCATTATGCGAGCGAGTGCTTTACCGGATTTCGAGTGCGTTATGGCGGATGGACCTAACCGTCATCGGTAGCCGAGCGTGAACAGACGGCTTCACTCTTGTGGATGTTTATCGATGAAAGTTATTTCCCTAACCGCCACCGCTACTACAGATAAAATTGATCCCGTTTACTATCGGCAAAAAAGCGCAGGTGATGGTTTGGTTGATAGAGGTGGAGGAGGATGGGAGGGGTCAGCTGGGTCAGCTTCTTGAGCTTCTTGAAAATATTTATGAACGTTTCCAGACTACTTTTTCAGGTAAGGGAATTTTTGTTGAGGTACCCTGTTGTTTAAACTCAATTATTGTTATTACAACAAGAATAAGAGCGTTCTGAGAACAATCTGTACTTGCAATCTAATGTGCCGATTCCGGCTGAAGTGACTTGAGTCCTATGAACAGGATAAACGGTAAGTAAAGCAGCGATCAGGTACTTTTATAGTTTTGAGTGTATAACCCAACAATATTTGTACGACTAACAGTATGGATACATCGATTTCAATAGGAATGTTTCGTATTTCTCACAGAAATTCAGATTATTCTACCGAAATGAAAAAACAGTATTTTAATCCATGTTGTACCATATGGTTGAAGTTGTTTGAAATAAAATATCGATTGAAAAGCGACAGAAGAGGTGTTAGCATTTGAAGACAGTAATTCCGTAATCAAATTCGCTAAAATGTGTCCGGAATCAGGGAAAAAATTTCTCTATATTTATTATGGAGTCTCTCGCTACTGGTATTCAACGAATGTCTTTCTAATTCGGTAGAATGATGTTGAGATACTGTATAATAAATATAACAGAAATTTATTTAGACAGAATTTATTACAAGGACGTCTCGGGAGCCTTCTTGAGTAGGGACCGGTCTAGGGTGCCGGAGGCCTGGGTTCGAATCCCTGTTAGGTCGTGGTTGTTGTGAATGTCTGAAAAATTGGGAGTGTCCTAAAAAAATGAGATGATGTCTGAATATTGCAAAAAAAAAGGTGAAAAAACTAGAATAATTATTAAAAAAATGCATTACAAAAATTACAAAATAGCACTAGAATACATTACAACAATGATTTAAGGTAAAACTGACCAGAAACTTCCAGTAAAATTCCAAGGAAAAAAATGTCGACCAAACATGGAAATTACTCACAAAAAAAACCGCGTGGTTGATTTAAAAGAAATTCCAGTTAAATACTAGATTACTACAGAAAATTCCTTTAAAAGCTCAAGTTATAAACTTCGAATCAGGGCCGTATCTAGGTGCTATTTATATTTTCTTATAGTATTTTTTTTCATTATGCTTGTCATATATTTCCGTAAGAGTTTCAAAATAATGCACATTTTTATGGAAAATTTTTTCCATTAAAAACATTGAAATACACATTTTGAATGAAATGCATAAAAATTAAACAAATTCTGAAAAAACAAAATGAAATATTCATATTTGTGTAATAAATACGAACATCTATCTCGAAAAATATAAATTCTTCAACTTAAAATTAAAAAATACATACTGCAAACGTAAACTAAAAATTTTTTGATAAGTTGACTAGATAACAATAATCGATAATCACACTCTCTGCCAAAAAACCGCAAACTTAGCATACAAATACTATTTTATAACCATTTGAAACACGAACATATTTCTCCTTGAATTGAAAGGAACAATTTTATTATGTTAAATACGAATAATTGAATATATCCGATGACAGAATAATGTCATAAAAAATAAAAAATACTTAGTACAACTCACCTTCAATAGCACAATTTACAATGCTCGAATCCAAAAGCACAATGGCACAAAAAAGTCAGAATATAAAAAAAACTCATAACTTATAACACTTCAAATCTGGATACACACTAAACGAACATTAAAATTTAAATTTTTTGCTCATCTCTTCACAATTGAAAGAAATCAATATTTATGTAGAATAGAATGAGATTCCCCAATTTTTCTCCCTCTTCTTGAGCTCAAATTCTGATTGGTGAATTTTTGGCAATACAAATCGTTTTTAGAATACCACGATGTGGCCTAAAAATCTAAACAAATCCATCATTATGGACCGTCATCATCAAAGAAGCCGCCCTTCAAAACAAGCTGCATGCGATAAGGGATGATGTAGTGTAAGCAACTCATAAAAGGGCTGTGCTTGGAATCGCATGACGATATTGCCGATTGTAATATTTATGATCAGAATGCGGAATCTTTGAAAATTTTTTATAACAATTGGACCATATTTCTCGTATTTCTGACCTAATTGCATTCTCATTCTGTTTTTTGAATGTCAATGTTTCGAAATGTTGTGATCGAATTACTAACTTACGTAACCGTGTTGTCATATTTCGAATTAATTTTTTCTGCTTGGCATTTCTATTTTTTTATTTTTGATATTTTTTGGCGCTCCTTCGGACTTTGCGCCCGTGGCCAGTGCCACCCTTGCCACGCCCTAGATACGGCCTTGCTTCGAATACAACTAACTAGTACTGTAATATATCAACTATAGTTCTGTTAAATCGACACTACAGTGCCGTTATAAGTAAAGTAATTCCTGTTTTAGTTTAATGTTCATTACAGGAAATTCCTGTAGAAACTCAAGTTTGAAGCTGTGAATACAACTAACTAGTTTGTTTATTAAAGAGGAAATTCCTGTAAATAGTCACGCATATTCCGGTTTTCGTCACAGTATTATTTTCCTGTTGAAATGACGAACTACAATTTGGTTGCATCGACTAAAGTAAAACTTGTTATTTTTAGAGTAATCAAACGACCGGAATTGTTGCGTAAAATCATCAAACATTACTGCTGTCGCTTATACAGGGTGTTCCTAAGAAAGAGTCCCATATACATGGGATCGCAAACGTTTCGTTTTCGTCATACATTTTTTGTAATGATTATACGAGTTTATGAATCATTACTACAGATCGAGAAAATAACTATAAAATCTAATAACGAATGTATTCACCACATCTTACTAGCTGAATTTTTATGATAATTTGGATTTTTCTGTGGATTTCGACAGAATCGAAATTTTTTTCTCGAAATCGGTGGCAAATACGACAAAACTACAAGAGACCATAAAGTTTAATATAATAACAAAGGTGCTTTTGAATTTTTTCAAAATAAGAGTTGCTCACCAAAAAAAGTTGTGGAAGAAAACAGGGGACAGTGTTCTAGAAAAATATCACCCTGTATATTCACTATCGAAATTGGCAAGTCACGTGGTGTGAACTCTCAATTTTGATATCTATGCCAAATTTCAGATGAATATCTCGTGAAGTGTAAAAACTATGAGAAAAAAACTTAAACTTTAACACCCTGTACCACAAAAACGAAACGTTCGCAATCCCATAATTATGGGACTTTTTTTCTCCCCTCTTCATTTGTACCTCCAATTCAGGAACACCCTGTATATGGCGAATTTCCTGTAGAATTAACCGTATTCCTGTTGTATATCCTGGAAGATTTCTTTGAGTGTATGGTCTTCAACTCGCCACCCCCCTCCACAACTTTTCATAAATTGGGAGGAAAATTATGAAAAATTTCAGATAAGTAGAACAAAACACTTTCATCGAACATAAATAGGAACAACAAGAACACGAAGTTCATCAATCAGGTAACTAAAATTTGATTCGTGTTGAAAACATATCTGCCAAATTGAATGTTATCCTTTATTTTAGTGATGAAAGTTTTCCAAATTCATGCTAGAACATTAAAAAAAAAATTTTGTTTCGATGATTTTCAATAATTCGAATACTCTATGATACGATCGACTTTTCGTGCGGTTGAATGCGAAGCAGAGACTGGTCTTCTATGAACGAAAGAAACTTCTTCCGTGCTCGGCTTAGTTTCGATAACTTTCAATAATTCGAATAGTCTGTGATAGTAGTCAATTCTTCGCAATATAATGAAGATAGTATTGATTAGTGCTTCAAAGTTCAAAGTTAGAGTCTATACTTACATGAGTAATTTCTCGATATGTATTCCGCGTCGTGACATTTTGGAAATGTAGAACTGGACAGTGAATTCGGTGAATATCAAGATTATCAAGTATGTTATTGGAGAAAGAAGAATTGAATGGATGTAAGTATTTATTTATTTTTCTTACTTCCAATCGTTTCATCGGAAATGCACCTTGATCTAGATTCAAGTCACCCGGAATAACGATGTAACGCGCGTTCAAAAATGCATTTCTCAGCTTATATCGTGAAATGACATTTCAGAGGAGGGAACATAGAGTATAATTAGATATGATACAAGCTAAGCCCTACGTTGAAAAGTTAACGAGTTTCCTTAGCACATTATAGGGAAGAATCACGGAGTGGGCGACATCTACTTTCAATCGTTTGAAATACCCGAGAGGTGAGCAACAAACTAACGTGTTTGTGTTTATATGGGAGAAGTGTGGAATATTTGTTTGATTTTTAAGTCATGTATGTACTGAAGGTGATATATTCAGATGATAATTTATGGATAATTGTTTCAAATAAACTGTATACGAGCTGAAAATGCAGCGGATTGTAAGAGGTAATGTGGGAATGAAATCACGAAAAATGAGCTCTGTTTCTCAATGCTCGATCACATAGTTCTTCTGAAATTTCTTTGCATAAATTCCCGTAGAATCCCAAGGAAGTTGAAAAATTGCAGAAAATCTATAGTTTGCAAGCACTTCCTGAAAGACGATTTTTTAAGTAAGTTCAATAATTTTCTATAATATAGTGGTCATTTGCTATCACATTCACGTACACCCATATAATCAAAAATGTCCGAAGTGGTTATCTCGACTTTCACGGGAATCCTTATTGAAGGAATTTTCGACGATCCAAATCTACCCCGAAAATTTCAAGTTCCTAGGCCTTTCCCTTCGGAAGTTATGATTTTCTATGGTTCCTATGGTTCTAGTCATGCGATCTGGACAAAATGTTGCTTCAATATATCATTCTCGATTAAAATACAAAATTGTATCTCGATCGAATCCGTAGTTTCGAAATTATCGAGAAAACAAAATTTCAAACGACCGTATTTACGGAACCCCTAGTATAATTCTGCTCGTTGATGAACGTGAATGCGACATTTCAGATCCACACCTATCCTGGAAATTTCAAGTCCTTAGGCCTTTCCGTTCGAAAGTTATGATTTTCTATGGTTTCTATGGTTCTGGTCATGCGATCTGGACAAAATTCTACATGTAGCTTGAACACCTCATTTTCCATTTGAGTGCACAATTTCATCTCGATCAAATCTGTAGTTTTCAAGTAATCAGGGGAACAAAACTTTGAACGGCCATATTTACGGAACCCCTGGTGGAATTCTGCCCATTAACGAACTTAACCGAGGCATTCGGGAACTGAACCCACACTAAAAATTTGAAGTCTCTAGGTTGTTCCGTTCGAGAGTTATCGTGCTTACAGCCGGACGGACAGACTCGAATTTTCCGACGGATTCGTCATCAGTGAGTCGATTGAGACCATTTTCGGCTCAAAATTCGAAAAATACAGACATCGTGACGAAATGATATAGCCTTCGTGTAAGTAGTACGAGTGCTCAAATATTTGATTTACTTGTTATGAAAGACAGAAATGACAGAATAATTTTGATCCCCTCTCGGCCCGACATCTCGTGATTTTCAGCGCCATCTAGCGGAGCGTCCATTTTCCCTATACCATCCTAGAAAGTTTCAATCTGAGGTTAGAATTGAGTAATTTTGTCATTGAATATCTATTTATTTCATTGAAAGTTTGAGGAGAAAGATTTCGAAATAATAGTTTGTACATTTTAAGCTCTAGTTAAGAAATGGACTTCCATTGGTTCGGATTTTCCCTTCATAGAAATTGGCCCCCTATATTCGAACACGAATTCTTCATCGAAATTATCCTCTTGGCAAAGGAACCTGAAATAAAGAAATATTAATGTTCAATGTTCTACGATTTTTCCTTCCAGGTACCTATAAGCTTCTTCGGAAACATTAATTTTTCCTGGACTTCCAGTGGTTTCAGTTCTGCTCGTCAGATTGACAGTGTTGCCAAACAGACAATATCTTGGCATCCTGTGACCAATTACGCCTGTCACTACCTCTCCGGAATGAATACCGATAGTTATTTTCTGGAAAATTCAAAATGTTCATCCACTCATCTCGGCCTAAATGAAATTTTCGAGCTCACCACCGGTTCATCATCCAGAATGACTTTCTTCACCGAATCCATCATATCTAAAGCCAGTTTCGCGATGTTGCGTGCGTGAGTTGGACACGGTTCAGGTAAACCACTCACAGCCATATATTTATCTCCAACAGTCTCCACCTGATGATTTTTCGTTCAGTTTATCTCATTCCACCTGAATCCCCATATTTACCTTATAAATATTCGGGTTCCGTTTCGGATCCGTCAGTATGTCGAAATGGGTGTAAAGCTCGTTCAACATCTTCACTATCTTCATCACCCCTTTGGCGTCGGTGTTGGCGGCGCACAAGGCCGAAAAACCCACGATTCCCGAGAATAAGAGGGTGACACTTTCGTATCGCATGGCAGGAACAGGTCTCTTGTGTCGCAGTTCGTTGGCCACACTTATTGGAAGAACCGAATATAGCAACCTGCGAAAAGAGAGGAATAATCGAAGGGAATCGAAATTTAAACGTGTTTATTGCGCAAATCTGACATCTGCGCAACGCTAGTTTATATTTATTTACAGGAATCTACCTAATCAGGATTGCAGAGCCCGTCCGAGAAAGAATAATCTAGTCACAGAAGGTTTTTGAAAAACTGACAAGCTAAGCTAACCTCGAAATGAGAGGCTCTTCTTGGCTTCTCTTGGCTTGGGTTTTTAAGTTCTACAGTGATATTTTATCTTTTAAAGGTGAAACAGGGTTGGTTGGTGAGTTGGTTGATCTTTAAACCCTCGAGGGTGGAAGAGATAATTTGAGTTTAACATGTGAATAATAACATATTTATAATTACAACGTTATCATTATTCATATACAAGCTGCTCCTTACTATCTACACTTTTATTCAACGATTTCCATTACTTACCCCATGTTGCCCTCTCAGGTATTCACCTTTAATTCACAAGACCTTCATTTGCTTCTCAACTCAACGTATTTTAACATGTTTTTTTGCTTCTTGTGTATTGTTTTGTATATAATTTTCATACTTCATTATCAAGTCTATTCCATATTATTCAATGATTCTAACTGACCATGTGTATTAAATTCCTAAGTACTTCCCACAAAAACTTTCTTGTATTAACGATTGTTCAATCATCACCTTCTCTAATCATATCTGGGTTATGCAATATTCTTTAAATAATACTATATGTAATCGTTGTAGTTTTCAGCAAATATTAAGGATATTCATAAGCACCAGTGTCGGCATTATGTTTCATCATCTAATCTTGATTATCCACTCATTATTATCCGTTATTGTTTATTGTTTACTGTTTATTATATTGTCTACCTAATACTTGATGGGACTACTAACCAGGGAGACAACTATAGTAAGACGCAACCTAACTATATAAGGCTTACCCACCGTTGGAAATATACAGGGTTTTCTTTTTAACTTGGCCTATTAGAAGTATTTAGAGAACAAGTGCATATTCCGTTTTGAAATTTCAGGTGGAGCCTTGGGGATGAGGGAACGCTTCGCCTAAAATATTTTCAAGCCGACAGTGTTGCCACATCTATCTTAAACGCATATCTACTTTCTTATTTCAAATGGAACTACCTATATTTTTATTTAAGTATCGATACAACCACCAAATTCCCAGTATAACGAACTCAAAAAAATTTCTCTGCCATGCACTGTTGCCAAAGTATGCACTAATTCTTGAAATTCTTGACATCTGCATTGCCAGTTTGGAAATGCAATATCTCGATTATTTTATATGCGAACAGAACCAAACTCAGCAGTCTTATAGAGGATAATCCCAGCATTCATGTGGTACATTCGGTATTTTGATGAATCGAAAAGTTTTTCGAAGATTTTGCTCCGAAAATGTGGAACTTAAAATTAAAATATTCCGAGATTTTCAAATGGCAACCCCGTATTTGTTTCACACCATTCGATTTGAAATAAAAAATTATTGGTAGTGTTAAACCAATTAATTATTTTGGATAGGTATCGAATGAGATGAAAAATACTGAATTATTTCAGTATTTATAGTCATGATCTATGGTCCTGTTTACGATTAAATGGATTAAATGGATCTGTGATTATGAGGTAAATTATTGAAATAGGTTCTATGGTTGAGGTCATAACAAGTGTTCGATAATTATGGATGACATAGAAAAAAAAATGTTAATTGTTGATCAAACCTCGATTCAGGTGGTTTAGTTTGTAGCATTGCAGCATCGGTTGCAAGATTTTATTCATTTTCTGATAATATACATTATTCGATCAATTTCATTTTTATTTTGAGAAAACAATTTGAAGGATTATCAGTTTAATGAAATAATGAATAATGTAAAGCAATAGATCAAACTAAACCACCTGAATCGAGGTTTGATTAAAAATTAATATTTTTTTCTATGACATCCATAATCATCGAACACTTCTTATGATCTCAACCATAGAATCTATTTCAATAATTCACCTCATAATCACAGATCCATTAAACCGTAAACAGAACCATAGATCATGACTATAAATACTGTAATAATTCAGTATTTTTCATCTCATTCGAAACCTATCCGAAATAATTGATTGGTTTAAGGAAATACTATAAATAATTTTTAATTTCGAATCGAATGGTATAAAACAAATCGGGGGTTGCCATTTGAAAATCTCGAAATATTTCAATTTTAAATTCCACATTTTCGGAGCAAATCTTCGAAAAACTTTCAGATTCATCAAAATACCGAATGTACCACATGAATGCTGGGATTATCTACTATAAGACTTCTGAGTTTGGTTTTGTTCGCATTTGAAATAATCGAGATATTGCATTTCCAAACTGGCAATGCAAATGTCAAGAAATTCAAGAATTAGTGCATAATTTGGCAACAGTGCATGGCAGAAAAATTTTTTTTAGTAGGTTATACTGGGAATTTGATATTGTATCGATACCTAAATAAAAATATAGGTAGTTCCATTTGAAATAAGAAAGTAGATATGCGTTTAAGATAGATGTGGCAACACTGTCGACTTGAAAATATTTTAGGCGAAGAGTTCCCTCATCCCCAAGGCTTTACCTTGAATTTCAAAACGAAATATTCACTTGTTCTCTGAATACTTCTAATAGGCCAAGTTAAAAGGAAAATCCTGTATATAACAAGGATTTTTGGTCGCATTCCCCTCTCCTTGCACAGTGGGAGATCATCAATCGTCAAATGATAGTTGGATTCCTGCGAAGAATTACTCACAATTTTCGTACATAATAGCCTATTGAAGTAAATCAATCATATGTGCAACATTTGATCTACTCAATCATTTTTAAACACCATATGAGAGAATTCTCACTAGTCAACCTGTTGCTGTTTATGAATATCCCTTACTTGTGGGTTAACGGTATTTGACAGAGATAAAGAGAGAGGTCTCTGGGTTTCAACTTTACCAGTCTATCTATTGTTATACTGTTATTGTGCAGAATCAGGTTTTCTCGCAGGTCTTTCCTGATTCTTATTTTCGGACCCAAAGTTGGAGAACCGCTGTCCAACAGCCCAAATGAATGAACTTGTTATTTTGAGTGCTAAAACTATGTGTTTTGAATTTCCTGTTTTCCTGTCCATATCTTTCATTGAATCAAGCGTAATTTGGATTGCATACACAACGTAGAGTCCTTAAACCACTATACGATCACGATCTTGGTCAAAGATTATATAGAGTAATATTTTCACGTTAAAAAGAACTCATTTGAGGTCAATAGAAAACTGTAATGTCGGTAATAGTTTCATCCTTCAAAAGTACCAATAAAGTACATCATCTCACCTGTCTGTCTTTTTCTTCTCGCTGTCGAGCTCCCTGTAAGTTTGCTGCAATTTATCTGTGAGAAATTCCAGATTTCTTGTCAGTTTGTAATCAGCTTCGAATTGTTCAGACATCAGAACCAAGTCTCTGGTTGCATCGTGTAGTGGAATATCGCTTATATAAAGCCCCCTCCTGTAAAAAAATCTAGAATGGTGGATGCAGAGAAACATAGACTAGTCTACCTTGTGAGGTCATCCAAGTTAACGACGCTCGGATAACACAGGAATATAACACGATCAGTCTCTGTGATATACAGCATCTGGCCCTTCAATCTGAGCTGTCTGTACTCTGGAGGAGCCTCCACCTCCATGGCCCCAGGAAGGGTTCTCATGACATAAATCGTATTGATGTGCGAAAGAATATTTTCGAATGTCAGTTCCAAATGGGGTCTGACCTAAGGAAAAAATGACATTTGAACGCACTTTCATAACTCCTGTCTTAAACTTACAGCTTCTAGTATATCTGTTAACAGGCAATCACCAGATACGGCCTTAGGAATAACCCTGGTCACTGTTGTTCCCGTTTGTGTTATCCTCAATTCCCTATCGAACATTATATGGAAAGGAAACACCTTGCAGAAGGTCGAAACTCCAACCTTCGGTTCTAAAATTTCTCCGATAAAACCAATATAGAACGATTAAACTTCAACTCACCCAAAGACAAAAGTTTCGTTTCGTTTATTTCCGCCCTCTGGATCATCCCAGATCCCGAAGTTTCCTTGATCAAGAATTGGACGTGATCGGATTCCTCCTTCGTCTTTACGATTTCAACGGAAACTTCCGTGCCGTGCAACTTGCTAGCCACCGTCTACGCAAAAATCGTTTATTATTCGATTTCTAAAAATATTGGAGTCCTCACCTTGACTATTCCTATGACAATATGTTCCAAGCCGGGCCTGTCTGAGTAGTAATGCAGTAACAGGTCGCCATCTTCCGGGCCTTCTGTACACCTGAAGGAAGGGGCCTTCATGCCGGGGTAGAGGGTTCCGAGGTGGTCGTGAAGAGCATCCAAGTTCTTCAACAAAAATAACAGATGGCAAAATCAGGGAAATTCTCTGCAAAAAATATATTATTGTCGAGTTCCAGAATGTTTTAGGAATTTTCAAATGGATGAATTGATTGAGTGTATGTAGCAAATGTTTATTATACATTATATTCGATGAAATTTGAAAAAATTCTCAATTACCGTAATAAAACAAGAAGAATTGTTCTAGATAAAATTGTTTTTGTTATTGTTTGAGCGTAATTCTCGGACATACTCAGGCAAAAGTTTATTGTACATACATTATTTCCGATGAAATAAAAAAAAAAATCTCAATTACAGAAATGAACCAAGAAAAATTATTCTAGATAAAATTGTTTTTGTTATTGTTTGGGACCTAGGAGAGTCGGGATATAAACAATAAACATTAATCAACAATTCTCGGACAATTTTCAGGTAAAAGTTAATTATACATTATTTCCGTTGAAATTCAAAAAATTCTCAATTACAGTGATAAACCAAGAAATATTTTTCCAGATAAAATTGTTTTTGGTATTGTTTGTCTCGGAAACTTTTCAGGCAAAAGTTTATTATACATTTTTTCCGATGAAATAAAAAAAAATTCTCAATTACAGAAATAAAAGAAGAAAAATTGTTTTAGATAAAATTGTTTTTGTTATTGTTTGGGACCTAGGAGAGTCGGGATATAAACAATAAACATTAATCAACAATTCTCGGACAATTTTCAGGTAAAAGTTAATTATACATTATTTCCGATGAAATTCAAAAAATTCTCAATTACAGTGCTAAACCAAGAAATATTTTTCCAGATAAAATTGTTTTTGGTATTGTTTGTCTCGGAAACTTTTCAGGCAAAAGTTTATTATACATTTTTTCCGATGAAATAAAAAAAAATTCTCAATTACAGAAATAAAAGAAGAAAAATTGTTTTAGATAAAATTGTTTTTGGTATTTTTGGGCGTAATTCCCTAATGATTTCGGAAAATTTTAAGGAAAAAGTTTATTATCATTATTTCCGATGAAATTCCAAAAATTTTCAATTACAGTAATAAAACAAGAAAAATTGATCTAGATAAAATTGTTTTTGGTATTGTTTGGGGATAATTCTCGTAAAATTTTCAGGCAAAAGTTTATTATCATTATATCCGATGAAATTCAAAAAAATTCTCAATTACAGTAATAACACAAGAAAAATTGATCCAGATAAAATTGTTTTTGGTATTGTTTAGGCGTGATTTTCGTAAAATTTTCAGGCAAAAGTTTATTATACATTATTTTCGATGAAATTTGGAAAAAATTCTCAATTACAGTAATAAAACAAAAAAAATTGTTCTAAAAAAAATGTTTTTAGTATTGCTTGGGCGTAATTCTCGAATGATTCCGGAAAATTTTCAGGAAAAAGTTTATTATCAATATTTCCGATGAAATTCCTAAAATTTTCAATTGCAGTAATAGAACAAGAAAAATTGTTCTAGATAAAAATGTTTTTGGTATTTTTTCGGCGTAATTCTCGAATGATTTCGAAAAATTTTCAGGAAAAAGTTTATTATCATTATTTTCGATGAAATTCGAAAAAATTCTCAATAACAGTAATAACACAAGAAAAATTGATCCAGATAAAATTGTTTTTGGTATTGTTTCGGCGTAATTCTCTTACAATTTTCAGGCAAGAGTTCATTTTAGATTATTTTTGATGAAATTTGAAGAAATTCTCAATCATAGTAATGAAACAAGAAGAATTGTTCTACACAAAATGTGTTTAGTATTGTTTGGGCGTAATTCTCGAATGATTTCGGAAAATTTTCAGGAAAAAGTTTATTATCATTATTTCCGATGAAATTCAAAAAAATTCTCAATTACAGTAATAACACAAGAAAAATTGATCCAGATAAAATTGTTTTTGGTATTGTTTAGGCATAATTCTCTTACAATTTTCAGGCAAGTGTTCATTTTAGATTATTTTTGATGAAATTTGAAGAAATTCTCAATCATAGTAATGAAACAAGAAGAATTGTTCTACACAAAATGTGTTTAGTATTGTTTGGGCGTAATTCTCGAATGATTTCGGAAAATTTTCAGGAAAAAGTTTATTATCATTATTTCCGATGAAATTCAAAAAAATTCTCAATTACAGTAATAACACAAGAAAAATTGATCCAGATAAAATTGTTTTTGGTATTGTTTAGGCATAATTCTCTTACAATTTTCAGGCAAGAGTTCATTTTAGATTATTTTTGATGAAATTTGAAGAAATTCTCAATTACAGTAATAAAACAAGAAAAATTGTTCTAGATGAAATTGTTTTTGGTATTTTTTCGGCGTAACTCTCGAATGATTTCGGAAAATTTTCAGGAAAAAGTTTATCATTATTATTTCCGATGAAATTCAAAAAAATTCTCAATTACAGTAATAACACAAGAAAAATTGATCCAGATAAAATTGTTTTTGGTATTGTTTAGGCATAATTCTCTTACAATTTTCAGGCAAGAGTTCAGTTTAGATTATTTTCGATGAAATTTGAAGAAATTCTCAATTACAGTAATAAAACAAGAAAAATTGTTCTAGATGAAATTGTTTTTGGTATTTTTTCGGCGTAATTCTCGAATGATTTCGGAAAATTTTCAGGAAAAAGTTTATTATCATTATTTTCGATGAAATTCAAAAAAATTTTCATTTACAGTAATAACACAAGAAAAATTGATCCAGATAAAATTGTTTTTGGTATTGTTTAGGCGTTATTCTCTTACAATTTTCAGGCAAGAGTTTATTTTAGAATATTTTCGATGAAATTTGAAGAAATTCTCAATTACAGTAATAAAACAAGAAAAATTGTTCTAGATGAAATTGTTTTTGGTATTTTTTCGGCGTAATTCTCGAATGATTTCGGAAAATTTTCAGGAAAAAGTTTATTATCATTATTTTCAATGAAATTCAAAAAAATTCACAATTACAGTAATAACACAAGAAAAATTGATCCAGATAAAATTGTTTTTGGTATTCTTTAGGCGTAATTCTCTTACAATTTTCAGGCAAAAATTTATCTCAGATTATTTTCGATGAAATTTGAAGAAATTCTCAATTACAGTAATAAAACAAGAAAAATTGTTCTAGATAAAATTGTTTTTGGTATTTTTTCGGCGTAATTCTCGAATGATTTCGGAAAATTTTCAGGAAAAAGTTTATTATCATTATTTTCGATGAAATTCAAAAAAATTTTCAATTACAGTAATAACACAAGAAAAATTGATCCAGATAAAATTGTTTTTGGTATTGTTTAGGCGTAATTCTCTTACAATTTTCAGGCAAAAGTTTATTTTAGATTATTTTCGATGAAATTTGAAGAAATTCTCAATTACAGTAATAAAACAAGAAAAATTATTCTAAAAAAAATTGTTTTCAGTATTGTTTGGGCGTAATTCTCGAATGATTTCGGAAAATTTTCAGGAAAAAGTTTATTATCATTATTTCCGATGAAATTCAAAAAAATTCTCAATTACAGTAATAACACAAGAAAAATTGATCCAGATAAAATTGTTTTTGGTATTCTTTAGGCGTAATTCTCTTACAATTTTCAGGCAAAAATTTATGTCAGATTATTTTCGATGAAATTTGAAGAAATTCTCAATGACAGTAATAAAACAAGAAAAATTGTTCTAGATAAAATTGTTTTTGGTATTTTTTCGGCGTAATTCTCGAATGATTTCGGAAAATTTTCAGGAAAAAGTTTATTATCATTATTTTCGATGAAATTCAAAAAAATTTTCATTTACAGTAATAACACAAGAAAAATTGATCCAGATAAAATTGTTTTTGGTATTGTTTAGGCGTTATTCTCTTACAATTTTCAGGCAAGAGTTTATTTTAGAATATTTTCGATGAAATTTGAAGAAATTCTCAATTACAGTAATAAAACAAGAAAAATTGTTCTAGATGAAATTGTTTTTGGTATTTTTTCGGCGTAATTCTCGAATGATTTCGGAAAATTTTCAGGAAAAAGTTTATTATCATTATTTTCAATGAAATTCAAAAAAATTCACAATTACAGTAATAACACAAGAAAAATTGATCCAGATAAAATTGTTTTTGGTATTCTTTAGGCGTAATTCTCTTACAATTTTCAGGCAAAAATTTATCTCAGATTATTTTCGATGAAATTTGAAGAAATTCTCAATGACAGTAATAAAACAAGAAAAATTGTTCTAGATAAAATTGTTTTTGGTATTTTTTCGGCGTAATTCTCGAATGATTTCGGAAAATTTTCAGGAAAAAGTTTATTATCATTATTTTCGATGAAATTCAAAAAAATTTTCAATTACAGTAATAACACAAGAAAAATTGATCCAGATAAAATTGTTTTTGGTATTGTTTAGGCGTAATTCTCTTACAATTTTCAGGCAAGAGTTCATTTTAGATTATTTTCGATGAAATTTGAAGAAATTCTCAATGACAGTAATAAAACAAGAAAAATTGTTCTAGATAAAATTGTTTTTGGTATTTTTTCGGCGTAATTCTCGAATGATTTCGGAAAATTTTCAGGAAAAAGTTTATTATCATTATTTTCGATGAAATTCAAAAAAATTTTCAATTACAGTAATAACACAAGAAAAATTGATCCAGATGAAATTGTTTTTGGTATTGTTTAGGCTTAATTCTCTTACAATTTTCAGGCAAAAGTTTATTTTAGATTATTTTCGATGAAATTTGAAGAAATTCTCAATTACAGTAATAAAACAAGAAAAATTATTCTAAAAAAAATTGTTTTCAGTATTGTTTGGGCGTAATTCTCGAATGATTTCGGAAAATTTTCGGGAAAAAGTTTATTATCATAATTTTCAATGAAATTCAAAAAAATTCACAATTACAATGATAAAACAAGAACAATTGTTCTAAAAAAATTGTTTTCCGTATTGTTTGGGCGTAATTCTCGAATTATTTCGTAAAATTTTCAGGAAAAAGTTTTTTATCATTATTTTCGATGAAATTCAAAAAAATTCTCAATTACTGTGATAAAACAAGGAAAATTGTTGTAAAAACATTGTTTTTAGTGTTATTTGGGCGTAATTCCCGAATGATTTCGGAAAATTTTCAGGAAAAAGTTTATTATCGATGAAATTCAAAAAAATTCTCAATTACAGTAATAAAACAAGAAAAATTGATCTAGATAAAATTGTTTTTGGTATTGTTTGGGCGAAATTCTCGTACAATTTTCAGGCAAAAGTTTATTATCGTTATTTCCGATGAAATTCAAAAAAAATTCTCAAATACATAATTACAGTAATAAAACAAGAAAAATTGATCCAGATAGAATTGTTTTTGGTATTGTTTAGGCGAAATTCTCTTACAATTTTCAGGCAAAAGTTTATTTTAGATTATTTTCGATGAAATTTGAAGAAATTCTCAATTACAGTAATAAAACAAGAAAAATTATTCTAAAAAAAATTGTTTTCAGTATTGTTTGGGCGTAATTCTCGAATGATTTCGGAAAATTTTCAGGAAAAAGTTTATTATCATTATTTCCGATGAAATTCAAAAAAATTCTCAATTACAGTAATAACACAAGAAAAATTGATCCAGATAAAATTGTTTTTGGTATTCTTTAGGCGTAATTCTCTTACAATTTTCAGGCAAAAATTTATCTCAGATTATTTTCGATGAAATTTGAAGAAATTCTCAATGACAGTAATAAAACAAGAAAAATTGTTCTAGATAAAATTGTTTTTGGTATTTTTTCGGCGTAATTCTCGAATGATTTCGGAAAATATTCAGGAAAAAGTTTATTATCATTATTTTCGATGAAATTCAAAAAAATTTTCAATTACAGTAATAACACAAGAAAAATTGATCCAGATAAAATTGTTTTTGGTATTGTTTAGGCGTAATTCTCTTACAATTTTCAGGCAAAAGTTTATTTTAGATTATTTTCGATGAAATTTGAAGAAATTCTCAATTACAGTAATAAAACAAGAAAAATTATTCTAAAAAAAATTGTTTTCAGTATTGTTTGGGCGTAATTCTCGAATGATTTCGGAAAATTTTCGGGAAAAAGTTTATTATCATAATTTTCAATGAAATTCAAAAAAATTCACAATTACAATGATAAAACAAGAACAATTGTTCTAAAAAAATTGTTTTCCGTATTGTTTGGGCGTAATTCTCGAATTATTTCGTAAAATTTTCAGGAAAAAGTTTTTTATCATTATTTTCGATGAAATTCAAAAAAATTCTCAATTACTGTGATAAAACAAGGAAAATTGTTGTAAAAACATTGTTTTTAGTGTTATTTGGGCGTAATTCCCGAATGATTTCGGAAAATTTTCAGGAAAAAGTTTATTATCGATGAAATTCAAAAAAATTCTCAATTACAGTAATAAAACAAGAAAAATTGATCTAGATGAAATTGTTTTTGGTATTGTTTGGGCGAAATTCTCGAACAATTTTCAGGCAAAAGTTTATTATCGTTATTTCCGATGAAATTCAAAAAAAATTCTCAAATACATAATTACAGTAATAAAACAAGAAAACTAGTTATAGATAAAATTGTTTTTGGTATTGTTTGGGCGTAATTCCCGTACAATTTTCAGGCAAAAGTTTATTATACATACATTATTTCCGATGAAATTAAAAAAAATTTCAAGTAATAAAACAAGAAAAATTGTTCTAAAATTTTAGTTTTGAGTATTGTTTGGACGTATGATTTTGGACAATTTTCAGATTCAAAAAACGATTGGAAGGAGACAAATACTTACGGAAATATTTTTGTTTGTTTTTTTTTCGTGATGTACTTGATATTTACCTGAAGGAAATCCCGGGGAGTAGCCCCTAACACTTGAAGAATTTTATCATAGCCAGAATCTTGACAAAATTCGAAGAACATCTTTCCAAACAGTTCTAGGATGGTATCGGCTGGTATTCCTTGCGATGTGCAAAAAAATCATCATATCAAAATCAATGTTGAAATTTAAAAGGATGCCTCATTAAGAATTGAATATTTTCAAATTACCTAAAATTTTGACAGCAGATGAAACCAAATTATAAGTGACCTCATCGTCGTATATTTGTCGAACCAGAAACTGGCCCTCCATCTGAATGTCAGCATCTTTTCTGATAACAGTATGAAATAATTTTTATAAATTCAATTATTTTTTTGATTTATTTCTGGCATTTTTTCATTTAAATATTCAAACCTCACTTTATAGTTTCCCATGTTTCATCTCCAAATGTTCTGACCACCAAGAGCTCCAAGGCATAATTCACAAAGCCATACTGAAAAACCAAGGGAAATGTAAAATTGAAACAAAGAACAACAAAAATCATACCATGTTTACGAAATCGAATTCGTATCGAGAAACACTTCAAACCCACAGCATCCTTGTCGGAAAAACGTCCGCGACTGCCGTCGGGGGAAAACTGAACTTCCCCAATCGATTTCCCTCCAACGCGCCCGCGCCGAAACTGAAATGTAGAGTCATGAGTGTAAATTAATACGTTTTTTATAAGCCGTTTGAATTTTAACGAGTGATATTAAACGAAATGGCGGAATCGTTCCTTTTTGAGCGGGGACGACATGAAATTTGGTCCTGTGGAGTTCTTTATGGTCCGGTTCTTTTGTCGGACAAATTCATAATTTGATTGGAGACTTCGATACGGTCTTTTTATGGGGGGAAATTTCGACGGATAGGATTTTATGCGTTTTAATTTGGGGAGTTTTTGTTCGCGTAGTTTTTGATTATTTTTAGAGGGAGAGTGCTGGGTGGAATGAGGGAACTAATATCTCGATGCATCAATTTTATTTGTATCTTTTAAATTTTGACGAAATAATCGCAAAAATACAAAAATATTATGATATCTGAAGTGTTACATTTGGTTGTGTTGGACTATAGGTACTTTTTAATTTCCCAATTTTTTTTTTCTTATTTCTTAAAAAAATTCCGTAAATGATTTTTCCCTGTAGCCGAAGGATACTGAGAAAAATTAAAATTTCTATGGAGAAAATGAAGCAAATTCACGGAACCAAAAAAAAAATAGTTGCAAAAAAAAAATTTAAAACAGAAAAAACTATAATGAGTTATGGTAAACAAAAAAACTAAAATGTGGAATACACAATCTGTAAGAACTATTCTGCAGACTGTTGAAGTTGTTCTTCGAGAAAATGGACCTTCCTATATATAGCCTTCGTCGAAAGTATCGAACATCAGAAAATTTTGTAGGAAATTCCGAGATGATTTCTCCCTGTAGCCGAAGGATGCTGAGAGAAATTAACATTCCCATGAAGAAAATGAAGCAAATTTCACTGAACCAGAAGATAATTAGTTGCAAAAAAGAAAATGTAAAACAGAAAAAACTATAATGAGTTATAGTTAACAAAAAAACTAAAATGTGGAATACACAATCTGTAAGAAATATTCAGCAGACTGTTGAAGTTGTTCTTCGAGAAAATGGACTTTCCTATATATAGCCTTCGTCGATAGTATCGAACATCAGAAAATGTTGTAGGAAATTCCGAGATGATTTCTCCCTGTAGCCGAAGGATGCTCAGAGAAATTAACATTCCCACGAAGAAAACAGAGCAAATTTCATTGAACCAGAAGATAATTAATTGCACAAAAAAAAATTTAAAACTGAGAAAATTATAATGAAATATGGTGAACAAAAAAACTAAAATGTGGAATACACAATGTGTAAGAAATATTCAGCAGACTGTTGAAGTTGTTCTTCGAGAAAATGGACCTTCCTGTATATAGCCTACGTCGAAAGAATCGAACATCAGAAAATTTCGTAGTAAATTCCGAGATGATTTCTCCCTGTAGCCGAAAGATGCTGAGAAAAATTAACATTTCCACGAAGAAAATGATGCAAATTTCCCTGAACCTGAAGATAATTAGTTGCAAAAAAAAATGTAAAACAGAAAAACTATAATGAGTTATGGTAAACAAAAAAACTAAAATGTGGAATACACAATCTGTAAGAAATATTCAGCAGACTGTTGAAGTTGTTTTTCGAGAAAATGGACCTTCCTATATATAGCCTTCGTCGAAAGTATCGAACATCAGAAAATTTCGTAGGAAATTCCGAGATGATTTCTCCCTGTAGCCGAAAGAAGCTGAGAAAAATTAACATTCCCACGAAGAAAATGGAGCAAATTTCATTGAACCAGAAGATAATTAATTGCACAAAAAAAAATTTAAAACAGAGAAAATTATAATGAATTATGGTGAACTAAAAAACTGAAATGTGGAATACACAATCTGTAAGAAATATTCAGCAGACTGTTGAAGTTGTTCTTCGAGAAAATGGACCTTCCTGTATATAGTCTACATCGAAAGTATCGAACATCAGAAAATTTTTGTAGGAAATTCCGAGATGATTTCTCCCTGTAGCCGGAGGATGCTGAGAGAAATTAACATTCCCAAGAAGAAAATGAGGCAAATTTCACAGAACCAGAAGATAATTATTTGCAAAAAAGGAAATATAAAACAGAAAAAGTTATAACGAGTTATGGTAAACAAAAAAACTAAAATGTGGAATACACAATCTGTAAGAAATATTCAGCAGACTGTTGAAGTTGTTCTTTGAGAAAATGGACCTTCCTGTATATAGCCTACGTCGAAAGAATCGAAAATCAGAAAATTTTGTAATGAATTCCGAGATGATTTCTCCCTGTAACCGAAGGATGCTGAGAAAAATTAACATTTCCACGAAGAAAATGATGCAAATTTCACTGAACCTGAAGATAATTAATTGCAAAAAAGAAAAAATTATGATGAGTTATGGTAAACAAAAAAACTAAAATGTGGAATACACAATCTGTAAGAAATATTCAGCAGACTGTTGAAGTTGTTCTTCGAGTAAATGGTCCTTCCTGAATAAAGCCTTCGTCGAAAATCAGAAAATTTCGTAGTAAATTCCGAGATGATTTCTCCCTGTAGCCGAAAGATGCTGAGAAAAATTAACATTCCCACGAAGAAAATGGAGCAAATTTCATTGAACCAGAAGATAATTAGTTGCAAAAAAGAAAATGTAAAACAGAAAAAACTATAATGAGTTATGGTAAACAAAAAAACTAAAATGTGGAATACACAATCTGTAAGAAATATTCAGCAGACTGTTGAAGTTGTTCTTTGAGAAAATGGACCTTCCTGTATATAGCCTACGTCAAAAGAATCGAAAATCAGAAAATTTTGTGATAAATTCCGAGATTATTTCTCCCTGTAGCCGAAGGATGCTGAGAAAAATTAACATTTCCACGAAGAAAATGTTGCAAATTTCACTAAACCTGAAGATAATTAGTTGCAAAAAAGAAAATGTAAAACAGAAAAAAATATAATGAGTTATGGTAAACAAAAAAACTAAAATGTGGAATACACAATCTGTAAGAAATATTCAGCAGACTGTTGAAGTTGTTCTTCGAGAAAATGGACCTTCCTATATATAGCCTTCGTCGAAAGTATCGAACATCAGAAAATTTCGTAGTAAATTCCGAGATGATTTCTCCCTGTAGCCGAAAGATGCTGAGAAACATTAACATTCCCACGAAGGAAATAGAGCAAATGTCATTGAACCAGAAGATAATTAATTGCACAAAAAAAAATTTAAAACAGAGAAAATTATAATGAATCATGGTAAACACAAAAACTAAAATGTGGAATACACAATCTGTAAGAAATATTCAGCAGACTGTTGAAGTTGTTCTTCGAGAAAATGGACCTTCCTATATATAGCCTTCGTCGAAAGTATCGAACATCAGAAAATTTCGTAGTAGATTCCGAGATGATTTCTCCCTGTAGCGGAAAGATGCTGAGAAAAATTAACATTCCCACGAAGAAAATGGAGCAAATTTCATTGAACCAGAAGATAATTAATTGCACAAAAAAAAATTTAAAACAGAGAAAATTATAATGAAATATGTTGAACAAAAAAACTAAAATGTGGAATACACAATCTGTAAGAAATATTCAGCAGACAGTTGAAGTTGTTCTTCGAGAAAATGGACCTTCCTGTATATAGCCTACATCGAAAGTATCGAACATCAGAAAATTTGGTAGGAAATTCCAAGATGATTTCTCCTTGTAGCCGGAGGATGCAGAGAAAATTTTCCATTTCCACGGAAAAAATGAAGCAAATTTCATTGAACCAAAAGATAATTAGTTGCAAAAAAGAAAATATAGAACAGAGAAAATTATAATTAGTTATGGTAAACAAAAAAACTAAAAAGTGGAATACACAATCTGTAAGAAATATTCAGCAGACTGTTGAAGTTGTTCTTCGAGAAAATGGACCTTCCTGTATATAGCCCTCGTCGGAAGTATCGAAAATCAGAAAATTTTTCAGCACGAAACGAAAGTTATAATCGACTTAACGAACGTTTGGCCCGCACTTTGGCGCAATTTCTAAAATGGAAGGGTTTATTTCTGGAATCGTTAGGGATCACATTCGTCGTCTGATTCGAAATCAGTGACCTGACTGATTGGATGAAGGAATTAACAAGGCGGGAGTTGATGGAATGCACTTTCTCGGAGATCCAAAAAGTTATCTTGAAGCATCGTCAGTCGAAAAAAATTCACAGAAAAAAACAACATACTCCATAAATTTCTCATTCGTGACTATTCCGAAAACCTGCGAAAATCATCACGCATCACGCATCAACCCCCAAATAATTTAGGTCTGCTTTTAGTTCCATTTGGAATTGGGCCATATCGGAGTGGGCAGAGCGTAAGTCCCAATCAATATTCCATTAAGAATTCCGGGGAAGAGTCGAGATAAGAATTTAACGCGACGAGAAGAGCCCCAGCATCAGGTTTCAAACTAATATTGAAAGGCATCCCACTCATGACTCAATTAATATTGAACATGACGAGAGGAGATCGCAATTTGAGTACAAACAGAAATCGAATTTCATAGGGAAGGTCCTATTACAAAGTACTGAATATACAGGGTGTCCGGGAAAATGTGGGAAATCTCTCTGATTCAGATAAAACTTAAAAAAATGAGGTGACAAGTTCCCATAATTTTTTTTCCTAGCGGCCCTCCCTATGGAGATACGGCCTCCTAAATGACGCCACTGGAAATTCATTTTGCTGGAATAAATTTCAAACTACTTGATATAATTTAATGAAAATTTGTTATGATAAACAATATTAAGGACCTCTTAAAATACAGCCCTTGAATTCAAATTAGCTCGTTTAGTTCACCAGGGGCGGACTAGGTTGTACGTTTTAATGCTTACATTTTTAGCACCCTGTATGATAAGGAGTTAAAAAAAACAAATTTGGATACCTTGAACATTAAGCTAAAGAAAAGGTACTCTTGTTCATTGTCGATAAAATGAACCGTTTTCGAAGAACAAATTAATAAGAGAAGTAAATTTTTTATTTGTATCAAAAAGAACCATGAATAATAATTTTTTTTTGTCTGCAACAAAGTGTGATACGAAAGTTATTCAAGGAACAAAAAAGTTTTAGTTTACGTTATTGATTCCGACAAAATTACAAAGATTTTTAACAAGGCAGTTTTGGCCCAAAAAAAGGCCTCAACAAAAATAATTTTTCAGAAATGTACTCTCACAAAAGCTTGCAACGATTGAATCTAAATACGCTAATTAGATATAATCAATTAAAAACTTCATAAGTGGATTCAAAAAATTTTGTCGGATTCAATAACATATACTAACACTTTTTTGTTCCTTAACTTTCGTATCACACTTTGTTGAGACAAAAAAAATCAGAATTCATTTAAATATATCCTACGTAATCTAAAATTAGTTTATTGGCATTGGGATTTTCTCTAACAACACTTTCACCAAACTTCCATGGTGAAAAAAGACGATTTGACCACTTATACATATTTGATGGGCAAAGGTTTGATTGCAACCGGATTTTGGAAGTGAAAAGGAACTCAAACCCGGTTTGCTCGAAATTTGAATTTTGTAATTCGGCCTTTGGGCTGACATATTCTATAAATCTTCAATCCCATAATTTCATAAAGGAACCATTTTAAAAAAAAAATGTTGTTTGCAGATTTGACTGGTTTCCAAAATAAGAAGGTCTAAACGCAATTTATCATCAATTGTTTCTTCATTTGAACTTCCGATTTTCTAGAAAACGAAAAATGTTTTCTTGCAAAATATACTTCATTATATTTTCCCATATTTTCTGAATACTCAATCGATTCTGAATCTGAATATGTAAATATATGTTGTCTGTGGTTCGATCAATATTTGATGGTCAAAATTTGAAGTTTTCATTCTCGATTATAACAGAAGCAAAAATATGAAGCCTGAATTTTCATTCGAAGTTCTCAACATGTTTAGTCCTTGAAGAAAGTTGGGATTGTCATAGGAAAGTGCGAAGAAGTGTGAGGCAGACACTTTCAACAGTTTCTGTGAATAGCATTTTTGTTGCTTTTAATGAACGATTTCAAAAAATCCTAACTTTCTTGAAGAGCAAACATATTGAGAGCATTGAATGAAAATTCAGGCTTCATATTTTCGCTTCTATTATACACAAGAATGGAAACTTCAAATTTTGACGATCAAATTTTGATTGAATCACAGACAAAATGGATATATTTTCCGAATATGAAATCTGATTTTCTTCGGGTTAATTTTGAATGGAATTGCTTGAAATAAATATAAAATTACCATTTTATTTACATATTCAGATTCAGAATCGATTGAGCATTCAAAAAAAATGGGAAAATATCATGAAGTATATTTTGCAAGAAAAAAATTCCGTTTCCTAGAAAACCGGAAGTTTAAATGAAGGAAAAATGATTGTGCGTCTTATTTCAAAAACCATCCAAATTTGCCAATCATTTTTTTTGTAAAAACGGTTTTTCGTCAATAACTTTTCATGTTTTTGTTCGATAGTTTTTCCTATGAAATATTTGGATAGCCCTTAAGAAATACTATCCTATTGATGAGTCACTTTCCAATTTTGCTGAAAGAATAAGTCACAAAATTCAGTGACCCGCTTACGTGAAACACCCTGTACATCATTTTCCATTGTTTTCTGGAAATATAGAATGAATAATAAACATCCATTGCAACTGACGAGTAGCTTCTCATAAAAATATTCCAATTATTCTTATGATCAAATCAACAAAATATCGCGCCTAATGTCCGTAAATCATCGCCTAGACGTAATTCGAACGGAATGATGACGCCCTCGATCTCTTCAGTTCCTCTTATTTGAGTTGTGCGTCATATGAAAGACGAAAATATTTGAAATCGCCCCGTAGTAATTTTATGAGAGCATCCTCCCTTTCAGAGCTGCGTGGTTTTCGCGATCCCGAAGGTCTGAATAGAATTCCCGCCTAACAACTTTCATCTTCCACGTCGAAACTCAAGTGGGAATGAGGGTTCGAATGAAAGCTCCTCCGATGGCAGACTCCTCAGAGTAAATACCGACGTCCCAGAAGGCGACGTCGGCTTACCTATCGGGAGAGCCAGGGACGCAGCCTCCCTTGCGGATCGGGAGGAACACTCCTAGGAGCGGAGAAATCCCTTTTTGTTACAGGAGTTCCGAGCGAGAAATTTATAGAAGAATAATATACGACTGTTTATCTGAAATTATCGAATTCAGGAATGAAAATTGAAAAATTAAACTAGATAATAATAATAATCTCTATTGGTCCTGTAAGACATACAAAAATAGTATAGGACAAGTCATTAGCTATGGTGAATCAGACCAGACAATTATCAGACAAAAATTTATCCACAGTGTAGTATGCTTTTCTCAGATCAACCCTTTGATCACCCTTCCGAAACTCCGACCATTCAATGCTTCAACATTTTTTGCAGTTTTTATTCTCGTGTATAATAGAGGTGGAAATATGAAGCCTGAATTTTCATTCAATGCTCTCAGTATGTTTGCTCTTCAGGAAAGTAAGGATTTTTTGAAATTATTCATTAAAAGCAACTATTCACAGAAACTGTTGAAATTGCCTCTCACTTCTTCGTACTTTCTGAGGCAATCCCAATTTTCTTCAAGGACTAAACATGTTGAGAACTTTCAATGGAAGATTAGGCTTCATATTTTCGCTTCTATTATAATCGAGAATGAAACTTAAAATTTTGAAAATCAAATTTTGATTTGAAAACATATTTTTTGGAAAAATCGTTTTCCTTCAATTACTTTTCATGCCTTGATTCGAAAGTTTTTTCTTTAAATATTCGGACAGCCCTGAAGAAATACTATCATATAGATGGGTCATTTTTCAATTTTGCTCGAAGGATGAGTCACAAAATCCAGTGACCCGGTCACGTGAAACACCCTATACATCTTTTTTCATCATTTTCTGGAAATAGAAAATGAATAATATACATTTATTGCTGCATTCGACGAGAAGCTTCCCATAAAAATATTCCAATCATTTTTTGAATAAAATCAACAAAATATTGCGCCTAGTGTCCGCCAGGGCCGTATCTAGGTACTATTGCGCCTGTGGCAAAATATTAGACAGCGCCCCCCCATTTGCGTAGATTTGTTTTCATCCATCATATTTTCTTATAGTATTTTTTTTTCATATTGCTTGTCATATATTTCCTTGAAAGTTTCAAAATAATACACATTTTTATGGAAAGTTTTTTTTATTAAAAACATTGAAATACACATTTTGAATGAAATGCATAAAAATAAAACAAATTTTGAAAAGACAGAATGAAATATTTATATTTATGTAATGAATACGAACATTTATCTCAAAAAATATAAATCCTTCAACTTAAAATTTAAAAATACCTACTGCAAACGTAAAATAAAAAATTTGAAAGTTGACTAGAAAACAATAATCGATAATCACAATCTCTGCAAAAAAAAATCGCAAACTCAACATACAAATACTATTTTATAACCATTTGAAACACGTAGGTACTAATAGTTTCGTACATACGTTAAGTATAAAAAAATCACTAGAATTATCTTTGCCAGATGAGATTGAAGATTCAATGAAAACTATGAAAAGTAACACTAAAATTTGAGTTTTATTAGATTTCAAAAAAAGACGCTCTGAGAAGTGAGAACTCAAGTTTGAAAATCCATATTTTCCGCAATGAACCAAACATATTTCTTCTTGAATTGAAAGGAACAATATTATTATGTTAAAATACGAATAATGTCATAAAAAATAACGAATACTTAGTACAACTCACCTTCAATAGCACAATTTATAATGCTCGAATCCAAAAGCACAATGGCACAAAAAAGTCAGAATATAAAAAAAACTCAAAACTGGATACACACTAAACGAACATTGAAATTTAAATTTTTTGCTCTTCCCTTCACAATTGAAAGAAATCAATATTTATGTAGAATAGAATAAGATTCCCCAATTTTTCTTCCACTTCTTGAGCTCAAATCTCTGTTTGGTGAATTTTTGGCAATACAAATCATTTTTAAAATACCATAGATGTGGCCTAACAATCTAAACAAATCGATCATAATGAACAATCATCATCAAAAAAGCCGCCCTTCAAACTAAGCTGGATGCGATAAGGGATGTAGTGTAAGCAACTCATGAAAGGGCTGTGCTGGGAATCGCATGACGATATTGCCGATTGTAATATTTATGATCAAAGTGCGGCATCTTTGAAAATTTTTCATAACAATTGGACCATATTTCTCGTATTTCTGACCTAATTGCATTCCCAGTCTTTTTTTTGAATGTCAATGTTTCGAAATGTTGTCATCGAATTACTTACTTGCGTAACCGTGTTGTCTTCTTTCGAATTAATTTTTTTTGCTTGGCGCTTCTATTTTTTATTTTTGATATTTTTTGGCGCCCCTTTGGACCTTGCGCCCGTGGCAAGTGCCACCCTTGCCACGCCCTAGATACGGCCCTGGTGTCCGTAAACATGTATAATATGAAAAAATACTCGAATATCCGCAGATGTTGAATAATTCAACTTTTGGCATTAATTATGACTCAGCTGTAAACTCTCCAGTCTCCAAATTGGCTGTTCTTCAAAAACAGAAATATCTAGTTGTTTCAGGGATGTTATTGAAGAGGTCCCCACAATCAGTGGCGGCTCGTCAGAGGAGGCAAGGGAGGCTAAGCCTCCCCTAGAATTTTCATGGCTGTAGTTCTCACAACAATCAAAATATTTAAAAATACGGATAGAATTTCTGACAAAATTTCCATGAACAAATGAAAATAAAATTCTCATTTGCACGCACTAATAAGTTGAAGCTCGAACCCGTAAATTCCATGTGTGACCATATATTCTCGTAATGTTTACGGCGTGTATTTTTTGTCGGGGAGCCGATAAGACAGTTTATGATCTACAGGTATTTGAGACAGTTGCTCTTGGAACGGACAGGTGGCGTGATTTGGGAAATTTTCTCAGGTCCACGTTGCCTTATGTTTCAAGGTCTATTTTTCCCCGTTGGGCATGATGAAAACATCACGAAAAATTGAATGAAGTAGGAAGACAAAAATTCTACTCCAATAAGAAGACAACAAACGTCTCGAGGAAGAAAACAATTTTCCCCCTCGGCTCTTCGAGCATCAACTCAAACACAGTCATCCGAAACCATCCCGTAATTGATCCAAATGGACCGTCGCGCGCCCGACCCGCAGAGAAAGAATCTTCTTTCGAAAAGGCGGAAGCCCGAAAAAAATAATATTCATCTTTCGGCGAGCGGTTCGTTTGTACAGTGCGCTGGCGTGCCGTCGTCGGAAAGGTGGCCGCGGAAAGCGTAGCGACGCCTTCAGTCTCAGCCAGCGTCGAGGGTTCGGAACACGCCGAGGCTTCCCTGGTGAATAACGGTCGCGTTTTGGGACATAACACGTGATATGTTTGAGTTGAGTTTGACGGAAATGGGTCTCTGGGTCAAGTGAAGGACCGATTGATTTTTCGAGCGGATGCCAGCTGGGTTTTAGGAGTTGAGTTTCACGAGAGGAATTTTTGGGTAATGAACCACCTCTGATTTTTTTTTATTCACTAAGCATTCGCTTTCGCTTCAAGAAGTCAGCTTTTGGCTTAATATCTTGAATCAATGTACAGGGTGTTTCACGTAAGCGGTCACTGGGCTTTGTGAGTTTATGATATGATAGTATTTCTCAAGGGCTATCCAAATATTTTATAGTGAAAACTATCGAACCAAGGCATGAACAGTAATTGAGGGAAAAGCGTTTTTCCAAAAAAAATTTTTTTGCCAAATAAGAAGGTCTAAAGACAATTTATAACCAATTGTTTCTCTATTTAAACTTCCGGTTTTCTATAAAATGGGAAATTTTTTCTTGCAAAATATACTTCATTATATTTTCCCATATTATCTTCAAGGAAAACAATCCCGAAAAAGGAATAGGGTTTACAAATTCTATTTTCACCCCTGGTTTGGTCGAGAACACAACAAATGGACTTCCTGGGCAACATTCTTTCATTTTTTCTGTTGATGAAGGATCATCGGTGAATTTAACTACGATTTCATCAAACTCCAGAGTTTAAGCCAATGCAATCACCCCCAATATTTGAAGCTTTTCCCTTATAGTTTGTACGAAAGGCATACTCCTCTTCATGTATTTCTTCAGTTCTTCTTTTTTTTTTGCACAGATGATTCATTTTCCGGAAGCACCTCATTTGCCTCAAATATTTTTTCATCGGGTCCAATATATTGAGTATTCAATCCATTTTGATGTATGTAAATAAAATGGTGGTTTCAAATTTATTTCAAGCAATTCCATTCAAAATCAACCTAAGGAAATTCTAATATTCGGAAAATATTATATATCCATGTTGTCTGTGGTTCAATCAATATTTAATTGTCAAAATTTGAAGTTTTCAATCTCGATCATAATAGAAGTGAAAATATGAAGCCTGAATTTTCATTCAAAGCTCTCAACATGTTTAGTCCGTGAAGAAAGTTGGGATTGTCTCAGAAAGTGCGAAGAAGTGAGAGAAAGGCACTTTCAACAGTTTCTGTGCATAGCATTTTTGCTGCTTTCAACAAATAGTTTCAAAAAATCCCAACTTTCTTGAAGGGTAAATATATTGAGAGCATTCAATGAGAATTCTGGGTTCATAAGAAATAAATCCCTCATTAGGAAAGATTTTTTAAGATTGGAAAGATCAGGGTCGTATCTAGGTACTATTGCACCTGTGGCAATATATTAGACAGCGCCCCCCCATTTGCGTAGATTTTTTTTATCCATCATATTTTCTTATATTATTTTTTTTTCATAATGCTAGTCATATATTTCCTTAAGAGTTTCAAAATAATACACATTTTTATGGAAAATTTTTTTCATTAAAAACATTGAAATACATATTTTAAATGAAATGCATAAAAATAAAAAAAATTCTGAAAAAACAAAATGAAATATTCATATTTATGTAATAAATACGAACATTTTTCATCTCAAAAAACATGAATTCTTCAACTTAAAATTTAAAAATACATACTGCAAACGTGAAATAAAAATTTTTTGGTAAGTTGACTAGAAAACAATAACCGATAATCACAATCTCTGCAAAAAAAACCGCAAACTTAGCATACAAATACTATTTAATAACCATTTGAAACACGTACTAATAGTTTCGTACATGGACCGATGTTCCAATATTTAAGAAGTCTATACGTTAAGTATAGAAAAATCACTAGAATAATCTTTGCCAGATGAGATTGAAGATTCAATGAAAACCATGAAAAGAAACACCAAAATTTGAGTCTTATTAGAAAAAAAAAAGACGCTCTGAGAAGAGAGAACTCAAGTTTGAAAATCCATATTTTCCGCAATGAACCGAACATATTTCTTCTTGAATTAAAAGGAACAATATTATTATCTTAAAATACGAATAATTGAATATATCCGATGCCAGAATAATGTCATAAAAAATAACAAATACTTAGTACAACTCACCTTCAATAGCACAATTTATAATGCTCGAATCCAAAAGCACAATGGCACAAAAAAGTCAGAAATTTAAAAAAAAACTCAAAACTTATAAGACTTCAAATCTGGATACAAACTAAACGAACATTAAAATTTAAATTTTTTGCTCTTCCCTTCACAATAGAAAGAAATCAATATTAATGTAGAATAGAATTAGATTCCCCAATTTTTCTCCCACTTCTTGAGCTCAAAACTCTAATTGGTGAATTTTTGGCAATACAAACTGTTTTCGAAATACCACAGATGTGGCCTAAAAATTTGAACAAATCGATCAGTATGAACCATACCATCAAAGAAGCCGCCCTTCAAAATAAGCTGTATGCGATAAGGGTTGATGTAGTGTAAGCAACTCATAAAAGGGCTGTGCTGGGAATCGCATGACGATATTGTCGATTGTAATATTTATGACCAGAGTGCAGTATTGAAAATTGAAAAATTTTTATAACAATTGGACCATATTTCTCGTATTTCTGACCGAATTGCATTCTCATTCTGTTTTTTGAATGTCAATGTTTCGAAATGTTGTGATCGAATTACTTACTAACGTAACCATGTTGTCATCTTTCGAATTGATTTTTTTTGCTTGGCGCTTCTATTTTTTTATTTTTGATATTTTTTGGCGAGCCTGCGGACCTTGCGCCCGTGGCAAGTGCCACCCTTGCCACGCCCTAGATACGGCCCTGGGAAAAAAATATCAGACGCTGAAAAATGGAATGTTATGTGAGTAACAAATAAATATATTTTTTCCTAAATTTGAAAAAAACCTTTTTCGAAGGAACATTTCTGACTTTCCTCGCATAGGACCAATCTCTTTTCTCTAAATATTTGGTACAATATTATTCAACATCAAATATTCAGATTTCTATTATTTCTAATTAATTATATGATTTGGAGAGTGTCAGTTCTCTGGTCGAAGTCGAGGATGTAACAGATCGGGGTGGTTATTGGAGTGTGTTGAATCAAGACCCTTTAATTAAATTGGGTAAACCTTGATACGAGAATTCTCAAAATGTTCGAAATCTGATACACGATTCCAGGGCCGTATCTAGGGCATGGCAAGGGTGGCACTTGCCACGGGCGCATGGTCCGAAGGGGCACCAAAAAATACCAAAAATGAAAAAATAGGAGCGCCAAGCAGAAAGATTCAATTCGAAATATGACAACACGGTAACGTAAGTAAGTAATTCGATCACAACATTTCGAAACATTGATATTCAAAGTACAAAATGAGAATGCAATAAGGTCAGAAATACGAGAAATATGATCCAATTGTTATAAAAAATTTTCAAAGATGCCGCACTCTGATCATAAATATTACAATCGGTAATATCGTCATGCGATTCCAAACACAGCCCTTTTATGAGTTGTTTACACTACATCCCTTATCGCATCCAGCTTGTTTTGAAGGGCGGCTTCTTTGATGATGATTGTTCATAATGATCGATTCGTTTAGATTTTTAGGTCACATCTGTGGTATTTTAAAAAAGATTTGTATTGCCAAAATTCACCAATCAGAGTTTTGAGCTCAAGAAGTGGGAAAAAAATTGGGGAATCTTATTCTATTCTACATGAATATTGATTTCTTTCAATTGTGAAGAGATGAACAAAAAATTTAAATTTTAATGTTCGTTTAGTGTGTATCCAGATTCAAAGTGATATAAGTTTTGAGTTTTTTTTTATATTCTGACTTTTTTGCATTGTGCTTTTGGATTCGAGCATTATAAATTGTGCTATTGAAGGTGAGTTGTACTGAGTATTTGTTATTTTGTATGACATTATTCTGGCATCGGATATATTCAATTATTCGTATTTTAACATAATAATATTGTTACTTTCAGTTTAAGAAGAAATATGTTTGGTTTATTGCGGAAAATATGTATTTTCAAACTTCTCACTTCTCAGAGCGTCTTTTTTTGAATGAAATCTAATAAAACACAAATTTTAGTGTTACTTTTCATAGTTTTCATTGAATCTTCAATTTCATCTGGCAAAGATTTTTCTAGTGATTTTTTTATACTTAACATATGGACTTCTTGAATATTGTAACATCAGGCCCTGTACGAAATGTGATTATCGATTATTGTTTTCTAGTCAACTTACCAAAAAATTTTTAGTTTACGTTTGCAGTATGTATTTTTAAATTTTAAGTTGAATAATTTATATTTTTTAAGTTAAATGTTCGTATTTATCACATAAATATGAATATTTCATTTTGTTTTTTCAGAATCTGTTCTATTTTCATGCATTTCATTTAAAATGTGTATTTCAATGTTTTTAATGAAAAAAAATTTCCATAAAAATGTGTATTATTTTGAATCTTTTACGGAAATATATGACTAGCATCATGAAAAAAAAATGGTATAAGAAAATATGATGGATGATAAAAAATCTACGCAAATGGGGGGGCGCTGTCAAATATATTGCCACAGGCGCAATATTACCTAGATACGGCCCTGCACGATTCACATACCTCTCTTCGATGCTCAATGATGTTGTAATTCAGAATGAAAGTTTCAAAACTTATATATTTTATTTTTCGCTGAAAACAGGATATTATTATGATTAAGTAAGGTATGGAAATAATTGTTCAGGGCATGTCACGTGAGCGGGTCACTGAAATTTGTGACTCATCCTTTGAGCAAAATTGAAAAGTGACTCATCAATATCATAGTATTTTTTAAGGGGTATCCAAATTTGTTATCTAAAAAACTATGGAACTATAGCATATATAAATAAAAAGTTATTGCGGAAAAACCTTTTTTCCAAAAAAAAAATTTTCAAATTTGGCTGGTTTTCGAAATAAGAAGGTCGATAGACCATTTCTCTTCAATTGTTCCTTCATTTAAACTTCCAGTTACCTAGAAAACGAAACATTTTTTCTCGAAACATATAATTCATAATATTTTCCCATATTTTCTGAATACTAAATCGATTCTGAATCCGAATATGTAAATATAATAAAAGTGGTTTCATATAATATATTTCAAGCAATTCCATTTTAAGTCAACCTGAGGAAATTCAGATTCCATATTCGGGAAATATATCCATGTTGTCTGTGGTTCAATTAATATTTCATTGTCAAATAACGAAAATTAAGAAAAATTCAGTTATTCCAAAAAATATGACATATTCAAGAAACGTTGTAGAAACTTAAAAACAATTCTTTTCGGTAGCCAAGTTTGAATTATTGGAAATATAAAACCAAAATCCGTCCAGAATACAAAGTTCGAAACCACATCACGTAACTGCATATAACAAAACCTCCAGACATTCACGACACATCTTGGAAATGTCGAACATCGCCCAGGATCGTTCCCCGACGTGAACTTTATGACGGACAGTATGGGATGAATTATTGAAGACTTTATGATGGACCCGCGAATATTGGCCATCAACCGGATATTTATTGCGATGGGTTTTTTCATTGGTCCCAGGCCTCGGATCCAATCCCAGGTTTAGCCTCTCCAGCGACCGATCCGACTTTGTTTTTTCGGGAGGAATAAGAGAAACATCCATTCGGATCATTAGTCATCTTTTCCGATTAACTGGGTTGTTCCAGATCGTTCCGGAGTTAATTGCTTGAGGGATTGATCCGGACGTTGGTGCAATTTTATCGTTCCTCCTCTTGGTGCTATTCGGATACTTTTTTTTTTTTCGGAATAGAATAGAATATAAATTCCGGATCGAAACCAATTTTAATTTTGCATGATATACACATTTGACGTAATACAAATTTCTATGTTCATTTCGATATATCCATATACTAAAATTATTTTTTCGAAACCACAGAACAGACAAAACTATCTAAAACGAGAGACCAAAGGCCTCGAGCAATTTTGAAATTGTGAAAAAAGAAAGAAACCGGGGGCGCGAAGCGCCCCCGCGTTTTCAAGAGGAAGAAACGGGCTTTCCTACGGTACTCGAAAAGATACCTATTTCAAATTCGAAACGAACGAAAATAACGTTCGGAAAAGGTGAAAAACTCGAAAAAATGCCAAAAGTTGCCGCCGATCTTTTAATAAGGATATTAAACCGCAACATCTCGGGCTCCGCCAAGGATCGAATTTCCAGCTCAAAGGACGTAAGGTCTCAATAAACTATGTGACGTCCTCCACATTTCTTCAGTTTTCGCAAGAACACGATTTGAAAAAGGCCCATTTCTGACACCCCGAATTAATTTACGTGGAGCATAGATATTACATGACGTTTACCCCGTATTTCGTGGATAAAGCCCCGCCCCCTTCGATTGACATTATAGGACAGGACCGTTCTTGGCCCTGCTGGCAATAATCAAAATTATTATTTCTTTTTTTCTCCACCGAACTATTCGAAAATGTGACTCTACCCGACAAGGTTAATCTATCGGAAAAGTCGAATCTACCTATTATGTGGATCTCCCGACTGACTAGTTAATATTTATGCTTCCTATAGAACAATTCGAAAAATTCATAGAGGGAATATTGGACATGTTGTGACATTCTGAATAGTTTACATTTATTTCATTTCCTATAATGTCCGATTAGGAACGTGTGGATGAAGTGGAGGTTGAAGCATTATTTACTTTGGAACTATTATGACATACAATTTTTTCTACAGTTTCTATTTTATTCTGAATGGAGTTTTCAATATACCCTTCTGCAACAGAAGTTGATTTCCAACCACCAAGTCTTTTGATGACTGGAAAATCTGCACCGCTGTCAGAAAGAATAGACGCAGAAGAACGCCGAAAACAGTGACCTGTATACAAATGTGGTTGCTCTAATTCAAGAAAGTTTGCAATCATTGACGGTAATTTAGAAAATGTATTAATTTCAACTGGTTGTGTTCAGCATTTATAGTTCTTATAAAAAACGAAAAATCTTTCGTGTGGAGTGTGAGCTGGCCTCAAGGATATTTATCTCTTCATTATGTTTAAAAGTGTATGCTCATCATTATCCACCACAGTGAATATCCTGTTCGAATGTGTTTTCGATGAATTCACTGTCACCAAAAATTTCGATCCCATATCGATACATTTTTGCCAAATTATCGTAAGCCTCAACGTAGTACGTTGAGGCTTACGATAGTTTGGCAAAAATGTATCGATATCTTGTACATCCTTTCTCTGCAACCTTAACAATTCATCTTTTCTCAATGCACCCGCTACTCCGAATATCAAAGCGACCTACAAATCAAACAATGATAGTTATTTCACTATAACGAGATAATGAGAATAAGTTGGAATAACGATTCAATTGAGTTTTATTTTTACCTTCGACATCAAGAAAACACTATCAGGAGCATTCGCTATGAACTCTCTCACATGCTCTTTTTCGAGAACTTTTGATTTTTTCGGGATATATCCCTCTCTTTTCCGTTCAATAAACATCACCAGTTTGTGGTATCTGCTTATATCAGTATTGTCTTCCACATTTAGTGTTGATTTCAGCATCGAATATTTCGGCCATAAGCTTGCTAGATCCCCCTTTTCTGCAATACCCGTAAAGTATGCCAACAAAACCGTTTCCTTAAAGTTCCGAACCTTCTTGTCCTTGCACCAAGATCTGAATTCAGCATAGGTTTTCTCATATAAATGGCGGCTCTTTTCAGGAAGCAGACTCAAAGTTGCTGCTTCAGCAGTTTTTGTCACATCTGGCGGTGTCAAAGGGATATTTTCTTCGTTATTCATTATGTGAATTATATCATACAAATCATATTGTTATTATGTAGTAGTTAAAATGAGCTTTTATTCTATGGTCGACGGAAAAAAATATTTATGTGATATTTTTTAACTCCGTATAACTCCGACCGTCCTCCTATTCCTCAAGACAAATCGCAATATCTTATAATTCCAGGACTTTAATAAACAAAAACACAAAGGTAGTCCCCTTCGTTTGTTCAAACTATTTTATATTTTCGTTTTTTTCGTACTCGCGTCCTCATCTTCGAAAAAAAATTGAAAAGTGATTTCATTGTGTGTAGGAATTATTTAATAAATTTCAGAATACGAAATTAAATCATTCAAATATCCCAAAAACGCTGAAGTCTAAAAACATGGAGGAAAAACTGAATCGAGAAAATTCAAAACCAAAAATTCGAACCATTCTGTTGTACACATAATAATACCACCGTCTTCTGAAAGATTTTTTCGCCGATTTAGTCTTGAATTTGAACATTCCATCGAGTGTTCAAGTTGTTCCACAAAAAACTGGACCATTATGTATCCTTCTTTAAAAATCCCGCGGGAAGTTGAATCGTGAGTTCAGCATCTACCATTTCCTTTCGCGACTTTCCAACCCATCCATCATTTGGAATAAGAAAAACCAATATAAGATAACGCCGAAATACAGGGATCGTAACATCCCGACTGCCTTTTCGGAATCCGAAATTTGTCAATGAATGGATTCGTCGGACCTTAAATAATCCGCGATTTCGGGAACAGATCACGTCCAGGACGACACGAATCCTCGATGGTGGAAGGATCGCTACAAGGACCATCGTTTACGTTTTGTTTCGGCTCCTGAGGAAATCGAATGGGAGCGAACGTGTGTGGACGGTAGCGATTCTTCGGAGGACAGCAAGGAACCCGATCTAATTGCAACGTGCAGGGCCGTATCTAGGGCGTGACAAGGGTGGCACTTGCCACGGGCGCAAGGTCCGAAGGGGCGCCAAAAAATATCAAAAATAAAAAAATAGAAATGACAAGCAGAAAAAATTAATTCGAAATATGACCACACGGTTACGTAAGTTAGTAATTCGATCACAACATTTCGAAACATTGACATTCAAAGTACAAAATGAGAATGCAATAAGGTCAGAAATACGAGAAATATGGTCCAATTGTTATACCTACAAAATTTCCAAAGATGCCGCACTCTGATCATAAATATTACAATCGGCAATATCGTCATGCGATTCCAAGCACAGCCCTTTTATGAGTTGTTTACACTACTTACATCCCTTATCGCATCCAGCTTGTTTTGAAGGGCGGCTTCATTGATGTAGATGGTTCATAATGATCGATTTGTTTAGATTTTTAGGCCACATCTATGGTATTTCGAAAACGATTTGTATTGCCAAAAATTCACCAATCAGAGTTTTGAGCTCAAGAAGTGGGAGAAAAATTGGGGAATCTTATTCTATTCTACATAAATATTGATTTCTGTCAATTGTGAAGGGAAGAGCAAAAAATTTAAATTTTAATGTTCGTTTAGTGTGTATCCAGATTTGAAGTGTTATAAGTTTTGAGTTTTTTTTATATTCTGACTTTTTTGTGCCATTGTGCTTTTGGATTCGAGCATTATAAATTGTGCTATTGAAGGTGAGTTGTACTAAGTATTTGTTATTTTTTATAACATTATTCTGGCATCGGATATATTTAATTATTCGTATTTCAACATAATAATATTTTTCCTTTCAATTCAAGAAGAAATATCTTTGGTTCATTGCGGAAAATATTTTCAAACTTGAGTTCTCACTCCTCAGAGCGTCTTTTTTTGAATGAAATCTAATAAAACTCAAATTTTAGTGTTACTTTTCATAGTTTTCATTGAATCTTCAATCTCATCTGGCAAAGATTATTCTAGTGATTTTTTTATACTTAACGAATGGACTTCTTGAATATTGTAACATCGAGCCCTGCACGAAACTATTAGTACGTGTTTCAAAGGGTAATAAAATAGTATTTGTATGCTGAGTTTGCGGTTTTTTTTGCAGAGATTGTGATTATCGTTTATTGTTTTCTTGTCAACTCAACAAAAAATTTTTATTTTACGTTTGCAGTATGTATTTTTGAATTTCAAGTTGAAGAATTTATATTGTTCAAGTTATATGTTCGTATTTATTACATAAATATGAATATTTCATTTTGTTTTTTCAGAATTTGTTTCATTTTCATGGATTTCATTCAAAATGTGTATTTCAATGTTTTTAATGAAAAAAATTTTCCATAAAATGTGTATTATTTCAAAACTCTCACGGAAATATATGACTAGCATTATGAAAGAAAATACCATAAGAAAATATGATGGATGAAAAAAAATCTACGCAAATGGGGGGGCGCTGTCTAATATATTGCCACAGGCGCAATAGTACCTAGATACGGCCCTGGCAACGTGGCGTGAAATTGGAGAGGTGAAGATGAGGACGTTGAAAATTCTAGACAATGGTTTGCTGTTCTTTCGCCAGTCCTCACACTCCCGATGGAAATCGAACACTGAATAATATGTCTCCTTTCTAGGAAATACACCTATTCTCTTGAACCCATCGAGGAATTAATTCAGACTAGTATTTTCCTAGGAGTTTCCATTTATCCCGGTCGTATTTATACTCCAATTTCCTCGTTATAATGAATCTATCCGAGAACAAATGCTGCAGCTTCCCTTTTCTCCTGCAACCTGAGGGTATTGTAAATAGAACGAGGCAATTCTATTGTGTTTCCCCTAACTACGGTGTTTCTTTCCGATCCTCCCAACTAGGAATCCCTCCATCAACTACCTTTGTTGTTTCACGCAGCCGGAAAGCGACAAAAACTAACAGGTCGTAGCCAGGATAATTGGAATGACGGTGTCGTTTCACCCTTTTCGTGCCATTCCAACGATTAGGAAAAATATTAAACGGTTTCAACCAATACTAATAAATCAGGATGAACGAATTTTCCCCCGGAAAATTGATTACCCCCAACCAACTCTTCCCTGATTCATCGAGTTACGAAGCAATTAATAATCCTGTATGTATTCAGAATTGCCATAACAGGATTGAGATATATGAAGGCTCGTTTTAATGGGATGAAAACTGGCTCGAACATGCAGCCAAGTCTTGACTAACTTCCATGAGGGACCCGAGATTCTGGCAAATCCATTATGACTAGATATTCAATTCGTGTAGTTTGCATCAAAACTGTATGAACAGTTCGCACATCTATCTAAACCCGGAATTAATCACTTACTCGAATTGTGCTCCGAAACTCCGAACATGAAGATGGGTCTGTGTTGATACGGGACTTCCTTCTTGTTTTTGTTGATTAAAGTCGTGGAGTTATAAGATATTGAGATTTAACTTGAGAGGAGGAGGATCGGAGTTGAACAGATACCGAATTCTTGACCTTTTTGGATAATCAGCTAAAAAAACACAAAGCATAGGACAAGACGATCTCTGAAATTTTCATCTTCGAAATGCAGTAATGATCAGAAAAATTATTTCTAGGGAGAGGGAAGTAGACATTCGAAATCTACACCCCCCAATTCAAAAATATCACTTGAATATAGGTAAATATATTTTCTATTTCGACGAACAAATTTTCCAAAAAAGTTTTCATAAAAAAAAATTTTGTATTCGACTAATTTCTAGAACTTTCTCCTATGAGCTGATTCGACCCCTCTGTTTTCAAATATGCAGTTGTTTTACCCATAGCCCTCAACGTTTCGTCGAAGTATACAGCGAAAATCCCATGGAACTTAGTTGTGTAGAAGAAAAAACCATAAAATTCTGAAACAACAATTAGTGGAAATCGTAGACTAAGTTAATTAGTGAATACTAAGTTAATATAGATTTTCATCAGGTATCGTCCGAATCAATCCAATTGTTGCCAATACCTCGTAGTTTTCCCGAAAAAAATTATTTAGTTTTTCCAACTTTCATTTTCGAGTTGCGTTTGAAAGAGTGTACTGGCGCGAATGTCACTATGATTAGTCTACTGAGTGGTTTTGTGGAATCTACTCAATTGGTTTTATATCCTCCATATAAAAAAATTATCAAAGATTCCTTATATTTCATCTGAGAGAAGCAAATATAGCGTTTTTGGGGGGGGTCTGACCCTTAGTTTTTTTTGATGAAGAAAATGAAATTTTCGAATGCGATTTTATTGGATAATAATGAAGTGGTGAAGTCGCTGGTTAATAATCTGAAAACCCCGATTGATTCTGACAAGTAGAAGTCGAGATATAAAGGATTGAAAGTTGGAAAAATTCAATTTTCCAGTTGAAAAAATGAAAATTTGCAGATAGGGCTGCGATTTTATTTTCATCGGATTGCGCAACTCCGAAACCCTTTATTTCCATATCAAACTCGCCAATATCTGCCCTATTTTTCCCGAAAAAAAATTATTTAGTTTTTCCAACTTTCATTTTCGAGTTGCGTTTGAAAGAGTGTACTGGCGCGAATGTCACTATGATTAGTCTACTGAGTGGTTTTGTGGAATCTACTCAATTGGTTTTATATCCTCCATATAAAAAAATTATCAAAGATTCCTTATATTTTATCTGAGAGAAGCAAATATAGCGTTTTTGGGGGGGTCTGACCCTTAGTTTTTTTTTATGAAAAAAATGAAATTTTCGAATGCGATTTTATTGGATAATAATGAAGTGGTGAATTCGCTGGTTAATAATCTGAAAACCCCGATTTATTCTGACAAGTAGAAGTCGAGATATAAAGGATGGAAAGTTGGAAAAATTCAATTTTCCCGTTGACAAAATGAAAATTTGCAGATAGGGCTGCGATTTCATTTTCATCGGATTGCGCAACTTCGAAAACCTATATTTCCATATCAAACTTGCCAATATCTGCCTTATTTTTCCCGAAAAAAAATTTTTTAGTTTTTCCAACTTTCATTTTCGAGTTGCGTTTGAAAGAGTGTACTGGCGCGAATGTCACTATGATTAGTCTACTGAGTGGTTTTGTGGAATCTAATCAATTGATTCCATAACCTCCATATAAAAAAATTATTACAGATTGTCCAAAAATGAATAGTTATCTTGTTAGTTTCTCAGGAAAAGAGAACGAGAATGGGGTATCAGATTTTGTCTCCTCTAATTCAAAAGTCAGTGCTGAAACATCGAAATTTGCCCACCCTGTACAACAGAGTTCAGCTTGTTTTGGATATGAAATCATTTTCAGATTTTTTCTTGGGAATGAGTCGCGAGAACAAAAAAAAACGAAAATACAAAGAAGTTTTCGAAAATTACGAAATATGAAATTATACTATAGAAAATGGTCAGTGCTATACGTCTAAAACTTTGTGAGGTTGGAAATGGGGAGTAACCTTCAAAAAATCACTGTGTAGATTTAACAAAAATTTGAATAATTATTTCATTCGTATCCCAAAAAGTACCCCATTCTTCAAGTTTTATCCAGATATTTCGGAAATTACAGGAGTTAATAAGAAAACTTTGGAAATTTAAAAAACTCGTATTTTTATTCTGAAGTTTTTGCTCATATGGAATTTTTTTTTGACTGCTGAAGTTATTCCACAAAGAAGTGGACCACCCTGCATATGCCAACCCTGAAACGAAATGAACCATTGATTGATCCCGAAAAGTAGAAAAATCAAATATTGAAGTACGAACTGAACTTATTTTGGTTTCGAACAACGTAAGTGGATTCAGTTGCCATTCGACAAATTTCATTCTATTGAAAGCTTTCAGGCACTTCTGCGACATCTGACTTTCTAATACCTCCTAAGTCTCCTCCACCAATATCTGTGGAGTTCAGCCGACATCCATTTATTCCTAATACCGAAGTTCGCTGTTTTTTTCGAACATTTCCGCAATACTAGAAAACCGAAATGAGTTTTCTGTCCAGTTCGAACGAGGATGATCAATCAGACAAACGTCAACGTAAAGTGTTAACGCTTTGACGGATGGCGCTCCAATTAATTCCATTCGTTGCGAAGCACCTCGTCCAAACATAAACATCAATTTTCCTATTATTATTTATTTTGACCTACGACCATGTTGGAAAATGGAAAAACACAAAATCGATCAAAATCAAGGGTGGTTGGTATTGCACGATTTTTATCTGCGTTTATATAATTACATAATGCCAACCCTGTATATCTCAGATGAACGTACGTTGTAAATTAATTGTTTTTTTAAAACAAGGGTTTCTATTCGAAACATATAATTATATGAAAATTAATAATTCCTTTGAAATTTCGAGTCATTAATAAATTAGAATTTTCATTCTATATTCAATATATCTAGAGCTTCTCCTTGTGATTCATGGCATCACCTCGAGCAACGATAAGCCTAATTTTCATTATATAACTGTGCGATTTCCATAATTCCATACGACTCACCTCTAATCGAATCCGGATTTATCGGTGCAACTCCGAACACACTATCGTCCCAATCAGGGAAAATTAATAAAGGCCCTCCCTTTCCTCACGGATGCGGAATACTGAAGACGGAATATAGGCCAGACTTGGCTTTGCCCTTCCGAGATGGCTCATTATTGAACCTAACTGTCGACTATAAATAGGAATCTCATAACAAAGACACTGAGGTGACAAAACGCGTTTATATTGAAGCCTTAAACGGTCTGAAACGTCTATTATTATGCGATAATGTATTCCGTCGCTGTTTAACTTCTTAATATGTGGCGCGGAATTCTACATAATGATATTTCTATTACGATTTCGACAGGGTTAATCTGTACTCTTTCAGTTCTCAGTTAGGTTGAGTAAGGTGAGTAGTATCCAAGATTGTATTCGTGTAGACATTTTCAGTTTTGCCAATATATTTGAGGATAACGAAATGAAATTCACATACACATAGCACCCTCCATTATCTTAAATTTTCATATATACAGGGTGTCTACTTTTAAAAGGGCTGAACTTCAGGGGTAGAACATACATGAGATTTTAAACAAAAAAATTTTATTAAACACATATGTTTACGGTTACTCTTCAATTTAACATTTCTTGATTTCAAGGAATATCTCAAGTTTTTCCATGAAATCAATTATACTTCAGTTGTTCTTGTAGCCTCATAACAGTTGACCACATATCTCAAAACAGCAATAAATTTGCTACAAGATAAGAATATCTGTGCGTCAAAAAATTTCTCATTGCCAGCGTGTTAAGGAGACGAATATAACGATTCTGAAGTGAACAAAACCAGTCATATTTTTCCAATGGTTTTATTGACAGAAAATCATTAATTATAGACATGTTTTATTTCCAGCAAAAAATACCCAATTTAGTTGGCTTTCGAATGACCCTCTACATATTTTGCTCAATCGAAATATATTTTGTGAATGGACACTCGGTAAATTATGGAGTTACAAAATTCAGATTTGGCGAGACAATATTGATAATGATTGTGAGTTTCGAGTTCATACGTCAAGTAGTTATTGAGTTATCGATTTTCTAAGTTTTCATCCCCCAAATTCCAAACAGAGATTGTATCCGTTGTACTTTCAATGAATCTGGAAATGACACGAATTTGAATTCAGATTCTCAATTACTTTCAGTATTTTTATGTTATTTCCGCCTTTTTTCCAATGTTTCCATTTTTAGGTTTGTTATTTTTCATATTTTTTTGTTATATTAATGAAACTATGGAATCTTTCCAGAACTATAGAAAAACTGGATATGAATGAATAAAAAACTTAAATTTTACAAAGCCGAGTTTTAGAAAATTCCTTGTTCAATCGAAATATTTTCCTGTATATTTTGTGAATGACCACTCGGTAGATTATGGAGTAACAAAATCCAGATTTGGCGAGACAATATTGATAATGATTGTGAGTTTCGAGTTCATACGTCAAGTAGTTATTGAGTTATCGATTTTCTAAGTTTTCATCCCCCAAATTCCAAACAGAGATTGTATTCGTTGAACTGTTAATGAATCTGAAAATGATACGACATTGAATTCAGATTCTCAATTACTGTCCTTATTTTAATTTATTTCGCCTTTTTTCCAATGTTCCCTTTTTTAGGCTTGTTATTTTTCATATTTTTTCGTTTTATTAATGAAACTATGGAATCTTTCCAGAAATATAGAAAAACTGAATATGAATGAATAAAAAACTCAAATTTTACAAAGCCGAGTTTTAGAAAATTCCTTGTTCAATCGAAATATTTTCCTGTATATTTTGTGAATGGCCACTCGATGAATTATGAAGTAACAAAATCCAGATTTGGCGAGACAATATTGATAATGATTGTGAGTTTCGAGTTCATACGTCAAGTAGTTATTGAGTTATCTATTTTCTAAGTTTTCATCCCGCAAATTCCAAACAGAGATTGTATTCGTTGAACTGTCAATGAATCTGGAAATGATACGAATTTGAATTCAGATTCTCAATTACTTTCAGGGTTTTTCTTCTATTTCCGCCTCTTTTCATCTTTCCAGAACTATAGAAAAACTGAATATGAATGAATAAAAAACTTAAATTTTACAAAGCCGAGTTTTGGAAAATTCCTTGTTCAATCGAAATATTTTCCTGTATATTTTGTGAATGGCCACTCGATGAATTATGAAGTAACAAAATTCAGATTTGGCGAGACAATATTGATAATGATTGTGAGTTTCGAGTTCATACGTCAAGTAGTTATTGAGTTATCGATTTTCTAAGTTTTCATCCCCCAAATTCCAAACAGAGGTTGTATTCGTTGAACTGTCAACGAATCTGGAAATGATACGAATTTGAATTCAGATTCTCAATTACTTTCAGGATTTTTATTCTATTTCCGCCTCTTTTCATCTTCCCAGAACTATAGAAAAACTGAATATGAATGAATAAAAAACTTAAATTTTACAAAGCCGAGTTTTGGAAAATTCCTTGTTCAATCGAAATATTTTCCTGTATATTTTGTGAATGGCCACTCGATGAATTATGAAGTAACAAAATTCAGATTTTTCGAGACAATATTGATAATAATTGTGAGTTTCGAGTTCATACGTCAAGTAGTTATTGAGTTATCGATTTTCTAAGTTTTCATCCCCCAAATTCCAAACAGAGGTTGTATTCGTTGAACTGTCAACGAATCTGGAAATGATACGAATTTGAATTCAGATTCTCAATTACTTTCAGGATTTTTATTCTATTTCCGCCTCTATTTATATTTCCAGAACTATAGAAAAACTGAATATGAATGAATAAAAAACTTAAATTTTACAAAGCCGAGTTTTGGAAAATTCCTTGTTCAATCGAAATATTTTCCTGTATATTTTGTGAATGGCCACTCGATGAATTATGAAGTAACAAAATTCAGATTTGTCGAGACAATATTGATAATAATTGTGAGTTTCGAGTTCATACGTCAAGTAGTTATTGAGTTATCGATTTTCTAAGTTTTCATCCACCAAATTCCAAACGAAGATTGTATTCGTTGAACTGTCAATGAATCTGGAAATGATACGAATTCAAATTCAGATTCTCAATTACTTTCAGGATTTTTATTCTATTTCCGCCTCTTTTCATCTTTCCAGAACTATAGAAAAACTGAATATGAATGAATAAAAAACTTAAATTTTACAAAGCCGAGTTTTGGAAAATTCCTTGTTCAATCGAAATATTTTCCTGTATATTTTGTGAATGGCCACTCGATGAATTATGAAGTAACAAAATTCAGATTTGTCGAGACAAGATTGATAATGATTGTGAGTTTCGAGTTCATACGTCAAGTAGTTATTGAGTTATCGATTTTCTAAGTTTTCATCCCCCAAATTCCAAACAGAGGTTGTATTCGTTGAACTGTCAATGTATCCGGAAATGAAACGAATTTAAATTCAGATTTTCAATTATTTACAGAATTTTGATTCAATTTTGCCCTTTTTCCTTGATGTTCTCTTTTTTTGGTTTGTAATTTTTAAAATTTTTTTGTTATATTGATGAAACTTTGGAATCTTCGCAGAAGTATGAAGAAACTGAAGATGAATAAATGAAAAACTCAGATTAACAAGGCTGAGTTTCAGAAAATTCCTAACATTCACCCTCTACATATTTTGCTCAATCGAAATATATTCCTGTATATTTTGTGAATGGCCACTCGATAAATTATAAAGTAAAAAAATTCAGATTTGACGGGACAATATGGATGATTATTCTGAGTTTCAATTCCACACGTCTAGTAGTTATTAGGTTATCGATTTGTCAAGTTTTCATCCCCCAAATTCCAAACAATGATTGTACTACCAATAAATTTTGAAATGACTTATGTGCTTGCTGCTTGTCGTCTGTCATAATATCATGGCTAACAAGATAACAACGGAAAAGTCGAAATATTCCAAACCTAAATTTGCTCTATTTTGAAGTTTTTCATGAGAATTACTTCAATATTCAATGATAAAGAGCTTCAAAATAGAGCAAATTTGAGTTTGGAATATTTCGACTTTTTCGTTGTTATCTTGTTTGCCACGATATTAGGGCAGAAGACAAGCAGCAAGCACAAAATGTGATATGTCATTCGAAAGTCAACTAAATGGGGTATTTTTTGTTGTAAAGAAAACATGTCCATAATTAATGATTTTTTATCGATAAAACCATTGGAAAAATGGACTGGTTTTGTTCACTTCAGAATCGTGATATTCATCTCCTTACCATGCCCTCAATAAAAATTTTTTGGCACACAGAAATTCTTATCTTGTAGCAAATTTAATGTTGTTCCCAGATATGTAGTGAACCTTGATGAGGGCTACAAGGATAACAGAAGTATAATTGATTTTATTGAAAAATATTCCGCGAAATCAAGAAATGTTAAATTGAAGAATAACCGACAACATTTCGACCATGTGTCATATGACATTTTTTGTAGCAAATCTCCCGAAGTTTGGCCCTCTTAAAAGTAGTCACCCTGTATACAAAAAGGCAAAGAATTATGACTCATCATAAAATATGACGACAGGATCTCGAACAGCCTTCTCCTTATACATATCCTCCAACCTCTCCAGTTTTTCCAAACCCTCCGACGCTATCCGTATTATATCCGTCTTCCTCATTTTCAATTCCTTCCGGTCGGTTGTTGCAACGTCGAGTTGGTATCTGACTATCAAGTGTTGAAAATAGTTTGGATAGTTGCGATTCAGATACAAACACGATTTGAGCGCTTCCTCGTTCAAGCTTTCCTCAGTTTCCTCTTCGACGGCCATCCTTTGTATCTCTTCGAGGGATTCCAACTCGGAATCGTAATCGTCTGTGCCCGTTGCCGATAATTCTTGGTCTGATTTGTATTCTTGAGTTTTCGATACAGCCTCGATTATCTTCATGTTGATTCGTCTGAAGCGTTCGAGTTTTTCTTGTTCGTGATCTATATTTTTCGAGTTCGTATCTCCCGAGCCGTCTCGATACGTTTTTGAGGTTTGTGTACCCAAACAACTTTGTTCTGTTTCATTGGTTTGGTCTTGTGTTGTTTCATTATCTTTCTTGATTTTTTTCTGTTTGTTATTTCTTATCCTTCCGGTGTCCACCCTTGATGATATATTTTTGTATTGTGTGATGAATGTTTTTTTCGAATTGGTTCTCGTTTGATGCCTTATATTATTATTGTGTGTTATTTTCTGGATTTCATTCTTCTGGATTGATTTCGATGTTATTTCTCTTTGTTTATTAATATTTTTGCTATTTTCTGGTTTAGTAGCTACATATGTTATAGATGGAATTTTTGGTTCATTAGTATTTGATTTTTTTATATCCTCGTTTATTCCTAATTTTTCCTCAAGTTCATCGTCTCTGAGTTGTTTGGAAATGATGATATTTTTCACAGAGGAGATGAAGTTTCCATTGGTTTTTGAACGGATTATTTTCACCTCTTCGTGTTTGTGCTTTTTCGGAGATTCAATGGGTGGATTTTCTGACGAACTGGAATCCAAACTTTCATTCTCGTGGATGCTGGAAAGGGAATCTGATGGCTCGGGATCGGCTTCGAGTCTTCGAATCTCGCTTTTTCTCAACGTAGCAGAAGAACGCAGAAAAAACATCCTTCTTTAGCGACTATTTCACAGGAGAAATTTAGTGCAATTGATCATTCCATAAAATATATATTTTGAAAGTGTCATTTCTTCGTTAATGTCATTACTATCAAATTTATTCAATTCGATGACAATTTTTGAGCGCTCGTTCTTCTAACACGAGGGCTATATATTTCGCCTTAGTTTAAATTTTTTTTGACAGCTATTTCTTCAAATTGTTTCTGAACCTGGAAAATGCGAATCTTCCTACAAGGTGGATGAACGAGCGCTCAAAAGCTCCTGACCACACGGCAGTGCTTTTCGTTAATTTTTTTTCGTGGAGCTTTCGGGTAATTACAATATGAAGAGTTTTTAGTCCTCCAACTTTGCATTTTACCCGTTGTTCATCGCGGCAACATCAATCACCCGAGATCGATTTTAGAAGAGATGGCAGAACGCCAAGTGAACCCTTAGATCCTTCTTCGTGAATAACGGAATTATCCTTCCAGAGTTAAATATAATCTATTCATTTGGATGAAAGCTTCAATCTACCAATTAGCTATCGATTTTGTGCGTTCGACGGAAGGAAAACTCGTCACCATGGTGGAAAATTCCCTTTGTTGGATTGTTGGCATGATTCACTTCACCTCAACAAAAATTTGGAAATGTGGAGTGATGAGATTAAGTCAGATGAACTCGATGTAGCGTTTTCTCCCCTCTGTATATGGGGGACGTACATTTCCCAATTTCACTAATTACTCCCCGTTTGCCCTTTTACAGATGTGTCGTAAAATATGAAACGTTCAGTTTTCTTGTTATAAGAGCTCATAAAACGTTTTTACTGCGTTATGTCTCGGTTTCTTATATGAGTTTGCGGTCTGTTCCTAATCATAATCAGAGAAATGGAAACATTGAGTGAAATGTTCCAGACTGTTTCAGACGCAGAATTCTTAAAACTCGAAATCAATAATAATAATACCCACGAAGTGTTCATATTTGGAATCAGAAAGAATCATGGTGGCGACACGTTTGTGTTTATTTTCGATAATAACATGAACCGAATTGGGATATTATCCTTGACATTACTGCTGAAAATATTGCGTCTTTTCAGACGGGAAATATTTCAATGAAAACTTAATAAATATGGAAATAACATACTGCTCGAGCATGTATACGATCTAATATAAAATTTGCTTTCCTTAAAAATTTTTATTGAATTTTTTCCTACATATTCCACTGAAATGAAACACCGGGTGGTCCTTTCAACTGTCGACAGAATGTATGATTTAAAAAAAATAGGTTATTATGTGGAGGTTCTTGGGCCTAAACTCCCGAAATAAGGAAAAACAAATCAACAAAAATGTTAAGCTCAGAATTCAGAAAAATCTTCCTTCGCAGGTGAAGACTTTCTCCGGTAATAGTCTATTATTTAACGAGCGGTTATGTAGGTCATAGCTCATCAAGTGAGTTATGACCATTACCGCAAGTTGAATACTATACTTTATCTACGACTATAACAATTAATACTAGAAGATACAAGTACAGAGAAAGAACTTAATTTATAAATCTTAATAGTTACCTATAACAATGCATTATTTATGTTGATTGTGCTTCTTATCATAGAGTAGAAAGTCTATAGGGGCGATGCTTTATATTTAGTGTTAAGTTCACTAAAATATGCCAAAGAACATTCTCTGTGAACGATGACTTAATATTCTTACTGCTAAACCAATCTTGAAAATTGTTGTATACAACTTTATATTTGTTTTGGAATTTTTCGGTCAATAAATTCTGTATGGTTACATTGGCTGATTGTCTTATTTCTGGAGGTGTACATAATAATTCATCTTCACTATCTGAATTCATCTTTTTCAGCAAAACATCCACAATAATAATCAGGTTGTACTGTATTTTTACTTTACAAGTGATCGTATAGTGGATTAGTTACGTTATGTATGTTAACCAAATTACGCTTGATTCAATAGAAGTGATTGACGGGAAAATATGAAATTCAAAACAAATAGTTTTAGCACTCAAAATAACAAGTTTATTCATTGTAACGGTTCCCCAACTTCAGGTCCGAAAATAAGAATCAGGAAGGACCTGCGAGAAAACCTGATTCTTGTACATTGTATAACAATAGATAGACTGGTAAAGTTAAAACCCAGAGACCTCTCCCTTTATCTCGTTTAAATACCAACAAGTAAGGGGTATTCATAAATAGCAACAGGTTGACTGGTAAGAATTCTCTCATATGGTGTTCAAAAATGATTGAGTAGATCAAATGCTGCACAAATGACTCCTTAACCTTAATAGGCGATTATGTGCGAAAATTGTGAGTTATTCTTCGCAGGAATACAACTATCATTTGACGATTGATGATCTCCCACTGTGCAAGGAGAGGGGAATGCGACCAAAGATCCTTGTTATATATATTTCCAACGATGGGCAAGCCTTATTTAGTTAGGTTGCGTCTTAAGATAGTTGTCTCCCTGGTCAGTAGTCCCATCAAGTATTAGGTAAACAATATAAACAGTAAACAATAAACAAACGATAAACTATAACGGATAATAATGAGTGGAGAGTCGATTTGAAGTTCTCAATCAAGATAAGATGATGAAACAAAATGTCGACACTGGTGCTCAGGGCCGTATCTAGGTACTATTGCGCCTGTGGCAATATATTAGAAAGCGCCCCCCCCCCCATTTGCGTAGATTTTTTTCATCGATCATATTTTCTTATAGAATTTTTTTTTCATATTGCTTGTCATATACGTTGAGTATAAAAAAATCACTAGAATGATCTTTGCCAGATGAGATTGAAGATTCAATAAAAACTATGAAAAGTAACACTAAAATTTTAGTTTTATTAGATTTCATTCGAAAAAAGGACGCTCTGGGAAGTGAGAACTCAAGTTTGAAAATCCATATTTTCTTCATTGAACCATACATATTTCTTCTTCAAAGGAACAATATTATTATGTTAAAATACGAATGATTGAATATATCCAATGCCAGAATAATGTCACAAAAAATAACGAATACTCAGTACAACTCACCTTCAATAGCACAATTTATAATGCCCGAATCCAAAAGCACAATGGCACAAAAAAGTTTGAATATAAAAAAACTGAAAACTCATAACACTCATAAATCTGGATACACACTAAACGAACATTGAAATTTGAATGTTTTGTTCTTCTCTTCACAATTGAAAGAAATCAATATTTATGTAGAATAGAATAAGATTCTAAAGCTCAAAACTCTGATTGGTGAATTTTTGGCAATAAAAATCGTTTTTAAAATACCGCAGATGTGGCCTAAAAATCTAAACAAATCGATCATTATGAACCATCATCATCAAAGAAGCCGCCCTCCTAAACAAGCTGGATGCGATAAGGGATGTAGTGTAAGTAACTCATAAAAGGGCTGTGCTTGGAATCGCATGGCGATATTGACGATTGTAATATTCATGATCAGAGTGCGGCATCTTTGAAAATTTTTTATAATAATTGAACCATATTTCTTGTATTTCTGACCTTATTGCATTCTCATTCTGTACTTTGAATATCAATGTTTCGAAATGTTGTGATCGAATTACTTACTTACTCAACTGTGTTGTCATCTTTCGAATAATTTTTTCTATTCTATTTTTTTATTTTTTATATTTTTTGGCGCCCCTTCGGACCTTGCGCCCGTGGCAAGTGCCACCCTTGCCACGCCCTAGATACGGCCCTGCAGTGGTGCTTATGAATATCCTTAATATTTGCTGAAAACTACAACGATCACATATAGTATTATTCAAAGAAAATGGCATAACTCAGATATGATTAGAGAAGGTGATTATTAAACAATCGTTAATACAAGAAAGTTCTTGTGGAAAGCAATTAGGAATTTAATACACATGGTCAGTTAGAATCAGTAAATAATATGGAATAGACTTGATAATGAAGTAAGAAAAATGGATACAAAACAATACACAAGAAGCAAACAAACATAATAAAATACGTTGAGTAGAAGCAAATGAAGGTCTTGTGAATTAAAGGTAAATACCTGAGATGACGCATGTAAGTAATGGAAATCGTTGAATAAAAGTGTAGAAAGTTAGGAGAAGCCTGTATATGAATAATGATAACGTCGTAATTATAAATATGTTGTTACTCACATGTTAAAATCCAAGTATCTCCTCCACTCTCGAGGGTTTAAGATCAACCAACTCACCAACCAACCCTGTTTTACCTTCAAAAAATAAGATATTCCTGTCGAACTCAAAAACCCAAGCCAAGAGTTCAGAGCCAAGAGAGCCAAAAAGAGCTTGGGAGATTAGGATAGCTTGTCAGTTTTTCAAAAAGCTTCTGAGACCCCCAGATTTTTCCTTAATCGGACGGGCTCTGCAATCCTGATTAGGTAGATTACTGTAAATAAATATAAAATAGCGTTGCGCAAATGTCAGATTTGCACAAGGTATCAACTTGATTTGGTAAAACGTCGAAATTATTCAAGTGACCTCCCCTAAATACCAATAATGGACTGTTCCCTTTCGACCAATCGGCTTGTTCAGAAGCACAGACCCAGGGAGTTATAGTAGTGAGTTATTATAACCCACGTTGTTTATTTACAGATACTATTAATTGCTCAAAAGTAGTATATACCTTTCACGACCCCAAGAGACACCCCCATGAAGAAATCGAACTCGCGATGGAGTAACGGCCTTCCTCCCCCCACCCCAAACTCCAAATATCCCGATTTCCGAGAGGAATCCGACAATAATGTGAAATTTTCTATTGCAGGAACGTATGCCCCGTCACATTCGAGAGGAGAGCGCCATGAAATATAAATGAAGCTGCTATAAACGTGATACGGTCACGTGGGGGTGACTATGGCATCTTCATGCCCCTTCCGACGACGTGCCTCTACGCATGTCGCGTCGTCCGACGGCGCGTCCCTGAAGAGGTCCCTGACGGCCAGACAATCCTCGATCCAGATCCCCCAAGGCGAGCCGGAGCCGGATGACGATGACAGGAATACGCTCAACCTCAAGCATCTCAACGCCGCCATCCTTTTATTGACGTCCCCCCCGGTAAGGATTAAGACGAATGAGGGTCTTTTTGAAACCCTCCCTTCATGATACCCCCACATTTCGGTGCTTTCCATCATCGCTTCATGACTTAAGTAAGGTGGACATAATCATAACGTGTCGCCGCTTTTTCGCTTTTTAACTTCATATTCAGTTTGATAAGGAGAGGATCGTTGGCATCTCGCTATGAATAAAGACCTTCTAATGAATATTCACAAAATAAAGTGAAAAACCTCGGTGGTATATAAAAGTAAATTCCACCGTCGTGAGAATTGCCGTTCTTTGAAGAAGATTGCCGTGTCATATCGGGGCGAGTGGGACGAAGGTTTCTCTCCGTCACCTTTTGCGGCCGGCGACAATGGGAATTTCCAGCAGTAATCATTTCCTTTGAACGCGAATGAAAAGGGAAGAAAGCCTTAGAGGGCACGGAGAAGCCGCATTAGGAAGTAGTTCAATGAAAACGTTATTTTCCAACATTCGTTCTCATTTGATATTTCTGATAATGAATTCCTGTTATTTAAACGCAACTATTGTTATCACAACAGGAAAATACCGCTTTGAATGTCAGGAGAATTTGGAGTATCTTGAAAAATGGGGATGATGATTGAATATTGCAAAAGATTAGGTCTGAAAACTGAAATAATAAAGAAAAAGAAAAAATAATGCATTACAAAAATTACAAAATAGCACTCGAATACTGACAGGAAGTATCCTGAAATACAACAAGAAAATACCGTTCTTGATGTCTGAAAAATAGAGAGTGTCCTAAACAATTGAGATGATGATTGAATATTGCAAAAAATTAGGTCTGAAAACTAAAATAATAAAGAAAAAAAAAATGCATTACAAAATTTACAAAATAGCACTCGAATACTGACAGGAAGTATCCTGAAATACAACAAGAAAATACCGTTCTTGATGTCTGAAAAATAGATAGTGTCCTGAACAATTGAGATGATGATTGAATATTGCAAAAAATTAGGTCTGAAAACTATAATGATAAAGAAAAAAAATACATTACAGAAATTCCAAAAAAGCACTCGAATACTGACAAGAAGTATCCTGAAATACAACAAGAAAATTCCGTTCTTGATGTCTGAGAAATAGAGAGTGTCCAAAACAATTGAGATGATGATTGAATATTGCAAAAAAATTAGGTCTGAAAACTAAAATAATAAAGAAAAAGAAAAAACAATGCATAACAAAATAGCACTCGAATACTGACAGGAAGTATCCTGAAATACAACAAGAAAATACCATTCTTGATGTCTGAAAAATAAAGAGTGTCCTAAAAAATTGAGATGATGATTGAATATTGCAAAAAATTAGGTCTGAAAACTAAAATAATGAAGAAAAAGAAAAAACAATGCATTACAAAAATTACAAAATAGCACTCGAATACTGACAGGAAGTATTCTAAAATACAACAAGAAAATACCGTTCTGAATGTCTGAAAAATTGAAAGTGTCCTAAAAAACTGAGATGATTATTGAATATTGCAAAAAATTAGGTCTGAAAACTAAAATAATAAAGAAAAAGAAAAAACAATGCATTACAGAAATTACAACATAGCACTCGAATACAGACATTAGGTATACTGAAATACAACAAGAAAATACCGTTTTGAATGTCTGAAAAATTGGGAGTGTCCTAAAAAATTGAGATGATGATTGAATATTGCAAAAAATTAAAATAATGAAGAAAAAGAAAAAAAAAACAATGCATTACAAAAATTACAAAATAGCACTCGAATACTGACAGGAAGTATTCTAAAATACAACAAGAAAATACCGTTCTGAATGTCTGAAAAATTGAGAGTGTCCTAAAAAACTGAGATGATGATTGAATATTGCAAAAAATTAGGTCTGAAAACTAAAATAATAAAGGAAAAGAAAAAACAATGCATTACAAAAATTACAAAATAGCACTCAAATACAGACATCAAGTATACTGAAATACAACAAGAAAATACCGTTTTGAATGTCTGAAAAATTGGGAGTGTCCTAAAAAATTGAGATGATGATTGAATATTGCAAAAAGTTAGGTCTAAAAACTAAAATAATGAAGAAAAAGAAAAGACAATGCATTACAAAAATTACAAAATAGCACTCGAATACAGACATTAAGTATACTGAAATACAACAAGAAAATACCGTTCTGAATGTCCTAAAAAATTGAGATGATGATTGAATATTGCAAAAGATTAGGTCTTAAAACTAAAATAATAAAGAAAAAAAAAAGACAATGCATTACAAAAATTACAAAATAGCACTCGAATACAGACATTAAGTATACTGAAATACAACAAGAAAATACCGTTCTGAATGTCTGAAAAATTGGGAGTGTCCTAAAAAATTGAGATGATGATTGAATATTGCAAAAAGTTAGGTCTAAAAACTAAAATAATGAAGAAAAAGAAAAGACAATGCATTACAAAAATTACAAAATAGCACTCGAATACAGACATTAAGTATACTGAAATACAACAAGAAAATACCGTTCTGAATGTCCTAAAAAATTGAGATGATGATTGAATATTGCAAAAGATTAGGTCTAAAAACTAAAATAATAAAGAAAAAGAAAAGACAATGCATTACAAAAATTACAAAATAGCACTCAAATACAGACATTAAGTATACTGAAATACAACAAGAAAATACCGTTCTGAATGTCTGAAAAATTGGGAGTGTCCTAAAAAATTGAGATGATGATTGAATATTGCAAAAAACTAGAATAATAAAGAAAAAGAAGAAAAAATGCATTGCAAAAATTACAAAATAGCACTGGAATACTGACAGGAAGTATCCTAAATAACAACAATGCTCTCCGGAAGAACTAGCCGGAAACTTCCAGTGAAATTCCAAGAAAAAAAATGTCGGCTACACTCTCAAAATCAATTTAATAGGAAATGCAAGCAAATCCAGTTAAATACTAGATAACTACAGAAAATTCCTGTAAAAGCCAGGTTATAAACTTCGAATACAACTAACTGGTATTGTAATATACAGGGTGTCCCAAAATGAATGGATACTTCTGTAACACTGTATAGAAGAGCTATTGGACTCTCTGAAAAAAACACAAAAAAAAATCTATCCCTACTAGAAATATTTTTTTCAAAATATTGATTTCTTGCACTTCACGTTACGTTTCTGTGTAACACGCTCACAAATTAACCAAATCAATCAGTTTCTTCATGGTGAAATAAGTTATGAAGATGTATTGTACCATTTCGAAATTTACATGAAAGGCGGATATTTTTTTTTGAGTTGGCCGCACAGTCTTTCTCGAATTTTATTTCCACCATGAACGATTAAACTTCCACATTATGAAATATTCATCACATTTTATGATGAAATTTGAAGTTGGATATTTTTTTCCAAAAAAGTTACAACAGATATCTATACGGTTTTCAACACATCTTTTGGTAATTTAATGAAGAATATTTCACCATGAAGAAACTGATGGATTTGATCCACTTGTGAGCGTTATACACAGAAATTCGACGTGACATGCATCATTATTTTGAAAAAAAAAAATTTCTAGTGGGGATAGATTTTTTTCGTATATTTTTCAGAAGGTCCAATAGCTGTTCTATATAGTGTTACAGAATTATCCATTCATTCTGGGACGCCCTGTATAAACGATAGTTTGATTAAATCGATACTACAGTGCCGTTATAAGTAAAAAGTAATTCATGTTTTAGTTTAGTGTTCATTATTAGGAATTCTTGTAAAAACTGAAGTTTGAAGCTTGGAATACAACAATCTAGTTTGTTTATCAAACAGGAAATTCCTGTAAATAGTCACGCATATTCCGGTTTTCGTCACACTATTATTTTCCTGTTGATAAAATCAACAAATATTCCTGCTGACGCTTATATCATATATAATTTCCTGTTGTATACCCTGGAAAATTTCTCGGAGTGCGTTTGATTCTACCAAAAATGACAATTTATCGTTTTATGATTGGAAAACCTCTTTGTTTCGCGATTTTAGGACCTACCGTTATCTCAGCGACGCTCTGCGTCCGAAACAGCGAACAACCCGGACGATTTGGTCCTTGAAATTTCGTTTCATTATTCTCCCGAAAGCGGACCCTGAGTATTCCAATCGATACTGTGTAATTTTATCAGATCTTGCAGATGACGATCCGAGATCGGGGTGGGGGGCGCTCCCATTGTCCCTTACGCTTTGATATCTCCCAAAGAGTACTTTCTGGGAGTTAGATCGGTCTTTATTTCGGTTCCGGTGTCGTTTGCCGAGGCACTGACCCAGTTCTGGTTAAACAGAAGTGCGTTTAACGAAGCTAAACCGTTCCAGGAACAATGGAACGTCGAGTTCTCTTGAGAACCATTGACGAATCGATCTATAAGTGTGGAATTCGTTAATTGAGCGAATGAAATTGTCGAAAACTTCTGAATATAACTAATTGGAAGGTTTTAAATACAACTAATTGGCGAATGCGCCGGTTCTATTCATTTTGTAAACATTTATTTCTTCAATAACTCCTTGATGAAATTTTCTTTATATTATATTTAGGTAATTGGAAAGCAATTTAAATTCTATAATTGATTGCGTTGGAGAAAAGATTGTCACAAAAAAATGATCAAACTGGTTGATTTTTATGATGCATCATATACAGGATGTCCCAAGTTCGAGTCCTTCTAGACCTTTCTAGAAAATCGGTCCTATTTGAAATCTCAAAATTTGGAGTGTGATATTGTTCGACTTTATCTACTGAGCTAAACTATTCTTGAAGCCTATACACATTCAGTTATACAGGGAGTGAAAATAAATTTCCCGAAAAATTTTTTTTGCCTTTTTTCTTCCCTTATATGATCAAATATTCAATTTTAAAAATATTTCTATTCGAATCGTTGCATTTAACGAAATAGTTTCCAAAATATAAAAAAAAACCATAACTTTTATTTTTCAAATTAGAACCCTATTTGTTTAAATATTGCATTGGATTCTGCAACGAAAAATAATGGTGTTCAAAGTAGTTTATGCTTCTGAATTGAATAATTCCTGAGTTATTGAGGATTTTCTGAATTTATGTCGTACGTAGAGAAAAATTCAGAAAATCTGTTTTTTAACATCGGGAATTATTGGGAAAATTCATCTTGTATGAACACAGATTATTGTTATATGAAAGATTCTATGAATTTTTTTCTACGTACGACATAAATTCAGAAAATCCTTAATGACACAGGAATTATTCAATTTAGGAGCATAAACTACTTTGAGCACTGTCATTATTTTTCTTCGCAGAATCCAACGCAATCATAAAAAAATAGGAATCTAGTTTAAAAAACAAAAATTATAATCTAAAGGGAATTCTCAAATTTCATAATCTGCAGACTAAAGATTGAAAATCTTCCATTTTGAAACTTTTTGACAATGATTAAGAAATTAAATCTTTCGTTCATTTTGAGAACATAATTATAGTATCTACATGTATCAAAAGATATGAGGTTTATGTGAAATATTATTGCTTCCTTTCTCTACATACATTAACAGCGTTCCAAACCATGATCGTATTCTCTGATCTAGGATCTAATTTTGACTTTCTCATGTTTTTAAGGATTCAATTATATGCAGTACATCCAAATGTCTTGATTTTTTGCAAAATAGGTTTCTCCTTATACCAAACTTCTCCTGGGTTCTTTTGTTCTGACAGCTTTTCCCCACATTTTCTTTCAATTTGACAATATACAATTTTCCTTTCAGAATTCCTTGGAGAATACACACACCATTCTTCATTATGACTTTTCCATCACTAAATTTAACTTTATTGTCATAAATAACTGATACTACAACGAAACTTATATTTTCATTTGTACCATCCGTAGTAGAAATTGCATTACTTTTTGATATTCTTCTGTATAGAATAATATGTACATTGAACAATCAGTCCTGCCTTTACACAGCAAATATTTTTTTTTTACGAACGGTAATCCAATTCATGTCAATTTCACAAATTCCGTTATTCCTTCCTTTAATAGCTGAAACTAAATATTGTTATCGTGAGGTTGGGAATTCAATTGAAATCGTTACTTACCTTCACATTACAAAAACATTGAAGACTGGCGGATGGAGATTGACGGATGAAAGCTGAGGGAGCCGCCTACTGGGCGTTTCTGACCATATTCAAAAGCATATCTTGCAAAAATGGTGAGAAGCGTATGTAAACCTGTGGTTCTTCGAGATTCGATTCCGACTCGATTCATTCCTCCAGATGGTATGCAATTTGCATACCATTTCTTGAAAATACCTCATATGGTTTTCATCGATTTTGGCCATTTCCGAACATTATTTTAAAATACTTCCAGGTGGGCTAGACAGATCGTTTGGGCATCGTTGGAAAGCCCGTTTTTTCTTGTGAAAAACACGGGGTTATGGGTCTCTCAACGACCGCTGCGCGGTCTTATTTTTCAGTATCCTAACGTGCCATATACGATTTCAAATGGTAGGCGGGTATCTATCTGTGGTTTGATTCTTTTGACTCTATGCGTCCTAGGAGCTTCAAGTGTATGTATAGAGATAGATTATGCATATCTCCTTTTTTTTCAGTTTTTTTTTCGATATTTTGAAAACGAAAAAGTTCTTAGATTGATGCAGCAAAAAATGGGTTTTCTAAAATTCCTTGCTGTCGCAGTTTGGTAGCCGGTCTTTCTCATTGGATAATGTGTATCACACACCTAGAACGTGAAATATTAATATACCGCATTCTGGGCTGGCGATTAATCAATAGGCGCGTATATAAAGGGGCCGGGTTCGACCTTCTAGCACATTTCTGATCGAGGTAATTCCTGTTATAACAAGTCTAATTTATTATTTTGTGGAATTATTAGAATACCGCTGGAAAATTGACAAAATTCATAACTAATTCCATTCAAAAACGATAAAATTTATGAAATCTTTTCAGGATCTCCATCATATCTTCAAACGAAAACTAGTGAATAGCCTCGCCTGAGTCTAGATTTCTAATCAAACGATATACTGCTGGATACTAATTACTGCTGAGCTCGAGCAAAAGGTCGATGTAACTCCTGCACTAATTGGAAATCGGATCCTTATTCGACGAAATTGGAGCTCATCAATTATGCTGCCATATACAACCAATCTGTTTAGCCTAGTCGATAAATTCTAGCCGAATTATCCAACCGGTGATTCGGTTCCTCAATTATTCAAGGTGGAACTAGACGCACTATTTCGCCTGCTCAGATCGTGAGACTTCCACAAAATCGATAGTTCTTCGATTTCCATGTCGACATTAGTTTCTTAATTGTGGAATTATTTTATATGCGTGCAACTAACAAGAAATTTCCGCGAAATAAAACTCGAGTAACGGTCACTTTGCTAGAGGAATTTTATTCGAGCTTCGAAATGAACGAATCGACAGTTTTGTGTTCCCACCTCATGAGCAGTTGAAATGGTTTAATTTGATCTATACACCTCGACGATAAAATATAGTTATGAGGAAAAGCGTGATATCATATCCCATCTTTATTCGCACATTTCACCATGGTTTTTGAGGACAGTCTATATAATATTTTGCGCCCTTCGCCTTCCACGATTAAATTCAGCAAGCGTAACCTTTCCACGTTTGATTATGCAGCTCCATATTAAGCGGATGCCCAGCATTCAAACGTCCGACATTATTGCGTTTGGGCAAACATAATTTTACATAAATTGTTTTTGTTAACACGACATGAATTTCTACAAATATTGTCTCGGAATAAAAGCTGACTTCAGCGGATTATTTATTATCATGATGCAGTCGGCCTTATGATGAATAGGCATTATTCGGAAAATTTTCATTCGTGATGGTGGAGAAACTCAGAAATTTCATATTCAAAAGTTCGGCTGGGAGAATTAAATTCAAATATGTATATACATAAAATGTAATATATTTTGATAACTCTTGGATATAATTTATTTTAAACACGATAGATTTGTTTCCAAATGAAATATTGAACGTATGCCAAATTATATCTGAAAATATTGAGAAAATCCGAATATCATAATTATTTTCTAAAAATATAAGTATATGTAAATATTGAGGAAACCCAAATATCATAATTATTTCCTGAAAATATTGGTGTATCGAAATATTGAGGAAATCCAAATATCATAATCATTTTCTAGAAATATTAGTTCATAATATATCGAAATATCGAGGAAAGCCAAATATTATAGTGATTTTCTGAAAATATTAGTATATCGAAATATTGAGGAAATCCGAATATTATAATTATTTTTTAAAAATATCAGTATATCAGAATATTGGGGAAATACAAATATCCTAATTATTTTCTGAACATATTAGTATATCGAAATATTGAGGAAATCCAAATATCATAATTATTTTTAGAAAATATCAGTACATATATTGAAATATTGAGGAAATCCAAATATCATAATTATTTTTTTGGAAATATCAGTATATCGAAATATTGGGGGAATTCAAATATCATAATTATTTTCTAAAAATATTAGTATATCGAAATATTGAGAGAATCCAAATATCAAGATTATTTTCTAATTAGTATACCGCAATATTGAAGAAATCCAAATATTATAATTATTTTCTAAAAATATTATTATATCGAAACATTGAAGAAATCCAAGTATCATATTTATTTTCTAAAAATATTAGTTTAACGCAATATTGAGGAAATCCAAATATCATAATTATTTTCTAAAAATATTCCTATAGCGAAATATTGAGGAAATCCAAATATCATAAATATTTTCTGAGAATATCGAAATATTGAGGAAATCCAAATATCATATTTATTTTCTGAACATATTACTATATCGAAATATTTAGGAAATCCAAATATCATAATTATTTTTTTGGAAATATCAGTATATCGAAATATTGAGGGAATTCAAATATCATAATTATTTTCTAAAAATATTAGTATATCGAAATATTGAGAGAATCCAAATATCAAGATTATTTTCTAATTAGTATACCGCAATATTGAAGAAATCCAAATATTATAATTATTTTCTAAAAATATTATTATATCGAAATATTGAAGAAATCCAAGTATCATATTTATTTTCTAAAAATATTAGTTTAACGCAATATTGAGGAAATCCAAATATCATAATTATTTTCTGAAAATATTCCTATAGCGAAATATTGAGGAAATCCAAATATAAATATTTTCTGAGAATATCGAAATATTGAGGAAATCCAAATATGTATCATAATTATTTTCTAAAAATATTAGTTTATCGAAATATTGAGGAAAGCCAAATATCATAATCATTTTCTGAAATGATAAGTATATCGAAATATTGAGGAAACTCAAATATTATAATTATTTTCTGAAAATATTGGTGTATCGAAATATTGAGGAAATCCAAATATCATGATTATTTCCTGAAAATATTAGTATGTATATCGAAATATTGAGGAAATCCGAATATTATAATTTTTTTTTTAAATATTAGTATTTCGAAATATTGGGGAAATACAAATATCATAATTATTTTCTGAACATATTACTATATCGTAATATTGAGGAAATCCAAATATTATAATTATTCAAAACAAATATTAGTACATATATTGAAATATTGAGGAAATCCAAATATCATAATTATTTTTTTGGAAATATCAGTATATCGAAATATTGAGGGAATTCAAATATCATAATTATTTCCTTAAAATATTAGTATATCGAAATATTGAGGGAATCCAAATGTCATGATTATTTTCTAATTAGTATATCGAAATATTATGGAAATCCAAGTATCATATTTATTTTCTGAAAATATTAGTTTAACGCAATATTGAGGAAATCCAAATATCATAATTATTTTCTAAAAAATTCCTATAGCGAAATATTGAGGAAATCCAAATATCATAAATATTTTCTGAGAATATTAGATCTTTGTTTATCGAAATATTGAGGAAATCCAAATATGTATCATAATTATTTTCTAAAAATATTAGTATATCGAAACATTGAGGAAAGCCAAATATCATAATCATTTTCTGAAAAGATAAGTATATCGAAATATTGAGGAAACTCAAATATTATAATTATTTTCTGAAAATATTGGTGTATCGAAATATTGAGGAAATCCAAATATCCTAATTATTTTCTTGAAATATTAGTTCATAATATATCGAAATATTGAGGAAATCCAAATATGATAGTTATTTCATGAAAATATTAGTATGTATATCGAAATATCTAGGAAATCCGAATATTATAATAATTTTTTTAAATATTAGTATGTATATCGAAATATTGGGGAAATACAAATATCATAATTATTTTCTGAACATATTACTATATCGAAATATTGAGGAAATCCAAATATTATAATTATTTTTAAAAAATATCAGTACATATATTGAAATATTGAGGAAATCCAAATATCATAATTATTTTCTAAAAATATTAGTATATCGAAATATTGAGGGAATCCAAATATCATAATTATTTTCTAATCAGTATATGGAAATATTGAGGAAATCCAAATATCATATTTATTTTCTAAAAATATCAGTTTAACGCAATATTGAGGAAATCCAAATATCATAGTGATTTTCTAAAAATATTCATATAGCAAAATATTGAGGAAATCCAAATATCATAAATATTTTCTGAGAATATTAGATCTTGGTTTATCGAAATATTGAGGGAATCTAAATATGTATCATAATTATTTTCTAAAAATATTAGTATATCGAAATATTGCGGAAAGCCAAATATCATAATCATTTTCTAAAAAGATTAGTTTATCGAAATATTGAGGAAATCCATATATGTATTATAATTATTTTCTAAAAATATAAGTACATATATCGAAATACATATTGAGGAAATCAAAATATCATAATTACTTTCTAAAAATATTAGCATATATCGAAATATGGAAAAAATCCAAATATCACATGTAATTCTGAAAAGATTAATTAAGTATTTACTAATGTTTCATGGAATAATTGACGAGAATTGGAATCTCTCTCTGACTGAGTCCCCAGAAAGCTAATTTAATTATTGTGAAGGGGTGTGTTGACGAACGCAGCCTTTGATTTATACTTAATGAGACTTCGGTAACTCCTGTTGGTCCAATTCCAGTCGTGACAGCGGGAAAATTGGGCCTTTCGAGTCAGCAATGCATGATTAAATTGGCGAATTCGAGCAGAATCGTAAATCACTGCGAAACAAGATGTACTTTGGTGGAATCAAAATGTATCATCTGTCCTATTTTGGGTGAGGTTCCAAGAACACCTTCACTAATTTACTCGAAACGTATTTTCTCGTATATATCGACCCGTTTACACGCAAATGTCTTAATACAGCCAACCCCCAGCCGGCGAAACATAAACTGCGCCTTTACAGCCTCCCGCTATCATATTACACTTAGTCTTTGTTGTGCAGATTTCCGACGCTATAGCTGAAGGAAATGATAATCGGACCCGAATTCGAAACGGGAATAATGGAGGCCGCGGGCGGTCGAATTTCCTTTGAGTCCCTTTTGATTAAAATATTAGATTTGTATCCGAAAGTTGCCTCGTTTGTTTTGCTTCCTCTGGTTGCGGGAAACGGAGAGGGAAAACGCGGCAGGCGGCATTATGATAATTTTTCCGCACCGGAATATCGCGTAATGCAGCGTAATCGCAATTTGTTGAACGAGGTGGGCGTTTCCGGAAAACGCGAGGGATTCAATTTTATGTTGCTTTATATTTTTGAGACTCTCGGATCTCGTTTTGTATAATGTGTTAATGAATATCGTGGTTTATTATATCTTTAGCTTTTTGGGGGCTCTGTTGAGCAAAATCGGGAAGTGACTCATCAATATGATAGTATTTTTTGAGGGGTATCCAAATATGATATTGGAAAAACTATCGAACCAAAGAATGAAAAGTTATTGATGGAAAACCATTTTTCCAAAAAAAATAAGAAGGTCGAAAGACGATTTTCTCAATATAATGGTGATTTTATATTTATTTCAAGCAATTCCATTAAAAATCAACCTGGGGAAATTCAGATTCCATATTCGGAAAATATATCCATGTTGTCTGTGGTTCAATCAATATTTGATTGTCAAAATTTGAAGTTTTTATTGTCGTGTATAATAGAAGCGAAAATATGAAGCCTGAATTTTCATTCAATGCCCTCAATATGTTCACTCTTCGAGAAAGTTGGGATTTTTTTGAATTATTTAAAAAGTAACAAAAATAATACAGAAACTGTTAAAAGTGCCTGCTTCTCACTTCTTCGCACTTTCTGAGGCAATCCCAACTTTCTCCAAGGACTTACCATGTTGAGAGCTTTGAACAAACATTCAGGCTTAATATTTTCGCTTCCTTCATAATCGAGAATGAAAACTTCAAATTTTGACAATCAAATATCGATTGAATCACAGACAACTTGGATATATTTTCCGGATATGCAATCTGAATTTCCTCAGGTTGATTTTGAATGGAACTGCTTGAAATGAATATACAACCACCATAATATTCACATATTCGGATTCAGAAACGAAAACCAGCCACATTTGCAAAAAAATTTTTTTGGAAAAACGGTTTTTCCTTAATTAATTTTCATGCCTTGGTTCCATAGTTTTTCTCATAAAATATTTGGATAGCCCTCAAGAAATACTATTATATTGATGGGTTTTTCAAATTTGCAGGAACAGAATTTTCTTAATTTTTAATTTTGTTTCCTACTTGAGTGTTTATTATGTTACATATTCCTTTGTGAATGTACGTTTTCATTATAATTTAAAACCATCAAATTTTTACTGGCAATAACATTTCTCCTGAATTAACGCAATTGTAGTTTTATTTTATTTGCGTTCATTAAAGACTTCATTCGAAAAATTTCCATCCTTGATGGTGGAAAAACTTCAAAGTTCGGCTGGGAGAATTAAATTCAAATATGTACAATGAACGTACGCCAACTTATATCTGAAAATATTGAGGAAATCCAAATATAATTATTCATAATTTTTCGAAAATATAAGTATATCGATATATTGAGGAAATACAAATATCATAATTATTTCCTAAAAGTATCAGTGTATCGAAATATTGAGGAAATCCAAATATCAGTATTATTTTCTGAAAATATAAATATATCGAAATATTGAGGAAATCGAAATATTAAAATTATTTTCTAAAAATATTAGTATATCGAAATATAGGGGAAATCCAAGTATGATAATTATTTTTTTTAAAATATTGGTATATCAATAGTGAGGCAATCCAAATATCATAATTATTTCCCAAAAATATAAGTAGGTATATCGATATATTGAAGATATTCAAATATCATAATTATTCTCTGAAAATATTAGTAAATCCCAATATTGAGGAAATCCAAATATCATACTTATTTTCTGAAAATATTAGTCATCGAAATATTGCGGAAATCCAAATATCAAGTTATTTTCTAAAATATTAGTACATCGAAATATTGAGGAAATCCAAATATCATAATTATTTTCTAAACATATAAGTACATCGAAATATTGAGGAAATTCAAATATCATAATCATTTTCAAAAAATATTAGTTATCGAAATATTGCGGAAACCCAAATATCATACTTATTTTCTAAAAATATTAGTTATCGAAATATTGCGGAAATTCGAATATCAAGTTATTTTCTAAAATATTAGTACATCGAAATATTGAGGAAATCCAAATATCATAATTATTTTCTAAAAAATATAAGTACATCGAAATATTGAGGAAATTCAAATATCATAATTATTTTCTAAAAATATTAGTTATCGAAATATTGAGGAAATCCAAATATCGAAATTATTTTCTGAAAATATTAGTGCATCCAAATATTGAGAAAATCTGAATATCATACTTATTTTCTGAAAATATTAGTTATCGAAATATTGCGGAAATCCAAATATCAAGTTATTTTCTAAAATATTAGTACATACATCGAAATATTGAGGAAATCCAAATATCATAATTATTTTCTAAATATATAAGTACATCGAAATATCGAGGAAATTCAAATATCATAATTATTTTCTAAAAATATTAGTTATCGAAATATTGAGGAAATTCAAATATCATACTTATTTTCTAAAAATATTAGTTATCGAAATATTGCGGAAATCCAAATATCAAGTTATTTTCTAAAATATTAGTACATCGAAATATTGAGGAGTTCCAAATATCATAATTATCCTCTAAAAATATAAGTACATCGAAATATTGAGGAAATTCAAATATCATAATTATTTTCCCAATAATTCTAAATAAAATATGGGAAAATATTATGGAGTATATTTTGCAAGAAAAGAAAAGTTCGAATGAAGAAAAAAATGGTGATGAATCGTCTTTAGACCTTTTTTATTTTGAAAACCAGTTAAATTTGCAAAAAATTTTTTTTGGAAAAACGGTTTTTCCTCAATTACTTTTCATGCCTTGGTTCGACAGTTTTCCTATAAAATCTTTGGATAGCCCTTGAGGAAAACTATCATATTGATGGATAACTTTTCAATTTTGCTCAAAGGAAAAGTCACAAATCCAGTGACCCGCTCAAGTGAAACACCCTGTACCTTTTCACTATTTTGTAATTAGGTACAGAAACTTTTGATTTTTTTATTTTGTGTCCTACTTCTTTCTGAATACCTACACGTTTTCATTATAATTCAAAACCATCTGATTTTTCGGCTTTGACATTTTTTCTAAATTAACGCAATTGCAGTTTTAATTTTTACGCGTTCATCAAACCTACAGAAAACTAGACGAATGTAAACTCCGATTGCAGCCTAAAACTTCGGACCACTTTTTCCCCCTAATCCCCCCTCAACCCTTGCCTAAATTAAAACATTTTCAATCCCTTGTCAGTTCGGTTCGCATCGCTCCACGATTCGGAATAATTCCCGAGAAAGAAAAAAAGAGAGAAACCCGGAACTCTCCCGTTTTTGCGATCTACCGAATTCTGATGGAGAAAATGCCCATTTCCGAGCTGTTTGAATAATTAAGCCGGAAAAGTTCGCGAAACCGGGCCGGCCATGTTTCCTAATGAACCGTCCGAAATCAATCGATGGAACGGGAGAAATTTCGAAGATGGCCTACCTTTTGACATGTTGAATACTTTGTATCCTCAGACCCGGAATAAATTCTCCAGAATCGATAAAACCGTAGGGAAAGATAAAATTATGATGTATTGTCTTCCGAGTGAAATATATCTACATACTTCCGTTTTATGGCTTTAGACATGTTGAATAATTGTTCCACGAAGCGAGGTCGTAGGTCGTAAATCTGTCTAGGATGTTCGTGTATCGTCGGATATTTCTTGGGAGCCATCATATTGTTTTTTGGGAAAAATAGATCAACTCGAAATTTGATGTAGATTCATCTCCGATAGATCGATATTGTGGCATATAAGTTTATACATGACATTACAAAGTGCTCAGAAAGTTTTCTCGATAAAACCGATTTGGAAAATTTCATTGTTTTCGAAGAAAATGTACAGGGTGTTTCACGTAAGCGGGTCACTGAATTTTGTGACTTATCCTTTGAGTAAAATTGAAAAGTGGCTCATCAATATAATGGTATTTTTCAAGGGCTATCCAAATATGTTATCGAACCAAACTGTGAAAAGTTACAGACGAAAAAAAAAAGGTTTTCCAAAAAAAAATTGTTTGCAAATTTGGCTGATTTTCAATATAAGAAGGTCAATAGAACATTTCTCACCAATTGTTCCTTCATTTGAACTTCCGGTTTTCTAGAAAACGGAAAATTTTTTCCGGCAAAATATACTTCATGATATTTTCCCATATTTTTTGAATGATCAATCGAGTCTGAATCTGAATATGTGAATATAATGGTGATTTCATATTTATTTCAAGCAATTCCATTCAAAATCAACCTGAGGAAATTCAGATTCCATATTCGGAAAATATATGCATGTTGTCTGTGGTTTGATCAATATTTGATTGTCAAAATTTGAAATTTTTATTCTCGTTTATAATAGAGGCGAAAATATGAAGCCTGAATTTTCATTCAATGCTCTCAATATGTTAACTCTTCAAGATAGTTAGAATTTTTCGAAATTGTTTATTGAAAGCAACACAAATGCTATTCACAGAAACTGTTAAAAGTGCCAGCCTCTCACTTCTTCGCACTTTCTGAGGCAATCTCAATTTTCTTCAAGGACTAAACATGTTGATTGCTTTGATTGAAAATTCGGGCTTCATATTTTCGCTTTTATTATAATCGACAATGAAAACTTCGAATTTTGACAATCAAATATGGATTGAACCACAGACAACATGGATATATTTTCCGAATATGGAATCTGAATTTTTTTGGAAAAAAGGTTTTTCTTCAATTACCTTTCATGCCTTGGTTCGATAGTTTTTCCTATAAAATCTTTGGATATCCCTTAAGAAATACTATCATATTGATGGGTCATTTTTCAATTTTGCTCAAAGGAAAAGTCACAAAATCCAGTGATCCGCTTATGTAAAACACCCTGTACATCATTTTCTATTATTTTCTGAAAATTTAAAATGAATAATGAACATTCATTGCTAAATTTGACGCGCAGCTTCTCATGAAGATATTTCAATTATTTTTAGAATCAAATCAACAAAATATCGCGCCTAGTGTCCGTAAGCAGAATTTATATATAATATGAGAAAATACTCGAAATGCACCAGGAGACCAGAATTTATCGAGCTCTTTGGACTGCTCTCATCAACTCAAATACGTACCTACTATCAATATTAATGAAAAAACGAAATAAAATTGAAATCGAGCCCATCTTCGCTCCGTCGAAAACATAAATTTCCTTCGCGAATCGTATCGATTTAATCGAGTCAATCCGGGGGTTTTCGACATTCGTAATCAGGCAAAGAACAGACTAAGACATTATTTCGGCCCCAATTCCAACTCGACACTTCTTGCGCCCGCCAGTTTATTCCGAGCTTTCCGATGTTATTCTGGCAATTTTGCGGAGTAATTCCCGACGAAACCGGAGTTTTCCCTCGCGAAACCCGGAGTTTCATCCGCCGTAGAATGAATTAGGGGAATTGATATTCGATTTAATCGGAATTGTCCTAGTGGGCGACGTAGCGGAATCGATCAGAAATAATTGGAGAAGGACGACTCTTTTTTAACCCCAACGATTGAGTTCTTCATCGGAAACAACGTTAAGATCCAAAAATTATACAGGGTGTTTACAAATTAGAGGTGAAACCTTAGAGGACGTGATAGTTTCACTCATTTGCTGTCGTTTGAACCATATTTATTGAAAACCGAAAATCAACTGTTTAAGAGGTTCTTGTGTTTTTTCAAAATTTCTCACCTTGATTTATTTTTCCTCAATCTTTTCTACGTTGACCAAATTTGATTATAATTTTGGTCAACGTAGAAAAAATTCACGAAAAATGAGGTAACGTGAGAAATTTTTTAAGAAACACAAGAACTCAAATAACTCGTAAACTGTTGATTTTCGGTAATCAGTTAATATGGCTCAGACGACAGCAAATGAGTCATACTAACACTTCCTCCAAGATTCACGTCTAATTTGGGAACACCCTGTATACAGCAGGTCACACACCACAAGGGCATGAAGGCATGAATTAATTGCATTCACTTTTCGTGAGTTTCTCTAGGTGATCCAAGCGTAAAAATGTTTTCCTCTGGATAGGACGTGAGTAACTGTCCAGTCATCCCAGAAAGATATACGTATTCCATTATAATTTATTCAGTTCTGGGTCCCTTGGGAGGGCGAAATCCTAAGTGCCCCCCCGTTACGGAACCAAAAGTTGCTTCCATACGGGATCCACTAAAACTTCAAAGTTGTGCACATAATGTAGACCGGTCGAACTTCTGTGAACGGGAACTTTCACCCTTTCCAGAAATTTGTCAACAGCATTATATTAATGTTATTTGTGTGGCGTGAATCAATTTGGAAATGGCTGCGAGGGTTTTGTTGGAACTTTTAATGGGGTGCGGACCTAGGGAAGGTTCGTTCGTGACACGGCTCTGGTTTTTCCTACATGTGACGTCCAGTTGTACAGGATGTTTCACGTAAGTAGGTCACTGGATGTTGGACTTTTCCTTTGAGCAGAATTGAAAAATGACCCATCAATATGATAGTATTTTTTAAGGGCTATCCAAATATTTTATAGGAAAAACTATCGAACTAGGGCATGAAAAGTTATCGAGGAAAAACCGTTTTTCCAAAAAAAAATTTTTTTGCAAATTTGTCAGGTTTTCAAAACAAGAAGATCTACAGACAATTTATCACCAATTCTTTCTTCATTTCAACTTCCGGTTCTCTAGAAAACGGAAAATATTTTCTTTTGAAAGCTCAATCGATTCTGAATCTAAATATGTGAATAAAATGGTGATTTTATATTTATCACAAGAAATTCCATTCAAAATCAACCTGAGGAAATTCAGATTCCATATTCGGAAAATATATCCATGTTGTCTGTGGTTCAATCAATATTTGAAGTTTTCATTTTCGATTATAATAGAAGCGAAAATTAGAAGCCTGAATTTCCATTCGAAGCTCTCAACATGTTTAGTCCTTGAAGAAAGTTGTGAAGAAGTGAGAGGCAGGCACTTTCAACAGTTTCTGTGAATAGTATTTTTGTTGCTTTTCATAAATAATTTCAAAAAATCCTAACATCTTGAAGAGTAAACATATTGAGAGCATTGAATGAAAATTCAGGTTGCATATTTTTGCTTTCAACATGAGAATAAAAACTTCAAATTTTGACAATCAAATATTGATCGAACAACAGACAACATGGATATATTTTCCGAATATGGAATCTGAATTTTCTCAGGTTGTTTTTGAATGGAATTGCTTGAAATGAATATAAAATCACCATTTCATTTACATATTCAGATTCAGAATCGATGGAGCATTCAAAAAATATGGGAAAATAGTATATTTTGCAAAAAAAAAAATTCAAATGTAGAAACAGTTGGTAAGAAATGGTCTTTTGGTCATCTTCGTTCGAAAACCAGCCAAATTTGCAAAAAAAGTTTGTTCAGGAAAAAAGGTTTTCCCTCAATAAATTTTCATGATTCGATTCAATAGTTTTTCCGATGTGATTCAATCAAGATTTGAAGTTTTCATTTTCGATTATAATAGAAGCGAAAATATGAAGCCTGAATTTCCATTCAAAACTCTCAACATGTTTAGTCCTTGAAGAAAGTTGAGATTGTCTCAGAAAGTGCGAAGAAGTGAGAGGCAGGCACTTTTAACAGTTTCTGTGAATAGTATTTTTGTTGCTTTTCATGAATAATTTCAAAAAATCCTAACTTTCTTGAAGAGTAAACATATTGAGAGCATTGAATGAAAATTCAGGCTTCATATTTTTGCTTCTATTTTAAATGAGAATAAAAACTTCAAAATTTGACAATCAAATATTGATTGAACAACAGACAACATGGATATATTTTCCGAATATAGAATCTGAATTTTCTCAAGTTGATTTTGAATGGAATTGCTTGAAATGAATATAAAATCACCATTTCATTTACATATTCAGATTCAGAATCGATGAAGCATTCAAAAAATATGGGAAATAGTATATTTTGCGAGAAAAAAGTTCAAATGTAGAAACAGTTGGTGAGAAATGATCTTTCGACCATCTTCGTTTGAAAACCAGCCAAAGTTGCAAAAAAAATTGTTTAGGAAAAAAGGTTTTCCCTCAATAACTATTCATGATTCGATTCAATAGTTTTTCCAATGTGATTCAATCAATATTTGAAGTTTTCATTTTCGATTATATTAGAAGCGAAAATATGAAGCCTGAATTTCCATTCGAAGCTCTAAACATGTTTAGTCCTTGAAGAAAGTTGAGATTGTCTCAGAAAGTGCGAAGAAGTGAGAGGCAGGCACTTTCAACAGTTTCTGTGAATAGTATTTTTGTTGCTTTTCATAAATAATTTCGAAAATCCTAACTTTCTTGAAGAGTAAACATATTGAGAGCATTGAATGAAAATTCAGGCTTCCAAAAAAAAATTTATCCTCACTAGAAATATTTTTTTTTCAAAATAATGATTTCTTGCACATCACGTTGCGTTTCTGTGTAACACGCTCACAAATGAATCAAATCAATCAGTTTCTTCATGGTGAAATAAGTTATGAAGATGTATTGTTATGGAAATTAAAACATGATCATATTTCTCCAAGTTTCAAAATTTAGAGTAGAGTAAACTCAAATGAATCACCAAAAATTCAATAGCCTTTGAAAATTATAGTAAATTCAGGACAATCAATTTATAAATTATTATATTATTATATTTTCAAAAAGGGTTCATTTTGAATGGAAGAATGTGAATTGGTTGAATTTGTTGGTTTTAAATAGTTGAGTTTAGTTAGTATGTTTATGAAGTGTATAAAAGAATGATGTATATGAAATGAATAAGGGAAAAGAATGTATCAAGAATGTTACTATGGGAATGCGATATTAAATAAGAATTAAGGAAGCCGATGGTGAGAATTGAGGAATGTCAGAGTCGAAATGGATCTTTGAAAAGGATTGTTCAAATTGGGATTGTAAAACGAAAAATCATCGAAATATTTGTTTATAACGAATTGGATGGCACCTGAAATAATGGAAACTGATTGAAATGTAAATATCAACGTACTTTGATGGAAGTATCAACTTAATTGGAAGGAAAAGGGGCCGAAAGAAACTGAGATCAACATAATATTGGAGTTCAGGGATTGTATCATCAACTACAGACAAGCCAGTAGGGAAAGTTGAGGAACTTTATTTAGATTTAGCTGTTCTCTGCGAATGCCCATTTATATCTAGTTCAAAAGGATTTATAATTCAGAATTTTCATCTTGTTAAAATTAGTTTATTGAGTTGTTTGAGTTTGGTTTCGAAAAATAATATAACTTGAACCCTCTTTGAAAAAGAGTCTCGGACAAATTAATTGGAAATGAACGAAATTCTTTTGAATTGTTATTGGGTATAAATTATTTTCAAAATTTAAATATTTTTTTTTTTTCATAAAAGAGCCATAACAGTATTGTACCATTTTGAAATTTACATGAAAGCCGCATATTTTTTTTTGAGTTGACCAAACAGTCTTTGTCATATTTTATTTCCACCATGAACGATCAAACTCTCACATTATGAAATATTCATTACATTTTATGATGAAATTTGAAGTTGGATATTTTTTTCCAAAAAGGTTACAACAGATTTTTATACGATTTTCAGCATATCTATTGGTAATTCAATGAAGAATATTTCACCATGAAGAAACTGATGGATTTGATCCACTTGTGAGCGTGATACACAGAAACGCAACGTGATGTGCGAGAAATCATTATTTTGAAAAAAAAAGAATATCTAGTGGAGATAGATTTTTTTGTATTTTTTTCACAGAGATCAATAGCTCTTCTATACAGTGTTACAGGATTTCATTCTGGGACACCCTGTAGAATCTGAAATTTCTCAGGTTGATTTTGAATGGAATTGTTTGAAATGAATATAAAATCACCATTTTATCTACATATTCAGATTCAGAATCCATTGAGCGTTCAAACAATATGGGAAAATATAATGAAGTATATTTTGCAAGAAAAAAGTTCAAATTGAAAGTGAATGGTCTTTTGACCATCTTCGTTTGAAAACCAGCCAAATTTGCAAAAAAAAATTATTTTGTAAAAATGGTTTTTCCTCAATAACTTTTTATGATTTGATTCAATAGTTTTTCCGATAACATATTCGGATAGCCCTTGAAAAATACTATCACATTGATGAGTCACTTTTCAATTTTGCCCAAAGGATTAGTCACAAAATTCAGTGACCCGCTTTCGTCAAACACCCTGTACTTTTAATACTCAAAAGTTGCAAATTCAATGAGGTTCGATTTGAAAACAAGATTTAAGTTGATGAGGGAACCGAAAGCGTTCAAAAATAATTCTTCGCGCATCGAGATGGTTTTCTCAAATTCGCCTAGAAGAGCAGAGGTGTGGGGATTTGAAGAAAATAACTCGATTTCCCGTCGACTTTTCCCCATCTCCATGTACGTTCTTTACGGCCTCCTCGTTCTGAGTGGAAAATGTTGTGAACTGCTCCGTCGTGGCCGTAAAAATAAAGTACGTGAATAAAGTTTCCCGATTTCCCGACACCTTCGGTCCGGATGTAGCATTTTTCCACGTTAGTTACACCGTATCGCCCGGAGTTTCTGGAGATGATTGCGGGTTGGATGGTTGATGTTGGTTAACGAGGTGCGGCATCGGGTTATACAACGTACGTTGCTGTTTTACGTACGCTCGTGGTTTACGATCTTTCGTCCTTCCATCATCGTTTTTTTTGGACGTATTCATAACTTTCTCATCTCGGAAACATTCACGATTTTATTTTTCTATTTACAGAACGATGCTGTGCAAACTGCTCTAAGATCGCTCCTGTTGAAGGAGAGGCGAGATAACGCAGATAAATACTCCTGTTTGTAAGTACACATAAATATGATTGATATGATGAAACATTTTGTGAATTTTTTAATTTTTTTTTTACTGATGCCTCATTTCACCTATTTCAAGAACGCCTTAGCGTGTTTGAATCGAAGTTTCAAACACGCGCGTTTTTTAAAGTCACTATGGCAACAGCAACGACTTGAAAAACGTCAAGTCTAAATGACAATTTTCCGATTATAGATCTGACAGGAGTACCTCGTTACGCCAAAAAAAAAATTACTGAAAGCAAATGCAAATAAATGAGGTATCCACCACGATTCTGATTTACCTCTCAAAAAATCTATATAAGAATTCATTATCAAGCACTGTGGTGACAACAATTCAATTTTGATGACAAATCGCAAATTAGGTTGTATTTTTCTCATTACCATGACACCGAAAGGTATACTGATCAAGAATTCAACCATTTTACATTCTTATTTCCATTTTATGTAGTAATAATACCAGTATTCATGATTTAAAAGCGCTCCAATAAAAAAAAAAGCGTAAAGTATTCGTGGATAACTGGTCTTTAAAACAATTGCTCTATTTCGAGCACTCCGGCTTCGCCGTCGTGCTCGAAAAATCGCGCGTGTTTTAAAGACCTCTTTATCGACTTATACTTTAATATACTATTTTTATTGATGCCCCATTTTACTTATTTCAAGAACGCCTTAGCGTGTTCAAATCGAACTTTCAAACATGTGCGTTTTTTAAAGTCACCATGGCAACAGCAACGACTCGAGAAACGTGTAGTCTAAATGACAATTTTTCGAAAATAGATCTGACAGGAGTACCTTGTTACGCCAAATAAAATATTACTAAATGCAAAACCTTTATTCAAACATTATTTAACAATTTCAATTTTAGTGGAAATGGAAAGTGCAGTCAGTATTTTTTCCTAATCATCACATTTGAAACCCCGATTGCGACTTTCCCCATGAGAAATTATCGTTGGAAGTGAAGTCTCGGTGCTGTCAAGATTTGTCTTTTTCATTTTGTAATAATAAACTGGAAATGTAATGAAATACGTATTATTACGATGGAAAAACGTTTTGATTACTCACTCACCTAGATTTCTCTCTTTTATTCTTTTTAATCCATCTTTTTCGAGCACCTTCAATTTCTTTCCATTTCGATCTGAATGTAAACAAACCGATGATGATCGAATTTACGTTCGTCTTTTCGGATACGTTCGGAAATTCGAATATGCCCTCAAATTTACCCGTCAGCATCAATTTCTCATCCTATGTATTCAAATTCATCTCGATCTCAAATTTCGACGTCGTGTCAAAATACGATTCATTTATTTCCGCGAGAAACGTCACGTAAAATCTATGATCGACGTGAATTATTTCGGACTTTCTTCATTTTATGTAGTAATAATACCAGAATTCATGACTTCAAAGCGCTCCAATAAAAAAAAATAGCGTAAAGTATTCGGGGATAACTGGTCTTCAAAACAATTGCTCTATTTCGAGCACTCCGGCTTCGCCGTCGTGCTCGAAAAATCACGCGTGTTTTAAAGACCTTTTTATCCACTTATACTTCAATATACTATAAAAATCTGTGAAAATGGTTATTTTAAAGCGCAGTCTCTGTCGCCATTTCATCTCATTCATAAAACGAATCATTTCATTGAATGAAAGGGATTCCATTCCGCATTGATCCTGTTCCAGCGGATGGTTTTTCCTTTTCCTGATGCTAATGTCTGTTCAGAAAAATATTTTTCGCATTCACTGTCCAATTGATGTTCCAGCATCCATATGCTATCTGCCGACTCTAATCCAGACAACTGGATCCACATTCAGCATTCAATCTGCGCGCTCGACTCTGCATAATATAATTAAGGAGCATCAAAAGCGAGGATAAAAAACTGTCAGATTTGAAAGAATCCAATTTCAGTTATTCAGCTGCGTAATGAGATTTGCGTTTGCTGTCTTCGCGAATTAAAAATGAGAGAATGCTGGCAATTCATGATGGGCAAGATTTAATATAGTCTGTTGCAGATTCGGTGATCGATTCAATGAGCCATATTGATGAAAAGAAGGAAAAGCTTTGAAATCAAGCAAATCCTTCTATACAGGTGTCCCAGAATGAATGGATAATCCTGTAACACTGTATAGAAGAGCTATTGGACTATATCTGAAAAAAATACAAAAAAAAATCTATTCCACTAGAAATATTTTTTTTTCAAAATAATGATCTCTTTACGTTTCTGTGTATCACGCACACAAGAGATATTCTGAAAACCGTAAAAATATCTGTTGTAACTTTTTTGGAAAAGAATATCCAACTTCAAATTTCATCTGATGAAATGTGATGAATATATCATAATGTGAAAGTTTAATCGTTCTTGATGCAAATAAAATTTGGAGAAGCCTGTGTGGCCAACTTAAAAAAAAATATGCGCATTTCATGTAAATTTCAAAATGGTACTATACATCTTCATTACTCATTTCACCATGAAGAAACTAATTGATTTGATTCATTCGTGAGCGTGTTACACAGAAACGCAACGTGATGTGCAAGAAATCATTATTTTGAAAAAAAAAATATTTAAAAAATTCCAAATATTTACTTTACGAGATATATTTTTTCTGGTCGCTACAGCACTATGAAATTTTAGAAATCCTCATTCAGAGATGTTAAAATTTAGACTGATTTTTTTTTTTTAATAGACGTTCCCTCTATAAGTTGTTGGTCTTAATTCCACATTTTGAAGTTGAAATTTCTTCGAATCCTCAGTGTCTCAGTTCGCATGCAATTATCTTCGTTCCTGCAAAACCACCCTGAAATCGCAAAAATAATTAGCCGTTAGATTATTCAACAGGATGAAAGCCTTCACGAACGCTCTACTTAACGCTCTACTTTATGATTTCTCACGACTGGAGTTAATCAAATTCACGGGCCGAATAACATAATCCGGGGTTCGTCTTGAACAGTTCTCGAGGTCGTCCGAACCGATGGAAGAGAAATCGCAACCCTATCTGCAACTTTTAATTTTTTCAACTGGAAAATGGAATTTGTCCAACTTTCAATCCTTCATATCTCCTCTTTCCATTGTCAGAATCAATCGAGGTTTGCGTTTTATTAACCAGCTTGTTTCTCACTTCATTAATTACCATCCAATGAAATCGCATTCGAAAATTTTCGTCAAAAAAAAAGGGGCAGACCTCCTCAAAAACCCTATTTTTGCTTCTCTCAGATAAAAAATAAGAAATCTTTGATAATTTTTTTATATAGAGGATATAAAACTACTCGAAAATGAAAGTTGGAAAAACTAAATAATTTTTTTTCGGGAAAAATAAGGCAGATATTGGCAAGTTTGATATGGAAATATAGGTTTTCGAAGTTGCGCAATCCGATGAAAGTAAAATCGCAGCCCTATCAGCAAATTTTCATTTTTTCAACTGGAAAATTGAATTTTTCCAACATTCAATCCTTTATATCTCGACTTCTACTTGTCAGAATCAATCGAGGTTTTCAGATTATTAACCAGCGACTTCACCAATTCATTATTATCTAATAAAATTGCATTCGAAAATTCCATTCTTTTCATACAAAAAAACTAAGGGTCAGACCCCCTCAAAAACGCTATATTTGCTTCTCTCAGATAAAATATAAGGAATCTTTGATAATTTTTTTATATGGAGAATATAAAACGAATTGAGTAGATTCCACAAAACCACTCAATAGACTATTCATAGTGATATTCACGCTGGTACAATCTTTCAAACGCAACTCGAAAATGAAAGTTATTGACAAGTTTGGTTTGGAAATATAGGTTTTCGAGGCCGTGCAATCCGATGGAAAGAAAATCGCAGACCTATCTACAAATTTTAATATTTTTCAACTCGAAAATGAGAATTTTACAACTTTCAATTCTTTATATTTCTAGTTTTCGAGTATTGATACAAACAACAGGGCGGGATTCATCCGGCATATCACGACTGACGAGGAATGAGATATTCATAATATAATTCGGGATTCATTCAAATTCATGGGGTGGTTCAGCTTCGCACTGATTCTCCTTCACTGTGGATTTTCACCAGTTTTACTCGAGTTAATTTAATACGTGATTTAATTACTTCATACAGTGAAACAAAGAAAATACACTTACAAGTCAAATATAACAAATTGGCGAATGCGCCGGTTTCAAATTATTTCTTTTCCCCTCGCAAATTTCGTCGAAATATCCTTACAGGGCCGTATCTAGGTACTCTATATATTAGACAGCGCCCCCTCATTTGCGTAGATTTCTTTTCACCCATCATAATTTCTTATAGTATTTTTTTTTCATAATGCTGGTCATATATTTCCGTAAGAGTTTCAAAATAATACATATTTTTATGGAAAATTTTTTTCATTAAAAACATTGAAATATACATTTTAAATGAAATGCATAAAAATAGAACAAATTCTGAGGAAACAAAATGAAATATTCATATTTATGTAATAAATACGAACATTTATCTTAAAAAATATAAATTCTTCAACTTAAAAATACATACTGCAAACGTGAAATGAAAATTTGTTGGTAAGTTGACTAGAAAACAATAATCGATAATCACAATCTCTGCAAAACAAACCGCAAACTTATCATGCAAATACTATTTTATAACCCTCTGAAACACGTACTAATAGTTTTGTACAGGGCCCGATGTTACAATATTCAAGAGTATAAAAAAACACTAAAAAAATCTTTGCCAGATGAGATTGAAGATTCAATGAAAACAATGAAAAGTAACACTAAAATTTGAGTTTTATTAGATTTCAAAAAAAGACGCTCTGAGAAGTGAGAACTCAAGTTTGAAAATCCATATTTTCCGCAATGAACCAAACATATTTCTTCTTGAATTGAAAGGAACAATATCATTATGTTAAAATACGAATAATTGAATATATCCGATGCCAGAATAATGTCATAAAAAATAACAAATACTTAGTACAACTCACCTTCAATAGCACAATTTATAATGCTCGAATCCAAAAGCATAATGGCACAAAAAAGTCAGAATATAAAAAAAAACTCAAAACTGGATACACACTAAACGAACATTAAAATTTAAATTTTTTGCTCTTCCCTTCACAATTGAAAGAAATCAATATTTATGTAGAATAGAATAAGATTCCCCAATTTTTCTCCCACTTCTTGAACTCAAAACTCTGATTGGTGAATTTTTGGCACTACGAATCGTTTTTAAAATACCACAGATATGGCCTAAAAATCTAAAAAAATCGATCATTATGAACCATCATCATCAAAGAAGCCGCCCTTCAAAACAAGCTGGATGCGATTAGGGATGTAGTGTAAACAACTCATAAAAGGGCTGTGCTTGGAATCGCTTGACGATATTGCCGATTGTAATATTTATGGTCAGAGTGCGGCATCTTTGAAAATTTTTTATAAGAATTGGACCATATTTCTCGTACTTCTGACCTGATTGCATTCTCATTCTGTACTTTGAATATCAGTGTTTCGAAATGTTGTGATCGAATTACTCACTTACGTAACCGTGTTGTCATCTTTCGAATTAATTTTTTTCGCTAGGCGCTTCTATTTTTATATTTTTGATACTTTTTGGCGCCCCTTCGGACCTTGCGCCCATAGCAAGTGCCACCCTTGCCACGTCCTAGATACGGCCCTGCACCTACAAGTCAAATATAACAAATTGGCGAATGCGCCGGTTCCAAATTATTTCTTTTCCTCTCGCAAATTTCGTCGAAATATCCTCAACCTATATTCCATGGATATTTATGAACAATTCAGATCCAACAAAATTCAACAAATTGTCAGTATATTCCCGAAAAACCGAAACTGTTGCCTTTCTTTGTCCTGTTTTACTCCTCAGCATTCAATTGGTGGAAACCTTTTATATAGCCCAATCGAATCAACGTTTTATTATCAAGGATTCCCAAGCAACTTCCTGATTGGCAATAAAACAAGCATCGAATAGTATTCGCGGCGTGAGTTTCGTTCCATGGAAATCCCGCGGAAATTCAGTCTTCATCTCCGGCTGCAACCATCGAATCCGCAGTAATTACTGCGAGTATTATTATGAGAGTCGACTCCACAACGTATGGTACCAATAAAACGTATAATGAACGCTTGTTACACATTCGGTCCAGCCAACTTCACTACTCTCTAACGGCAGATTCAATTGAATTGTTATTTTGCCTATTGAAACCTATCTCTGAATATGCTACCAAGCCAAACCGCATGTATTGATTAGCTCGTAACATTTCCTTTTCGTTGAGCAATTTAATAGAAGATTTTGAGGGGGATCACTGTGCTCGTATCGTGTAGTTTTATATTGAAAATAATTCGAAAAAGTAGGAGATCCGTCGAATGTGGCAGAAGTTTAGCTTCCCTATACAACTTATACAGGGTGTCCCAGAATGAATGGATAATCTTGTAACACTGTATTGAACTCTCTGAAAAATATACAAAAAAAAATCTATCCCCTCTAGAAATTTTTTTTTTTTCAAAATAATGATTTCCTGCACATCACGTTGCGTTTAAATCATTATTTTGAAAAAATAAATATTTCTACTGAGGATAGATTTTTTTTGTATTTTTTTCAGATAGTCCAAAGGCTCATCTATACAGTGTAACAGGATTATCCATTCATTCTGGGACACCTTGTATAATCCGGAAAATGACGTTGAATTATTCAACATCTGCGGATATTCGAGTATTTTTCCATATTATATATAAATTCTGTTTACGGACACTAGGCGCAATATTTTGTTGATTTGATTCTAAGAATAATTGGAATATTTGTATGAGAAGGTACTCGTCAAATTCAGCAATGAATATATACTATTCACTTTATATTTTCAGAAAATAACGAAAAATGATGTACATGGTGTTCCTCTTAAGCGGATCACTGGAAAAAAATTGAAAAATGATCAATATGATAGTATGTCCTAAGAGCTATCCAAATATTCTACAGGAGAAACTATCGAATCAAGGCATGAAAAGTAATTGAGCAAAAACAGTTTTCACAAAAAAAAATTTGTTTGCAAATTTGTCTGGTTTTCAAAGTAAGAAGGTCTAAATAGGTACAAAAATGAAGCTGAACTACAAATGAAATCTGGAAAATATATATAACTTAAAGGTTGACATCATATGACATTTCAATTGCCCTTGAAAATCTCCAAGGTGATATTTTTCTGTTGGTTGAAAATTTATTTGAAGAACTTTTTTTTTCATTTCAAACATTTCAAACCTTTGTGCTTTTGAGCGATTTTTTGGTATCTGCTATCATTCAAAAAAAAATCGAACAATTGTATCTGTGTCTTTGGATGAATTCATAGTTTTCATTATTAGTTTGCTCGAAAGTTTTTCGAATTTGTGGCAGTGGTTCATAAATATTCGAAAAACCTAACACAAGAAAACTCGAAAAATAATCACAACGAAGAGAAATAGACTAAATTAGAAAGAAGAAAGTAATAAACAGCACAAAAATTAGAAAGAAAGAATGAAATTTGGCAAAGATATATTACTTCTTTGCCAAATTTCATTTTTTGAAGTTCTATTTAATTTTTGCAAATTTGACTGGTTTTCAATATAAGAAGATCTGAAGACAATTTATCACCAATTGTTTTTTCATTTTAACTTCCGGTTTTCTAGAAAATGGAACATTTTTTCTTGCAAAATATACTTCATAATATTTTCCCATATTTTCTGAATGCTCAATCGATTCTGAATCCGAATATGTAAATATGATGGTGGTTTTATATTTATTTCAAGCAATTCCATTCAAAATCAATCTGAGGAAATTCAGATTCCATATTCGGAAAATATTTATCCTTGTTTTCTATGGTTCAATAAATATTTGTTTGTCAATATTTGAAGTTTTCATTCTCGTATATAATAGAAGCGAAAATATGAAGCCAGAATTTTCATTCAATGCTCTCAATATGTTTATTCTCCAAGAAAGTTGGGATTTTTTTGAAATGATTCATTAAAAGCAACAGAAATGCTATTCATAGAAACTGTTGAAAGTGCCTGCCTCTCACTTCTTCGCACTTTCTGATACAATCCTAACTTTCTTCAAGGACTCAACATGTTGAAAGCTTTGAATGAAAATTCAGGCTTCATATTTTCGCTTCTATTATAATCGAGAATGAAAACTTCAAATTTTGACAATCAAATATTGATTGAACCACAGACAACATGGATATATTTTGCGAATATGGAATCAGAATTTCCTCAGTTTGATTTTGAATGGAATTGCTTGATATAAATATAAAATCACCATTATAATAAGAATATCGTTGACTGAGATAGGAAGTTTATCGGCTACAGTAATGTTGATATTTCTATTTCCTGAAATATTTTTTTCATGAACTGCGTGCGATTCCACAGTTGCTTTTTCCGGACTCCGTATTAGAAATGGCAGCGAGCTCAGAGTTTTCGCCTGCTAAATTGGAAAACTTTCATCATCGCCGAACTTTTCGAGCCGAATTCAACTCGTACCGCTGAAAATTCTCGCAGATATACTATTATAACCCCCATAAATCAAAATTCATCGCACGAACCGGCGTAAACGATAGAATGGGCGCTTAATTGATGGAAACTCGAAACAAAGTAACGGAAAGATTAAGGAGGAAGAAGGAAATGGAGCCAGCCGAGAGGAATCTTTCAGAAGATTTGTTGATCTATTGCTTGTAGAGGTTGTTTTCATCGGGCGAACAGTTGTTATGCAAAATTATGCAGGGGGGGGGGGTGGAAGAACACCTTGAAGAAAGCCCTGAAGCGATGTTTTAATTAAATTCGGCTAATTCAATCAACCTACGGTACGATCGAGTTGTTAATGATCCATTTTATGTACAGGGGGGAAAAACAGAAAATGTCGTCTTTTAACAGTTCGTTGGGGAGACTCAAAATTCTCTTATTTCCACTGACCCCAAATCTGAATCGTTCGGAACCAATCAGCCAGTTTGCTTGTGCGTAACGCAAGAAGCAGGGCAGCCAATTTCGATCAGTCGATAATCCAGCATGTAATTTCTGTTTACTCTTGAATGAGGCTCTCCAAGCCCGTCCTAATGAACGAGGAACTTGGTTACCAACTGTTGTTAACCTCGGGCCACAATTAGAGGCTGAAATGCAGTTTGGTAAGAGCGATCGTGCCTTTGTCGACTGAAGGAAGGGTCGAGTGCGATGTTCAACTCGACGTCTCCGATATTCGTGGAATCTCTCCCAAACCCTCCAATTTGGCGAGGTATTCGAAAAGCAACAAAAAGGTACCTCTTCTTGAGGTTGTGATATTTTTCCCAAAAATAATTGACCTCCAGTATTCTGACTTCTCTTCGATTGAAAATTTCAAATATCTGGCGATGTCATCGTCGGAATGCAGTGTTGGTCTATGGAGAATTTCGCATATTAGACCTGTTGTAAATTCCTAATATCTAACATAACTAATTTGATCGCAGGGAAGATACCGGTAATTTCATAGGGCTGTAATTGAATTACTCTACTCCACGAATGGGAGCATAATTGCATGTTCATTTGAAATATAATCACATAACGTGGCCTATCATTTCGGTAATAAATGACATGGTCGATTAGGGTATTTCGAGAATTTTTCAATTAACCATGACTCTCTGATCACATTTCATGAATATATTTTCATTTTAAGCTGAATACTCCTACATAAATGAAAATTTGGGAAAACTTCAAATTCAAAACGATTTTTTTTTTCAATTTTAACACCCTGTATTTCAAAAATCGTGCATGTTAGAGGAAAAAATAATATAAACCTTTTTTTTTCATATTTTTGGACGATTTCGAGGTATTTCGAGAATTTTTGAATTTACCATGAATCTGAGTTCACATTTCATAAATATATTTTCATTTTAAACTGAATTCTTATATAAAAATATATGAAAAGAATGAATGAAAATTTAGGAAAACGATTTTTTTTTTTCAATTTCAACACCCAGTATCTCGAAAATCGTGCATTATGGAGGGTAAAATAATAGAAACTTTTTTTTATATTTTTGGACGAGCTATCACATCCTGAAATCCTGCGTATATATTATGAAACACCCTGGATAATCAAATAACGTGGGCTTTTAATTCGGTAATAAATGACATGGTCGATTCGGGTATTTCGAGAATTTTTTGAATTAACCATTACTTTCAGTTCACTTTTCATAAATATATTTTCATTTCAAGCTTAATTTTCCTAAATAAATAAAAATTTAGGAAAACTTTAAATTCAAAATAATTTTTTTTTCTATTTCAACACCGTGCCTTTTGTAGGATTAAATAATAGAAACTTTTTTTCACATTTTTGGACGAGCTATCACATCCTGAAATCCTGCGTATATATTATGAAACACCTTGTATAATCACACCAAGTGGCCTATTATTTCGGTAATAAATGACATGGTCGATTCGGGTATTTCGAGAATTTTTGAATTAATCATTACTCTCAGTTCAAATTTCGAGAATATATTTTCATTTCAAGCTTAATTTTCCTACATAAATAAAAATTTAGGAAAACTTTAAATTCAAAATGATTTTTTTTTCAATTTAAACACCCTGTATTTCGAAAACCATGCATTTTGTAGGGTTAAATAATGGAAACTTTTTTCATATTTTTGGACGAGCTATCACATCCTGAAATCCTGCGTATATATTATGAAACACCCTATATAATCAAATAACGTGGGCTATTATTTCGGTAATAAATGACATGGTCGATTCGGGTATTTCGAGAATTTTTGAATTAACCATTACTCTCAGTTCACATTTCAAGAAAATATTTTCATTTCAAGCTTAATTTTCCTAAATAAATAAAAATTTAAAAAAACTTTAAATTCAAAATGATTTTTTTTTCAATTTAAACACCCTGTATTTCGAAAACCATGCATTTTGTAGGGTTAAATAATGGAAACTTTTTTTTATATTTTTGGACGAGCTATCACATCCTGAAGTCCTGCGTATATATTATGAAACACCTTGTATAATCACACCACGTGGCCTATTATTTCGGTAATAAATGACATGATCGATTCGGGTATTTCGAGAATTTTTGTATTAACCATTACTCTCAGTTCACATTTCAAGAAAATATTTTCATTTCAAGCTTAATTTTCCTAAATAAATAAAAATTTAGGAAAACTTTAAATTCAAAATGATTTTTTTTTCAATTTCAACAACCTGTTTTTCGAAAACCATGCATTTTGTAGGGTAAATAATGGAAACTTTTTTTCATATTTTTGGACGAGCTATCACATCCTGAAGTCCTGCGTATATATTATGAAACACCTTGTATAATCACACCACGTGGCCTATTATTTCGATAATAAATGACATGGTCGATTCGGTTATTTCGAGAATTTTCGAATTAACCATTACTCTCAGTTCACATTTCAAGAAAATATTTTCATTTCAAGCTTAAATCTCCTACATAAATAAAAATTTAGGAAAACTTTAAATTCAAAATGATTTTTTTTTCAATTTCAACACCCTGTATTTCGAAAACCATGCATTTGGTAGGGTTAAATAATAGAAACTTTTTTTCATATTTTTGGACGGGCTATCACATCCTGAAATCCTGCGTATATATTATGAAACACCTTGTATAATCACATAACGTGGCCTATTATTTCAGTAATAAATGACATGGTCGATTCGGGTATTTCGAGAATTTTTGAATCAATCATAACTCTCAGTTCACATTTCATAAATATATTTTCATTTTGGGCTGATTTTTCCTACATAAATAAAAATTTAGGCAAACTTCGAATTCAAAATGATTTTTTTTCAATTTCAACACCCCGTATCTCGTCGTGCATTTTGGAGGGTACAATAATAGAAACCTTTTTTTTCATATTTTTGGACGATTTCGAGGTATTTCGAGAATTTTTGAATTTATTATGACTCTCAGTCCACATTGCATAAATATATTTTCATTTTAAACTGAATTCTTATATGAAAATAATGAATGAAAAATTTAGGAAAACGATTTTTTTTTTCAATTTCAACACCCAGTATCTCGAAAATCGTGTATTTTGGAGGGTAAAATAAAAAAAACTTTTTTTCATATTTTTGGACGAGCTATCACATCCTGAAATCCTGCGTATATATTATGAAACACCTTGTATAATCACAACACGTGGTCTATTATTTCGGTAATAAATGACATGGTCGATTCGGGTATTTCGAGAATTTTTGAATTACCATAACTCTCAGTTCACATTTCATAAATATATTTTCATTTTGAGCTGAATTTACCTGCATAATCAAAAATTTAGAAAAACTCCGAATTAAAAATGATATTTTTTCAATTTCAACGTATCTCGTAAGTCGTGCATTTTGGAGGGTACAATAATAGAAACCTTTTTTTTCATATTTTTGGACGATTTCGAGGTATTTCGAGAATTCTTGAATTTATCATGACTCTCAGTCCACATTGCATAAATCTATTTACATTTTAAACTGAATTCTTTTATAAAAATATATGAAAATAATGAATGAAAATTTAGGAAAACGATTTTTTTTCAATTTCAACACCCTGTATCTCGAAAATCGTGCATTTTGGAAGGTACAATAATAGAAACTTTTCTTCATATTTTTGGACGAGCTATCACATCCTGAAATCCTGCGTATATATTATGAAACACCCTATATAATCAAATAACGTGGGCTATTATTTCGGTAATAAATGACTTGGTCGATTCGGGTATTTCGAGAATTTTTGAATTAACCATGACTCTCAGTTCTCATTTCATAAATATATTTTCATTTTAAGCTGAATTTTCCTGCATAAATAGAAATTTAGGAAAACTTTAAATTCAAAATGATTTTTTTTTCAATTTCAACTTCAGTATCTCGAAAATCGTGCATTTTAGAGGGTAAAATAATAGATCTTTTTTTCATATTTTTGGACGATTTCGAAGATTTTTGAACTTATCACGAGTCTCAGTTCACATTTCATAAATATATCATCATTTTGAGCTGAAGTTTCCTACATAAATAAATATTTAGGAAAGCTTCAAATTCAAAATGATTTTTTTCTTCAATTTCATCGATTTTAGAGGTTAAAATAATACAAACTTTTCTTCATATTTTGGACAATTTCGAGGATTTTTGAATTAACCATGACTCTCAGTTCACATTTCATAAATATATTTTTGTTTTGAGCTGAATTTTGCTACATAAATAAAAATTTAGGAAAACTATTTCTTTCGAATTTTTCAAGATCTAATAAGAATACTTCATCACTATTAATTCCGACATTTTTTTTGTAGGAATATTCTACCAGAGGATATCACCGAGTTCAAAAATTACGCTTTTTTAGATGACCTCTACGATTTTGTAGAAGCAGATAAAGGTGAGTCAACGTTTCAGCTTCCTATTATCATAATTGAACAAATTAGAAGCAATTCAATTCCAACCACTGCTACTATCAAGCTGACACACAATTCAATCCCTTAAATTATTACGACTCGTCTAAACTCTCCCCCTAACTCTGAGGTAATAAAGCACCAATCATTATTCGTCGTGATTCCGAGAGAACAGGAGACGAAGTTTCGCCCCATCCCCATTGTCTTCAACATTCAAACTTCGACTTACGAATTCATCGCAATCCCGACATTCTCATTTATCTCCTTTCAGACGAGGACGAGAAAGAGTTCTTCGACAAGCTGGGACGCGAGCTGATACGGACCTCCTGTCACGGCTGCGTGGAGAAGGCCTTCAGGTGCCTGGGGGGCGACCTGAAGGAGTTCCTCACCACCCTGGACGGCGTGCACGACGTGCTCAAGTACCAGGAGAGCTCCCCGGGTCAGGACTGTCACGAGACCGAGGCGTTCGTGTGCACCTCCGACGACGAGGCGCTAAGGTTGGATTTCTCGACGGACAGGACGGTCATCGCGTATCTCCTCGTGGGGAGTTTGGGGGAGATTGCCGAGCTCCTTTACGAGACCGAGACGTTTATCGATATGCGGAGGAATCCGCAGGAGGAGAGGACGTTCAGGTGAGCATCTCGGATATATTTTTTTATATGGTTATGGTTCATATCATCATCCATGTTATTCGTAAAGTAAAACTCTTTCAGGTATTTGGATTATATTAATCAACACTCCTTTCACATCAAAACCACCGACGTTTTGGCCTCAGATCGGGCCTTTATCAAGGCCAAAAATTAAAATTAACAAATTAAAATATCTCGAAAATACCTGAAAGAGTTTTACTTTATATTTTTTATATTTTAGTTTTACAGGGTGTCCCAAGTTCGAGTGCCTACTAGACGTTTCTTGAGAACTGGTCCTATTTGAAATCTGGAAATTTGGATTATTTATGTTATTGTTCGACTTTATCTACTGAGCTAAAATATTCTTGAAATCTGAAAACTTTCGGTTGTACAGGGAGAGAAAATAAATTTCTCGAATTTTTTTTTTATTTTTCCTTTCTTATATGATCGATTATTCAATTTTAAATATATTTCTATTTGAATCGTTGCATTCGTCGAAACGTTTTTCAAAATATAGAAAAAAAAAAAAAAAAGGAAAAAAAGTATTATGTTCGTTATTCCTATCTTCAATATTTCAAGCATAAACTATTTTTAGATTTTCGAAGTAGAAGAATAGCGGAAATTTGTAGATATCCAAAATTTTGGAAAACTCGTCACAGAGTGTTTCAAATATTTTGTCAAAAATTGGGATCAGAACTTTTCCATAACTTTTGTTTTTTGAATTAGAACTCTATTTTTGAGCGCTCGTACTACTTACACGAGGGCTATATCATTTCGTCACGATGTCTGTATTTTTCGAATTTTGAGCCGAAAATGGTCTCAATCGACTATGTTCGACTCACTGATGACGAATCCTTCGGAAAATTTGAGTCTGTCCGTCCGTCCGGCCGTCCGTAAGCACGATAACTCTCGAACGGAACAACCTAGAAACTTGAAATTTTCAGTATGGGTTCAGTACCCGAATGCCTCGGTTGAATTCGTTAATGGGCAGAATTCCACAAGGGGTTCCGTAAATATGGCCGTTTAAAGTTTTGTTCCCCTGATTACTTGAAAACTACAAATTTGATTGGGATGAAATTTTGCATTCAAATGTAGAATAAGGTGGTCAAGCTACATGAGAAATTTTGTCCAGATCGCATTACCAAAACCATAGAAACCATAGAAATATGTAACTTTTGAATGGAAACGCCTAGGGACTTGAAATTTTCAGGATAGGTGTGGATCTCGAATGTCGTGATCACGTTTATCAATGAGCAGAATTATACAAGGGGTTCCATAAATACGGTCGTTTGAAATTTTGTTTTCTCTATGATTTAGAGACTACGGATTCGATCGATATAAAGTCTTGTATTTTAATCGAGAATGATATATTAAAGCAACATTTTGTCCAGATCGCATGACCAGAACCATAGAAACCATAAAAAATTATAACTTCCGAAGGGAAAGGCCTAGTAACTTGAAATTTTCAGGGTGGGTTTGGATCGCGAATTTCGCGGTCGCGTTCATCAATGAGCAAAATTAGATTAGGGGTTCCGTAAATATGGCCCTTCAAATTTTTTTTCTTCTTTCCACTACTGAGTGGATTGGAATGAAATGCACCTAGCTGAGGTATAATGTATTAAAACTACGTGCGAAATTTTGTCCAGATCGCATCACCAAGACCATAGATACCGTAGAAAATTCTAGCGAATTATCGAAAAAAAATTGATCAGCTGAAGCTCTGACATTAAGTCTGGAGTTTCGCCTAAGTTTCGGAATTTTTTTGACAGCTGTCCTTCAATTGATTTCTAAAACTGGAAAATGCGAATCTACCAACAAGGTGGATGTACGAGCGCTCAAAAGCTCCTGACTTCACGGCACGGCTTTTCGTAATTTTTTCATGATTGCGTTGGACTCTGCGAAGAAAATTAATTACAGTGTTCAAAGTAGTTAATGCTCCTAAATTGAATAATTCCTGTGTCATTGAGGATTTTCTGAAATTATGTCGTAGGTAGAGATAAATTCATAAAATATGTTTTACAACAATAATCTGTGTTCATAGGAAATTTTTGGGATAATTTATCTCCTATGAACACAGATTATTGATAACAATAATCATTTTATAAAAAACAGATTTTATGAATTTGTTCCTATATAAATTCACAAAATCCTTAATAACTCAGGATTTATTTAATTTAGGAGCACGAACATCTTTGATATTTTTCTTCGCAGAATCCAACGCAATCATAAAAAAATAGGGTTCTCATTTAAAAAACAAAAGTTATGGGAGAATTATGATCGCAATTTTCAACGAAATATTTGAAACACTCTGTGACGAGTTTTCCAAAATTCAAGAGATGCACAATATTTCGCCATTTTTCTACTTCAAAAATGTAAAAACAGTTTATGCTTGAAATATTGAGGATAGGAATAACGATCATAATACTTACTACGCATATCTCCTTTTTTTTTCAGTTCTTTTTCGACATTTTGAAAACTATTTCGAAGAATGCAACGATTCGAATGGAAATATATTCAAAATTGAATAAATGATCATATAAGTGGCGAAAAAATGAAAAAAAAAATTTATTTTCTCTCCCTGTATAACTGAAAGTGTTCAGGCTTCAAGAATGTTTAAGCTCAGTAGATAAAGTCGAACAATATCATAATCCCAATTTTCAGATTTCAAATAGGTCCGGTTCTCAAGAAACGTCTCGATCTTGGGACACCCTGTATAATACCTCTACAGTTTTCCACTATCCTGAAATTCAGAGTTTATTCTTCTAATTTCCTATTGTGTGCGAACCATCCCATTATATCAAATTTTCCTATTCATTTGGCTTTGCAATTGTATGTTTGTTGCGTGAATCGGTCCATTTGTTCCATTTCCGCGCCCTCTCCGTTGCTGATGCAATTTCCATCAGTTTCTGTATGTTATATCAATTTAGGTTAATTGATCAATACCCTCCGATATTCCGATAACCTGCTCACCCTACACAACCATGATTATATTCAGGCTTCCCCTACTGAAATTTTTACACAGTTGTCATAATGAAGTGAATTTGGTTGAATGTCACTATACAGAGTGTCTACTATCAAAAGGGACCAACTTCATACTCATACATGAGATTTGCAACAAAAAATGCCATATAACACGTGGTCGAAATGTTATTCTACAATTTAACATTTTAAGGAATATTTCAAATTTTTCCATGAAATTAATTATACTTTAGTTATCCTTGTAGCCTAATCAAAGTTAACCACATATCTGAAAACAGCAATGAATTTGCTACAAGATAAGAATTTCTGTGTGCCAAAAAATTCAGTATTGCGTGCGTGGTAAGGAGATGAATATCACCATTCTGAAGTGAACAAAACCAGTCCATTTTTCCAATGGTTTATCGATGGAAAATCATCAATTATGGACATGTTTCCTTTTCAGCGAAAAATACCCCATTTAATTGGCTTTCGAATGACATATAAACTTTTGTGCTTGCTGCTTGTCTTCTACCCTAATATCATGGCTAACAAGATAACAACGAAAAAGTCGAAATATTCCAAACCCAAATTTGCTCTATTTTGAAGCTCTTTATTTCTGCATATTGAAGTAATTCTCATGGAAATCATGAATTCATCTGTCAATTCAAAAAAATTTGAAGGAATAAACTAAACTTTAATAATACAAATTGTAGCGAAACATGTAAAGAAGACAGACTTCTACTACTCATAACAATTGTTCGGAATGTTCACTGCGTTATTCAATAATAATCTGATAATAGTCCATTTCAAACCTTTCAGACATTTTGAAAATGTATATGACACTTCAAGGTTGAACATAAATGATTAGAAAAATAGTAAACAAGAGAAAAATAAATCAACCAATCAAAATGTATACAATAGAAATTCAGAAATGCTATAGAAACATTCTTTAAGCAGTAATAATTTTAGCTCATTTTTAATTGCCTATCGTTCATACATTTGGAAGCATTAGGCAATTTGTTATAAAGTTTTATGCCAGTGTATGACGGTGACAATTCATGCTTGGCAATATTTCATTTTGGTATGCACAATAATTCCTTGTTTTTCGTCTCGTATTCATGGAAGTCAGAACACTTGATTTAAAAATTTAGATTTGAACGGATATACAAAAGACTCTGAAAGATATATATACAGGGGAATGTCAATACATTTCGCACATCGTTTTCACACTGAATCTACAAACCTGCGAAGTTCGCAACATTTCTGACGCATTTCTGCACAACACAAATTTATTCTTTCGATCAGATCCTCTCGAGTCTGAACGCGAATTTGATATACTTTTTCTTCCGAGGTGTTCCAGACATAAAAATCCAAAGGCGTAAGGTCGGGGCTCCTTGGTGGCCATCTTACCGGGCCTTACCTCCCAATCCATTGCACCCCTAAATATTCATTCATCAAGTCCCGCAAATTCCGGCGTTGAGAGGTGAACTTTTCGGCCAGTAATACTTCCCGATCGCCTCAACGTTGAAGGATTCATTACATCAATCCGAAGCAGCTTAGCGGACACTGCGCTTAGCGTGAAATGCGTTTGGCTAACAGACAAAATATATGGTTTCAAATGGACAGGGCCGTATCTAGGTGCTATTGCGCCTGTGCAATATATTAGACAGCGCCCTCCCATTTGCGTAGATTTCTTTTCATCCATCATATTTTCTTATAGTATTTTTTTTTCATAATGCTAGTCATACATTTCCGTAAGAGTTTCAAAATAATACACATTTTTTTGGAAATTTTTTTCATTGAAAACATTGAAATACACATTTTGAATGAAATGCATAAAAATAAAACAAATTCTGAGAAAACAAAATGAAATATTCATATTTATGTAATAAATACGAACATTTATCTTGAAAAATAGGTTGACTAGAAAACAATAATCGATAATCACAATCTTTGCAAAAAAAACCGCAAACTTAGCATACAAATACTATTTTATAACCATTTGAAGCACGTAGTTTCGTACAGGGCCCGATGTTACAATATTCAAGAAGTCCATAGGTTAAGAATAAAAAAATCACTAGAATAATCTTTGCCATATGAGATTGAAGATTCAATGAAAACAATAAAAAGTAACACTAAAATTTGAGTTTTATTAGATTTCAAAAAGAGACGCTCTGAGGAGTGAGAACTCAAGTTTGAAAATCCATATTTTCCGCAATGAACCAAACATATTTCTTCTTGAATTGAAAGGAACAATATCATTATGTTAAAATACGAATAATTGAATATATCCGATGACAGAATGATGTCATAAAAAATAACAAATACTTAGTACAACTCACCTTCAATAGCACAATTTATAATGTTCGAATCCAAAAGCACAATGGCACAAAAAAGTCAGAATATAAAAAAAAATCAAAACTTATAACACTTCAAATCTGGATACACACTAAACGAACGTTGAAATTTAAATTTTTTGCTCTTCCCTTCACAATTGAAAGAAATCAATATTTATGTAGAATAGAATAAGATTCCCCAATTTTTCTCCCACTTCTTGAGCTCAAAACTCTGATTAGTGAATTCTTGGCAATACAAATCGTTTCTAAATCACCACAGATGTGGCCTTAAAATCTAAACAAATCGATAATTATGAACCATCCTCGTCAAAGAAGCCACCCTTCAAAACAAGCTGGATGCGATAAGTGATGTACCTAGTGTAAGCAACTCATAAAAGGGCTGTGCTTGGAATCGCATGACGATATTGCCGATTGTAATATTTATGATTAGAGTACGGCATCTTTGAACATATTTTACAACAATTGGACCATATTTCTCGTATTTCTGACCTAATTGCATTCTCATTCTGTTTTTTTGAATGTCAATGTTTCGAAATGTTGTGATCGAATTACTGACCTACGTTACCGTGTTGTCATCTTTCGAATTATTTTTTTTTGCTTGGCGCTTCTATTTTTGGCACACAGAAATTCTTATTTTAAAGCAAATTTAATGCTGTTTCCAGATATGTGGTCAACTTTGATGAGGCTACAAGGATAACTGAAGTATAATTGATTTCATGGAAAACTTGAAATATTCCTTGATATCAAGAAATGTTCAATTGTAGAATAACCGTCAACCTTTCGACCATGTGTTATATGACATTTTTTGTTGCAAATCTCACGAACTGAAGTTTGGCCCTTTCAAAAGTAGACACCCTGTATACATTAAATATTATAACGGTACTTTTCAGATTCGAAATAAAACCGACCAACCGCCAAATCCGGGAGAGGACGCCGAGTCCGTCACCGCCGAAGAGCGACGACCTGCAGGTGGACGTGGCCACCTTCTGCAAGGCCTTCCCCTGGCACTTCGTCATAGACCGCAGGCTGGAGTTCGTCCAGCTCGGAAGCGGTTTCATGCAGCTCTTCGGTGGCTTCCTGGCCGCCCAGGGAACGTCGGTGGCGACCTACTTCAAGTTCCACAGACCCAGGAGCATCTCGCTGTCTTTCACCGACATCGTTAAACGGGCCAACACCCCCTTCGTGCTGGCCATACGGAGGCTGTCGGCGACCAAGTCTCTTCCCGCAGCGGTGAGTATTCCTGGAGATTAGGGTATTAGGGACGGCGGAGCCGCAATAAGGTGGCATTCTTGGAGGGTCGTAAGGTGGGATGCGCCATTTCCTGGCCGTCTTATCCGGGAAGGCTGTCGCAATTGGCTTTATCCACGTGGAGTTTATGGGGGTTCTTCCGGATGCGGATGCTTTTATCGCTATCGTATGGATGAAGATTGAATATTTTTGTATTTTCGTTGGTGGCTTTATTAGTTTTGCACGAAATTTCTTGTGCGTTATGTTTAAGCGTTGATTGTATTTTGGGAAGATATCCAGGAATCTCTCCTCTTCCTTTGTAACTCCAATTTAGGAACACCCTGTAAACACCACCTATGTGAGCGCAAAACTGATTATTATTGTACGCACATAATCTTATAATGTATCTGCCTACTCGAAGATAAATAAAAAAATCAGTGCCGTATCTAGGGCATGGCAAGGGTGGCACTTGCCACGGGCGCAAGGTCCGAAGGGGCGCCAAAAAATATCAAAAATAAAAAAATAGAAGCGCCAAGAAAAGAATATTTATTCGAAAGATGATAACACGGTTACGTAAGTAAGTAATTCGATCACAACATTTCGAAACATTGATATTCAAAAAACAGAATGAGAATGCAATAAGCTCAGAAATACGAGAAATATGGTCCAATTGTTATAAAAAATTTTCAAAGATGCCGCACTCTGATCATAACTATTACAATCGGCAATATCGTCATGCGATTCCAAGCACAGCCCTTTTATGAGTTGCTTACACTACATCACTTATCGCATCCAGCTTGTCTTGAAGGGTGGCTTCTTTGATGATGATGGTTCATAATTATCGATTTGTTTAGATTTTTAGGCCACATCTGTGGTGATTTAGAAACGATTTGTATTGCCAAAAATTCACTAATCAGAGTTTTGAGCTCAAAAAGTGGGAGAAAAATTGGGGAATCTTATTCTATTCTACATAAATATTGATTTCTTTCAATTATGACGGGAAGAGCAAAAAATTTAAATTTAAATGTTCGTTTAGTGTGTATTCAGATTCGAAGTGTTATAAGTTTTGAGTTTTTTTTATATTTTGACTTTTTTGTGCCATTGTGTTTTTGGATTCGACCATTATAAATTGTGCTGTTGAAGGTGAGTAGTACTAAGTATTTGTTATTTTTTATGACATTATTCTGGCATCGGATATATATTCAATTATTCGTATTTCAACATAATAATACTCCTTCCTTTCAATTCAAGAAGAAATATGTTCGGTTCATTGCGGAAAATATTGATTTTCAAACTTGAATTCTCACTTCTCTGTGCGTCTTTTTTTGAAATCTAATAAAACTCAAATTTTAGTGTTACTCTTCATAGTTTTCATTGAATCTTCAATCTCATCTGGCAAAGATTATTCTAGTGATTTTTTTATACTTAACGTATGGACTTCTTGAATATTTTAACATCGGGCCATGTACGAAACTATTAGTACGTGTTTCAAATGGTTATAAAATAGTATTTGTATGCTAAGTTTGCGTTTTTTTTGCAGAGATTGTGATTATCGATTATTTTTTCTAGTCAACTTACCAAAAAATTTTTATTTCACGTTTGCAGTATGTATTTTTAAATTTTAAGTTGAAGAATTTATATTTTTTAAGATAAATGTTCGTATTTATTACATAGATATGAATATTTCATTTTGTTTTTTTAGAATTTGTTTTATTTTTACGCAGTTCGTTCAATATGTGTATTTCAATGTTTTTAATGAAAAAATGTTTCCATAAAAATGTGTATTATTTTGAAACTCTTACGGAAATATATGACTAGCATTATGAAAAAAAAATACTATAAGAAAATATGATGGAGGAAAAAAAATCTACGCAAATGGGGTGGCGCTGTCTAATATACTGCCACAGGCGCAATAGTACCTAGATACGGCCCTGGCGTTATGTTTAAGCGTTGATTGTATTTTGGGAAGATATCGAACCCATGTATTTACAGTTCCCTACATTTTGCACCCGTATTGTGGGGACCTCTTCAATAACCGCGAATGTGAAACAACTAGAGATTTCTGTTTTTGAAATATTAGGCAATTTGGAGACTGGAGAGTCATAATTAATGCCAAATGTTGAATTATTCAACATCTGCGAATATTCGAGCATTTTGTCATATTATATATGAATTCTGTTTACGGGCACTAGGAGCGATATTTTGTTGATTCGATTATAAAAATAATTGGAATATTTTTATGAGAAGCTACTCGTCAAATTTAGCAATAAATGTATATTTATCATTTTATTTTTTCAAAAAATAATGAAAAATGATGTACAAGATGTGCCACGTAAGCGGGGCACTGGATTCTGTGAGTTTTCCTTTGAGCAAAATTGAAAAGTGACGTGAAGTCTGGATTTACGCCTAAGTTTGAAATTTTCTTTGACAGCTGTCGAAATCTTTCCAATTGGTTTCTAAAACTGGAAAATAATAATAATAATACAATGCGAATCTACCTACAAGGTGCTTGTACGAGCGCTCAAAAGCTCCTGCCTTCACGGCAGTGTTTTTCTTAAATTTTTTTATGATAAACCTTCACGAAGAATACAAAATTTTAATTCTACATTTCTGAAAAATAATGAATTCAAATTTGTCTATCCGTAAAAATCTTTCTGCCAAAACCCCATAAACTGCATTTATGCAATTCCGAAGTTAACGAACGCGTTCACCGCTGAAGCGGCCTGGACAAGAATGATTAGTCTTCGGAGAGCAGTGATAGACTACGCCGATAATGTTGACTTCGAGCGGAAATTATCAGGTAACGGACAATTTCCCGAAGGGCCGGAGGAAATGGAGTTGCACTGACCTTTCACCCCGCAACCATAGCAAGCAATATCCCCGTCCTGCAGAGCGAGTGCTTGAAAAAGCGATGTTGGGAATCTTTCCTAATTCGAAAAAACATTTTCCGTCGACCATAGAATAAAAGCTCATTTTAACGCACTCGAAATCATCCATTAATGACCCCTATTAATGCATGATTTCTTGTATTAATGCATGATTATCATGGCAACCGAACATAAAATATTCAGTCGGAGCATAGATGCATCTATGTCGGAGCACGATCGAGCTGTCAAATTTATTTATTCCCTTTCGATTAGAATCTGATTTTATCCGTTACGCTACTACATAATGAATAACGGAGAAAATATCCCTTTGACACTGCCAGATGTGACAAAAACTGCTGAAGCAGCAACTTTGAGTCTGCTTCCTGAAAAGAGCCGCCATTTATATGAGAAAACCTATGCTGAATTCAGATCTCGGTGCAAGGACAAGGAGGTTCGGAACTTTACGGAAACGGTTTTGTTGGCATACTTTACGGGTATTGCAGAAAAGGGGCATCTAGCAAGTTTATGGCTAAAATATTCTATGCTGAAATCAACACTAAATGTGAAAGACAATACTGATATAAGCAGATACCACAAACTGGTGATGTTTATTAAACGGAAAAGAGAGGGATATATCCCAAAAAAATCAAAAGTTTTCGAAAAAGAACATGTGAGAGAGTTTATAGCGAATGCTCCTGATAGTGTTTTCTTGATGTCGAAGGTAAAAATAAAACTCAATTGAATCGTTATTCCAACTTATTTTCATTATCTCGTTATAGTGAAATAACTATCATTGTTTGATTTGTAGGTCGCTTTGATATTCGGAGTAGCGGGTGCATTGAGAAAAGATATCCTTGAGGCCAGCTCACACTCCACGCGAAAGATTTTTCATTTTTTATAAGAACTATAAATGCTCAACACAACCAGTTGGAATTAATACATTTTCTAAATTACCGTCAATGATTGCAAACTTTCTTAAATTAGAGCAACCACATTTGTATACAGGTCACTGTTTTCGGCGTTCTTCTGCGTCTATTCTTTCTGACAGTGGTGCAGATTTTTCAGCTATCAAAAGACTTGGTGGTTGGAAATCAACTTCTGTTGCAGAAGGGTATATTGAAAACTCCATTCAGAATAAAATAGAAACTGCAGAAAAAATTGTATGTCATAATAGTCCCAAAGTAAATAATGCTTCAACCTCCACTTCATCCACACGTTCCTCATCGGACATTATAGGAAATGAAATAAATGTAAACTATTCAGAATGTCACAACATGTCCAATATTCCCTCTATGAATTTTTCGAATTGTTCTATAGGAAGCATAAATATTAATATATCGAAATGAACATAGAAATTTGTATTACATCAAATTTGTATATCATGCAAATTAAAATTGGTTTCGATCCGGAATTTATATTCTATTCCTGATGAGGTCGACGGAAAAATCTTGTAATCAACTCAACTCGCTCCGCTCACGCGTTAAAATATTTCGACAATTAATCGCTGTCATTAATAAACTAGTTGATTAAATAACTATTAGTTTTGTCACAACAAAGTAATTACCATGGTTACCACTTCTATATTTTAATATGGATAGAGAAACCTATTTAAACTTACTTGATTACATCTTGAATGAAATATTTTTTAATAAATTTTTTAAATGTAAATCAACCATCGAAGAAAAAATAGTAAGTATAATTCGTGGGAAAAGCATATTTTCAACCTCCTGTGTTACCAGACTCGTCGCTACGCTCCTCGTCTGGTAATTATCACAGTCGTTTAGGAATATTATGTTTTGCCCACTTATTATACAATATACTATTTCGCGATTTTTTTCACTCGCCTAAAGATGGGAGATTTTGGACTAAAATTCTCATTCTACGTTTTGAGAAATGGGAGAGTTCTCGGCGAAAACTTAAGCCGTCGGAATTGCACATTTGTCGCCCCTTTATCTTTGTCCAAAGTCTTCGTGCCGGAGGTTCGTTAGAAACATCGTTCCAGAAACAAATCCGCATCAATCTTTCACCTGTTCCGGAGATGCCGGGTTGAATAAGAGATGCTGGGCCGTCCTAGGCGGAGAGCAAGAAACCTGTTTCCGGTCTGACTGAGTTGGAGGTCGGGAGAAGATGAATCGTCGCCGTCAGCGACTCGTTTCGTGATGGCACCGGAGGCTGTGGCGTTCCACCATCCCCTCGATTTGACGTTGGGCGCTTGTTGAATCGATGGGATGTTTGGTCACTTGGACGGATATATGTCCTCTTCAGATGAGGGTGCATCGAGGTTTGAATTCAGAAATCGAACGTCGAATGGGCGTGAATACTTGATCAATTCAATTTCCACTTGATTTAATTTCAATGAACCAAATTCGGATCTCCATAATATTCATAACTGCCTCTTTGTTAGATGACTGCTTGTATCAGTCTTACCGCGAAACATACTCATTACGCTTTCGAAGCGCCTCTGATCAACATAAACGGATATTTGCTAATAAATTTCATGGCATGTTTGCATGTACGAACATACGAGCGTATATTGAAGTGGGTCCCCCTGTTTTGCTCGAGCTGACAATAACCAAATATTTGAGGTTTTAGGTGGCTTAACATGATGCATCACGTTATGGATTTCGACATTGTGTACTAGACTTCCACTAGGGTTTATATTAGATTAAAGTTCCTGCTATGAATAGATTCGTATATCAAAACAAAAAATATAGGAAGGAAATTTTCGTCGAAGAAAACCTTGATTCTTCCTTAAAATGTTGCAAAATATGTGAAAAATTTGTGGAAACATAACCAAAATGGGCCCAGCGCTCGATTGCGGTCGAGTAGTAGGGGTATAAATGTTGAAATTCGCTCCTGGCCGCAGCGCGCTTTTCTTATAAAAAGCACTTCCCCGCGTCGGCTGGCTACCCCCACTATTAGTCCGCGATCGACCGCTTGACCGGTTTTGTTATTTGGTATATTTCACCTATTTGCAACATTTTTAGGGAAAATCAGGATTGACGTTTCGTAGTACTATACTTTCACTTCCAAAATTCGTTTTGTAAATTGAAATCGGATAACTTCCGACGCATCCAGCCCTTCTGGAAAAAAGTGCCTAAAATAATTCAATTCACAATTACGCAAAAACTATTTGTCCGACAACGTTCGGGTTGTCTACACTCAAAGTACCTATTAACTACTACTTTAATCCGGAAAACCAGCGCTACAACTTCGAAAATGTCCGAGTTGTGAGTTTTTGAAAAAACGCTGATTTATATGGTTTTTCTGAATTTTCTATGGTAATAATAACCCGATTGAGTTGCATTAGCGCTCATTCTCTTTGTCTTTTTATTCTCTACAACTCTGTCGTTGAAAGTGTCATCATCGCTTCATTGAGTCAGATTTAACTACAAAAAACTGAAAAAACATCGTTTTTTCGGTGTCGAGTCGAAAACATATCACTAAACATCCACAAACCTGGGAAATATTATGGAATGAACCACAGATTGTGTGAACCAGGTCGAACGTCAGTGTGACAAATAATGTCATTTTATGAAATCGGCACTTCTAGGGATGGAAAAGTAGAATTATTTGGAATATTTCTCAAAACCAGATCAGAAAAACTCAATTTTTTTCCACGTGAAAAATATTATGAAACGAACCACAGATTCAGTGAACCAAATCGTTCGTCAGTGTGACATTCTATAAAATCGACACTTTTAGAGATGGAAGCAGAGAATTATTTGGAATCTTTCTCAAAATCATATCAGAAAAACTCAATTTCTTTTTCACGTGGAAAAGATTGTAAGGCCACCCACAGATTTTGTGAACCAAATCGAACTTCAGTTTTTCGGTGTTTTTTCGAGACTATAAGAAGAGTAATTATATTTGCGAGTCGAAATCATATCACTAAACATCCACAAACCTAGAAAATATTATGAAATGAATCACAGACTCTGTGAACCAAGTCGATCGTCAGTGTGACAAATAATGTCATTTTATGGAATCGACACTTCTAGGAATGGATAGCAGAATTATCTGGAATATTTCTCAGAACCAGATCAGAAAAACTCAATTTTTTTCCACGTGAAAGATATTATGAAACGAACCACAGATTCAGTGAACCAGATCGAACGTCAGTGTGACATTTTATGAAACCGAAACTTCTAGAGATGAAAGCAGAGAATCATTTGGAATCTTTCTCAAAATCACATCAGAAAAACTCAATTTCTTTTCCACGTGGAAAAGATTGTAAGACGATCCACAGATTTTGTGAACCAAATCGAACATCAGTTTTTCGGTGTTTTTTCGAGACTACAAGAAGAGTAATCATATTTGCGAGTCGAAAACATATCACTAAAAATCCACAGACCTGGAAAATATTATGAAATGAACCACAGATTTTGTGAACCAAGTCGAACGTCAGTGTGACAAATAATGTCATTTAATGAAATCGGCACTTCAAGGAATAAAATAGTAGAATTATCTGGAATATTTCTCAAAACCAGATCAGAAAAACTCAATTTTTTTCCACGTGAAAAATATTATGAAACGAACCACAGATTCAGTGAACCAAATCGTACGTCAGTGTGACATTTTATAAAACCTACACTTCTAGAGATGAAAGCAGAGAATTATTTGGAACCTTTCTCAAAGTCATATCAGAAAAACTCAATTTCTTTTCACGTGGAAAAAAATTGTAAGACGACCCACAGATTTTGTGAACCAAATCGAACAACAGTTTTTTAGTTGTTTTTTCGAGGTAACAAGAAGAGTAATCATATTTGCGAGTCAAAAACATATCACTTGCGATTTTCCTCTGCAAATTTCGTCACAGAATGAGGCTTCATCTGCTCTATTGACTGGTCTAATTCTCTGAATACCTAATTATACAAAAGTAAAGTCCATCCAGTCATCAAAAAAAGCCTTCTTCGATCAGGTGTAACGAAAATGTTTGGGTCTATGCAAATGGCTTTTTCGGTTCGAATCACGATAAACACCGCGAGATAATAGAATATCCATCAAACCGAACATTGGTACACTTGATGGAGCTTAGAGCTTTGAGTGTGGCTTTTAGCGCCGACAAAATGTAAACTGCATTATTTTATATGAATAGTGGATAGCGTCAGAACGTTGTCACTCATGCAAACATAACAAGTTCTGGTTGAATTTGAAAACTAATCCACTTCCTTGATGGATGAAATGAAGTCCTGCTCGAATAGTGAAAAATATGAAACTGACGACGTAGCATCGAATCCGACGCAATGCAGCCCTAGATAATTTTTCGATAACCGTCTAGAACTATAATCCCCCTTTCATCCCGGCCCCAAATTATATGCGTCAGCATATACCAATCCGAGCTAAACGTATCAAAGAAGATTAAATTGTAGTACTACACGAATTATTTGTGGATCACGAGATTAGAAGATCCGTATCCCGGCTCTTATCGGTTCGAGACCGCTCCAAGACGGGCCCGCAATATTCCATTAATGAGCCTCCCCCAAATCTCGAAGGAACGCTTCAACCTTCAACCCCCCCTCCTCCAGCGAGCGAACTATGCCGATATCGTATAATTGGGAGACATTCATTATGCGGATAATTTCCGCGAGAAATAAGGCGGCTGGGGCTTTTCTGCGTCGTACGCAGTGAGGAGGAGGAGGGTGGTGTTTTCATTGTGGCCAATTTGGAGAATTGGAGCTCGTTCTCGAAGTTCCACTTTCGCTTACGGTTCTTTACAACCTGAATGGCTGCTGAGGTAGTTTGTGAGGAGCTTCCTTTCACTGAAAGAGGCATTGGTTGGTGTTCAACAGGCGTGAGGTCCATCGCAGGGCCGTATCTAGGTACTGTGGCAATATATTAGACAGCGCCCCCCATTTGCGTAGATTTTTTTTCATCCATCATATTTTCTTATAGTATTTTTTTTCATAATGCTAGTCATATATTTCCGTAAGAGTTTCAGAATAATTTTTTTCATTAAAAACATTGAAATACACATTTTAAATGAAATGCATAAAAATAAAACAAATTCTGGAAAAACAAAATGAAATATTCATATTTATGTAATAAATCATTTATCTTAAAAAATATAAATTCTTCAACTTGAAATTTAAAAATACATATTGCAAACGTAAAATAAAAATTTTTTGGTAAGTTGACTAGAGAACAATAATAGATGATCACAATCTCTGCAAAAAACCGGAAACTTAGCATACAAATACTATTTTATAACCATTCGAAACACGTACACTAATAGTTTCGTACAGGGCCCGATGTTACAATATTCAAGAAGTCCATTCGTTAAGTATAAAAAAATCCCTAGAATAATCTTTGCCAGATGAGATTGAAGATTCAATAAAACTATGAAAAGTAACACTGAAATTTGTGTTTTATTAGATTTCATTCAAAAAAAGACGCTCTGATAAATGAGAACTCAAGTTTGAAAATATATATTTTCCGCAATGAACCAAACATATTTCTTCTCAAATTGAAAGTATCAAAGTATCATTATGTTAAAATACGAATAATTGAATATATCCGATTCCAGAATAATGTCATAAAAAAACCAATACTTAGTACAACTCACCTTCAATAGCACAATTTATAATGCTCGAATCCAAAAGCACAATGGAACAAAGAAGTCAGAATATAAAAAAAAACTCAAAACTTATAACACTTCAAATCTGGATACACACTAAACGAACATTGAAATTTGAATTTTTTGTTTTTCCTTCACAATTGAAAGAAATCAATATTTATGTAGAATAGAATAAGATTTCCCAATTTTTCCCCCACTTCTTGAGCTCAAAACTCTGATTGGTGAATTTTTGGCAATACAGATCGTTTTTGAAATACCACAGATGTGGCCTAAAAATCACAACAAATCGATCATTATGAACCATCATCATCAAAGAAGCCGCCCTTCAAAACAAGCTGGATGCGATAAGGGATGTAGTGTAAGTAACTCATAAAAGGTCTGTGCTTGGAATCGCATGACGAGATTGCCGATTGTAATATAAATGATCAGAGTGCGGCATCTTTGAAAATTTTTTATAACAACTGGACCATATTTCTCGTATTTCTGACCTTATTGCATTCTCATTCTGTTTTTTGAATGTCAATGTTTCGAAATGTTGTGACCGAATTACTTACTTACGTAACCGTGTTGTCATCTTTCGAATTAATATTTTTTTCTTGGCGCTTCTATTTTTTTATTTTCGATATTTTTGGCGCCCCTTCGGACCTGGCGCCCGTGGCAAGTGCCACCCTTGCCACGCCCTAGATACGGCCCTGGGTCCATGGGAGCGAAGAAGTCAGTACTTCTCTAAAATTATCAAAATTTTTGCAATGGCATTAACAAATAAGCAGCCTTTCGAGTTGAATATAAGAATATTTAGCGCCGAGAAAAGACAATGACGCATTTTTCTGTCTGTCATACAAATAACAATGCACAGCATGGCGTGTCGCAACCAATTCCGTTCCGAGCTTTGATAAGCAAGATCTCCAGTTGCTTCTCCGTTAATATACAAATTGAGAGGTCAAATGCGAAAGTTCAGATCGCTTTGCCACTGAATAAGCTGTTGTTTGGATTAAATATACCAATTTACGCGATGTTTGCACTTTTTGTTTGTCTCTATTTGTATTTTTCAATCAATTCATAGACATAATAAGTTGCTGGAGAATAGTGCAAATTGGGATACAGAAACCATAAATAATTCTATGAGATTTTAAGATAGTTCAGAAAACTTATAAATACTCTTATAAATACTCAGAGTAATTCATTCGATTATCTAGAGATGGAATAACAGTATTATGTATTTGGATCTTTCTCAAAATCAGATCAGAAAAACTCAAACTTCCTCTTTGACGGAAAAGATTTTGAAATGAACCACAAATTCTCTTAACCAAATCGAACGTCAGTGTGACAAATAATGTCATTTTATAAAATCGACACTTCTAGCTCGATTTCTAAAGACGTGGGAAAAATTATGAGATGAACTACAGATTTTGTGAACCAAATCGAATGTCAGTGTGACAAATTTTATGAAATCGACACTTATAGGAATGGAATAGCGGAAATATTTCGGATCTTTCTCGGAACCAGATCAGAAAAACTCAATTTCCTCTCCATGTGGAAAATATTATAAAACGAACCACAGATTCAGTGAACCAAATCCAACGTCATTATGACATTTTATACAACCGATACTTCAAGAGATGCAATAGCACAAATATTTGCAATCTGTCTCGAAACCGTATCAGAAAAACTCAATTTTCTTTTTACGTGGTAGAGATTGTGAGACGAAACACAGATTTCGTGAACCAAATCGAACGTCAGTGTGACAAATAATGTCAGTTCATGAAATCGACAATTCTAGGAATGGAATAGCAGAAATGTTTGGGATTTTTCTTGAATCCAGATCAGAAAAACTCAATTTTCTCTCCATGTGGAGAATATTATAAAATGAATCACAGATTCAGTGAACCAAATCCATCGTCAGAAAAACTCAATTTTCTTTCCACGTGAAAAATACTTTTGAGACGAACCACAGATTTCATGAACCAAATCGAACGTCAGTGTGAGCAATAATATCAGTGTGACAAATAATGTCAGTTTAAAAAATCGACACTTCTACTAACGGAAGAGCAGAATTATTCAGAATCTGCCCCAAGACCATATCAGAAAAACTCAATTTTCTTTCCACGTGTAAAATATTATAATACGAATTACAGATATTGTGAACCAAATCGAACGTCAGTGTGTCAAATAATGTAATTTCATGAAATCGACACTTCTAGGAATGAAATAGTTGAATTATTCGAAATTTTTTTCAAAACCACATCAGAAAAACTCAATTCTCTTTCCACGTGAAAAATACTTTTGAGACGAACCACAGTTTTATAAACTAAATCGAACGTCAGTGTGAGCAATAATATCAGTGTGACAAATAATATCAGTTTATACAATCGACACTTCTAGGAATGGAACAGCAGAATTATTCAGAACCTGCCTCAAAACCATATCAGAAAAACTCAATTTTCTTTCCTCGTGGAAAATATTATAAAACGAACCACAGATATTGTGAATCAAATCGAACGTCAGTGTGACAAATAATGTCAGTTTGTGAAATCGACACTTCTAGGAATGGAATAGCGGAAATATTTTGGATCTTTCTTGAAACCAGATCAGAAAAACTCAATTTTCTCTCCATGTGGAAAATATTATAAAACGAACCACAGATTCAGTGAACCAAATCCAACGTCAGTATGACATTTTGTACAATCGATACTTCTAGAGATGCAATAGCACAAATATTTGGAATCTGTCTCGAAACCGTATCAGAAAAACTCAATTTTCTTTTCACGTGGTAGAGATTGTGAGACGAACCACAGATTTCGTGAACCAAATCGAACGTCAGTGTGACAAATAATGTCAGTTCATGAAATCGACAATTCTAGGAATGGAATAGCAGAAATATTTGGGATCTTCCTTGAAACCAGATCAGAAAAAGTCAATTTTCTCTCCATGTGGAAAATATTATAAAATGAACCACAGATTCAGTGAACCAAATCCATCGTCAGTATGATATTTCATACAACCGATACTTCTAGAGATGCAATAGCACAAATATTTTGAATCTGCCTCAAAACCATATCAGAAAAATTCAATTTTCTTATCACGTGAAAAATACTTTTGAGACGAACCACAGATTTTATGAACCAAATCGAACGTCAGTGTGACATTTTATAAAATCGAGGTTTCTAGTGATGCAATAGCACAATTATTTGAAATCTATCTCAAAACTATATCAGAAAATCTCAATTTTTTTTTTAAGTAGAAAAGATTATGAGACGAACCACAGAGTTTGTGAACAAAATTGAACGTCAGTGTGACAAATAATGTAATTTTTTGAAATCGACACATCTAGGAATGGAATAGCAAAATTATTTGAAATTTTTTTCGAAATCAGATCAGAAAAAATCAATTTTCTTTCCACGTGGAAAATATTATGAAACGAACCACAGATTCAGTGAACCGAATCGGACATCAGTATGACATTCTATAAATATATGAAATGAAATCGACACTTCTAGAGATGAAAGCGAAAAATTATTTGCAATCTTTCTCAAAATCATATCGAAAAAACTCAATTTCCTTTCCACGTGGAGAAGTTTGTAAGACGAACCACAGATTTTGTGAACCAAATCGAACGTCAGTGTGACAAGTAATGTCTGTCTGAATATAATAACACTATAAATATGTAGTTTTAAAAAATCGTTGACCCATTTTCAAATCCCATTGCATGCCACTGAAAGTAGATATTATGAGAATGAATATTTGTGTCGTTAAACATATTTATGATTCAGGATGGACACACAAATCCGAACGCTTTTAGTTTTATGCTTGAAATATTCAGTCAAATATGCTCTCGAGCTTACGAGGGCTCTGTTCAAATTTCAGGCCCGCAAATACAGTCGAAAATGGTATAGTGTATAATATGAGTTCAACTGACACTCTGGACCACGTCCGAACAGCATCCAGCGAGTGACGTAGAAGTTATCACCGCGTTGCCCTTCGACCCTTCAGCAAACATTTTCAATATCGTTCGACTAAGTCCATAACATATTGCCCGTCGTTTATCCTATGGTACTCATCATATATAACATAGCTGAAGATATATCTCGCCCTATCTGCATGTATGACGTACGCCGCTTGGGAGAGACGGTGACACATATTCGAACGTTTCTATTCGTATCTCATCTCTCATCAGATAAAACGTGTCAGAAGGACGTGTTGTGTTCGTAGAGCTGAAAATTCCCCTTCTTCATATATCGTGGTTTCTGATTGGATTACCCTGGGGAAAATTCATTTTGAACGAAAATTCGTAAATTCAGTCCGAACTTGGAAAGTTATGTTAGGTTAGGTTAGAATTTACGTACACGTCAAAGTCAAAAAAATTGTATACCCACGTAAGCGGTTCACTTGAATCTGTGACTTTTCTTTTGAGCAAAATTAAAAAATTACCCATCAATATGATAGAATTTCTCGAGGGCTATCGAAATATTTTATAGGAAAAGCTATCGATCCAAGGCATGAAAAGTAATTGAAAAAAACCGTTTTTCCAAAGAAAATTTTTTGCAAATTTGACTGGTTTTCAGAATAAGAAGGTCTAAAGACAATTTATCACCAATTGTTTCTTCATTTAAACTTTCGATTTTCTAGAAAAAGGAAAATTTTTTTCTTCCATAATATACTTCATAATATTTTCCCATATTTTTCGAATGCTCAATCGATTCGGAATCTGAATATGTAAATATAATGGTGATTTTATATTTATTTCAAGAAATTTCATTCAAAATCAACCTGAGGAAATTCAGATTCCATATTCGGAAAATATATCCATGTTGTCTGTGGTTCAATCAATATTTGATTGTCAAAATTTGAAGTTTTCATTCTCGATTATAATAAAAGTGAAAATATAAAGCCTGAATTTTCATTTAAAGCTCTCAACGTAAATTTTGCAAGAAAAACTTTTTCGTTTTCTAGAAAACCGGAAGTTCAAATGAAGGAACAATTGATGAGGAATGATCTGTTGATCTTCTTATTTTGAAAACCAGCAGAACTTGCCAAAATTTTTTTTTGGGAAAAATGGTTTTTCCCCACTAATTTTTCATGCTTTGGTTCGATAGTTTTTCCGATAACATATTCGGATAGCCCTCGAAAATTACTATCATTTTGATGGATCTTTTTTCAATTTTGCTCGAAGGAAAAGTCACAAAATCCAGTGACCCGCTCACGTCAAACACCCTGTACCTAAAACACGGTTCACGCAATAAATCACAACTAACTTGATAATTCCATTCTGCTTGTCCTGTGAACTGACATGAACAACAAACTTCACGCACACACATGTCCCGACTCCGAATTATTGACCAATTTGCATGAGCCAACCCTTCTAGATAATTTCGAGAAACTGAATAGTGGGTTTATTGGAGATACAGACATCTTCTCCCCCTCATACTGGGGTGTAACCATATATTTTTCACTACTGAAATGACGAAATAAATTCGAATTCTCATGAATTATTTTTCACTTTTTGGGATTTCGTGGTTTCGAAATGTTTACAGTGTTGCATTTTCTTCTAATCGAGTGATGCTAAATAAACCGGATTATCGTGTCGCGAATTGTTTTGTACACCACCACCTCATATTATATTTCCCCTGCTCGGTAAGAAGTGAATTCGAGTGCCTCTTTGTTTTCCTCCTCTATTTTTCCTGTGATATTATGTGATTAATCATGAATGTTTACTTCAATATCAATGAGTCGAATGAAACTTTTCGAGAGGATGATTGATTGTGTTTTGTTCCTGTTCAGATCTGAGTAGAAACTATATTGTGTCTCGTAAAATCGATAGAAAGCTTAATATTAACATCCGTTCACTGCAAACAGTGAAATGATGTATTGGAGTTTTGAGATTCGTGATAATAGATTATAACGTTTTTCCATTAGATTCCTGGATGTTCCAATATTCTCAACGCGCATAACTCACGCAGATGAAGTAATTCATCAAGTGAGTTATGACAATTACCTCAAGTTGAGTACTAGATACAAATGATAAGAGGTGGCAATACTATTTCATGAGTTGGTTTCAGTAATTGCACAAATACGGGTTTTTCGAAAATGGATTGCTTCAGGAATCTCAAATCTAACTTGCAGCATATGCTCTTATTGACAATTTCAACTCAATTTCCACCCATCTAGCCTCACAAGTGATCCAGCTGCATCTGTACGCGAAATCGAATTCCAGGTGCAATTTTGATCGAAAAATACCCATTCGACCGGAGTCAACCGGAAAAATTAGCATGCATCCAAAATAAGACCGCACAGCGGTCGCTGAGTGACCCATAACCCCTTTTTTTCTACAAGAATAAACGGGCTTTCCAAGTTTCCAACGATGTCCAAACGATCCCTCTAGCTCGTCTGGAAGTATTTCAAATTAATGTGCGGAAATGGCCAAAATCGATGAAAACCACAAAAGGAGTCTTCGAGAAATGGTATGCAAATTTTTCCAGACCCATCTTGTGGAATGAATCAAATTGGAATCGAATCTCGAAGAACCATAGATTTACATAGGTTATGTGGCTTTTTCACACGTTTCACCATTTCTGCAAGATTTGCTTTTGAATTTCGTAGTTTCTGTGAACAAAGAAATAGAAACGTCAAATTTTATAATAGAAACGCCCAGTAGGCGGCTCCCTCAAAGTCAGCTGTCATCCGTCAGTCTTTCATCCGTCAGCAGGGTTGCCAGGTGTAACATAATTATCAGATTGTAACATAATTTCTCGGAAAAATAGAGTTGAACGCTAAAGTGTAACATAATCAATAATTGTAACTTATTGACAATTTCAACTCAGATTCCACCCATCTGGTCCCACAAGTGATCCAGCTGCATCTGTGCGCGAAATCGAATTCCCAGTGCAATTTTGATCGAAAAATACCCATTCGACCGGAGTCAACCGGGAAAATTAGCATGCATCCAATTCGAAACGAAACAAACGACGCCGTCAGCGAAGCGTCGCCGTCAACAGAAACAGTCCGGGCGCTTGTAATGGGCGACGTTGAACGTCGAAAACAGCGAACGATGAAATATTTTAATTGGTCCCAAAGTTGCGATTTCGCGGTCGCCGTCGACCGAGCAACGGAGATGGATGTTTTTGCCCCGCGAAACGCGGGATTTGTTATATCTGGTCCTTCGAGCGTATGATAATCCGACGTCGTTACGACTGTGTGGACTGAATGAGATGTTTTTCCCAAAGGGTTGGCGGTTTCGTTTTTAGTCCTCTGTAAAGATGGCCGGACGTTTTAGCATTTTATCCCGAAGTGGTAAGATTGCAATAAATCTCTTTATCTGATGGCATGACATAATGTTATGTCACTCAATTTTGATGACATAAGGAAGCTCATTATGGTACTAAGTCCCATGATGAATTCATTACGGTACTAAGTACCTACCATAATGAAAGTCTTTATAAAAAGTTTAGAAAAGCACTGCCGTGAAGTCCGGAGCTTTTGAGCGCTCGTTCATCCACCTCGTACTTAGATTCGCATTCTCCAGTTTTAGAAATCAATTGAAGGAATTTTCGACAGCTGTCAAAGAAATTCTGAAACTTAGGCGAAACTCCAGACTTCATGTCAGTGCTTCAGCTGATAAATTTTTTTTCGATAATTCGCTAGTATTTTCTATGGTATTTATGGTCTTGATAATGCGATCTGGACAAAATTTCCCACGTAGTTTGAATACATTATCTTTCATCTATGTGCGAAATTTCATTCCAATCCAATGGGTAGTTTCGAAATTATCAGGAAAAAAATTGTTTGAACCGGTTTATTTACGGAACCCCTAGTCTAATTTTGCTCATTGATGAATGTGATCGCGAAATTCGCGATCCAAACCTACCCTGAAAATTTCAAGTCCCTAGGCCTTTCCGTACGAAAGTTATAATTTTCTATGGTTTCTATGGTTCTGATCATGCGATCTGGAAAAAATGTAGCTCGAATATATCATTCCCAATTTAAATAGAAAATTTCGTCACAATCAAATCCATAGTTTTGAAATTATCAAGAAAATTGAATTTCGAACGGCCATATTTACGGAACCCCTAGTCTAATTTTGCTGAGCGATGAACGTGACCGTAACATTCAAGATCCACACCTATCCTGAGAATTTGAAATCCCTTGGCCTTTCCATTACAAAGTTATAATTTTCTATGGTTTCTATGGTTCTGGTCATGCGAGCTGAACAAAATTTTGCATGTAGCTTAAACACGTCATTCTTCATCTGAGTGCAAAATTTCACTCCGATCGAATCAGTAGTTTCGAAGTGATCAGGAGAACAAAATTTCGAGCGGCCATATTTACGGAACCCCTTGGCGGATTTCACTCAATAACGAACTTAACAACGGCATTCGAGATGTGAACCTACCCTGAAAATTTCAAGTTTCTGGGTCGTTCCGTTCGAGAGTTATCGTGTATTGTATTCGGTAAAATTATTCTAAAAATGGATCCTTCATCTATCATATTTTCAACAAGCATGTTTGTCAGTTTCTCTCTGCTGCATGCTCCACTTAGTCCAATTATCATAGCAACTTTTTGAAATAAATATCTATCATCTGATGCTTCCGTTGAAAACTTTGTTACATCTTGTTTAGTAAAAATTTTGGATTTTTCAGCTCTTTAACCTTCTGATTTACGTTTTAGTTGTGCAATAGAGCAACTAGCTGTAGGTACTTGCTAATATCGACGTTTTTTCTTGTTGATAAAATACTTCTTATCATCGAATAATACGACCAGATCGAAGATGGTTTTCTTTCCTTAGATAAGCATTCATAGTAAGCCAACAATACTCTTTCATGAGTGATATTCTTGATTTTCTTAGTAGATCACCATTATTCGTACCGATTAAACGCTATTTCATATACACTCCGTGATTTTTCCGGCAAAAGGGAGGCCACGATATTTCGCGTCTTTTCTTCCAATTCAGAAGGCGAACTACCAGTTTCAGAATCACTCATTATAATTCAAATTATATTCAATTCTACGTGACAATTTTTTGACAGCAGATGAATAAATATTGCCGTTACAAACTGACGTTGTCAAGGAAATGGCAAAGCACAGCTCACTAAATCACTAATATTCGAAACTACACATATACTTACTCCTTTGAAAATATTTGTCATTGTGACATGTCAAAAATGCAGTTTTCAATTTTTCGAAAATGTATTAGTATAAATGCCATCAGATAAAATTTTGTATATAATACAAATCATAAACAATCAGTATGGTACACGTCGTGTTATCGGATAACATTCACGACTTGTACCATAATGATCGTCTATATGATCCTTATGACATAAATAACTATTTCCGTCGACCATAGAATAAAAGCTCATTTTAACGCACTCGAAATCATCCATTAGTGACCCCTATTAATGCATGATTTCTTGTATTAATGCATGATTATCATGGCAACCGATTATAAAATATTCAGTCGGAGCACGATCGAGCTGTCAAATTTATTTATTCGCTTTCGATCAGAATCTGATTTTATCCGTTACGCTACTACATAATGAATAACGAAGAAAATATCCCTTTGACACCGCCAGATGTGACAAAAACTGCTGAAGCAGCAACTTTGAGTCTGCTTCCTGAAGAGAGCCGCCATTTATATGAGAAAACCTATGCTGAATTCAGATCTTGGTGCAAGGACAAGAAGGTTCGGAACTTTAAGGAAACGGTTTTGTTGGCATACTTTACGGGTATTGCAGAAAAGGGGCATCTAGCAAGTTTATGGCCAAAATATTCGATGCTGAAATCAACACTAAATTCAGCAATTAATGGTCTCAAACATTAACGCGTGAGCGGAGCGGTCTCGACCATTAATCGCTGTCATTAATAAACTAGTTGATTAAATAACTATTATCTTAGAATCCGATAGATATATGGCAAAAAATTCCACATAATTGCGGCTCCAGTCGGTCTGAAAACCGTCCATCATGAACGGCAATATCGACAGAATGCTGATGTCAACCGACTCCATAATCCGGAAACGACAGAAATACGGATCAGTCAGTCCGACCAGAGAAGGGGGATATGGCGAAGCTTCAAACAAGATAAACTGTTGAGGAATTGGCTCAAAAGCGGGAGACACGAAGCTCTTCTCCCACATGCCACCCAGATCCAGAAGATATTGGTCCGGACCGTTCGTGCTCAACGTCCTAAATTGTAATTCCTAAACGCCGAAAGGATATCGAATATTTTGTACAAATATGAAGAACCCCCCCTTCTTCGATTCCGAGGACGTTAACGGAATGATCGAACGAGTTTTAATTGGGAGACGGGACGGCGACGGGATTCCTGTCGTGCTCGGTACGGACGAAATACGGCCGGTTGCTCTTATCGCTCGGATATTGGAGTTCTGGAATTCCGGCGATTTATTGCGAACGTGACCGTCGGGAAGCGTCGAAAGCGCCCATACGCGCTCATGGAAATTTATATGTCGAATAAAAACGGCGAAATGGCTAAGTATAGGAGGAATAAAAGTTGATCATCGAATATAAGAATTGAATTGTTCAGAAGTGGTCGCTTTTTGAATATGTGATTAAAAGGTGGCGCTGATGGGTCCTTGATGAAAACTTCAATCTGTTTTCGATGTCGCCGTTAAGTGTTATAGACCTCCATAAAACAAAGAACCCAGCTAGATTTTCGTGAATAAAATGTTTACGACTTTTTCACCCCCGGCGAGAGAGGTCTTCGTTATACCGTGGATAATTTTTGGTCGTATGAAAAAGTTCATTCTACTTAAATCCAATATATTCAGTAGGCTATACATACATACATACATACATAAAGTAGGACGCATAGAGTCAAAAGAATCAAACCACAGATAGATCACCGCCTACCGTTTGAAATCGTAAATGGCACGTTAGGATACTGAAAAATAAGACCGCGCAGCGGTCGTTGAGTGACCCATAACCCCCTTTTTTTTACAAGAACAAACCGGCTTTCCAACGATGTCCAAACGATCCCTCTAGCTCGTCTGTAAGTATTTTAAATTGATGTGCGGAAATGGCCAAAATCGATGAAAACCACAAAAGTATGCAAATTTTCCCAGTCCCATCTTGTGGAATGAATCAAATTGGAATCGAATCTCGAAGAACCATAGGTTTACATAGGCTATGTGGCTTTTTCACACGTTCCACCATTTTTGCTAGATTTGCTTTTGAATTTCGTATTTTCTGTGAACAAAGAAATAGAAACGTCAAATTTTATAATAGAAACGCCCAGTAGGCGGCTCCCTCAAAGTCAGCTGTCATCCGTCAGTCTTTCATCCGTCAGCAGGGTTGCCAGGTGTAACATAATTATCAGATTGTAAATGTAAAATATGAAGCCTGAATTCATTCAATGCCCTCAATATGTTTACTCTTCAAGAAAGTTAGAATTTTTCGAAATTTTTTATCAAAAGCAACAAAAATACTATTCACAGAAACTGTTGAAAGTGCCTGCCTCTCACTTCTTCGCACTTTCTGAGACAATCCCAACTTTCTTCAAGGACTAAACATGTTAAGAGCTTTGAATGAAAATCCAGGCTCCATATTTTTGCTTTTATTATAATCGAGAATGAAAACTTCAAATTTTGACAATCAAATATTAATTCAACCACAGACAACATGGATATATTTTCCGAATATGGAATGTGAATTTTCTCAGGATGATTTTCAATGGAATTGGTTGAAATAAATATAAAGCCACCATTATATTCACATATTCGGATTCAGAATCGATTGAGCATTCAGAAAATATGGGTAAATATTATATAAGTATATTTTACAAGAAAAATTTTCTGTTTTCTAGAAAACCGGAAGCGCAAATGAAGAAACAATTGGTGATGAATTGTCTTTAGACCTTATTTTGAAAACCGGTCGAATTTGGCAAAAAATTTTTTTTCGATTTTTCCTCTAATACTGTTTATGCCTTGGTTCGATAGATTTTCCTATAAACTATTTGTATAGCCCTTAAGAAATCCTATCATATTTATGGGTCATTTTTCAATTTTGCTCGAAGCAAAAATCAAAAAATTCAGTGACCCGCTCACCACTGTACAGGGTGGGCAAATTTCGATGTTTTAGTACTACAACTTTTGAACCAGAGGAGATAGACAAAATCTGATACCCCTTTCTCGTCCTCTTTTTCTGAGAAACTAACAAGAGTAGTATTCATTTTTGGCCACATTCTTTTGTTTTCGTGTTATAAGCGAAGATTGCAAAAATGGCGATATCGAAAAAAATGTATATCTCCTCTAATACTGATGATACTGATACTGACTGAAATTAAAACATTATACAGGCACTTTTTTACGTACTCGTCTTTTTAATTACGGAGCTATGACCCGAAGATATGTTTTCAAAAATGGGAACACTAGATTTCTGTGTCATTTTCTGAAAGCTTAATTTTCACTCATTTCAAAAATATACAACATCGTATGGTTTGTATCAGTATAAATAATAGAATATGGTCAATAACATTTTTTCATCTAAGAGTCTAATTATTTCTATGGTTTCAACTGTTGATGAGCACAGAAAAATTTAGCTTCGTATAATTAACACAGTCTTTTCATTTCTTTCTACTCAATTTCTCCAAGATCACAGTCGATCGAGTGGATCTTTCCGTTATTTCCGAATCAATTTTGAGATATTAAAATTTATTAAATATATCTAGATTAGAATTTTATAGAAATTAGTAGAAATAATGAGATTGTAGGAAGGAGACTGCTCTTTTACTATTAGATGAAAAAAGGCTTTTGAGGATTTTCTATTATTAATATTGATACAAACCATACGATGTTGTATATTTTTGAAATCAGCAAAAATTGAGGTTTCAAAAAATGGCATAGAAATCTTGTGCTTCCATTCATAAAAACATAACTTCGGGTCATAGCTTCGTAATTAAAAATCCTGCTAAAAGACGAGCACGCTACTGGATTCTACGTGAAAAAGTGCCTGTATTATGTTTTAATGTTCAGAGTTCTATCATCAGTATTAGCGGAGATATAAATTTCTTTTCGATATCGCCATTTCTCCAATCTTCGCTTATAAATCGAAAACAAAAGAAGGTGGCCAAAATGAATACTACTTTTGTTAGTTTCTTAGAAAAAGAGAACGAGAAAGGGGTTTCAGATTTTGTATTGCTGTGGAAATCAAAAATGGTCATATTTCTTAACGTTACAAGAAATTAAAATGAAAAAAAAATTCAAATAATATCACCGAAAAGTCGAGAACCTTCAAACATCTTCAGTCAGTTCAGTAAATTCGATCAATTTATAAATTATTGTAATATTATATTTTCAAGAGGGTTCAGATCATTCAAAAATAAGAAAAAAGTGAATTTGTTCAAATGATTAATTGTGAATAGTTAAGTGATATTATGAAGAATGAAATGTATCAAGAATGTTACCTAGGAAAAGTGATATTAAATAATATGGATGGGAAAAGCAGGCGAGTGAACAGTTGAGAAAGAAACGTCAAAGTGAAAAAGTTCGATAATTTTCAAAAAGTGGGCAGAAAGATTGATTTTGTAATCAAAGATATAATGAATGGTATTTGGAAGTTGGTCAAAAGTGGATTTTCGTAGATTGAGTGGTTGGAGTTGATTTGGAAGAAGAATAATTGAAAATTCCATATAGTGAGTGCACTCACTAACTTCTTCGCCTTAGCTGCAATGAAACTATAAAGCAGCTCTAACTAGTTTCGAAAAATATATCCCCGCCCAAATTGAAATGAATATAGTTCCCGCACTCCGAAAGGGGATGTGGAATGCAGCCCTAGGCGAAAAACAGCCAAAATTTCCCGTTTTCCACGTACGCGGACGTGAGACATTCATCCCGGAGAACAAATCATTCTCACATTATTGCGGGACTTCCAGTCGGCCCCTCATTCGGATTTTCCGGCCTGCGGAACCTCGGCGGACGAATGTGTTTTCGCCCCTTTCATTGCGGGCATTGTTGGCGCTATAATGACCGAGGTCATCCGACGCGCGAATATTTCGTGAATTTGAATGATTTATCGTCTGGAGTGGCAAGGATGCCCGGTACCCTTGGGTTTTTACGGGAATCGCAAGTTTTCACGATTTAATATTCAGTACGGTTTTATTGCCTATTCCTTGGGGTGTGGAGGAAACGGGGATGGAAGTTTCCGATTGTTCGTGTAACGTGTTGCATTCTTCTTGTGAGGCGCTTTGCCTTCATTCTCTATTTTTATATTTTATGGGCATGTTGTTCATCGGAAGAAGTGGGGCATTATTGCTTTATTTCGGTTTTCTTTACGTTGCCTTTCCGAAGATACTGCTGTTAAGATGAAAATTCAAAAAATTCTTCGGATCTCGCTCATTCACGAACTTGACCGGTACATTCGGATCTCGGATGTACCCTGAAACTGTAATTTGGACGAAATCATAACGCTTTTGCTCGAAGAAAGCGAGCAAACATTTCATTTTACTTGAGCAGAAGCGAGCGCATTCGCCATTTTGCAACGACCAACCCATAATTATTTCCTGAATGATAAAATACAGGGTGTTTCCAAATTAGAGCTGAACGTTGGGGGACGTGTTAGTATCACTCATTTGCTGTTGTTTGAGCCATATTTATTGATAACCGAAAATCAACAGTTTCCGACATATTTGGGTTCTTGTGTTTTTTTAAAAATGTTCCACCTTACTTAATTTTTCGTCAATTGTTTCTACGTTGACCAAATTTGATTATAATTTTCGATTATTTTCATCAGAAAAGGATATGATATGTTTGGAAATAGCAAAACTCTCCTGTATTAGATGTTGAAAAAGAATTAGTATATGAAGAAAACGAAGATCAATTTCTAAAATCAATTTGCCTGCAACTTTCGAATTCCACAATTCATGTTCAAAAAAATTATTTCAAAAATTTGCCAAATTCCTTCTTCATTTCCTAGAGAAGTTTTCGTGAGAATGCAGGCACTAGTTTCGTTTCTGCAGATTTTGATTTGAAGGGGGATATAAGCCGAGAAAGAAAAGTAACGAATTGAAGATTTTTCTAAATGCAATTAAACTCAAAATTTCATTAGAAAATTCATCCATAATGTTATGCAAATCAAAACATAGTTATTTTTTTTATGATTTGAAAATAAACTCAAATACTGCACCAAGTATGCATGAAATTTGAAATACCTCATAAATATACATATAAGCGGAAATCATAGAATTAAATTCTTAGTAAGATCCAGTAATAAATAAATAAAATTTATTTCGAATTTTTAGTCGATTCAGGAAATTCAACCCTCCAATATCAATTATCTATAACATTATTATATTTTTAAAGGAGGTTCGTATAATATAAAATATGAATTAATTTTCGAAATTATTAATTATACATATAGTATTCAATTGGCATTTATGTAAGAAAATTTGTAAAAATGCAATTTGGAATCATAAACTGGATAGAGTGAATCAAGAATGCTTTATACCACGGAAAATTTGATTGAAAAATGAATTTTCGAAAGTTGATCGAGAAACGTCAGTGAAAATGAATCCTTGAACAATTTTGGTTCAAAATTGGTTTTGTAATAAAGAAAACATCAGAATTCAATGGCTCAAACGACAGCAAATCATACGAACACGTCCTCCAAGGTTCACGTCCAATTTGGAAACACCCTGTATACATATTTTACTTGAGCGGAAATGAGCGCATTCGCCATTTTGCATCGACCAACTCGTAGTGATTCTCTGAATGATAAAGTATTCAATTTTATGATTTTAGTTGATACAAGGTTGAAAAATGTCATTTCGCATTAAATTTTCAATTAGCCATCGCAAAACAAATTATTTCCAACGATAAACCCACCACTCATTTGTTGTTCCACTTTGACCTATACATTCGGGAACAAATATTGAATATTGAACTCTCATGTTCCAGTTCTCAAGCAGGTCAATCTTCTCATACACATCCATCCGAAACGAAAGGAATCCCCTTTATAAAGTCTGAAAACTTCAAAATTCTTTGCCCTTCTAATTTTATTGTACCCGAACAAATATTTGGAACGCTCGGAATGGTACTGGCATATCGAGTTTACATGTTTGGCTTCCATCCGAGCAAATGTCGACTTTTTTATCCTAGCGGGAGATTTTCCGTAAAGTGGGTTTCATCATGCAATTTTCCACTAAGTACACAACCGTACAGGTGAAATGAAAAACAGAACAGGCCGGAATCCCATGTTTTGGGTAAAGTCTGTGAATTTCCCCCCCTCCCAACATGAAATTTCATATTCCGCATGTGGAGATTTTGGCCCACTTCAACGCATCCTGGAGAATTCCTCTGATGTAACATTGCCAATTAAGCTCATCCTGAGAGGTTTTGAGATGGGTGGAGACCTGTTGCTTTTATTACCAATAAGATACATTTCCCCCTATCATCCCTTTCGAGTTTGGGCGAAGATATCCGGAAAACTTCAACAATGCTCGGCGTAATAAGCGAATTGTAAAGCAAGCCCGTGGAAATTGTTCGGTAAGTGCCGAAGACTGAAGAGGTTTCCCCATCAGAAGCCGAGGGGAAGTTCCCATTGAATTTTCCCTCGCACGGTTCTAGCCTAATTGTTTTCTCGTGGCGATGTAGATGGTACTCATTTATCTCTTATAATTACATTACGATTGTTTCCAACCCATCTTCCTCCTGAAGCATTTCGTCTGATGTTCATCCTGAAATCTGGTCATATTTATCGAGATGCTTTCTGATAGTTTATTATTTAACGAGCGTTAATGTAGGTCATAACTCACGCAGATGAATGCAGCACGAGCCGCAGGCGAGTGCTGTAATTCATCAAGTGAGTTATGACCATTACCGCAAGTTGAATACTATACTTTATCTACGACTATAACAATAAATACTAGTAAACCAGTAGATCAACATAATTAATAGATCCACATAAAAAGTAGATCCACACAATAAATGAATTCCACAAAAAGGTAGATATAAATATAATCACATTGAAGGTATTATTATTTTTTTATTTTCATTATGGAAGTTGATCATATTTTTTGGGATATTGAATTATTTAATTTGGAGAGAAAGTTTTTCATGGTGGCATAATGAGGAAAATTGGAATAGGTTAACTTTTATTTTGTGTGTGATACAGATATACACTAATTTTTTGAAAAAATATATATACTTAGTTGTCGAAAACATTGAAATGAATCATGAGGAAATTATATTGATTTTTTTAGAATTAAAATGAAAGGTTGGCAGATTGATCGGGTATATTGAACTATTGAAGATATATTTGATTTTATGTGATTCAGAGAGAAAGAAAACCATCGTATTCTAACGGTCCCACTCGCTATTCCGCTCTTTTTCTAAATCCGCGTTCGCGTAACAGTGTGTTAATGAATTCATCATGTAAATTGTATTTGTCACTGTCCTAACTCAATCTAACCTAACCCAACCTGATTATCGATTCATTTCAAGAACTATTTTCAACACTGCCCTAACTTATGCTAACCTAGCCTAATTATTAATCAATTTCAACAATGTCATAACTTAACCTAACCTAACCTAAATATTGATTCATTTTGAGAATTGTTTCAGCACTGCCCCAACTTAAGCTTACCTTACCTAAATATTAATTCATTTCAAGAATTGTTTCAACACTGTATTAACTTGAACGAACCTAAATATTAATTCAATTTGAAAATTGTTTCTACACTTTCCTAACCTTACCTGAATATTAATTTATTTCAAAAATTGTTTCAACACTGTCCTAATTCAAGCAAACCTAACCTAATCGAAATATTTATTCATTTCAAGAATTGTTTCAACACTGTCCTAACTTAACCCAACCTTACCTAAATATCAATTCATTTTAGAATTGTCTCAACACTGTCCTAACTTAACCCAACCTTACCTAACCTAAATATCAATTCATTTTAGAATTGTTTCAACACTGTCCTAATTCAACCTTACCTAAACATTAATTCATTTCAAGAACTATTTTCAACACTGCCCTAACTTATGCTAACCTAGCCTAATTATCAATTCATTTCAAGAATTGTTTCAACACTGTCCTAACTTAACCTAACCTAACCGTACCTAAATATCAATTCATTTTATGAATTTTTTCAACATTATCCTAACTTAACCTAACCTCACCTAAATATTAATTCATTTTATGGATTTTTTCAGCACTATACTTTTCCAATACTGAATTTTACTTTATTGTCATCAATATTCCTCTGTATAGGAAAATATGTACATCGAACAATCAGTCCTGCCTTAACACTGTAAATATTATGATTAACCTCTGAATAATTTTTTTTTTGATGAAACCAATGTTAATCTAAATAAAATTGATGAATTGGCTTATTAACAATTGATTCCAATGAAAAAAGAAAAATTATTAATATACATCCAATAAAGGTAGTTTCAATAAAATATCATTCCTTCGATAAAACTGGTTTCTCTGAGGTTGGGAATTCAATTGAAATCGTTGCTCACCTTTGACTTCAATTTGAAAATGATGATATTGCAAATAAAATTAATGAAAAAATAAACATTAAAGACTGACGGATGACAGCTGACTCTGAGGGAGCCGCCTACTGGGCGTTCCTATCATAAAATTTGACGTTTATATTTACTTCGTTTACGGAAAGTACCATATCTTGCGAAAATGGTGAAAAGTGTGAAAAAGCCTCATAGCCTATGTAAACCTATGGTTCTTCGAGATTCGATTCCAACTTGATTCATTCCTCCAGATGAGACTGAAAAAATTTGCATACCATTTCTTAAAGACACCTCATATGATTTTCATCGATTTTGGCCATTTCCGAACACTATTTTAAAATAGTTCCAGGCGGGCTCGATGAATCGTTTGGACATCGTTGGAAAGCCCGTTTCAAAACGGGGGTCGTGGGTCATTCAACGACCGCTACGCGGTCTTATTTTTCAGTATCCTAACGTGCCATTTACGATTTCAAATGGTAGGCGGGGATTCATCTGTGGTTTGATTCTTTTGGCTCTATGCGTCCTTAGAGGTAAGTGTATGTACAGACTAAGATACAAGTACAGAGAAAGAACTTTATTTACAATTTTCAATAGTTACCTATAACAATGCATCATATATGTTGATTGTGCTTCTTAGCATAGAGTAGAAAGTTTATAGGTAAGATGCTTCATACTTAGTGCTAAATTCACTAAGATATGCCAAAAGAACACTCTCTGTAAACGATGACTCAATATTCTTACTGCTACACCAATCTTGAAAGTTATTGTATACACCTTTATATTTGTTTTGGGATTTTTCGGGCAATAAATTCTGTGTGGTAACATTGGCTGATTGTCTTACTTATGGGGGTGTACATAATTATTCATCTTCACTATCTGAATTAATCTTTTTCAGCAAAACATCGACAATAATAATTAGGTATCAACTTAATTTGGGCAAACGTCAAAATTATTCAAGTGACCTTCTCTCAATACCAATCATGGACTGTTTCCTTTCGGCCAATCGGCTTGTTTAGAAGCACAGAGACAGGGAGTTATAGCAGTGAGCACGGTGTTTTTTCACAAATACTATTAATCGCTCAAAAGTAGTTGAATAATGACTATTTCATGCAATAGGAGTAGATAAATATTCGGATACGTTCCACAGAAACCTAGAAGGAACAAAATATTTCTATTTCCACGAAATCAACACGAGTAACGGAAATCTCACTATCCGCGCGTCGAAAATCCGAATTGAATCGACGCGAGCGTCGGAACGTATTTCGAAGATACTCCGCCTATTTTCCGTCGTCCCGACCGCACTCCGTCAATCGAACATGATTCGATTTCGGCCAATTTTACGCCGTCGCCCACGACATCGCTTTTTTTCACCAACCAATTTTTTTTTTGCCCGCAGGGTCTGGAACTGAAAGGTCAGATGGTCTACTGCCCCGAATCCGACTCGATCCTGTTCGTCGGATCGCCGTTCTTGGACGGACTCGACGGTCTGACCGGAAACGGCCTGTTCATCTCGGACATCCCCCTGCACGACGCCACGAGGGACGTCATCCTGGTCGGGGAACAGGCGAGAGCCCAGGTAAGATTCTACTTGTGAGAAACAGGGTGTCTACTTTTAAAAGGGCAAAACTTCAGGGGGAGGTCATATATGAGATTTGCAACAAAAATGTCATATGACACATAGTCGAAATGTTGAAGGTTTTTCTTCAATTTAACATTTTTTGATTTCAAGGTATATTTCAAGTTTTTCCATGAAATCAATTATACTCCAGTTATCTTTGTAGCCTCATCAAAGTTGACCACATATCTGGAAACGGCAATAAATTAGCTACAAGATAAGAATTTTTGTGTGTCAAAAAATTCTTTATTGCGGGCGTGGTAAGGAGATGAATATAGAGATGCTGAAAACAAAACCAGACATATTTTTCCAATGGTTTTATCGATAAAAAATCATTAATTATGGACATTTTTTCTTTCCAGCAAAAAATACCCTATTTAGTTTGCTTTCGAATGACATATCATAATTATTAATAATAATTTATTCATGAATGTACCTACATTATAACTGAAATTGAAATATTATAATACACAATTGTACATCATAAATATTTACCGTCAATATATTACACGGTTTGTCAACAAAAACTATACAGATATGAGTCATTCACTTAAAAAAAATTTCAGACAAATAAACAAACATTTCAAAATTCATCCAAATTGTAGATTGTGTTTTGCAGCAACAGTTCTTCAATTTTTTTATCGAAGTTTTGTTCATTGAGTATTTTGATGGTATTAGGCAATTCATCATATAATTTCAAACAAAGTTTGGACCTTGCTGAGTTTTCTTGAGTCTAGAATGTGCAGGGCCGTATCTAGGGCGTGGCAAGGGTGGCACTTGCCACGGGCGCAAGGTCCGAAGGGGCGCCAAAAAATATCAAAAATAAAAAATATTGATTTCTTTCAATTGTGAAGGGAAGAGCAAAAAATTTAAATTTCAATGTTCGTTTAGTGTGTATCCAGTTTTGAGTTTTTTTATGTTCTGACTTTTTTGTGCCATTGTGCTTTTGGATTCGAGCATTATAAATTGTGCTATTGAAGGTGAGTTATGCTAAGTATTTTTTATTTTTTATCACATTATTCTGGCATCGGATATATTCAATTATTCGTATTTTAACATAATAATATTGTTCCTTTCAATTCAAGAAGAAATATATTTGGTTCATTGCGGTAAATATGGATTTTCAAACTTGGGTTCTCACTTCTCAGAGCGTCTTTTTTTGAAATCTGATAAAACTCAAATTTGAGTTTTACTTTTCATAGTTTTCATTGAATCTTCAATCTCATCTGGCAAAGATAATTCTAGTGATTTTTCTTTACTTAACGTATGGACTTCTTGAATATTGTAACATCGGGCCCTGTACGAAACTATTAGTACGTGTTTCAAATGGTTATAAAATAGTATTTGTATGCTAATTTTGCGGTTTTTTTTGCAGAGATTGTGATTATCGATTATTGTTTTCTCGTCAACTTTCAAAATTTTTATTTTACGTTTGCAGTATGTATTTTCAAATTTTAAGTTGAAGGATTTATATTTTTTTGAGATAAATGTTCGTATTTATTACATGAATATGAATTATTCATTTTGGTTTTTCAAAATTTGTTTTATTTTTATGCATTTCATTTAAAATTTGTATTTCAATGTTCTTAATGAAAAAAATTTTCCATAAAAGTGTGTATTATTTTGAAACACTCACGGAAATATATGACTAGCATTATGAAAAAAAAATACTATAAGAAAATATGATGGATGAAAAAAATTTTACGCAAATGGGGGGGGCGCTGTCTAATATATTTCCACAGGCGCAATAGTACCTAGATACGGCCCTGAGCATGTGGAAGAGCAAAGTTTTGTTTCTCGCGAGTGTTGTAATCGTGGAAGTTGGAAATTTTTCTCGATTTTGATGAACATATTTCACACAGGTGAGTATGAAACATGATACAACTGTTAGAATTTTTTCCTATCAAAATAATAAAACCGAAAAAGTCGAAATATTCCAAACCTGAATTTGTTCTATTTCGAAGCTCTTTATGATTGAATATTGAAGTAATTTTCATGAATCATGAATTTATCTGTGGATTCAAAATTTGAAGGAATAAACCAAATTTTAATAATACAGATTTAATGAAAACATGTGAAGAAAACAGACTACTACTACTTGTAAGTACTGTACTGTAAAAAATGTCCATCGCCTTATTCAATAAATTTCACGCATCGTTTTCGCACTGAATCTTCAACCCTGCGAAGTTCACAACGTTTTTGACGCATTTCTACACAACACAAATTTAATTAATTCAAAAAATTGTTGAAAGAAGTAGTAGTCTATCTTCTTTACATGTTTTCATAAAATCTGTTTTATGTGTTAAATTTAGTTTATTCCTTCAAATTATTTTGAATCGACAGATGAACTCATGATTTCCATGAGAATAACTTCAATATTCAATCAGGAAGAGCTTCAAAATGGAGCAAATTGAGGTTTGGAATATTTCGACATTTTCGTTGTTATCTTGTTAGCCATGATATTAGAGCAGAAGACAAACAGCAACCACAAAAGTTGATATGTCATTCAAAAGCCAACTAAATGGGGTAGTTTTTGCTGGAAAGAAAACCTGTCCATAATTAATGATTTTTCATTGATAAAACCATTGGAAAAATATGACTGGTTTCGTTCACTTCAGCATCTCTATATTCATCTCCTTACCACGCCCGCAATAATAATTTTTTGGCACACAGAAATTCTTATCTTGTAGCAAATTCAATGCTGTTTTCAGATATGTGGTCAACTTTGATGAGGCTACAAGGATGACTAAAGTATAATTGATCTCATGGAAAAACTTAAAATCAAGAAATGTTAAATTGAAGAATAACCGTCAAGTTTCGACCATGTGTTATATGACATTTTTTGTTGCAAATCTCATGTATGATCTCCCCCTGAAGTTTGACCCTTTCGAAAGTAGACACCCTGTATACAAGTTTATACAAATTATATCTCTAATTGCACATTCACTGATTTATAACAAGAAAAAAAATTAGTTTGATAACAGAGGAATAGAAAATGAACTGAAATTCTCATCAGCAAACTATGACGTAACGAAATCCGTCCAGGAATCTCCAAGTCCTCACGCAACCACTCTTTGATCTCGAATTCTTTGACAAGACGCGGAAGTTACAGGCAGGAATTATCGGGCTAAAATTGCGCGATATTCAAAATATCCACTTCAAAGTGCGCCGACAAAGAGCGGAGACGGCGTCTGGCCCGCCCCTTTCCAATTAACGGAGTCGACGTCTCAAAACTAACATTATCTTGTTTTCGACCCGGCAGCCCCTCCAGATTAATCGGATTTTTGACACGGAGATTTCCGGAAAATTGGTCGGATAACGTTGACGAATCGCGAGTCGTAAGTACAATTACTCAGGAACAGAGGGAGATATTGCCGTGAAAAACTGTTATATTTACTCGAGGAGAATGTTTAGAAGCGGGAACTCTGAGCATGAGTAATGAAATTATTTTTCGAGGAATCCCGTTATCAAACAGCACTAGACGCTGCTGAGCTTGGACGATAAATTGCTGTTTACTTTTCGACTGGTTTGGGGAGAAGTCGAATAACTAGGAATTTTGCGGAATGTTATAACAACAGCAGATCGAAATAGGTTGTAATTTGTAATAAAATGCCTTATAGTCTTATCAATAGTACAAGTTATTACGATGGAATTTTTTATAATTATTCTATATCCCGCTGTCAACATACAGGGTTTTCCTTTTAATCTTGGCCTATTAGAAGTATTTAGAGAACAAGTGAACTTTTCGTTTTGAAATTTTAGGTGGAGCCTTGGGGATGAGGGAACTCTTCGCCTAAAATATTTTCAAGTCGACAGTGTTGCCACATCGATCTTAAACGCATATCTACTTTCTTATTTCGAATGGAACTACCTATATTTTTATTAAGGTATCGATACAATACCAAATTCCAAATACAACCTACTAAAAAAAATTTCTCTGTCATGCACTGTTGCCAAGTTATGCAATAATTCTTGAAATTCTTGACATCTGCATTGCCAGTTTGGAAATGCAATATCTCGATTATTTCAAATGCGAACAAAACCAAACTCAGCAGTCTCATAGAAGATAATTCCAGCATTCATGTGGTACATTCGGTATTTTGATGAATCGAAAGGTTTTTCGAAGATTTTGCTCCGAAAATGTGGAACTTAAAATTGAAATATTTCGAGATTTTCAAACGGCAACCTCATATTTGTTTTCCACCATTCGATTCGAAATAAAAAATGATTGGTAGTCTTCTCTTGAACCAATCAGTTATTTTGGATAGGTTTCGAATGAGATGAAAAATACTGAATTATTTCAGTATTTATAGTCATGATCTATGGTCCTGTTTACGATTAAATGGATCTGTGATTATGAGGTAAATAATTGAAATAGATTCTATGGTTGAGATCATAAAAAGTGTTCGATGATTATGGATGCCATAGAAAAAAATGTAAATTGTTAATCAAACCTCGATTCAGGTGTTTTAGTTTGTAGCATTTTTTGATTCATCGGTTGCAAGATTTTGAAGTGATGTCTTATACTGATGAAAAAATTTTGGACCTTTTCACCATCTACGGAGAATGCCAAGAAATTATCGAAAGGACCTGTAGAGTCAGGATTACCGGAAGCCAAAAAATTTCTCTGCAGTTTTCGGAATTTATTTCCAGTCATTCTTGCTACATGTGGGTAACGATTGTTGAAGGTACTTTCGATAATTTTTTGGCATTCTCCGTAAATGGTGAAAAGGTCAAAAATTTGTTCATTAGTATAAGACATCACTTCAAAATCTTGCAACCAATGAAGCGAAAAATGCAACAAACTAAACCACCTGAATCGAGGTTTGATTAACAATTAACAGTTTTTTCTATGGCATCCATAACTATCGAACACTTTATATCATCTCAACCATAGAATCTATTTCAATTATTTACCTCATAATCACAGATCCATTTAATCGTAAACAGGACCATAGATCATGACTATAAATACTGAAATAATTCAGTATTTTTCATCTCATTCGAAACCTATCCAAAATAACTGATTGGTTCAAGAGAAGACTACCAATCATTTTTTATTTCGAATCGAATGGTGTAAAACAAATATGGGGTTGCCATTCGAAAATCTCGAAATATTTCCATTTTGAGTTCCACATTTTCGGAGCAAAATCTTCGAAAAACCTTTCGATTCATCAAAATACCGAATGTACCACATGAATGCTGGGATTATCTACTATGAGACTGCTGAGTTTGGTTTTGTTCGTATTCGAAATAATCGAGATATTGCATTTCCAAACTGGCAATGCAGATGTCAAGAATTTCAATTTCAAAACCCTGTATATAGGGGTTGAAACATTGAACTGAATTTTCCTACCTTGATCTGCAAACCACTTAATTCCTTTTTGTACCTACTTGGAAACAAATTCACCCACATACGATACTGACCTTATTTTTTCTTTTTATTCGCACTCCCGTAATCGAAATACGACTTTTAACTCCACTCAAAATGAAACTTCTTCTACACTTATCTCCACGATCTAACACAATTATTTCCTCAATCCGAACTCTACTAAAATCCTTGACTGAAAAATACTAAACTGTTTTCCTACACCGAAGACGTACCTCGTACGATTTACTCTTCCTGAGTTCTCTTCCCGCGAGCAACTGCCTTAATTTTTCCCCCGAAAGGTAAACTCTTCCCCACTTCTAAAAAACACAATTCCTGAGTGGGACTCGAGACGCCCACACGGTAATATTTTTGCTCCGAAATTTTCCCACGAAATCAATCGCAGTTGCACAATCTACAGTAGACATAACAATTCCAGCGACTACAAAGTTGTCAATGTATGGCTCAACTTAAAACGTCGTTATCGGGGTCAGCAGGTGGTCCCGAATAATCACTCAGCTCAAAATCGACGATATCCGTTTTATCGATACAAAGTAACACAATGTAGTCCCCTCGATACCAATAATGGACTGTTCTTTTTCGGCCAATCGGCTTGTTCAGGAGCACAGAGGAAGCACTTATAGTAGTGAGTTATTATAACTCACGTTGTTTGTTTACAGATACCATTAAATTCTCAAAAGTATTTGAATATAATGAATATATAATTCAATATGAGTAGATAAAAGCATTGACATTTAATGATGTTAAGACGTATTCTTTTTTCAGGATGGACTGAGGAGGAGGATGGATAAGCTGAAGAGCTCCATCGAAGAGGGAAACAGGGCGGTGGACAAGGAGAGGGAGAAGAACGTCAGTCTGTTGCACCTAATTTTTCCGCCCGATATAGCAAAGAGGCTTTGGTTAGGTGAGTATGATAGTAAATAGCGAGTTGTGTCGGTCGTACGCTTCCTTTCTTCGCAGTCCGCTGGAGCCGTTGTGTTTGCTCGGTTAATAAAAATCTCTGTTTATACAGCTGGTTGCACCGGTCAAACTTTATTCACCCATCGGGTTTTTTTTTTGTCGACGAAGGAGTTTATCAGGTTGGGCAGGAAAGAAAATTTGATCGAATTGATGTTCTCATACTTTTTTATTTTTAATATTCTTGAAAAGTGGGGGATTGGGACTCACCATCTTCGAAAGATTCACTCTTGCTAATTCAAATTAGGTTCAATAGAAATTATATACACAACGTTTCCGAATTAGACGTTAACCTTGGAGAGGAAGATTTTCCGAGATATCTGAGTTCTTGGGGTTTTTTAAAAAATTTCTCACCTTACTTCGTTTTTCGTCAATTTTTTCTACGTTCACCAATTTTGGCTTATTTTCATCAGAAAAGGATATGATATGTATGAAAAAAGCAAAACTAACCTGTATTAGATGTCAAAAAATTTCGAAAAGCACTGCCGTGAAGGCAGGAGCTTTTGAGCGCTCGTACATGCACCTTGTAGGTAGATTCGCATTCTCCAGTTTTACAAACCAATTGGAAAGATTTTGACAGCTGTCAAAGAAAATTTCAAACCAACGCGAAAATCCAGACTTCACGTCAGTGCTTTGGGTCCATTTTTTCGATAATTCGCTAGAATTTTCTACGGTATCTATGGTCTTGGTAATGCAATCTGGACAAAATTATACATTATTCTTCATATATGTGCGAAATTTTATTTCAATCCAATAAGTATTTTCGAAATTATCAGATAAAATATAGTTTGAACGGCAATATTTACGGAACCCCTAGTCTAATTTGGCTCATTGATAAAAAGGATCGCGAAATTCGCGATCCGAACCTATCCTGAAAATTTCAAGTTCCTAGGCCTTTTTGTTCGAAAGTTATTATTTTCTATGGTTTCTATGATTCTGATCATACGATCTGGAAGAAATGTAGCTCGAATATATAATTCTCAATTTAAATTAAAAATTTCGTCGAGATCGAATCCATAATTTTGAAATGATCAAGAAAACTGAATTTCAAACGGCCATATTTACGGAACCCCTAGTCTTATTTTGCTCATTGATACACGTGAACGCTACATTTACGATCCACACCTATCCTGAAAATTTCAAGTCTCTAGGCCTTTCCATTACAAAGTTATAATTTTCTATGGTTTCTATGGTTCTGGTCATGCGAGCTAGACAAAATTTTGCATGTAGCTTGAGTACGTAATTATCCATCTGAGTGCAAAATTTCACCTTGATCGAATCAGTAGTTTCGGAGTAATCAGAAAAACAAAATTTCGAGCGGCCATATTTACGGAACCCCTCGGCGAATTTTGCCCAATAACGAACTTAACCGCGGCATTTGAGATTCGAACCTACCCTGAAAATTTCAAGTTTCTAGGACATTCCGTTCGAGAGTTATCGTGTATACGGCCGGCCAGCCGGCCGGCCGGACGGACAGACTCGAATTTTTCGACGGATTCGACATCAGTGAGTCGAACATAGTCGATTGAGACCATTTTCAGCTCAAAATTCGAAAAATACAGACATCGTGACGAAATGATATAGCCCTCGTGTAAGTTGTACGAGCGCTCAAAAAGAATTAGTATGATTTGAAAGTTGGTATATATATAAAGAAAATAAAGAAAAATAATATCAATTTGCCTGCAACTTTCGAATTCCACAATTTATTTATAAAAAAACTATTTTAAAAACTTGCCACATTCCTTTTTTATTTCTTTAAAAAAGTTTTCGTGAGAATGTAGGCACTAGTTTCGTTTCAGCAGATTTTGATTTGAAATGGGACATAAGCCATGAAGGAAAAGTAACAAATTGAATATTTTTTATGTGTATATTTTGAACCAAATTAATTATTGTACTCCAACAATGAGTGTCAAGTTTTACACCTCTGTTTCCAAAATAATATTTGGACACCAAAATTAATATACTATCACAAAAAAGCCCACAACCAGAAACAGAATTTATGAGCACCCGAAAAGTTGAAAAGTTATCAAAAAAAAAGTCGTATGTGGAGTGTGAACATCAAAAACATGGAATAATCTCCAAAATTAATCTATTATATCCAATGAAATTCTATGAGCTGAAAATAAAATTAAACGAAAGCCCAAACTAAATAAAGTTTCCCAAAAATTATCAGTGCACACTAAATATACTATACAAACCCCCAGGGCCGTATCTAGATACTATTACGCCTGTGGCAATATATTAGACAGCGCCTCCTCATTTGCGTAGATTTTTTTTCATCCATCATATTTTCTTATAGTATTTTTTTTCTTATAATGCTAGTCATATATTTCCGTAACAGTTTCAAAATAATACACATTTTTATGGAAAATTGTTGTCATTAAAAACATTGAAATACACATTTCAAATGAAATGCAAAAAAATAAAACAAACTCTGAAAAAACAAAATGAAATATTCATATTTATGTAATAAATACGAACATTTATCTTCAAAAATATAAATTTTTCATTTTAAAATTTAAAAATACATACTGCAATCGTAAAATAAAAATGTTTTGGTAAGTCGACTGGAAAACAATAATCGATAATCACAATCTCTGCAAAAAAACCGCAAACTTAGCATACAAATACTATTTTATAACCATTTGAAACACGTACTAATAGTTTCGTACAGGGTCCGATGTTACAATATTCAAGAAAGTTATACGTTAAGTATAGAAAAATCACTAGAATAATCTTTGCCAGATGAGATTGGAGATTCAATGAAAACTATGAAAAGTAACAATAAAATTTAAGTTTTATTAAATTTCAAAAAAAAGACGCTCTGAGAAGTGAGAACTCAAGTTTGAAAATCCATATTTTCCGCAATGAACCAAACATATTTCTTCTTGAATTGAAGGAAACAATATCATTATGTTAAAATACGAATAATTGAATATATCCGATGACAGAATAATGTCATAAAAAATAACAAATACTAAGTACAACTCACCTTCAATAGCACAATTTATAATGCTCGAATCCAAAAGCACAATGGCACAAAAAAGTCAGAATATAAAAAAATTCAAAACTTATAACACTTCAAATCTGGATAAACAATAAACGAACATTGAAATTTAAATTTTTTGCTCTTCCCTTCACAATTGAAAGAAATCAATATTAATGTAGAATAGAATAAGATTCCCAAATTTTTCTCCCACTTCTTGAGCTCAAAACTCTGATTCGTGAATTTTTGGCAATACGAATCGTTTTTAAAATACCTCAGATATGGCCTAAAAATCTAAACAAATCGATCATTAGGAACCATCATCATCAAAGAAGCCGCCCTTGAAAACAAGCTGGTGCGATAAGGGATGATGTAGTGTAAGCAACTCATAAAATGGCTGTGCTTGGAATCGCATGACGATATTGCCGATTGTAATATTTATGATCAGAGTGCGGCATCTTTGAAAATTTTTCATAACAATTGCACCATATTTCTCGTATTTCTGACCTTATTGCATTCTCATTCTGGTTTTTGAATGTCAATGTTTCGAAATGTTGTGATCGAAATACTTACTTACGTAACCGTGTTGTCATCTTTAGAATTAATATTTTTTGCTTGGCGCTTCTATTTTTTTAATTTTGATATTTTTTGGCGCCCCTTCGGACCTTGCGCCCGTGGCAAGTGCCACCCTTGCCACGCCCTAGATACGGCCCTGCGTAACCCCATTATAATGGTTGAGAATGATATTTATTTATTTCAGGCAAACGTATGACATACGAGATTGATAAAAAATAATATTCTCTTCAAATGGGCTTTTTGGTGCTCGTATATTAATTTTGGTTAAACTTGGCACTCATTGTTGGATTTCTCTTTTGACTTATATCCCTTTTCAACAACCAACGCTGTTTAATGAACGAAACCAAATCGTCTCTTTTATTTGATTATACCTAAACGAAACGAAAAAACAGCATGGTTCACTCAATTTTGAGAGTACTGCGATGTTTTCAGTTATAACTGAATGTAAGTTATCTCAGAACTCCCAAGCGGAAGAATAATACGCGAATGCGGACATAAATCAGCAGCCTCTGTATCCGGGATTTCCCTCCTCTTCCAGGGGAAACGATCGAGGCAAAGACCCACGAGGACGTGACGATGCTGTTCAGCGACATCGTCGGCTTCACGTCGATATGCTCCACGGCGACGCCGATGATGGTGATAAACATGCTGCAGGATCTCTACAATCAATTCGACGTCTTCTGCGGACAGCTGGACGTCTACAAGGTAGTATTAAAATTGAGATTGAGATGAGAATTTGCATTTTTCGATGTCCCAATTTATCCCTCTACGTTGTCATCATTCTAATTGAATTGGAGGTCACACCCACATGACTTCTCATTCTCTTTTTTGGATGATTGATTGATTATTTCCTGATTGGAAGTGAGTTTATGTTCATTTTCTCTCTTGTAATTTCAATTATCGCTGTGAAAATGTAGATTATTTTTTTCGATCCTACTGGTTTTCAACGGGTCTGATGCAAAATTAAGCATACATTCGGCGATCAAAATCCTAAGTATGCGAGTTGATTATGTTCATCTCTCCGAATGTGCTAACGAGGAAGGAACTTTTTCTCCACCAGCAGTCGTCGAACCGTTTTCTTACATCTCCCGATTCATTTGTCATTCTCACGTTCCCATCAATTATCTCCCGCGGCAATCCCCCTAATTGGCCGGAGGCTGGACGGAACATCTGGAAACAATGTTTTCGAATAAAAGCCACCGTTTTCAGATTCACGGACCTTTATTGTACGACGGGATTTTACGCTTCGCGACCTACTGGTCGTTTGTTTCCAGGACAAGCCTGGGAGAACCTTCCGTGTTTCTGCTTGACCGCATCGGGACGGGAGGACTCTGGGGGGGAAGATGGAGGCCTAATATATTCTAAGGTTGAATATCTCCCGGCTATTCCAGAATTTGAATAAAAGAGAATACTCGATGAAAATTCATATTAACGTAGTATTCACTAATTAACTTAGTCTACGATTTTCACTACCTAAGTGTTTAACAAAACCACTGTGGTTTTGTTAATCACTATCCAATTTAGTGAGACATTAAGGACGAAGTTGTTATTTTGATCCATTCGGCCGATACTTGAGGAAAATCCATATTAACTTAGTATTCACTAATTAACTTAGTATACGATTTTCACTACTTAAGAGTTTAACAAAACCACTGTGGTATTGTTAATCACTATCCAATTAAGTAGGACATTTAAGACGAAGTGGTTATTTTGATTTATTCGGCCGATACTTGATGAAAATTTATATTAACTTAGTATTCACTAATTAACTTAGTATACGATTTTCACTACTTAAGAGTTCAACAAAACCACTGTGGTTTGGTTGATCACTATCCGATTTAGTGAGATATTTAAGACGAAGTTGTTATTTCGATCTATTCGGCCGATACTTGATGAAAATCCATATTAACTTAGTATTCACTAATTAACACAGTCTACGATTTTCACTACTTTCAACAAAACCATTAATTTATTGAAGCAGATGTCGATATTCTATTTTTTTTCTTCAGGTTGAAACTATTGGGGACGCATATTGCGTGGCTGGCGGACTCCACAAAGAGACGAAGACGCATGCGATGCAAATAGCATGGATGGCTCTCAAAATGATCGACACTTGTTCGAAACATCAAACCCACAGGGGGGAACCAATAAAGGTGAGCAACATTCGAAAACTCTTTCTTAGTGTATATTTTGGTCGATTCTCCCGAATATAATAACCGCCCATCGATGATCGATACACGTCGTTCATCCCTCATTCGGGCCCGGTAATGGAGTGTCGATAAACTTTGCGGCATATTCCGTCGGTTATATGGCGAAATGATGGGTCTGGAAACGACGGGACATTCCCTCTGCGTACGCCCGGAATGCAAATCATGTTTGCCTCGCCGGGATTATAGGGGGCGAAGAAAGTTGTGAAGGATGAGGAGATTTGATGAACGACCAGGTTCCATATTCGGAAGATATATCCATGTTGTCTGTGGTTCAACCAATATTTCATTGTCATAATTTGAAGTTTTTATTCTCGTGTGAAATAGAAGCGAAAATATGAAGCAAAAAAATGCTATTCCCAGAAACTGTTGAAAGTGCCTGCCTCACACTTTCTGAGACAATCCCAACTTTCTTCAAGGACTAAACATGTTGAGAGCTTCGAATGAAAATTCAGGCTTCATACTTTCGCTTCTATTATAATCGAGATTGAAAACTTAAAATTTTGACAATCGAGTATTGATTGAACCACAGACAACATGGATATATAAACTAAAATAAATAAATAATTTGCAAAAAAATTTTTTTTTGGAAAAAGGTTTTTTTTCAATTAGTTTTCGTGCCTAGGTTCGGTAGTTTTTCCCATAAAATATTTGGATAGCCCTCAATAAATACTTTCATAATGATCGGTCATTTTTCAATTTTGCTCGAAGGAAAAGTCACAAAATCCAGTGACTCGCTTACGTGAAACACCCCGTTCATCATTTTTCAATATTTTCCGAAAATATAAAATGAATAATATACATTCATTGCTAAATTTGACAAGTAGCTTCTCATACAAATATTTCAATTATTTTTAGAATCAAATCATCAAAATATAGCGCCTAGTGTCCGTAAACAGAATTTGTATATAATATGATAAAATACTGGAATATCCGCAGATGTTGAATAATTCAACATCTGGTATTAATTCTAACTGAGCTGTAGACTCTTCAGTCTTCAAATTGCCTGATATTTTAAGAACAGAAATCTCTAGTTGTTTCACATTCAGGGAAGTTATTGAAGAGGTCCCCACAATACGGGTGCGAAATATCGCACAAACTGAAAGAGTTGAGTTGGCTCCCAATGAGGTCCCGCTTTGAATATCATGCCCTCTGCACTTTCCATAATATAATTCCCAAAAAAAGTCCCCCTTATCTTCTCAATAAGCTGAGGTATAGATCTGATGCCCACAACGCCAACATAAGGTATATAAATTTATTGTCGTGTCCTCACCACAGAACATCAATCTTCAAGAGAAGTTTCAGATATATTATCTATAGATTGTACAATGTTTTTCCTAATGAATTCAAACAGCTGAGAAATGAAAAAGTCAAAAAAAAATCAAGGAATTCCCGCTTGCTCCATTCTCTGATTGTCTCGGAAGATTAATGTAAAATTATGTATTTTCTCTCTGTGTAGTCAGTTATGTGATTGTACTTTTTTTTTCTCCACTTATTAGCAGACGATTTTTTTTTTGTATCAAGGGTTATGTGGTAGAACACCTCTGGCTGAACTTTCCCTTGGGATTTCTGTTTTAAATAAAGGCCTCATTATTATTATTATTATTATAAATGTAGGGCAAGGGATGCGAGGGGAAAGGAAACTGTGAATATATGAGTTGGATATCTTCCCAAAATACTTCAACCAACGGTGTTAGCGTAGCAATATTCAGATATGTATCGAATAATGGATTTTTTTTCAGATGAGGATCGGCATACACACGGGGTCCGTGCTGGCGGGCGTGGTGGGCGTGAAGATGCCCCGTTATTGCATGTTTGGCCATAACGTGACCATAGCGAATAAATTCGAGTCAGGCAGCGAACCCCTGAGGATAAACGTCAGTCCCACGACCTACGAGTAAGTGCCGATTTTCTATACCGTTCTTTACTATCTTCTACCGATACACGTCGTACTGTATTGGTGAAACTATTGCCGACATTACTGTTTTCTATTGAAAGCCGCAAAGAACTAGAACTCTACCTTAAATGAGTTCTTTTTAACGAGAAAATATTACTCTAAATAATCTTTAGCCAAGATCGTGGTCGTATAGTGGTTGAGGGACTCTACGTTGTGTATGTAACCCAAATTACGGTTGATTCAATAGAAGAGATTGACGAGAAAACAGGAAATTCAAAACACAGATTTTAAGCACACAAAATAACAAGTTTATTCATTTGTGATGTTGGGGACGGTTCCCCAACTTCAGGTTCGAAAATAAGAATCAGGAAAGACCTGCGAGAAAACCTGATTCTGTACAATGTATAAAAATACATAGACTGGTAAAGTTAAAACCTAGAGGCATCTCTCTTTATTTCGTTCAAATACCGTTAACCCACAAGTAAGGGGTATTCATAAACAGCAACAGGTTGACTTGTGAGAATTCTCTCATATGGTGTTTGAAAATGATTGAGTGGTTCAAATGCACTAATGGCTCCTTCACCTCAATAGGCGATTATGTGCAAAAATTGTGAGTTATTCTTCGCAGGAATCCAACTATCATTTGACGATTGATGATCTCCCACGGTGCAAGGAGAGGGAAATGCGAGCAAAGATCCTTGTTATATATATTTCCAACGGTGGGCAAGCCTTATTTAGTTAGGTTGCGTCTTACGATAGTTGTCTCCCTGGTCAGAAGTCCCATCAAGTATTAGGCAAACAATAACGGATAATAATGAGTGGAGAGTCGATTTAAAGTTCTCAATCAAGATAAGATGATGACACATAATGCCGACACTGGTACTTATGAATATCCTTAATATTTGCTGGAAACTACAACGATTACATATAGTATCATTTAAAAAATATTGTATAACCCAGATATGAATAGAGAAGGTGATGATTAAACATTCGTTAATACAGGAAAGTTCTTGTGGGAAGCACTGAGGAATTTAATACACATGGTCAGTAAGAATCATTAAATACTATGAAATAGACTTGATAATAAAGTATGAGAAATGGATACAAAACAATACACAAAAAGCAAACAAACATGGTAAAATACGTTGAGTAGAAGCAAATGGAGGTCTTGTGAATTAAAGGTAAATACCTGAGATAACGCATGGGGGAAGTAATGTAAATTGTTGAATAAAAGTGTAAAACGTTAGGAGAAACCTGTATATGAATAATGATAACCTTGTAATTATAAATATGTTGTTACTCACATGTTGAACTCAAAGTATCTCTTCCACTCACGAGGGTTTAAGATCAACTTACTCACAAACCAAACCTGTTTTACCTTTCAAAGATAAGATATCACTGTAGAACTCAAAAAGCCAGAGCCAAGAGCTCAGAGCAGCCAAGCCAAGAAGAGCCCCTCATTTCGAGGTTAGCTTAGCTTGTCAATTTTTCAAAAACCTTCTGTGACTAGATTATTCTTTCTCGGACGGGCTCTGCAATCCTGTCTAAGTAGATTACTGTAAATAAATATAAACTAGCGTTGTTCAGATGTCAGATTTGCACAACGTGAGGGGAAATATGGAGGGGTCTTTCGAACATTTTTCATTCAATTTTCGGACAGTATATTTTCGGAAATAATGAACGAAAACCGCATCCATCCGGATTCGGCCGAGGTCCCTAGGCTCTAATTCCGGAAGAATACTCTCGCCCCAAGAAACCTAGAGGTATGATGATGAATATCCCCGTTCTGTTATTTTGTTCGCGCTGCTTTCCGAGTCGTTACCCCCCCGAATATTTTAGCATTTTTATGTCCGCGTAATGAGGCTTTGTGCTCCGCAATTTCTTCTTGTCTCGCCGCCCCCCCCCGTCGACCGTCCCCCCTGTTTTCTTTCCGGGAGGGCCGTAATTTGTCTACCGAAAATAGTATACGTCATTTTTTCGAACTTGATCGATTCCACCGGGTTGATAAATGCGTCGTCTTTGAAGTTTCACCGCCGGATATCTGTAGTTTGCACGTGTCGGACGGGAGACGTGTCGTTTGTCTTGCGTCAAGTTCTCGAGAGAGCAAATATAATTGTGTTTTCGGGAAAATTTATCTTGTTTCCGGTTGTTTTCGACGGAACGCAAATGGTCCAGGGAGATTGATGTGGATGGGACGACGAGAAAATTCGTTTTCCACGAGGAAATATTCGGATATTTCCTCAGGTTTGGGCTTTCTGGTTGTCATACAGGCTGTTTTCGATCGGAGAGTTGATATATTTCTATTTAAAAGTCACGCGTTGCTTTGGCTAAGGGATACGTTGGATTATTATTATTATTATAAACCCTAAATCAAACTTAACCTAACCCAACCCAACCCACTGCTGCCTACGCTCTTCTTCAGACTCATTGTCTCGATAATTACGAACTCGTCTTGAGTCACGCCGAGTCACGCGTTCGCCAACCAATATTTGGACGCCTCACTGATGGTATTTTTATCAATCACAATAACTATTCCACAACACAGGGATAAACTTCTAAGCAATTTCTAGAAACACGATAAACTTCAGTTTTTGTCTATGTGTCAAAATCCTCATGAAATATAAGTAATCTATGATTGTTCGCTTGATCGGAGTTTTTTTTCCGTACGGTTTTTCCGGAAATATTTCGTTGTATAAACCTTGTCCTGATAATAATGAACACAACTAAAAAAGAATTATCGAATTTGGTGCAGTCGTTTGAACGTGATGCCCGCACATAGGTAAACCATAGATGCTCTTTTATTAAAATAGACAGGGCCGTATCTAGGGCGTGGCAAGGGTGGCACTTGCCACGGGCGCAAGGTCCGAAGGGGCGCCAAAAAATATCAAAAATAAAAAAATAGAAGCGCCAAGTGAAAAAAATTAATTCGAAATATGACAACACAGTTACGTAAGTAAGTAATTCGATCATAACATTTCGAAACATTGCTATTCAAAAAACAGAATGAGAATGCAATAAGGTCAGAAATACGAGAAATATGGTCCAATTGTTATAAAAAATTTTCAAAGATGCCGCACTCTGATCATAAATATTACAATCGGCAATATCGTCATGCGATTCCAAGCACAGCCCTTTTATGAGTTGTTTACACTACATCCCTCATCGCATCCAGCTTGTTTTGAAGGGCGGCTTCTTTGATGATGATGGTTCATAATGATCAATTTGTTTAGATTTTCAGGCCACATCTTTGTATTTCAAAAACAATTTGTATTGCCAAAAATTCACCAAGAAGTGGGAGAAAAATTGGGGAATCTTATTCTATTCTACATAAATATTGATTTCTTTCAATTGTGAAGGGAAGAGCAAAAAATTTGAATTTTAATGTTCGTTTAGTGTGTATCCAGATTTGAAGTGTTATACGTTTTGAGTTTTCTTTTATATTCTGACTTTTTTGTGCCATTGTGCTTTTGAATTCGAGTATTTTAAATTGTGCTATTGGAGGTGAGTTGTACTAAGTATTTTTTATTTTTTATGACATTATTCTGGCATCGGATATATTTAATTATTCGTATTTCAACATAATAATATTGTTCCTTTCAATTCAAGAAGAAATATGTTCGATTCATTGCAGAAAATATGGATTTTCAAACTTGAGTTCTCACTTCTCAGAGCGTCTTTTTTTTTAAATCTAATAAAACTCAAATTGTAGTGTTACTTTTTATAGTTTTCATTGAATCTTAAATATCATCTGGCAAAGATTATTCTAGTGATTTTTTTATACATAACGTATGGACTTCTTGAATATTGTAACATCGGACCCTGTACGAAACTATTAGTACGTGTTTCAAAGGGTTATAAAATAGTATTTGTATGCCAAGTTTGCGTTTTTGCTAATTGTGATTATCGATTATTGTTTTCTAGTCAACTTACCAAAAAATTTTTATTTTACGTTTGCAGTATTTATTATGTAAATATGAATATTTTATTTTGTTTTTTCAAAATTCGTTCTATTTTTATGCATTTCATTCAAAATGTGTATTGGAATGTTTTTATTGAAAAACTTTTTCCATAAAAATGTGTATTATTTTGAAACTTTCACAGAAATATATGACTATCATTAAAAAAAAATGATATAAGAAAATATGATGGATGAAAAAAATCTACACAAATGGGGGGGCGCTGTCTAATATATTGCCACAGGTGCAATAGTACCTAGATACGACCCTGAATATAGATATAATGATTGCCCTATAATTTCGAGAACTACCCAATCTGTTGAAAGTCATAGTGCCATAGTTTTTTCTTCTTATTCTAGACGTTTGGTTCACGCATCGAACTTCACCTTCGAGGCCCGCGACAGATCCCTCCTTCCCGCGGGATTCCCCCCTCATATTCCGGGCACATGTCACTTTCTGCTAGATTACAACAACCCCTCCGCCCCGCCCGACTCGCCCCTGACCGACCACGTCGACTGCGGGCTTAAGGACATCGGCCTCAACTCCGAAATGTCCTGAATGAGAAGACTGTTAGATTTTAGCAATAATGAGGATCGTTTCTAACTAAGATGCAAGTTAGTCCAGCTATAATAGTGCACCACAGGTTGGTCCAGATTGATGGATTCGAGAGGTGAGAGATTTATTGAAGGGAGATTACTTGAAGGTGTAAATCTGTTACGAAGGAGGTTATTCTAGAGGTCGAAATATGGGAAAATTTTTATAGAAACATACTCCTGGAGAGTTAGAGCACCTTCATTATGACCTCCAAAAATTTTGTCAAAATTTGGCAGATACACATGAAATTCCATATGCGGAGATTTTTTTAATAAGCCAAATTTTTTGGTGATGAAAATCAGTAATTTCTTCCATTATGTTAATGTTTAATCCGAACGCCTTCTATATATTTTGTTATCAGTTGAAGGATAAATTGGAAATGGGAAAAAAAATAAATGAAAAACTACTTATACAGGCTGTTCCTAAATTTCAGGTACAAACGAAGAGAGGAGATTCCGTAGGTAATTTTGTAAAAAAAAGTCCCATAAACATGGGATCGCAAACGATTCGTTTTCGAGATACAGGGTGTTAATGTTTGACTTTTATTCCATTTCTTTTCTCATACAATTCACAAGATATTCAACTGAAAAAGTTTAATTTAATTTTTACTACAATTTAGATTTTTCTGAAGATTTCGAGTGAATCGTTCAAAATTTTTTTCTCGAAATCGGTAGCAGGTACGACAAAACTTCACGAGACCATGAAGTTCAGTATAACAATAAAGCTGCTTTTTGCATTTTGTCAAACCAACAGTGGCTCACAAAAAAAAAGTTCTGGAGGAAAACAGAGGACATTGTTCCAGAAAAAATATCACCCTGTAGATTTGCTATCGAAATTGGCATGTCACATGGTGTATACTCTTAATTGTAATATTTATGCCAAATTTCAGTTGAATATCTTGTGAATTATAGATACTATGAGAAAAAAACTTTGAAAAAATTCCAACTTCAACACCCTGTATCTCGAAAATGAACCGTTTGTGGGACTTTTTTTCTCAAAATTACTCAAGAAATCTCCCCTCTTCATTTGTACCTCCAATTAAGGAACACCTGTATAGACATTTCTAACACTGATATTTTTTCCATCTTGAAATATTCATTCTGGACCAAAATGAGCACCAAAAATTGCTTGACAAGACTCTTCGCGTTGTCCGCCTATGTAAAAATATTACTTGTATGCGCAAGAAAAGAAGGAAAACTTGGAGGGGAAAAATGCTCGCTTCATATTACCTGTACAGAAATATCCAGAACCAAAAATTGCTTAGCAATATTTTCTAGTAGAATAGATAACTGAAGAAATATTTTTATGAATTCTGAGATATTTAAAAGAATTAAATTCTGTAAATTGTCATTGGTTTTTGGTATTATATCCTGGAAAGATGAACATGAATATCATAAAGTATAAATGATTCGAGTTTAAAGAAGAAAATTAATTAATAAACGGCTTAAATAAAATCTGCACCGAACACAATTCATACTATTCTAATAGGATAAAGAATAATCAGTTTATGGATGTACCTATATAATGTTGTGCGAGTGTACTTTAATTGAATTATGAAATCTATTCAAATATTATTATGTAAGCTTAAAATTTGAAAACTGAAGCAAATGTTCTAAATTTCGGAGATAGTAATTATATAACTCGCTAAAGCTTAAAGCTGAAGGAGGCTAGGCATAGATAAGGAAAGTATGAAATTCAACACTAGGTATGTGAATTTCATTTGAGAGATTTTTCAGATAATAAGGACCATTTTATTACGTCTTTTTGTTGGCGAATATTTTAGAAATATCGATCTGAGCTGAAGACTGAATGGAAAATTACACTTTCTTCGCGATATAATTCTTCTTTCTAACATTCTTGTAAATATTTTTCAACGAAATACGTTTTTGACTTGCTCTTATACATGTAAATATTAGTTTCTAGTTTTTTGTATTCGTTGATAATTCGATATAATTGTTCTCTTCAACAGATAAATGTAAGAAAGTTATGAGAATAAAAAGTTATCCTTCCCATTGTGTCCCAATGTTATTAAAGTGAAACTTTGAACGAAGAATTTCTCGAAAACTGCCAGTTTTCCCTGTACAGGGTGTTTCACGTAAGCGTAAACTATTGAACCAAGGCATGAAAAGTAATTGAGTTTTTCCCAAAAATTTTTTTTTGCAAATTTGACTGGTTTTCAAAATAAGAAGGTCTTAAGACAATTTATCACCGATTATAATATAATGATGGTTTTATATTTATTTCAAGCAATCCCATCCAAAATCAACCTGAGGAAATTCAGATTCCATATTAAGAAAATATATCCATTTTGTCTGTGGTTCAATCAATATTTGATTGCCAAATTGGTAATTTTTTTTCAAGTATATTTTGCAAGAAAAAAATGTCGGTTTTCTAGAAAACCGGAAGTTTAAATGAAGGAACGATTGGTGAGAAATGGTTTATTGACCTCCATATTTTGAAAACCAGCCAAATTAGCAAAATTTTTTTTTGTTGGAAAAACGGTTTTTCCTCAATTACTTTTCATGCTTTGGTTCGATATTATTCCGATAACATATTTGGTTAGCCATCGAAAAATACTATCATATTGATGAGTCACTTTTTAATTTTGCTGAAAGAATAAGTCATAAAATTCAGTGACCCGCTTACGTGAAACACCCTGTACATACATTAGAAATTCGAAGAATCAACACAGGCTTAATACTTCATTTCCAATTGAGTTGTTTCCGTATCTTAAACTGGTCTTGATTAATAAATAAACTATATGAAAATAAAATGCTAAAAATAAAAAAAAACAATTATTCCAATTATTCTGTCTTCATTTATTTTTATTTTTCATTTATTTTTGTTTATATCCCGACTCTCCTAGGTCTCATCAGCTAAATCCAATTATTGGTGGGATCAAATTTGAAACATAACTGGAAAAAACAGGATAATGAGTGATCAAAAAATGTCATTCGAAGTTAAGGTATAAACACAAACTTGTCACTGCTTCATCTGCCTGACCTCGTTTCAAACAGGAGGCAAACATCTTGGCACCTGAACTCTGGAAACTTGCGAAATATTCAATTCACCTGAAAACTCTTAATAAGCTGACTTCATGTCCCCAACTTTGCCATGAAGTTGTAAATCACTTCAACGCCATCAACTTCCAATTCGAGTTCGTGACTTTCAGCACGGTTGAAATTTATTCCAAAGGGAATTAGAAAAACATTTTCGCATCCCATCATGCGATAGTGTTTTTCTGGAAGTATAATGGAAAGTTTCTGTATTCGAATATTTCAAAAGTTCGACCGATTATTAATTGTTTGTGTTTGTTTTATGTTTCCTAATTATTTCAACAGAATTGCCCTTATTTACTCAAAAAGTTTTCAGAAGAATAATATACGGCTGTTTATCTGAAATTACCGAATTCAGGAATGAAAATTTGAAAAATTATACTAGATAAACTAATAAGCAAGCCAACAAAACAATTCATGTATCCCAGATACCAACGAATCCATCATATAAGATTTCATCCGAACGATTAGCAATATGATGAATTCGATGTGAGAAACAGAAACCTTAAAACATAATGAGAAAATTTTCCAAATCACGCCACCTGTCCAAGAGCAGCTGTCTCAAATATCAGTAGGTCATAAACTATTTTATCTGCTCATATTTGTGATAAGCCCGATCCACACTCATGCCGTGAACGTCCGCGAACCCGCGAAACGCGAGTGTGGATGGGATCGCGCGAACCAAACTGCGAATATTCCTGGCTTATTTACACGTGAAGTTCACGCCAAGATTCGCGGCAATAATTCTTGCCGTTATTCGCGGCATGAGTGTGGATCGGGTAATACATGAATTGTTTTGTTGGCTTGGAACGGACAGGTGGCGTGATTTGGGAATTTCTCTCAGGTCCACGTTGCCTTATGTTTTAAGGTTTCTGTGTCCCACATCAAATTTATCTGAGATGAGATCTGATATGGATCGAAACCGGTCTACGACTGCAAATGATGGATTCATTGGTATCTGGGATACATGAATGGTTTTGTTGGCTTGCTTATTAGTTCATCTAGTATAATTTTCCAATTTTTTTTCCTGAATTCATGAAGTTTTTGTTAGAGAATTTCAGCTTCGTTTTATATTTCTGCTAACTTCGATCAAACTGTGTATCACCAATATCGAACAACGTGGGGATAACTCGATGTCATAACAACGACATCAACAAACTCGCTTCAGTAGGCGATCGGCAACTGACATGTTGATATGTCAGACAGACAACTGCTTGTTCCTTCTTTCATTATTCACGAATTTGGCTGAATAAAGACTTCCAAGATGATGAGTCTCGACCTGATGACTGAGAGGGACAGAAAAGAGGCTGCGGCGATCGAGAGGAGGAGAAGGATGGAGGACGAGAGGAAGAAAAGGATATTCGACCCGAAAACAAGGTTATTCGGGGTGAGTATTTCTCTTTATTTCTTTGATATTATTTTTTCAGCACGTTTTGTATCGAAAACATTTTTATAAGTCACGGTTGATTTTTTTTTTTAGATCGACTATGAAGCCCTCGACCGACAGATCGCCGAGAAGAAGAAGAACGACGACGAGCGGAAGCGCATAGAGCAGATAATGGACCAGCAAATGGTGAAAAACGACGAGATCGCACTGGCTTACGAACGGAAGGAGAAGCAGGTAATTTGAGTCAATTTTTCACGAAGTCTCGCGGCGTTTTCTCAGCACGTTTCTTCCAGAGGGTTCATTTCTCAGAGTTTTTATGATTAGTGGTTTTTGGTGTTGCTGATACATTTAGGAAAATTCGCATTATTTGAAGAGTTTTTTGAATGATTTTACTCCTAAGATAAAACCTGAGGAATGGCACGAAAGAAAGTCAATCAGGAATTTTCCCTCTGGGGCGATCGAGAAATATGAATATATATTCGCGAAAAGTGGCTGGCGAAAATTCGAAACCGAGAAAAAAGTTCGGAAAGGAATTAAACGTAACGAACGCTATCTCCCATTTCTGCGAGGACTTAACGGCAGAAGCTGCACGTAATTTTCCATGTCCCGCAGCACTCGAAATTAAATTAGAAAGTTTTCGTGTCCCATAAAAAGGAGGCGGAGTTCGTCACGAGGTCCCGAAAGTGGCTGCGAAAGACAGTCATTTGAATGTCTTTCATTGACGTCCGAGATGTAAGAGAAAAATAATGTTGAAAATTTGGGATAATTTCCCTCCAAATAGGGATTTCGAGTAAATATTCGATTTTCGAAACGCAAATCGAATTAAAAATCACTAATTTTGTTCTTAAATCTTGCTAATCCCTCTTTACCGAATTAGTTCCTACTAACGATATTTTGTAGAAATGAAGAATGAATTCAGCTAATTAGGAAACCAGAAACGATTTTATTTATCTAAGATGAAAACAGAATGGTTTCTTGTCTGTTTTTCGGATAATTCGAGAAAAAAATTGAGAAGAGCACTGCCGTGAAGGCAGGAGCTTTTGAGCGCTCGTACATGCACCTTGTAGGTAGATTCGCATTTTCCAGTTTTAGAAATCAATTGAAAGAATTTTCGACAGCTGTCACAAAAATTCTGAAACTTAGGCGAAACTCCAGACTCATGTCAGTGCTTTAGGTGACCAATTTTTTTTCGATAATTCGCTAGAATTTTCTACGTTATCTATGGTCTTGGTGGTGCGATCTGGACAAAATTTGGCACGTAGTTTGAATTCATTATTCCTAAGCTAGGTGCAAAATTTCATCCCAATCCAATCAGTAGTTTCGAAATTATCAGGGAAAAAATATTTTAAACAGCCATTTTTACGGAACCCCTAGTCTAATTTTGCTCATTGATGAACGTGGCCGCGATATTCACGATCCAAACCCACCCTGAAAATTTCAAGTTCCTAGGCCTTTCCGTTCAAAAGTTACAATTTTCTATGGTTTCTGTGGTTCTGGTCATGCGATCTGGACAAAATATTGTTTTAATATATCATTCTCGATTGAAATACAAAATTTCATCTCGATCGAATCCGTAGTTTCGAAATTATCGAGAAACCAAAATTTCAAACGTATTTACGGAACCCCTAGTATAATTCTGCTCATTGATAAACGTAAACGCGACATTTCAGATCCACACCTATCCTGGAAATTTCAAGTCCCTAGGCCTTTCCGTTCAAAAGTTATTATTTTCTATGGTTTCTATGGTTCTGGTCATGCGATCTGGAGAAATTTAGCTTGAATATATCATTCTCCATTAGTATACAAAATTTCGTCACGATCGAATCTGTAATTTTGAAATTATCAAGAAAACTAAATTTCAAACGACCATTTTTACGGAACCCCTAGTACAATTTCGCTCATAGATGAACGTGATCACGACATTCGAGATCCACACCTATCCTGAAAATTTCAAGTCCCTAGGCGTTTCAGTTCAAAAGTTACAATTTTCTATGGTTTCTATGGTTCTGGTCCCGCGACCTGGACAAAATTTCACATGTAGCTTGAACATCTCATTCTCCATTTGAGTGCTGAATTTCATCTCAATCAAATCTGTAGTTTTCAAGTAATCAGGGGAACAAAACTTTGAACAGCCATATTTACGGAACCCCTGGTGGAATTTGGCCCATTAACGAAGTCAACTGAGGCATTCGGGAACCGAACCCACACTGAAAATTTCAAGTCTCTAGGTTGTTCCGTTCGAGAGTTATCGTGCTTACGGCCGGACGGACGGACAGACTCAAATTTTCCGACGGATTCGTCATCAGTGAGTCGAACATAGTCGATTAAGACCATTTTCGGCTCAAAATTCGAAAAATACAGACATCGTGACGAAACGATATAGCCCTTGTGTAAGTAGAACGAGCGCTCAAAAAGATCTCAACTTTATACTGATTTGAAAAGCGGTATAAACAACAGATACGAAATGAAACTCAAGCGGTGTCGGTGTTATAGTAATGTAGGTCATAACTCACGCAGACGAAGTTTGCAACACGAGCCGCAGGCGAGTGCTGCAAATTGTTACGTGAAGTTTAACTTCGATGTTACTTTTGTGCTGACCCCCTGTGTTTTAACAAAAGGCATCAACTTTAATGAGCAATAAAATCTTAATCTCAGGGTTCCTGACAGAATCAATAACTCCCTTCAGATTTTACAGTTATAATAAAAATTCAAATCTACAATTGTTTACGACAAGTTGAGATCGACCTTTGAACAAATGAATCTAAACAATATTAGTATTACTTAACTTAATTATTTCTCCCAGATCTTCAATAAATATCGTCTTTCAATGCTCAAAATATGTCCAGCTCCAAGGGTGTGAAACAACCAGAACCAGTTATTTGCAGATACGGTACAATTTTCCAACAATCCAATTCCAGGGAAATGTCTCCTTCTCAGAAATATTTAATGGTGAGAGATCTTGAGGAAACGGTGCTAAATGTCCCAATCTCAGGGGAACAAATTCTCCGTTTCCAGGGGAAGAGCTGTGAATAGCTTAAAATTCATTAGAAAAAGTTACAGTTTTCCTAGCATTCCTTCATGTCTAAATACGTCATTATAGGAACCAAAATTTACAGAAAAGTCAAAGTGTAACCTGAAGGAAGCTTTGAAATAATAAAAATACAACTATTAAGCAATGAAGATGAAAAATATAAGATAGCTACTTGAGATCAGCCACAGATCTAACCTGAAAAACGTGCACAAGAATTTTTACTGTCCCTGTGAATTATTCCAGAAAATATTTCAGTGGACAATAGGGAAGACTTACCGTGAAAGAATTCCACGACGAGACAAAATTGGATGTATATTTAACTGTTGAACATTCAATGATTGGAAGTAACAATTCCACTGTTCACTTCAATGCAAAATCGATATCATCCAATCAATTGCAGATCTCAAAATGGCCAAACGCAAAGTAACAGATTCGGACTGCGCGCAACGACTTGCGCTGTAGGATACAGCGATTCAAATCCAGCGGCGCCTGTTAAACGGTTACAAATTCATTAAGTTAGTTATGACCATTAAAGCAATTTGAATACTATACTTAATTTACGACTATAACAATAAATACTAAGAAACAAGTACAAAGCAAGAACTTTATGTACCAATCTTAGCAGTTACCTATATCAATGCATTATTTATGTTGATTGTGCTTCTTAGCATGGAGTAAAAAGTCCATAGGGGCGATGCTTTATATTTAATGCTAAGTTCACTAGAATATACCAAAAGAACATTCTCTGTGAACGATGACTTAATATTCTTACAGATACACCAATCTCAAAAATTGTTGTATGCACCTTTATATTTGTTCTGGGATTTTTCGGGCAATAAATTCTGTATGGTAACATCGGCTGATTGTCTTATTCCTGAAGGTTTACATAATAATTCATCTCCACAATCTGAATACATCTTTTCGAGCAAAACATTCACAATAATAATTAGGTATCAACTTAATTTGAGCAAACGTCAAAATTATTCATGTGACCTCCCCTCAATACCAATAATGGACTGTTCCCTTTCGGCCAATCAGTTTGTTCAGAAGCACAGAGACAGGGAGTTATAGGAGTGAGCACGGTAATTGTTTACAGATACTATTCATTGCTCAAAAGTAGTCGAATAATGGATATATTATTCAATAGGAGTAGACGAGCAGACGACCCCAAGAGACACCCAAGAAATTTTACATTCTAAAATTGAGTTTTTCTCGTTCCCGTAATGGTTAGCCAGAAATTTATGGATTTCTCTTTGCAGGAGCGAGCGAAGCAGCTCCAAGAAATGAACAACTTTCGTCAAGTTTATCAACGTTTCGAGGACAGGAGAGAATTCGATATAAACGATCCGAACGGCATGAAGAAGGATATTCCGGCTCGTATCCATGATGACGATCCGAGATTGGGTCCATCTTCTGCTCAAAAGTGAGGTTTATCCAAATTTGTTATTTCTTCATCAACAATACGAGTATCGAGAAAATTCCCCAAAATTTTTCATCGGGAGACATACTGGGTGGCCGTCAAACACAAGAACAGTCTTTAAAGTTTTTCAATTCATTACATTCTTTTTTGCAAGCGAATTCCAGTCGACAACTTGCGAATAGTGCCTTCCCATTGGGTCTCCAAACAACTTTTATCTTTGCCAGTGCAAGCCAATACGGGAAAAGTTGCGGAAAATTTATTCGTAGAATAAAGAGCGGAAACATATTGAGAGAGCTCGGTCGGTTGGGATTTATCGGGATGGCTGAAAAGGCTTGAGTCAACAAGGAAATGCAGGACGACATTTCATGTTATCGTATGGTGACGGTGAACTATGATCTTATTTGTAGATCAGTGAAAACATTCAATGAAATTCTCTCTTATTGACAAAGCCTGCATCAAATCTCAACGATCTGAAATGCGATGTGTAGGAGTATTGGGATAATAATCCAAGTAGATCTTGTCGGATGCTGTTTAATCAACTTGTAAATTTCAACGTATCGTCTAACTGTCAAAGTGCTTCGAATGGAATACGAATTTTCGGGTTATTATTGTACTGTATTGGTACTTTTAAAGGATAAAACTATTATCGACATTACAGTTTTCTATTGAAAACCGCAAAGAACTAGAACTCTACCTTTAATGAGTTCTTTTCAACGTGAAAATATTACTCTAAATAATCTTTGGCCAATATCGTGATCGCATAGTGGTTTAAAGGACTCTACGTTGTGTATGTAAGTATGTAACCCAAAATAGAATAGAAGAGATTGACAGGAAAATAGTAAATACAAAACACATATTTTTAGTACTCAAAATAAAAAGTTTATTCATTTGTGTTGTTGGGGACGGTTCCTCAACTTCAGGTCCGAAAATAAGAATCAGAAAAGACCTGCGAGAAAACATGATTCTGTACGATGTATAACAATAAATAGACAGAGACCTCTCTCTTTATCTCTTTCAAATACCGTTAACTCACAAGTAAGGGGTATTCATAAACAGCAACAGGTTGACTGGTGAGAATTATCTCACATGGTGTTTAAAAATGATTGAGTAGATGAAATGCTGCACTAATGACTCTTTAACCTTAATAGGCGATTATGTGCGAAAATTGTGAGTTATTCTTCGCAGGAATCCAATAAGCATTTCATGATTGATGACCTCCCACGGTGCAAGGAGAGGGAAATGCGACCAAAGATCCTTGTTATATATATTTCCAAACGATGGGCAATCCTTATTTAGTTAGGTTGCGTCATTCGATAGTTGTCTCCCTGGTCAGTAGCCCCATCAAGTATTAAAACAATATAAACAGTAAACAATAAATAATAACGGATCATAATGAGTGGAGAGTCGATTTAAAGTTCTCAATCAAGATAAGGTGATGACACATAATGCCGACACTGGTACTTATGAATATCCTTAATATTTGCTGGAAACTACAACGATTACATAAAGTATCATTTGAAGAATATTGTATAACCCAGATATGATTAGAGAAGGTGATGATTAAACATTCGTTAATACAAGAAAGGTCTTGTGGGAAGCACTGAAAAATTTAATACACATGGTCAGTTAGAATCATTAAATAATATGGAATAGACTCGATAATAAAGTATGAAAAATGGATACAAAACAATACACAAGAAGCAAACAAACATGGTAAAATACGTTGAGTAGAAGCAAATGAAGGTCTTGTGAATTAAAGGTAAATACCTGAGATAACACATGGGGTAAGTAATGTAAATCGTTGAATAAAAGTGTAGAACGTTAGGAGAAGCCCGTATATGAATAATGATAACCTTGTAATTATAAATATGTTGTTACTCACATGTTGAACTCAAAGTATCTCTTCCACTCACGAGGGTTTAAGATCAACTAACTCACAAACCAAACCTGTTTTACCTTTCAAAGATAAGATATCATTGTAGAACTTAAAAAGCCAAGAGCTCAGAGCAGCCAAGCCAAGAAGAGCCCCTCATTTCGAGGTTGGCTTAGCTTGTCAGTTTTTCAGAAACCTTCTGTGACTAGATTATTCTTTCTCGGACGGGCTCTGCAATCCTGATTAAGTAGATTACTGTAAATAAATATAAACTAGCGTTGCGCAGATGTCAGATTTGCACATTATGTGCCGAAATGTTTTCAACTTGAGGCGACCAACGATAAATTAAACTTCTTCTGGGTTATCTCGCACCCAGAAGAGGACTATCGAGAATTCCTGCTAATATTCCCTACAAAGCACTTTCGAAACCACTCTATTCATCTTCCGGGAGCATACGCATCGCCGTTCGATCCGGATCCCCCTTATAATTAGTCGAGTTGATGAGGACACGTCCGTATACATGGTTCTAGGTTCGAGGGGGAGGACCTGGTCAGCGCGCAAAGATTGAGCATCCAGCGGGAACAGATTAAAGCGTGGCTGGATCAGCAGATGCAAGAGAAGGAGGCCGCCCAGAAGGAACAAAAAGTGGCCGAGGAGGCCTACAAGGCCGCCATGGTGGCCAGGGACGAGAGGGCGTTGCAGCTGGAGAGAATGGAGACGGAGTGCAGGAAGCGTTTGTACGAGGCCAACCGCAGGTTCAACGCCGCCTTAGTGAGTAGAAATTTCAGTTTGAAAAAATCGTTTCTTGAATAGAAATGTTACGTAATTTTTATTTAATCAACTAGTTAATTAATGACAGCGATTAATGGTCGAAATATTTTAACGCGTGAGCGGAGCGAGCGCGTTAATGTTTGAGACCATTAATCGCCGAGTCTTTTGATGGCTGAAAAATCTGCACCACTGTCAGAAAGAATAGACGCAGAAGAACGCCGAAAACAGTGAACTGTATACAAATGTGGTTGCTCTAATTTAAGAAAGTTTGCAATCATTGAAGGTAATTTAGAAAATTTTTTAATTCCAACTGATTGTGTTGAGCAATAAAAAACGAAAAATCTTTCGTGTGGAGTGTGAGCTGGCCTCAAGGATATATATCTCTTCATTATGTTTATAAGTGTATGCTCATCATTATCCACCAACGATCCCTGTTCGAATGTGTTTTCGATGAATTCACTGTCACCAAAAATTTCGATCCCATATCTTGTACATCCTTTCTTTGCAACCTTAACAATTCATCTTTTCTCAATGCACCCGCTACTCCGAATATCAAAGCGACCTACAAATCAAACAATGATAGTTATTTCACAATAACGAGATAATGAGAATAAGTTGGAATAACGATTCAATTGAGTTTTATTTTTACCTTCGACATCACGAAAACACTATCAGGAGCATTCGCTATGAACTCTCTCACATGTTCTTTTTCGAGAACTTTTGATTTTTTTGGGATACATCCCTCTCTTTTTCGTTTAATAAACATCACCAGTTTGTGGTATCTGCTTATATCAGTATTGTCTTTCACATTTAGTGTTGATTTCAGCATCGAATATTTTGGCCATAAACTTGCTAGATGCCCCTTTTCTGCAATACCCGTAAAGTATGCCAACAAAACCGTTTCCGTAAAGTTCCGAACCTTCTTGTCCTTGCACCAAGATCTGAATTCAGCATAGGTTTTCTCATATAAATGGCGGCTCTTTTCAGGAAGCAGACTCAAAGTTGCTGCTTCAGCAGTTTTTGTCACATCTGGCGGTGTCAAAGGGATATTTTCTTCGTTATTCATTATGTAGTAGCGTAACGGATAAAATCAGATTCTGATCGAAAGCGAATAAATAAATTTGACAGCTCGATCGTGCTCCGACATAGATGCATCTATGCTCCGACTGATAATCATGCATTAATACAAGAAATCATACATTAATAGGGGTCATAATGGATGATTTCGAGTGCGTCAAAATGAGCTTCTATTCTATGGTCGACGGAAAAGGTGATTTACCTTGATATAACCTTTGTGCTGATCCCCTTCGTTACGAAAGGCATCAACGTTAATGAGCAATAAAATCTTAATCTCAGGGTTCCTCACAGAATTAATAACTCCCTTCAGGTTTTACAATTATAATAAAAATTCAAATCTACGATTGTTTGTAACAAGTTGAGATCGACCTCTGAACAAACGAATTTATACTATGTTAGTGTTACTTAGCTTAATCATGTCTCCCAGATCTTTAGGGGTATTTCCTCCATAAAATATCGTCTTTCAATGCTTAAAATATGTCCAGCTCCAAGGGTGTGAAACAACTAGAACCAGTGATTTGTAGATACGGTACAATTTTCCAACAATCCAATTCCAGGGAAATGTCTCCCTCTCGGAAATATTCAATGATTGGAAGTCTTGAGGAAGCGGTGCTAAATTTCCCAATCTAAGAGGAAGAGCTTTCTAATTCCAAGGGAAGAACTTTTCTAATCCCAGGGGAAAAACTGTAAATGTTTTGAAATTCATTAGAGAAAGTTACAGTTTCCCAAGCACTCCTTCAGGTCTAAATACGTCATTAAAGGAACCAAAATTTACAGAAAAGATTAATTGTAACCTGAAGGAAGCTTTTACCTTTAGGCAAAGAAAATGCAAAATACAAGATAGATACTTGAGGTAAACAATGGATCTAACCTAAAAGAAAACGTGCACAAGAATATCTTCGGTCTCTGTGAATTATTCCAGAAAATATTTTAGTTGACAATAGGGAAGACTTACGCGCAACGGCTTGCGCTATAGGACACAGCGGTTCAAAGACAGTGGCACCTCAAAGAGAGGGCTGAAGGAACTCTTAACACGTTACAGAAATAAGCGTTTTATAACATCTTCGGAGTTTTTGGTACAAAATAATTTTTTCCGTCGACCATAGAATAAAAGCACATTTTTACGCACTCCAAATCATCCATTAATGACCCCTATTAATGCATGATTTCTTGTATTAATGCATGATTATCATGGCAACCGATTATAAAATATTCAGTAGGAGCACGATCGAGCTGTCAAATTTATTTATTCGCTTTCGATCAGAATCTGATTTTATCCGTTACGCTACTACATAATGAATAACGAAGAAAATATCCCTTTGACACCGCCAGATGTGACAAAAATTGCTGAAGCAGCAACTTTGAGTCTGCTTCCTGCCATTTATATGAGAAAACCTATGCTGAATTCAGACCTTGGTGCAAGGACAAGAAGGTTCGGAACTTTAAGGAAACGGTTTTGTTGGCATACTTCACGGGTATTGCAGAAAAGGGACATCTATCAAGTTTATGGCCAAAATATTCGATGCTGAAATCAACACTAAATGTGAAAGACAATACTGATATAAGCAGATACCACAAACTGGTGATGTTTATTAAACGGAAAAGAGAGGGATATATCCCAAAAAAATGAAAAGTTCTCGAAAAAGAATATGTGAGAGAGTTCATAGCGAATGCTTCTGATAGTGTTTTCTTGATGTCGAAGGTAAAAATAAAACTCAATTGAATCGTTATTCCAACTTATTCTCATTATCTCGTTATAGTGAAATAACTATCATTGTTTGATTTGTAGGTCGCTTTGATATTCGGAGTAGCGGGTGCATTGAGAAAAGATGAATTGTTAAGGTTGCAGAAAAAGGATGTACAAGATATGTGATCGAAATTTTTGGTGACAGTGAATTCATCGAAAACACATTCGAACAGGATATTCACTGTGGTGGATAATGATGAGCATACACTTTTGAACATAATAAAGAGATACATATCCTTGAGGCCAGCTCACACTCCACACGAAAGATTTTTCGTTTCTTATAAGAACTATAAATGCTCAACACAACCAGTTGGAATTAATACATTTTCTAAATTACCGTCAATGATTGCAAACTTTCTTAAATTAGAGCAACCACATTTGTATACAGGTCACTGTTTTCGGCGTTCTTCTGCGTCTATTCTTTCTGACAGTGGTGCAGATTTTTCAGCCATCAAAAGACTTGGTGGTTGGAAATCAACTTCTGTTGTAGAAGGGTATATTGAAAACTCCATTCAGAATAAAATAGAAACTGCAGAAAAAATGTTATGTCATAATAGTTCCATCCATAATCGCTCCGCTCACGCGTTAAAATATTTCGACCATTAATCGCTATCATTAATAAACTAGTTGATTAAATAACTATTCTTTTCTCTTATTATTCTGTTATTATGGCCCTCTGGGTCAACTTGGGTCCAACTGATTGGTTAATTGCCAATCAATTAGCCATAATTGTATCGAATTCGAAAAATTAGATTGATCCGATTTTTTTTTCCCGAAGGCTGCCGAGAAGGAATTCGAACGGAAGGTGCAGATGAAGCAGACGACGGAGGATAACTTCGCCGAAATCTACAACACCATGACCAGCGACATGATGGCGGAGAATCCGGAGGTAGCCCTGAGTAACCTCGGTCCAGGTAGGAAGATCTCCTCGCAGTATAAGGGCATGTCCAGGGAAGAACAGGAGCAGATAAGGCTCGATCAACTGGCTCAAATTGAAGAAAAAAAGGTATATCGAGTGGATTTTTTCCTATTTTGGTTTCTTAACCTTGAAGATAAAGATATTCACAATTATCAAAAAGTGTTCAAAAAAATGGATTTTTTTCTCATTGGATGAACTATGTAAATGGGCGCATTTTTTTCAATTCTGTTTATAAAATATCATTCCCCCGAGGCTATTTTACCTCCAATTCGGATGTAGCAAAAACGCCACACGTTGAAACCAACATCGTTAAACATTCATATTTCGCAATTAGCAATCCAAACACATCTCCCTGAAGTAGAATCAAATATTTACACGGAAATAATAACCGAAATGGATCGCGTGACTGCTTCGCAACCAGACAGGATAGTTAGACCATTTCTTCATTCCTCGACGCGCATCAGTAATTACCATAAGGATTTTCCCTCGCACGAGTAAATATCGCTGTTTTACAGAAGCAGAAAGCGGCCGAGAAGCGAGCCGAGAAAGAGTTCGACGATTACCTCAACGGAACCCAGAAAACGATAGCGCTAATGGACCTGGACCTCAGGAGGAAGGAGAAGTGAGTGTTCTGAAGAATTATCGAAACCTTCACGTTATTTCAACTTCAAAATGTATGAATGATGACAGTTTTGTATGATATGAAATGTTTCAGGGAACGTTTGAGAACACTGGCAGAAGACAATTTGAAAATGGCCGAAGAACAAAAATTGAAAACCAAGTACCTGGAACAAGTGGTTTATTCCAATCGGCCAACAGCCTCTTTCTTCGATCAGTTCAACAAGTCAACAAGATGAATTTATTCCCAGTTTAATCATATATTATATTTTAATACATTTCTTTTGAAAATATTCAATTTTTATTCTGAACTCCCTGAAAATTGGATGAGCCCCTTCATTTGGGGCACTTTTATTGGCACTGCAATAATTAAAATGAACAATTTTCGAGTTAATTGCTTTATGAAGACATCGTCAACTCAATAGGATGCTTGGATTAGGAAAAGTTATTTTGAAATCAATTTTATATTCTAACATTTAAATAGGGAGCTACCATGCAAAAAATTCCAATAATGTCGAAAAAAAAATCAGCTTATCCCAAGCCTTCCATTGAATTGAAAAGTATCGGAATAGATTGCATGTAGAGACTATACTTAACAATTATAGAAGGAAAAATTGAGAAAAGCACTGCCGTGAAGGCAGGAGCTTTTAAGCGCTCGTTCATGCACCTTGTTGATAGATTCGCATTCTCCAGTTTTAGAAACCAATTGGAAAGATTTTGACAGCTGTCAAAGAAAATTTCAAACTAAGGCGAAAATCCAGACTTCACGTTAGTGCTTCAGGTGACCAATTTTTTTCGATATCTTTGGTCTTGGTAATGTGATCTGGACAAAATTTCCCACGTAGTTTAAATACATTATTCTTCATCTATGTGCGAAATTTCATTCCAATCCGATCGGTAGTTTCGAAATTATCAGGGAAAAAAAATTGGCCAGGACAAAAATTCTAAATGCGATTGACGAAAAGTCTTTCTCCAAACCGGAGGAGAAACCGCAGAACTATGGATTTTGTCAGCATTTGCCTTCTAAACGCAGATCTGAAAAGTATTTCAACCCTAGCTATAAAAATAAGTTTTCTGTTTCGATAACACTAGCGCCATCTTCATTGTACGGATAAAACTATTCCAGCCACAACTCTTCAGGAAAACTTTTTTCGAAACTAATGCTTGGATGCTACAGCCGTAGATGGCGTTAGTAGTATGGAAACAGGAAACTTCACAAGTTGTGACTAGGATACTTCCGCTTCACGAATATAGATGACGGTAGTGGTATCGAAAAAAGGATATTATCATAGACTATTAATATTAATTTTATTATTATTAGTCTATGGTTGGTACCCAGATTACTCGGTACCTATAAGATAAGAGTGGCAAACTTAGTTAATAAATGGTTAATATGGTACCTGCGGGTAGAGGACGTTTTGGCGGTTCAGAAAAATATGTTTTATATTTAGTTATGTATATATCCTTTCCGTAATATCGTATTCTGTATTCTGATCATAGATAACGATGTCTATGATTCTGTATTCTGTTTTCCAAGTACGCAATACGCAAAAATGGCGATAACTTATTTGAATAACTTACATTATATTATAAATATATGTGAATACAAGTCAATGAGGTGATTCAGGTGAATATTTACATCTTGTATATATCTATTCTTATGCTAGTAAATGAATTTCCGAAATATGAACTATACTCGATGTTACAGATCGAAAGAAGAGGGATCATTCTGAATCCGCGAAAGAAGCAATTCAAACGATTTTTGTGAATTGACCGTAGTTGAAGCAGTCCAATCTTTGATTGGATATTGGACATTGTGTACGTAAATATTTTATATCAAACTATTTATTAACAATTGAGTTATATTCACAATATCAATAATTCGAAGCAACTAACAATTCAGGAATGCATGTGCTGTAATTTTTTCAGTTAAATTTAATTTTAGTTTCAACTCAGCCAATTTTATTTTTTTTCAGTTTCAATGAGGCTGTAATTGTTGCTGTTAATTCTTGTGGATTCTCTTCCTCAAAGAATATTCAGGAAATGTAAATATAAACTTCTCGATTTGGGAGAAAAACTAGTAGATCTTGATCGTTTACTTCAAGATCAGGATAAAGACTCCATCAGGTTGATGAAGCAAATGATTCCATTGGATATCAGCCATGAATGGCCCTGAAGAGGCACAGAATGGATTCCACTATCTCAGCTTGCTATTGAAAGAATACATACCAGAGCAATGAAAGGTATGTTGTTGAATGCAAAATAACACTTAATATTCCTCCATTTCTGTTTATAGGTTAAAATCAGAATAATTTGATTTTTTTTTTCGTATTGGAGCATCTGTTCGCTAATGACGTGAGTCCTCACTTCCATTCCAAGGAGTAAATAACGTTCGGTGGTGAGATTGGCTAACTTCCGTTTTATTTTTTATACATTAATTATTCCGTTCCCAAAGTTCCTTCCTTAAGAATTATTTCGTATAGAATGGTCATGAAGTTTCACTTAGAACAAATCCTTGATATATTTCATATTGTTCAATTTTTCATGAAAATCAATTCACTTTTTATTTCTTTCTTCATGGAAGTTGCCAAAAGTTTACTTCGTTCTGAATAATTTAGACTCCAGTATTGTATTAGATCAGCGTGGTTGCTCTGAATGGTTTTGAAAATCAAATTTCAATATTAAATCAGGATTTGTTTTCTCGTTCTAACGTGCCCTGAAACTGTAATATTATATTATTTGATATTTCAGATTTGGAGGTATTGTGTTCTTATCCGTGTGTGTGAAGGATTTCTTTTGCATAATGAGGATGAATCCTTAAACGCAGGTATATGAGTGACAAAGGAGACCTGGGTTATGAGAGGTATGATTTTATATTTTCATTGAGACTTATATAAATGTTTAGATACTTCAAACAAAACAGATTGCTTGTGCTGCTTTATAATGCAAAAAGTAATTTTCACAGTTTTCCACATGAATGTTACCCAAATGACACATATAATTCAAATTTTATTTGAAGAATGCTCGAATATCGGAAGTTGGGAATTTTTTATGAATCGATAAAAATTGGTTCCTCCTCATCTTCAATTCATATCGAATGGTTTATTGTTGGACATTAGGGAGTTTTTTTTCCATTTGAACTGTATTATTGGTTATTTCGTGGGAAATGCGCTGTGAATGATTCGAATTTTTCATCAGGATTTGCTCTTTGCAAATCCTTGATATATTTCATAGTGTTCAATTTTTCATGAAAATCAATTCACATTTTATTTCTTTTTTCATGGAAGTTGCCAAAAGTTTAGATCAGCGTGGTTGCTCTGAATGGTTTTGAAAATCAAACCGTTAGATGTAACTAAACCTAAGTACAATATATTAATTGGTATTTGGTTTTCAGGTTCTGAAACTTGAAACCGTTCATGCTGAAGAATTTTGAAGCAAAATCACAAAAGGACATTAGATATAGATTCGATTATCAATGCAAGTTGTCCGAGAGGCAGAGAATAACAAGGTGTTAGAAGGTATGCTTTTGTATTTTCCTTGTGACTTGTTTATATTATCATCATGGTTCGATATCTCAATAAGACAGAATTTTGTGTTTCGAAATAAGAATTACCCACAAATGATACTTGTGGATTTTTACTTTCATTGAAAGAAATCCATAGTTATCTTCATTCACTTCATTCACTTCAACTGCAACTTAACAAATATTATAATGAATTTATGTACATTGATACTTTTCATATTCAAGTGTATGTAGGCGCCATCTATACTGAAGTGGAAAGAGTATTGTTTCAATCTTAAAGAGTACTTTAATATTCAAATGGTTGTGAAAGGGTTACCCTTGCTATATGCGTATAGATGGCGCTAGAGGTATCCAACAAGTTTGAATGGTTTCTCATAACGCATCCACCATATTAGCTATAGGACAGACCTCAGGCTGTTTCCTTTTTGTTCTATTTTACTGTACATAGTATTGTTGTTTATGTTGTGGTGGTTGCTCCTCTGAATAATTTCAATATTAAATCAGGATTTGTTTTCTCGTTCTAACATGCCCTGAAACTGTAATATTATATTATTTGATATTTCAGATTTGGAGGTATTGTGTTCTTATCCGTGTGTGTGAAGGATTTCTTTTGCATAATGAGGATGAATCCTTAAACGCAGGTATATGAGTGACAGAGGAGACCTGGGTTATGAGAGGTATGATTTTATATTTTCATTGAGACTTATATAAATGTTTAGATACTTCATGAAAAACAGATTGCTTGTTAGAAATCAGTGTGCTGGATTTCTTTTATCTGGTAGTTCTTCCTATTCCTTTTATCTGCTCATACCCTTTATCTTATTGATTCTTGAAAGTTACCTTCGTCCTGTAAAAGATGCTCGTGAATTAGATGTTAGATGCGCTCTAATGAGTCTGTTAAGTTCATCAGAGTGTATCCCACCATATTGTTATATTTTGGACAGACCTCAAGCAATCTTAATCCTAGGCAAAGCGCAATTGATAACTGAACCTCCCACTGCTTTATAATGCAAAAAGTAATTTTCACAGTTTTCCACATGAATGTTACCCAAATGACACATATAATTCAAATTTTATTTGAAGAATGCTCGAATATCGGAAGTTGGGAATTTTTTATGAATCGATAAAAATTGGTTCCTCCTCATCTTCAATTCATATCGAATGGTTTATTGTTGGACATTAGGGAGTTTTTTTTCCATTTGAACTGTATTATTGGTTATTCCGTGGGAAATGCGCTGTGAATGATTCGAATTTTTCATCAGGATTTGCTCTTTGCAAATCCTTGATATATTTCATAGTGTTCAATTTTTCATGAAAATCAATTCACATTTTATTTCTTTTTCATGGAAGTTGCCAAAAGTTTAGATCAGCGTGGTTGCTCTGAATGGTTTTGAAAATCAAACCGTTAGATGTAACTAAACCTAAGTACAATATATTAATTGGTATTTGGTTTTCAGGTTCTGAAACTTGAAACCGTTCATGCTGAAGAATTCTGAAGAAAAATCACAAAAAGGCTAGATATAGATTCGATTATCAATGCAAGTTGTCCGAGAGGCAGAGAATAACAAGGTGTTAGAAGGTATGCCTTGGTATTTTCCTTGTGACTTGTTTATATTATCATCATGGTTCGATATCTCAATAAGACAGAATTTTGTGTTTCGAATAAGAATTACCCACAAATGATACTTGTGGATTTTTACTTTCATTGAAAGAAATCCATAATTATCTTCATTCACAAATCAACTGCAACTTAACAAATATTATAACGAATTTATGTACATTGATACTTTTCATATTCAAGTGTATGTAGGCGCCATCTATACTGAAGTGGAAAGAGTATTGTTTCAATCTTAAAGAGTACTTTAATATTCAAATGGTTGTGAAAGGGTTACCCTTGCTATATGCGTATAGATGGCGCTAGAGGTATCCAACAAGTTTGAATGGTTTCTCATAACGCATCCACCATATTAGCTATAGGACAGACCTCAGGCTGTTTCCTTTTTGTTCTATTTTACTGTACATAGTATTGTTGTTTATGTTGTGGTGGTTGCTCCTCTGAATAATTTCAATATTTTATCAGGATTTGTTTTCTCGTTCCAACATATCCTCATATATTATTCGATGTTTCAGATTTGGAGTAGTTGTATTCTTATCCGTTATTGTGATGGATTTCTTTTGCATAACAAGAACGAATTCTTAAACGCAATTATGAGTGACAGAAAAAACCTGGGTTATGAGAGGTATGATTTTGTATTATCATTGAAAAAAATTATGAAAAGCACTGCCTTGAAGTCAAGAGCTTTTGAGCGCTCATTCATCCACCTTATAGAAAGATTCGCATCATACAATTTTGGAAACAAATTGAAAAAAATTTCAAACTAAGGCAAAACTCCAGACTTCACGTCAGTGCTATTTGTCGATAACTCGCTAGAATTTTCTACGGTATCTATTGTCTTGGTAATGCAATCTGGACAACATTTCCCACGTAGTTTGAATACATTGTTCTTCATCTATGTGCAAAATTTCATTCCAATCCAATCAGTAGTTTCGAAATTATCAGGAAAAAAATACTTTGAACGGCCATATTTACGGAACCCCTAGTCTAATTTTGATCATTGATAAATGATCGACATTCGAGATCCAAACCTTTCCTGAAAATTTCAAGTCCCTATGCCTTTTCCTTTGAAAGTTATAATTTTCTATGGTTCTAGTCATAGGATCTGGAAAAAATGTAGCTTGAATATATCATTCACCATTAAAATACAAAATTTCGTCACGATCAAATTCATAGTTTTGAAATCATCGAATAAACAAAATTTCAAACGACCATGTTTACGGAACCCCTAGTCTAATGTTGCTCATTGATAAACGTGACCGCAACATTCGAGATCCACACGTATCCTGAAAATTTCAAGTTCTAGGCTTTTCCATTACAAAGTTATAATTTTCTATGGTTCTGGTCATGTGATCTAGACAAAATTTTGCATGTAGCTTCTCCATCTGAGGGCAAAATTTCAGCTCAATCGAATCAGTAGTTTCGAAGTAATCAGGAGAAAAAAATTCGAATGGCCATATTTACGGAACCCCTCGTCGAATTTTGCCCAATAACGAACTCGACCGCGACATTCGAGATTCGAACCTACCCAGAAAATTTCAAGTTTCTAGGGGTTTCTATTCGAGAATTATCGTGTATATGGACGGCCGGACGGACAGACTCGAATTTTTCGACGGATTCGTCGTCAGTGAGTTAACTCTGTCGAGATTTTTTCTGTATTATTTTTGTTGTAACTTCATAGTAATTATTAGAAATATGATTTGTTTCACATAATTTCTGAAAATCACTTTCGTTTCACAGGGAGAGGCCTCCTGGAGGCTTTGCACACTGCAGATGCGGAATTGGAGCCAACCTTCAGCCAACGTATGCCAACAACGGATCTGAAGAGATGAGATTAATATACAACAAATTTTTGTTTTTATATGTTACTAATGTCAATTTCACCCAATTTTTGGAGATATAGCCGACCTATGTTCCATAAAGTTATGTTCAAATTGTAAGCGTAATAAAATTATGGACGAAATTTTTGGTTTATTTATAGTTCAAGATGTATTTATGGGGCTGCCGTCTGACGGCAAAAGCTCCAAGTTTTCCCTGAACAGGTCCTGCTCCTCGTGGCAGAATCCCGAACTTCCTAGACATGTGCTGCCCTCTGGTAGCAAAGGCCTGAAGTTATTTGTCGGGTGCTGCCACCTGCCGGCGATAGCTTGAAGTTCTTCCATTGGAAGGCAGGTTTCTGTACTGAAATTCTCGTGGAATTAATAGTTCAGCCCTTGCACACTAGGTGGCGCTAGTTGCGGTTCAGCGCCCTCTACAGGAATTATGATGAACCAATTAGTTTGGTTATATTCCTGAAGGGGGCGCTGCACGAATGGCAGCGCCCTCTACAGGAATTATGGTGAATCAATCAGTTCAGCTTTACGCCAGTAGAGGGCGCTGCCATTCATGCAGCGCCCCCTTCAGGAATATAGCCAAACTAATTGGTTCATCATAATTCCTGTAGAGGGCGCTGAACCGCAACTGGCGCCACCTAGTGGGCAAGGGCTGAACTATTTATTCCACGAGAATTTCAGTACAGAAACCTGCCTTCCAATGGAAGAACTTCAAGCTATCGCCGGCAGGTGGCAGCACCCGACATACAAATAACTTCAGGCCTTTGCCACCAGAGGGCAGCACATGTCTAAAAAGTTCGGGATTCTGCCACGAGGAGCAGCACCTGTTCAGGGAAAACTTGGAGCTTTTGCCGTCAGACGGCAGCCCTATAAATACATCTTGAACTATAAATAAACCAAAAAATTTCGTTCATAATTTTATTACGCTTACAATTTGAACATAACTTTATGGAACATACTTCGGCTATATCTCCAAAAATTGGGTCAAATTCACATTAGTAACATATCAAAACAAAAATTTGTTGTATATTAATCTCATCTCTTCAGATCCGTTGTTGGCATACATTGGCAGAAGGTTGGCTCCAATTCCGCATCTGCAATGTGCAAAGCCTCCAGGAGGCCTCTCCCTGTGAAACGAAAGTGATTTTCAGAAATTATGTAAAACAAATCATATTTCTAATAAATTACTATGAAGTTACTACAAAAATAGTACAGAAAAAAATCTCTGAGCTCTTTATGTATGTATGTTTTTTAAACCAATCGTTTGAAGAACTACCAAATAGAATAGACAACACCTATTTCGAAAAAACAATCTGTTCTTCCATGGGTGGTAACTATCGAGAATCAATATCCGTACCTCAGAGCAAAATTTCAATTAAATCATTAAATTACGCGCTCTATTTAGTGGTCTACCTTCAAGATGATTGGACTTGAAATAACGAAAATAACACACTATCAAGTCCTTAAACACAACGCGAATCAAACGAAAAATGCAAGTATTTTACGCTCTCCTGTAAAATTCACATTTTGTGACTTAATACCCTTTTGCTCTGAGGTACGGATATGAAAAAGGTTATGAAATTAGAAGAACATCAAATATAAGAAATTGATCACTCTGATTCCGAATATATATATATATATACACGCTCTATAGCGTTCTACGCCTTGCGCTGCCCAATCTCCACCCCCGGCGATTATGCCAGTCTCCTGGCTGAAGGTCTCTTTCCAACATTGCTTTGTTCACTCCCTTCATCCATGTCATTTTCGGTCTTCCTCGTTTACGCCGTTCTACTGGACACCAATTCATTATTTGTTTTGGTATCCTTTGGTCACCCATCCTCTGTACATGGCCATACCAGATTAGTTGCTTCTCCTGAATGCATTCTATAATGGTGTTTTTCACATTCATTATTTCCCGTATTGTGGTGTTGGGTATATGCTGGAGTTTAGAAACTCTGGCCGCTCGACGCCAAAAGTCCATTTCTAGAGCTAACAATTTTTGTTCGGTTCTTGATGTTAGCTGCCAAGTTTCACAACCAAATAAAACGACACTTTTGAAAATAGCGTCAAATATTTGATGTTTCCTTTCTTTCGAGATTTTACCGGACCATAATATGGAGTTCAGTGCTCCAATGATTTGTTTTCCCTTTATTATCCGTACTTCTATCTCTGGGTCGGTTCGGCCTGTGCTTGTAATTTTTGTACCCAAATAAGTGTATTCCTCAGTGGTTGTTATCCGTCTTCCGTCTTGCAGCTGTAATTCTTCTGTTTCTGATCCTATACAGATATATTTGGTTTTCTGCATGTTAACACTCAGACCCCACCTTTCATATTCTAAGACCAAACGACGTGTCATGAAGTCCAAATCATCTTTGTCTTGTGAGATCACAACCTGGTCGTCAGCAAAGTGTAGGGTGTATAATGTTGTATCGTCATTTAGTTGGATTCCCATTCCGTGGCATGATCTTCTCCACTGTCTCAGAGCTCCATCCAAATAGATCTTAAACAGCGTTGGTGATAAACTGCAACCTTGCCTTAATCCCTTTGTTATATGGAAGTTAGAAGATAACTGGTTATTGATCTTTATCCTTGAGGAGGAGTTTGCATAGAGCTGCTGTACTGCTTGTATTAAAGTCATGTTTATAGAGGTCTTTTCGAGCACTTGCCAGAGTTTACTAAGTGGGACATTGTCATACGCTTTTGTTAAGTCAACAAACAGCAGATGTGTGTTTCTGCCGGTTGCCATTTTCTTCTCAGTTAGTTGGTTTAGAGTGAAAATATGGTCTATGCATGATCGTCCTGCTCTAAATCCTGCTTGTTGTTTCAACTCATAAGGCTGATATTCTTTTTCGATAAGATTTTTTAGAATTTTACCATATAACCTACTGAAAGTACTAGTCACTGAAATACACCGATAATTACTGCAGTTGGTCTTACTACCTTTTTTATGTATTGGGGTTATCCAAGCTTCTTTCCATTCATCTGGCACAGTTTCTCCATTAAGATATTTACTGAACAAAACGCTTAGCATATACTGTAACTTTTTTGTCCCATTTTTTATTAGTTCTGCTGGAATTCCTCCAGGTCCGGCAGCTCGCTTGTTTTTCATAGTTCTTATTCCACTTGCTACCTGTTCTTCGGTGATTGTTTCATTCAAACCTTGTACTGTATATCGTCTTGGAGACTGACGAATAAAGTCATTCCTATTCCGAATATGAGATCAGTTTCTTCACGTAAGCTCGATTATAATATGAAATCATACCTTCCATCACCTAAATTTTCTCTGCTATCCATCTAACCGCGTTTTGTGATTTATCCTCGTTTGACAAAAGATCTCATTCACAGTAACAGATTCAAATAAAACGCCTCAGAATCTGAAAAATTAAACAATTATTAATATTATGAATCCAAAGATTGTTAGACCAAAAAGAAAAACAGAACAGAGATTAAAAATTAAAATTATTTTTCAGACGCCACCTCAAAATATCAGATACTACAGTTCGAATGAAACAAAAGATAACCTAACCAAAGCAATATGGTGGATGCCCTCTGATGACCTATTTCAACTCATTACAGCGCATTCCAAGTATTGGGTAAAAAATCGACAATGAATTCAAAAAATGGTAGGGAATCAGAAGCATATACAGGGTGTATCCAAATTCGACGTGAACCTTGGAGGACGTGTTAGTACGACTCATTTGCTGTCATTTGAGCCATATTTATTGATATCCAAAAATCAACAGTTTACGAGTTATATGAGTTTTTGTGTTTTTTGAAAAATTACTCACCTTACTTCATTTTTCGTCCATTTTTTTTACGTTGAGCAAGTTTGATTGTAATTTGGATTATTTTCATCAGAGAAGGATATGATGGAGTGAAAATATGCTGTAATAGATGTTGAAAAAGAATTGGTTGGTTGGTAATAAACGACAGCAAATGAGTCATACTAACACGTCCTCCAAGGTTCAAGTCGAATTTGAAAATACCCTGAATATAAGGAATTGAAATAACAAGCTTACAATAGAATAACTAGTATGATTAAATACTAGTGGAATTTAACCCAATGTAGTGGAAATCATACTAGTTATTCTATTGTAAGTTTGATTATGGATTTCCATCAAGTATCGGCTGATTCTATTAGAATTTTGAAATAACAAGGTAAGTGACTGACGACGCTGCTTTCGAATATGATATGAAATCCGTTTTTCCATGGACAATCTAAATCTTTAACAAGTCTCGTTCCAAATATAAAATCATACCTTCCATCACCCAGGTTTTCTCTGTCTTGCGATTTATCTGCGTTTTGGGAAAGCCTCCGAATCTGAAAGAGCATGTAAACAGGATAATTAATATTACAGCATGTTGATACCAAAAAAAAACCAATACTGATTAAATATTGGCATAGGTCTGGCCACCCCAAAATAACTAATACTACAGTTCAAATGAAGCAAATGAAAATAGCCTAGGGTCTGCCTAAACTATAGCAATATGGCGAATGCACTCTGAGGAACCATTACAACTCAATTCAGCGCATCCACCATAATGTAATCCACAAGTATAAGGTGAAAAAAAAGGTAAATATCGAGAAAAAATTATGAAAATTTACCATTAACACGTTGAGCACGCTGATTCACAATATGCAATCTGTTTTTGAGCACTCGTACTACTTACACGAGGGCTATATCATTTCGTCACGACGTCTGTATTTTTCGAATTTTGAGCCGAAAATGGTCTCAAACGACAGAGTTAACTCACTGACGAGGAATCCGTCGAAAACTTCGAGTCAGTCCGTCCGGCCGTCCGTATACACGATAATTCTCGAATAGAAACCCCTAGAAACTTGAAATTTTCAGGGTAGGTTCGAATCTCGAATGTCGCGGTCAAGTTCGTTATTGGGCAAAATTCGACGAGGGGTTACGTAAATATGGCCGTTCGAATTTTTTTTCTCCTGATTACTTCGAAACTACTGATTCGATTGAGCTGAAATTTTGCCCTCAGATGGAGAAGCTACATGCAAAATTTTGTCTAGATGCGAATGTTTCTATAAGGTGGATGAATGAGCGCTCAAAAGCTCTTGACTTCACGGCAGTGCTTTTCATAATTTTTTTCAATGATAATACAAAATCATACCTCTCATAACCCAGGTTTTCTCTGTCACTCATAACTGCATTTAAGAATTCATTCTCGTTATGCAAAAGAAATCCATCACAATAACGGATAAGAATAACACTACTCCAAATCTGAAACATCGAATAATATATGAGGATATGTTGGAACGAGAAAACAAATCCTGATTAAATATTGAAATTATTCAACTTCCGATATTCGAGCATTCTTCAAATAAAATTTGAATTATATGTGTCATTTGGGTATCATTCATGTGGAAAACTGTGAAAATTACTTTTCGCATTATCAAGCAGTGGGAGGTTCAGTTATCAATTACGCTTTGTCTAGGATTAAGATTGCTTGAGGTCTGTCCAAAATATAACAATATGGTGGGATACACTCTGATGAACTTTACAGACTCATTAGAGCGCATCTAACATCTAATTCACGAGCATCTTTTACAGGACGAAGATAACTTTCAAGAATCAATAAGATAAAGGGTATGAGCAGATAAAAGGAATAGGAAGAACTACCAGATAAAATAAATCGAGCACACTGATTTCTAACAAGCAATCTGTTTTTTATGAAGTATCTAAACATTTATATAAGTCTCAATGAAAAAATAAAATCATACCTCTCATAACCCAGGTCTCCTCCGTCACTCATATACCTGCGTTTAAGGATTCATCCTCATTATGCAAAAGAAATCCTTCACAATAACGGATAAGAACACAATACCTCCAAATCTGAAATATCAAATAATATAATATTACAGTTTCAGGGCATGTTAGAACGAGAAAACAAATCCTGATTTAATATTGAAATTATTCAGAGGAGCAACCACCACAACATAAACAACAATACTATGTACAGTAAAATAGAACAAAAAGCAACTGCCTGAGGTCTGTCCTATAGCTAATATGGTGGATGCGTTATGAGAAACCATTCAAACTTGTTAAACCGCATCTACCATAATGCAATTTATTGGATACCTCTAGCGCCATCTATACGCATATAGCAAGGGTAACCCTGTCACAACTTTGAATATTATAGTACTCTTTAAGATTGAAACAATACTCTTTCCACTTCAGTATAGATGGCGCCTACATACACTTGAATATGAAAAGTATCAATGTACATAAATTCGTTATAATATTTGTTAAGTTGCAGTTGATTTGTGAATGAAGATAATTATGGATTTCTTTCAATGAAAGTAAAAATCCATAAGTATCATTTGTGGGTAATTCTTATTCGAAACACAAAATTCTGTCTTATTGAGATATCGAACCATGATGATAGTATAAACAAGTCACAAGGAAAATACCAAGGCATACCTTCTAACACCTTGTTATTCTCTGCCTCTCGGACAACTTGCATTGATAATCGATTCTATATCTAATGTCCTTTTGTGATTTTGCTTCAAAATTCTTCAGCATGAACGGTTTCAAGTTTCAGAACCTGAAAACCAAATACCAATTAATATATTGTACTTAGGTTTAGTTACATCTAACGGTTTGATTTTCAAAACCATTCAGAGCAACCACGCTGATCTAAACTTTTGGCAACTTCCATGAAAAAGAAATAAAATGTGAATTGATTTTCATGAAAAATTGAACACTATGAAATATATCAAGGATTTGTTCTAAGTAAAACTTCATGACTATTCTATACGAAATAATTCTCAAGGAAGGAACTTTGGGAACGGAATAATTAATGTATAAAAAATAAAACAGAAGTTAGCCAATCTCACCACCGAACGTTATTTACTCCTTGGAATGGAAGTGAGGACTCACATCATTTGCGAACAGATGCTTCAATACGAAAAAAATTTCAAATTACAGTGAAATACGGTTATAACGACATTGAGGGGACCGTGAATATTAGGTCGTTATATCCAAAGATTTGTATAAAGAACGCAGAAATAGGATTTATCCCCTTCTCTTCAATTGAAAAAGATTTTTTTTAATTTAGAAGTTGAAGCCATTTTAGTGTTGTCACTCGCTCGATGAATAAACTAAAATCAATCAATTAAGAACTGCCACTACTTATGTCTTCACAACGTAACATAAAACGGGGATTCCCCTGCATCGTACGAGTATTTCCGGAAGATCACGTGCCTGCAGCTACGAATTCTTAGTGGTACGTCGTTATAAACGAAAGAAATAAACAACAAGCTTGGAAAATTATTGTCGCTATAAGCGACTTAGTCATTACAACCGAATAGTTGAATGTTGAATTACTTAGAATTGCTAACTATTATCGATAATTTCGTCGTTATATAAAGATTTTCGTTATAACCGGTGTCGTAATAAACGGCTTTCAGTGTATTCTGATTTCAACCTATAAACAGAAATGGAGGAATATTAAGTGTTATTTTGCATTCAACAACATACCTTTCATCACTTTGGTATGTATTCTTTCTCCATTCAATAGCAAGCTGAGATAGTGGAATCCATTCTGTGCTTCTTCAGGGCCATTAATTCATGGCTGATATCCAATGGAATCATTTGCTTCATCAACCTGATGGAGTCTTTATCCTGATCTTGAAGTAAACGATCAAGATCTACTAGTTTTTCTCCCAAATTGAAAAGTTAATATTTACATTTCCTGAATATCCTTTGAGGAAGAGAATCCACAAGAATTAACAGCAACAATTACAGCCTCATTAAAACTAAAAAAAAATAAAATTGGCTGAGTTGAAACTAAAATTAAATTTAACTGAAAAAATTACAGCACATGCATTCCTGAATTGTTAGTTGCTTCGAATTATTGATATTGTGAATATAACTCAATTGTTAAAGAATAGTTTGATATAAAATATTTACGTACACAATGTCCAATATCCAATCAAAGATTAGACTGCTTCAACTACGGTCAATTCATAAAAATCGTTTGAATTGTTTCTCTCCCGGATTCAGAATGATCCCCTCTTCTTTCGATCTGTAACATCTAGTATAGTTCATATTTCGGAAATTCATTTACTAGCATAAGAATATATATATACAAGATGTAAATATTCACCTGAATCACCTCATTGACTTGTATTCACATATATTTATAATATAATGCAAGTTATTTAAATAAGTTATCGCCATTTTTGCGTATTGCGTAATAGGAAATCAGAATCATAGACATCGCAGAATCATAGACATCGTTATCGTTGTCTATGATCAATGATCAGAATACAGAATACGAAATTACCAAAGACCTCTTTGATATTACGGAAATGATGACAAATTCTAGTCTATGTTTTTCGATATTTGAGGTTAAGGTTAAGGAATACTTAGCTAAAGATGCTTTAACTTTAAAAGGGACGAAATTTGGTAAGTTAGCTGAGGGAGGTTTAAGGGTCCCTTAAGGTCGGTGCAACACACATTTGTAAGTGTTTAAGGAATAACACACTCGAACTTTCGTCTTTACACAGAATGACATAGATTACAACAAGGACCTGTAATTCTACACAACTAAGGCCCATTTGCACCTACTTTTTTTAAGTGTCACATAACTAATGGACCCTTTAATTTAAGTAGGACTTAAGTCTCAAATGGTTTGCACCAACATATTTCCCCGCAAATTTTTTCAAATTATCCTAGTCAATAAGAGGAATAAAGGCTAACAATTTGTTTTCCAATCCAATTCAGAAATTGATTCATGCATAAATCTGCGGAATACTTTTGAATTAAGAAAAGTTATTTCGAAATAAATCTTATATTGTCGGGAGTCCTAACATATTAATAGAAAGCTACAATGATCATAATTATTGTAATTTCTAACAATAAATCCACTAATCCTAATCAAGGAGCTCTTATCAATCCTTTATCGTACAGATTGATAATGGAACGAGCTATTATTCCGGCAGTTCGTCTTTTGTAGCCCCCACTGGTTAACATCACTATGGGAATGTGTCTGGCTCTAGCGTAACGGAAGACAAGTTCGTCTCTTGATATGATGCCCTAAAAAACGTACTTTTTTTGGAAATTCAATGTTTCAATGTAATTTTTGAAAAAAAAGTTATGCTCCTATTTTCATAAGATCAAAAAGGAACTTTTGGGCGTACAAGTGTATAAATTGAAGGTTGCAATTACCTCTGCACTCACTGATAAGGCTCCGAGGGAATCTCCCTCCAGAATATCTGTACCAGCGTTGTATACTATCAAATCTGGATCAAACTCTTCAAGCGCCATGATTATACTACTGCAAACAAATAAAAATCATTGAATAATATGAATCATACCTATTTGGACTGGTCGAAACCAATAGATTGAAAATACGAACGTTACTCTAAAATTCAAACTACATCAGCACCAATTAAGTCCAGAAGAAAATGTCAAGATATCAGTACAACTAATTGAAGCCAAATCTTCAAATATCTTCAAAAACATTTGCCAATTAGTTGAAAGTCATGTTCGAAGCAACAAGCTAACTATAAACAGCATATACCTAAATGTTTCCATTTCAAAGCGATTTTCATCATATTTTTGATTAATTCTATTTCATCCGGCCATAAGCATTCCTACTATAATTTCCACATTCGAGTAATTCTACCAGTCATTTCATGCTAAACTTGCATAGTCTGCATTAGAGGATGTGCATTAACTGCAGTTACAAAGAAATTAAAACAGAAAGACATCAATTTACCCTTTGACCAAGGGTAAATATTCATTATCATGGGTATAGAAATCAAGCTCAACCTTTCTTCTTATAGCTTTTTTGGCCTCGTGGTCATTCGGATATATATTTTTGTTGAAGACGTCCAATATGTAAACGTTCGGATTATTTTTGAAATCTCTCTCATGTCCATTGCCTTGGTGGGCGTCCAAATCGATTATCATTATTTTCTTCACCCTGTCCGAGTAGAACTTGAAGAGGAAGTGTATCAGAAGAGTTATGTCAGCGTAAATGCAGAAACCTCCGCCTTTTCTGGCACTACAGTGGTGAAAACCGCCTCCAAGATTTATGGACCACCCTCTTTCTAAAGCCAGTTTGCCGGCTAATATACTTCCTCCGGTTTGAAACCTTGAAACAGAAAAATAGTATCACTCTCAGAATTATAAGAGCAATAATTGAAAAGTGGATAAAAATCGAAGAACTCACCTGAGTGGTTTCAAAATATATCTCTGGATCACAAAATTGGGCAGGAGACAAAGGAGAAGATACTCCTCGATGAAGGCGACATACAAACTGAACTAAAAACGATGAGAATTAATTTTGAAATTTTTTTGGTTGAGGCGATTCACCTTTAATTTTTTCAAATAACTCTTCGGGTGTGTTACCATTAAATCTTCTTTGGTTGCTTCCTTGGGTTTCACTATTGTCCTTTCATTCAAAAGGTGTTGTTTCTCTAGAATCTTGGAAAACAGGAAAAGAATACAACAATATTTCATTGATTTTAACATTTTGGGTTAAACCGTAAATTGGAATATTTTTGCACCGAGATATCGACATGAATCTCACCTTGAAAATGTTTTTCCATTTGTGTGTATCGAAGGGAAAGTAATTCTCAAGGCCAAAAAAATTAACGTTGTATTCTTCTGTATAAATTATAGGCCACTGCGTTTTTTCAATATCAAAATATAGATTTGTCCTGAAAAAAAATTAATAGCAAACATAATTCTATCTAACCCAAGAAATGAGTTATGAATTATTTTTTGAATCTATATTGAATGAAGCAGATATGAATCTATTAGCGAACTATTCTCTAATTATTTCTTTGGAAGAGTCCACCAGCAACTGGGACGAAAGACACATACATTATTGGGCAAAATTATTGTGAATAAATACATTGTAAATTTGGAATGATGAATGAATTTTGATTTGATTTCAAAATCAGGGAGCGCGATTCAAAATAGCGCTAAACTTCAATCGACGACAAAAATTTTCGAATCAATTCTGCTTTCACTACTTCTCGATATTATATTTACCTACTCTGTCTCTATACAAGGTGTTCCCAAATTGAAGGTACAAACGAAGAAAGGAGATTTCTTAAGTTTTTTGAAAAAAATTCCCATAAACATGCGATCGCAAACATTTCGTTTTCGAGATACAGGGTGTTAAAGTTTGAATTTTTTTCAGTTTTTTTTCTCATAGTATCTACACTTCACAAGATATTCAACTGAAAAACTTCAATTGAATGTGTCAAAATAAACAATGAATAAATTCACCACAGCTTAATAACTGAATTTTTATGACAATTTGGATTTTTCTGAGGATTTCGAGAGAATCGTCCAAAATTTTTTTCTCGAAATCGGTAGCAGATACGACAAAACTACAAGAGACCATAAAGTTTAGTATAACAACAAGGCTGCTCTTTACATTTTTTCAAATTAACAGTGGCTCACCAAAAAAAGTTCTAGGGGAAAACAGGGGACAGTGAAAGAAATATCACCCTGTAGAGTTGCTATCGAAATTGGCATTTCACATGGTGTAAACTCTCAATTGAAATATCTATGCCAAATTTCAGTTGAATTGTAGATACTATGAGAAAAAAACTTTAACATCCTGTATCTCGAAAACGAAGGGTTTGCGATTCCATGTTTATTGGACTATTTTCTTAAAATTACTCAAGGAATCTATGACAAATTTCAGTTGAATATACGGTGAAGTGTAGATACTATGAGAAAAAAAACTTGAAAAAAATTCAAATTAACACACTATCTCGAAAACGAACCGTTTGTGATCCCATTTTCATGGGACTTTTTTTTTCCTAAAATTACTTCAGGAATCTTCCCTCTTCGTTTGCACCTCCATTTAAGGAACATCCTGTATAGGTACCGGTACCTCTAGGTAATATTCAAACTTTAGAAAAATGTCTTCTTTCAATCCCCCAAATACTTACTGCATTCTATCGAATTATATCCATATCCCGACTTTTCCTAATGAATTATGATTGAAAGGTTGGTTACCTTCTTTGTTTGTATCGATTGTCGTTACCAAAGTAACCAGTCAAATTCGTCAATTACATAGTTGACTCAAGTCTGCTTCTCTTCGAGACACATCGTGGTTGAAAGTGCCACGAACGCCATGAAAACCCGGAAAAACTAACCGCATTCCGACCTCGTTACCCGACTGGAAAATATCGATTGGATATTTCGTCCTTTCGGTTGGTGCACCTTTCGAACCATAGATGGACCCAGTGACACTGACAAATAACGAAGAAAATTCAAATATGAAATAATGGTGTAGGAAAATGGACAATTTAGGAGAATTAGACATTGGGTGAGTCTTTTGAACCAAGTTTCGAATTTTGTTAATTCACACAAATTTCGCAGCAATTTGCAGGCTCTGATTGATAACTACGAGTTTCTGATACAAGATTTGACCAATGGAATCCAAACGTTTCAAGTAATATCAACCTGCATTTAAGGGTGTTACTTTCTAAATGTTCAATTTTTCAGATAGAATACAGTGACCTCAGTGAAAAAGTGAGATGTGTCGTAGTTGAAAATGATAAACTTTCAAGGGACATTACACACCTCATCAGTAAAGAGCAGCAAAACCAAAGTGGCGATTCCAATCAGCCGCAAATTATTGAGAATTTAAAAATGCAGCTCAGCCTGATAGCAACAGAGAAAGATTACGCAATGCAGCTATGGCAGAACGCAATTACCATGATAGATCACTTGGAGGACGAACTGAAAACATATCAAGAAGGCAGGAAAAATTATATTCCCAAAACGGAAGCATTAAGGGTAAGAAGAAGCAGAGGAATTACCCATTCTTCAGGGTATTATTGTTTTGATTTCCCAGTTAAGAAACGAATGCGACACGAAAATCAAGAATCTTCAGGATGAATTGGCCACCGCCAAGGCTGCACTTTCTCAGAAAAATTTCATAAATTTCGAAAAATCCAGCAGTGACTTCTTGAAGAAAGAAGATTCGTCCACTAAAATAATAAAGAACCTAGAAGAAGAAATATTAGCACTTCAAGATAGACTGAATCAATCGAATAAAGTGAAGGAGGAATTGAATAAAACTATCAGCAAGCAAAACAAGAAAATAAAATCGTTAGAAGATAAGAACAAAGAATACGTATCAAAAGTTAATGAAGCTGTTCAAGTGGTTGACGCGGCTTGCTTAGAGAAAGATTTCGCTCTTATTAGAGAATTAGAGTCGAAAGGTAGGTAGAAACAACATTTTTGTTCGATTTTTCTAATTGTGGTTTAATAATCAGATGAAATGGGTAAAGTTACCAAAAGCCTTTTAGAAGCGATAGAACAGGCGGAGCTCAAGCTAAAATCAGAGGTGGACCAGGCGAAGTCAGATTTCAACACAAACTTACAGACTGTGTTGGAAGACCTGAAAAAAGCTCACAGCGATTCCATGATCAAACAGAACGAGATAAATACGTACGCCAAACAATGTGCTTTGCTGGAGAATGAGATAGAGAGACTTCAGACCAAAAAGAGTAAAACAGAATACGAAACTGAGGGAAACTCGAAGCTGCTAGTGTTGGAGAAAAACCTGGAAAAAACTTTCCAGAAGTTGGTAGGTCCCACTATACGGCTCAGGTTCAAATCAAATGAACTATTTTCGAATTCAAGAATGAAAATTATACTAGATAAACTAATAAACAAGCCAACAAAACAATTCATGTATCCCAGATACCAACAAATCCATCATTTCCAGTCGTAGACCGGTTTCGATCCATATCAGATCTCATCAGTACGATTAGCGAAATGATAAATTCGACGTGAGAAACAGAAAACCTTGAAACATAAGGCAACGTGGACCTGAGAAAATTTCCCAAATCACGCCACCCGTCCGTTCCAAGAGCAACTGTCTCACATATCTGTAGATCAAAAACTGTCTTATCTACTGTCTAGTAGTTTGTTTTCAGGGAGCCGATAAGACAGTTTTTGATCTACTGATCTACTTGGTATATGGGATACATGAATTGTTTTGTCGGCTTGCTTATTAGTTTATCTAGTATAATTTTTCAATTTTTATTCTTGAATTCGAAATATTTTCTTTCAGTTGACTTCGGAAAAGGAGAACATAATTTTGAACGCCGAAATATCCCGATTAAAATCAGATATGAATGAGATGATTGGACATTTTGAAACAGATATCAAAAGGAGAGAAATCGAGAAGACCACACTGAACAATAAAATAGCACAAATGAAAGAGGAAAGAATAGACGGGGACAAGAAATACCTCGAATTGATGGAAGAACTGGAAGATATGAGAAATAAACTGTTGGATATGAAGCGTGGTTTCAATGAAGCAATGGAACAGAAACAGGAGTGAGTATTAGAATATTTCTAATTTATTTCGGACTTTCTCGATCTTTTTCAAATCGAGTCCTTGCTTAAACTGTTGAAAAGTAGGTGACGCCACATAGTTATTTGAGACCTCACGTCCTTCGAGCTGGAAATTCGACCCTTGGCGGACTCCGAGATGTTGCGGTTTAATCCTTATGAAAAGTTCGTTGGCAACTTTTCGCGTTTTTTGACCTTTTCGAACGTTGAATTTCGAAATAAAATATGATAAATACAGGGTGTTCCTAAATTGGAGGTACAAATGAAGAGGGGAGATTCCTCAAGTAATTTCAAGAAAAAAAGTCCCGTAAACATAGGATCGCAAACGTTTTGTTTTCGAGATACAGGGTGTTGAAGTTTGAATTTTATTCAAGTTTTTTTTGTCATAGAATCTACACTCCACAAGATATTCAACTGAAATTCGCCATAGATATTACAATTAAGAGTATACACCATGTGACATGCTAATTCCGATAGCTAATCTACAGGGTGATATTTTTTCTGGAACACTGTCCCCTGTTTTCCTCCAGAACTTTTTTTTGGTGAGCCACTGTTAATTTAAAAAAATACGAAAAGTAGCTCTGTTGTTATACCAAACTTTATGGTCTCTTGTAGTTTTTTCGTATGTGCTACCGATTTCGAGAAAAAAATTTCGAACGATTCTCTCGAAATCCTCAGAAAATTCCAAATCGTCATAAAAATTCACCCTGTATAATTGCTATATAAATTGGCATGTCACATGGTGTAAACACTCAATTGAAATATCTATGCCAGATTTCAGATGAATTTCTTGCGAATTGTAGATGCTATGAGAAAAAAACTTCAACACTCTGTATCTCGAAAACAAAGGGTAAGCGATCCCATGTTTATGGGACTTTTTTTCTTAAAATTACTCAAGGAATTTCCCCTCTTCGTTTGTACCTCCACTTTAGGTACATCCTGTATAATAATACATAAGTTAACGATCAAAATTATTTTTCAGCGAGATACGTGTATCTCACTCGGAGGAAATCAGTGTCATCAGAAGAGAAAATGAATCGATCCTCAAAGATCTAGAGGAACAGTTGACATCGCAGATAGACTTGAATAGAAAATGGCGATCCGAAACGAAGGTGATAGTGGCCAAACTCGAAGGTCAAATAAGAAATCAACGAGAGACTGTAAAGCGGCTACATCGAGTTGTGTGGAATTTGAAGAGGAAGTTGAAAGGTAGAAAAAGGGATAAAAAGACACAACCTGATTTGACGGTATTGACGGATCCTTCTCAGATCGAAACCAAGCCGAGGAAGTGGGTCGATACCTGACATTGTCAATGTTATAATTGTGATAAAGGTGCAAGAAATATTAATAAATAGTAAGGTATATGCGGAACATCAAATTGTTATCATCAATACTAACCTGCATCAAACATTAAATTTTATACATAAATCAACAAAAACCATCTGTAGTCAGATCTATAATAATATACATATATTCGTAAAAAATTCAAAGTTCAACATATTTTAAATATTTGACTAATCAATACCCTAACAGCTAAATATTGTATATACAGGAAGAAAATTTCAATACAAAATGATATGGAATTTACGAATGGCCACTTCAGGAAGCTGAAATATATAATAGTTATTTATGTCATAAGGATCGTAAAGACGATCATTATGGTACAAAGATAACACGACGTGTGCCATAATGATTGTTTATGATTCGTATTACACCCAAAATTTTATCTGATGGCATTTATTAATACATTTTCGAAAAATTGAAAACTGCATTTTTGACATGTCACAATTACAACTATTTTTAAAGGAGTAAGTATATGTGTATTTTCAAATATTAGTGGGTTAGTGCGCTGTGCTGTGTCATTTCTTTAACGTCAGGTTGTAACGGCAATATTTATTTATCTGCTGTCAAACAATTGTCACGTACAATTGAATATAATTTGAATAATAATGAGCGATTCTGTAACTGGTAGTTTGCCTTCTGATTTGGAAGAAATGACGCGAAATATCGTGGACTCCCTTTTGCCGGATAAATCACGGAGTGTATATGAAATACCATTTAATCGGTACGAAGGATGGTGTTCTACTAAGAAAATCGAGAATATTACTCATGAAAAAGTATTGTTGGCTTACTTCGAATGCTTATCTACGGAAATGAAACCATCTTCTCTCTGGTCGTATTATTCGATGATAAGAAGTATTTTATTAACAAGAAAAAACGTCGATATTAACTAGTGTACAATTGCAAATTGTAGTAATTGCTCTTTTACCATTTATAATAAATAATTTTGTACATAGTTATGATTTTGAATAAACTTTTTTGATCACACATTGATCGCATGTTTTTTATATTGAATTTCATTATGGTACTTAGTACCATAATGAATTCATTATGGGACTTAGCACCATAATGAGCTTCCTTATGTCATCAAAATTGATTGACATAACGTTGTCATTATGACATGCCATCAGATGAAATATATGTTATATAAAAACATCGAGTGATTAGAAATAACAATAAGTCAAAAATTCAACAACTGGTATATAGTAGAGCGAACTAAAAGCTTCCCTTGAAGTACACCTCTTTACTCATTATAGGATCGATTGTCGTTGGATAAATTACATATAAACCGCATTACTCGTGAATACCAATGAAAATGTAAATGTAGAATAATGCTAACAGTGGCGATTTTCGAATTTGTAAAAAAATCTCAAAAGTTCATATAGGTGGAGTATAAAATGTAGAACTACCCTGTAGATTTTCAGGTCATGAATAGTTCGCAGCAAGAAGTCTTCTTGAATTGAATTGACGATATATTTCAAACTTTCCAAAACTCACCTGAATAAATATTTCTCGATTGTGCTTGAAGAGAAATAAGTCTATAGATTAAAAAGTAGCATATCACCAAGTTAATTAAACATTTTTGAGTCATAACGAATATCGATGATTCGAAAAATTACCGATAAGAATTCAGGAAAAATAACTTTTGTGTTGTAATTAGAATCTAAATATTGAAGTTTTATCTCTATTGCCCGTATAAACTCAGTGAACTTTGCATAAAAATCAATAACATTAGAAAAATTACAGTCAAATGTGAGCAAATATACATTCTATAAAAAACAAATTCTTGTCAGCACAACATAAAAATATCCCAAATCAGGTAAATTTGCTCTCACTTTTTATGAAAGGTTACAGTATCTTGCCTCTCTTTCTCTAAAATATTTTTTGTGATGTTGAACGCATGAGTTTTTTTGAAATCAACCTCTTTATACACAGTACTAGATTCGTTTTTGATGATATTCACCGATGACGAACTTGGTATTTTACAATCCAAATCTAGATCGAGATATTGCACTTTCGACACTATATAATCACTTTCTAACGGTGATAAGTTTTCATCAGAATGGCCTCCACTTAGGGGAGAAGGACTCGGAGCTGCCCTCAATCTTCGATCGTCGTCCAGATTGGCGTTTCTTCTCATGTGAGCCTCCTTCCAACAGAAAAGACTCAATCAATACAAATTTTTATTTTGGATATTTCAACCTAAACACATCAGACTTTTCCGATGTGTGTACAGGGTGTTTCACGTTAGTGGGTCACTGAATTTCGTGGCTTATCCTTTGAGCAAAATTGAAAAATGACTCATCAATATGATAGTATTTTTCGAGGGCTATCCAAATATGTTAACGGAAAAACTATTGAACCAATGCATGAAAAGTCATTGAGGAACAACCGTTTTTCAAAAAACAATGTTTAGCAAATTTTGCTGGTTTTAGAATTAAGAAGGTCATCAGACCATTTTTCACCAATTGTTTGTTCATTTGGACTTCCGGTTTTCTAGAAAAAGGAAAATTTTTTTGTCGCAAAATATACTTCATAATATTTTCCCATATTTTTTGAATGCTCAATCGATTCTGAATCCGAACATGTAAATATAATGGTGGTTTTATATTTATTTCGAGCAATTCCATTCAAAATCTACCTTAGGAAATTCAGATTCCATATTCGGAAAATATATCCATGTTGTCTGTGGTTCAAACAATATTTAATTGTCAAAATTTGAAGTTATCGTTCTCGATTATAACAGAAGCGAAAATATGAAGCCTGAATTTTCATTCAAAGCTCTCAACATGTTTAGTCCTTGAAGAAAGTTGGGAATGTCTCAGAAAATGCGAAGAAGTGAGAGGCAGGCACTTTCAACAGTTTCTGTGAATAGCATTCTTGTTGTTTTAATAAATAAAATAATAAAAAAATAATAATTTCAGAAAATCCATGAAGAGTAAACATATTGAGAGCATTGAATGAAAATTCCGGCTTCATATTTTCGCTTCTATTATACAAGAGAATAAAAACTTCAAATTTTGACAATCAAATTGAACCACAGACAACATGGATATATTTTCCGAATATGAAATCTGGCCGTTCATCAAATCTCCTCATCCTTCACAACTTTCTTGGCCTCCTGTAATCCCGGCAAGACAAACATGATGTGGTTTTATATTTAATTCAAGCAATTCCATTCAAAATCAATCTCAGGAAATTCAGATTCCATATTCAGAAAATATATCCATGTTGTCTGTGGTTCAATCAATATTTGATTGTCAAAATTTGAAGTTTTTATTTTCTTGTATAAAAAAAGCGAAAATATGAAGCCTGAATTTTCATTCAAAGCACTCTTTAGTCCTTGAAGAAAGTTGGGATTGTCTTAGAAAGTGCGACAAAGTGAGAGGCAGGCACTTCCGAAAGTTCCTGTGAATAGTAAGGAAGTTTAAATGAAGGGAAGGAACAATTGGTGAGAAATGGTCTATTGACCTTCTTTGAAAACCAGCAAAAAAAAAAACATTTTTTGAAAACCAGCCAAATTTGCAAATTTTTTTTTTGGAAAAACGGTTTTTCCTCAATAACTTTTCGATAGTTTTTCCGATAACATATTTGGATAGCCCTCAAGAAAAACTATCATATTGATGGGTCACTCTTCAATTTTGCTCCAAAATTCAGTGACCCGCTTAGGTGCAACACCCTGTACATAGGATAGTTTCAGGTATGGGTTCAAGAGTTTGAAAAATGTCATGAAATAAATTACCTGTAAAGGAGTTGGTGGCTTTAACTTTCTATCAACAGTCGGAGCGCCTCTTGGAGAGGGTGGTTCATTCATCGAAGATATAGATAGAGAATCGGATAATTTCCTCTTTGGTTTAAGCTCCCTATGCACAATCGGAGGCGGCATCAATTGTGTCTCAGTTAGAAGCGGGCTCGGAAGATTGGAATATGCCGGTGTGGATGAGCCTTGCGAATGTGGCGAGGCGGGTTCTTCTTGAGTATCATTCATATCGTATTTAAACACCTACGAAAAATGGTTGCATATGTAATACTCGAATTCCGAATTCCTATTTTCTATAGGCTTTTGATCCGCGGCGTCTCGGGGATCGAATTACCATCCCAAAGGACGCGAGGTCTCCCAAACAGAAAATCCAGCCCGATCCCACCGCCGGTTTAAGCAAGAAATCGATTTGAAAAAGTCCGAATTCTGACACCTCGAGAAAGCCCGAAATAATTCACGACATTCGTTGATCTTACCTGACTCGTGCTGGGTTTTGGGGATATATCATATTTGAATATTTGTCCGTCCAATTTCACCGGAGCAGCGTTGTTGTAACAGTGTCTCCTATTGAATGAGTACCTTAATGTATCGTTTTCTACTTGGTGTGATCGTGGAAAATCATACGTTTCATCTGTAACGATCTTCTGAAACAATTTGAGGGTAAAAAAAAAGTTGAGGAAGCTTAAAAATTTATTTTACCTGTGTTTCATTATTTGTAGAAATTTCATTTGTTGTGAGGTCTTTCTGATCACTACTGGAAACAGAATCAAATTAATTTGAGGTTGAACTATTTGTGGATACTAATCTTACCTAGTATTAGAGGCATTTGAGGGAAGAGACAAATTCAGATAATTGGGAGAATTCTGTTGAACAATATTGGTGGGCTTAGGAGGTCTAGGTGGCACTTCAGTCTTTGTAAACTTCTGGGTTACTATGAGATCCAAGTCAATCGAACCTGTTGACGGTCTTTTGATTCTTGTCCCTACAAGGGAATATTACTATGGAATTTCAATAATTCACTTCAAAATATCAACGGATACAAAACAGAACTGAATATTCATTGTTATTATTCACTCTATTTGAAACAACACAGTAAAATCTTATGTTGAGTTATCAAAAATTATAAAAAGCACTGCCGTGACGTCAGGAGCTTTTGAGCGCTCGTTCATCCACCTTGTAGGTAGATTCGCATTTTCCAGTTTTAGAAACCAAATATTGGAGAAATTTGGGACAGCTGTCAAAAAAATTTCCATTTTCGATAATTCGCTAGAATTTTTTACGGTATCTATGGTCTTGGTAATGCGATCTGGACAAAATTTCGCACGTAGTTTGGAAACATCATTTTTCATCTAGGTACAAAATTTCATTCCAATCAGTAGTTTCGAAATTATCAGGAAAAAAACAGCCGTATTTACGGAACCCCTAGTCAAATTTTGCTCATTGATGACGTGACCGCGACATTCGAGATCCACACCTATCCTGAAAGGCCTTTCCGTTCAAAAGTTATAATTTTCTATGGTTTCTGTGGTTCTGGTGATGCAATCCGGACAAAATTTTGCCTTTAGCTTAAACAAATACTGTCATTTTATTTTTATGAACTCAGAAAGTTGGAATCACCGAATTATATTAAATATGTCAGAAAAACTCTTTTTCTGTTCATTGAAATGGCCTTCAGTGTTCATTGTCAATATTGATAAATACCTACTGCCATTTTATTTCTATGAACTTAAAAAAATGAAGTCACCGAATTATATTGAATATGTCAGAAAAACTCTTCCTTCTGTGTATCGAAATGGCCTTCAATGTTCATTGTCAATATTGATAAATACTTTCATTTTATAAAACAAATATCGCCGAAGTTTCGGAACGATTTCTTCCTTTTTCAAGGATAAAATGAGATCTTTCAAAATAATAGAGAATTATACATTGTGGAGAACAATCACCTCGTTGTCTGAAATTTGAAAATCCAAAAGAGAGGAACAAATCGTTCCGAAACGTCGGCGATATTATAATTGTCCAATTTTGAGAATAAACTGTCCAATTTCCCGAGATATTCATTTTATCAACATGAACAAGAACTCTGAACTCATTTTATTTCTATGAACTTCAAAAATGGAATCGCCGAATTATATTGAATATCTCAGAAAAACTCTTTTTTCTGTGTATCGAAATGGCCTTCAGTGTTTATTGTCAATATTGATAAATACTGTCATTTTATTTCCATGAACTTCAAAAAATGAAATCACCGAATTATATTGAATATGTCAGAAAAACTCTTCCTTCTGTGTATCGAAATGGCCTTCAATGTTCATTGTCAATATTGATAAATACTTTCATTTTGTAAAACCAATATCGCCGACGTTTCGGAACGATTTCTTCCTTTTTCAAGGCTAAAATGAGATCTTTCAAAATAATAGAGAATTATACATTGTGGAGAACAATCACCTCGTTATCTGAAATTTGAAAATCCAAAAGAGAGGAACAAATCGTTCCGAAACGTCGGCGATATTATAATTGTCCAATTTTGAGAATAAACTGTCCAATTTCCCGAGATATTCATTTTATCAACATGAACAAGAACTCTGAACTCATTTTATTTCTATGAACTTCAAAAATGGAATCACCGAATTATATTGAATATCTCAGAAAAACTCTTTTTTCTGTGTATCGAAATGGCCTTCAGTGTTTATTGTCAATATTGATAAATACTGTCATTTTATTTCCATGAACTTCAAAAAATGAAATCACCGAATTATATTGAATATGTCAGAAAAACTCTTCCTTCTGTGTATCGAAATGGCCTTCAATGTTCATTGTCAATATTGATAAATACTTTCATTTTGTAAAACCAATATCGCCGACGTTTCGGAACGATTTCTTCCTTTTTCAAGGCTAAAATGAGATCTTTCAAAATAATAGAGAATTATACATTGTGGAGAACAATCACCTCGTTATCTGAAATTTGAAAATCCAAAAGAGAGGTACAAATCGTTCCAAAACGTCGGCGATATTATAATTGTCCAATTTTGAGAATAAACTGTCCAATTTCCCGAGATATTCATTTTATCAACATGAACAAGAACTCTGAACTCATTTTATTTCTATGAACTTCAAAAATGGAATCGCCGAATTATATTGAATATCTCAGAAAAACTCTTTTTTCTGTGTATTGAAATGGCCTTCAGTGTTTATTGTCAATATTGATAAATACTGTCATTTTATTTCCATGAACTTCAAAGAATGGAATCACCGAATTATATTAAATATGTCAGAAAAACTCTTCCTTCTGTGTATCGAAATGGCCTTCAATGTTCATTGTCAATATTGATAAATACTTTCATTTTATAAAACAAATATCGCCGACGTTTCGGGACGATTTCTTCCTTTTTCAAGGATAAAATGAGATCTTTCAAAATAATAGAGAATTATACATTGTGGAGAACAATCACCTCGTTGTCTGAAATTTGAAAATCCAAAAGAGAGGAACAAATCGTTCCGAAACGTCGGCGATATTATAATTGTCCAATTTTGAGAATAAACTGTCCAATTTCCCGAGATATTCATTTTATCAACATGAACAAGAACACTGAACTCATTTTATTTCTATGAACTTCAAAAATGGAATCACCGAATTATATTGAATATCTCAGAAAAACTCTTTTTTCTGTGTATTGAAATGGCCTTCAGTGTTTATTGTCAATATTGATAAATACTGTCATTTTATTTCCATGAACTTCAAAGAATGGAATCACCGAATTATATTACATATGTAAGAAAATCTCTTATTTCTGTGTATCAAAATGGCCTTCGGTGTTCATAGTCAATATTGAGAAATACCTACTGTCATTTTATTTATTTATTTATTTTTATGAACTTCAAAAAATGGAATCACCGATTTATATTGCATATGTCAGGAAAACTCTTTTTTCTGTGCATCAAAATGACCTTCAGTGTTCATTGTCAATATAATAAATAATGTCATTTCTATGAACTTCAAAAAATGGAATCACCGAATTATATTGAAAATATGTCAGAAAAACTCTTTTTTCTGTGTATCGAAATGCCCTTCAGTGTTCATTGTCAATATTGAGAAACACTGTGATGTTATTTCTAGAACTCTAAAAAATGGAATCACCGAATTATTTTGAATATCTGAGTGCAAAATTTTACTTGATCGAATCAGTAGTTTTGAAGTAATCAGGAGAACAAAATTGAATTTTTCGACGGATTCGTCATCAGTGAGTCAAACCCGTTCGGCTTATGATTCGAAAAATACAGACATCGGGCCGAAATAATATAGCCCTCGTGTGAGTAGAACGAGCGCTAAAAAATGAAAAAATTTAAGTTTCCAACACAACTGCAAAATTATATCCCAAAAAACAATGTTGTGTTGAACACAATTATGTACTCAACTAATACTGGTCATTATTCTGATAACAACTATTACTCATTGATTGAAATTTTTGAATAAGAACTTCAGCATGAGTAATTCAATAACTGGGAATACAATGGGTTTATCACAGAAGGGGAGAGAGGAAATAGTGTGATTGCTTTTTTAGAAGAACATGACTAATGAAATACTGATAAGAATGTAAACAAACACATGAACAATGAAAACATATCTGGAATGAATTTTGTCAACTATTGAATTCTTCATGGAGATATTTATCGAATAATGAAAGAACGAAAACAAATTAACCATTTTTTTGAGAGAAATGGGGGGAATTCTTAGGCAGTCATGGAAAACTTACATGCTTGGCTTACCTTCTGATGATGCATTATCAGCCCAATCTTCTTCGATAAATACACTCTCTGAATCGGTAGGACTTTGTAAAGGTGAACCGTCATTTCCTTGGTCAGCTTCTATTTTTGTGGTTCTCGGAAGAGTTTTTGCGTCGTGCCTTCTTGGACTATCATAAAACATGTCATTTACATAATTTAGATATATTTTCTGAGATGCCCCAGTTCCATATGTATTATTTTGCCAGTTCGTTACTTTTTGTGTGAGAGAATTGAGTTCCTAAAAAGAATCAGGATACAACTGTTTTCATTTGAATAAAATTAAACTAACCTGCCTATCAAAAACCGGATATTTTCCTGTCATACATTCAGATATCGGAATATAGGGACTAGTACTAACAGGAATTGTATTATTTCTTTTTAATGTACCACCATCTTCCTCAACTACCTCTACATCAGATGGCATGCTATTGAGATTCCCTGAAAATTTACATTGAGTTCGAGAAAACTTGGTAATTACTCAGCTCACCTGAAATTCTGGACTCTTCATCATCATTTGTGGCCGCATCTGCTCTCAAACCGCAAACCTTGCAGATGCACTTTACCCAAGATCTCATTTCTACTTCAGTATCCGCTGCCAAGTAGTATGTTCTGGTTGGAGTTTTGATATCGAATACATGATCAAATTTTAATTTTCTTTCTTCCAATCGAAGCCCCAAGTCAACTTGTTCACAATGGTCCAAATTTATAACACCCTTTAAATGTCTGCAATTTCTATCTGTATAATAATTTAGCACATATTGTCCAGGCAATTCACCTTGTGTTAGGGAAAACCAACGTCGTCTCCACCTCTACAAGTTAATTAAAATAGATATACAAGAATTAATTTCAGTTAAAGAAATGATTCATTCATTGTAATGAAAGCAAGATAGTATGTTGGTATGTAGTTGATATGAATTTCGAATGAAATAAAGCGACTTACTGCTCTTAAAATCCTCTTTGTTGGTGGTGATTTGGTCAACCAACCTTCGAAAACCACTTCTTGGTTGGTTTTTGCCATCTTATTTGTGATGTTTTCTAAATACTTTTCTATTTTCTGCATGTGTGCAATTTGAGTCAACCAGATGATGATTGATGACTAATACAATGTCATTTGGAGAAGGTAAAACCAATTAACCGATGTTGGCTGCTCACAATTCGCAAGTACAATTCACGTCATGAAACTCGATCAAGGAATACCAGCTGATTTAACACAGTTGCCAAAGTCTGATAGATTTTTACCCCTAGGAATAATCAAAACACTATTTCCCAATTCCCATCCATTGTTTTCTATTACTATCAAATATCACAGTACGTCGACTGTCAGTTTGAATTGTCAACTGTCATAGAAAAACGTGAGAACGCGGCTTTATCAAACTGTTCAGCAATTATTATTTTCACTTCGAATTAGATTGTTCCTAATTTTTCGGATGAGATTGGACAATAACCAGGTCCGTTTTTAAAGTTTCCATATGTGAATTTCATCATCCCACTTATATTTTCAATATTCTAAAAATTGTTTTGGTGGATGCGCCTTTGCGCGTTTATCACTAGGAGCAAGAGCGATATCATTTTGGTTCAGTAACCAAATGAAATGTTATAATATATCTCACCTTATTGAGAATATGGGTTGAAATTTTTGTTCAAGATTTGAGTTGAGATGAAAACTCAATATTCAAAGATAGTAGACATCAAGAAATTTGCTGTCGAAGAACAGTACTTCATTTAAGAAATATCTTATTCATGGATAATTTCATTTGTGAAGTTTTTATCATTACATCATGTTTTTTACAAATTTGAATGAATTTGCCTAAATGCATTTTAATTGTTTTTATTCTTATCAGAGGTTAATACTATAACCTGAAAACAAAACCAATTTGTTATTCATTATCCAGTAAGGTTGAAGAAACTCGAAATTAATCAGTAAATATGATTTTTTCCAAAATACTATAAAGAGAATATATGTATAATGCAAAAAATATGGCTTAGTATTTATTAATTGAAGTCTACATGAAATGTGACTGTTTGAAAAAGCGCTTCAAACATGACAATATTTTTCGAAATATAGGTACAGAAGCAATATGCGAACATTTCATGAAGAGAATGTGAAATAATTCGTCTGTACACTGCACTATTCAAATTTTGAACAAACTAATAACCATTTCATCAACTTGTTCAAAACACTACGCAAAAATTTCAACTTCTTTTCGTTCTTGTTTTCACAATAACAATAATGGCAACTTGACATTCGAACTGTTAAAAAATTTTTCTCTCAAATATATCTGTATAAACTCAATTCACTTATTTGAAATTTTTCATCGAGAATCATTGCGCAGTTGAGAAAATCCACCGATGGTTTCCTTATATGCTAAGGGTGATCCGGCAACGCCGCATTCCGGCTTGTTAGTTTACGGAGGCTACGGCTATCTCGTCAAAGAAGATAAACTCCAGAAGAAGAGTAACTATACGCGATTCCAAAGGTCTAAACGCACCCTGCCGGCTAAATCGCGAACCGAGAAAACGAGTATTGTTTTCATATTTCACGTGCTTTTAATCCAGATATTTTTATTTTATATCCAGGAACAAGGTTTTCGTGAGGTAGAACGATCGCTCAGAAAATCTGCATTTTCAAAAGGGTTAAGCATTAAAAAAAAACCCGTATCAGAAATATTACTTTATTCTATGAATAAAATCTGCCGACCAATTGATAACATATAAATAATTTCATTTAACTCTTCAAAGTGATTATTTGTATAAAATTATTTACAATTGAAATAGTATATTTAAAACTATACATCACCGTTTATGCTAGAAATACAACAAAGAAAATGAAGAACATAATGAGTACTCCGAATATTTTAATCATCAACCACCTATTGGAGCTTACAGAGTGGAAATACTTAACAATCTGCGCATGAGCTGCTTCGATGTTCAACTCTGCATCTGCGACATTCGAATCGATTCTTTCAACGGTTTCTTCCTGTTCCTTCACCATATGTGCTAACTGTTGGAAGATTCCTCCTATTTCGACAATGGTTGACTCAATGTACTGCATGGTTTCAGCTCTGTTCTGCAAATAATTATCTGTTTCATCATACATCAAGGCCGCTTGTAACTGGTTTTGTTGTTGGGGGACAAGGGCTGCATTTTCCAAGTTGATACTGACTTGATTTTCTTCTTGTAATAATAAGCTACCTGTAAAATAAAATCATAAATATTCCCACATCTCCAAGTGTTGAATTATATTAATATTAGAAGTGAAAATTACCTTGTGAGGGCCCACTAGACGGAGGCGGTAGACCACCTTGCGAAAATTGCTCTCTTCTAGTTTTTTGGTGTTTTAAATTTTCAGTTCGAACTTCGAGTATTTGTTTGAAATGTGTCGACATACTAGCCAATTTAGACTGTAAGGCCAATACCACATTACTAGAATGTGATTGTAAATGTTTTCCATTAGAATTGTGTTTCTGCCTCTTCGATACTTCTTGTAGCTGGGCTATTTGCTGATTCAAACTATTTAAATCCCCCTTGATCATATATGTCAATTCCTGTATTTCCGAGGATTTGTCGTCGAACAATGACTTTCGTTTCGCCACTATAATAAAACTATTGTTAGGACTGTTAAATACAAAAATCAATCGAACTCACATAAAGTTAACTTCTCTAATTTAGCATATGTGCTTGTTATATTTCTCCCTACATTTTTAGCCACCAACATAAACTCGGAATGGCTTTGTATAGCTCTTGATTTTTTTGGATCTTGTGCTGATACTGCCCTGACGATGTTCCGTCCCTGCAAAGTTTGAACAGTATTCACAAATTCTCCAGTTCGATCTCTGGCAGCCATAACTGGTTCTGGTTCAATAGAATCTTCTACGAGGAAATCGTCTGTAACATTATTAGGGTATCCACCTGAGGAAAAACTATTTTGTTGACTCCAAGGGGCTGAACCTCCTAGAATGAGGGGCTCACTTTCCGAACCGATACGCCTCCTTCTAGGTAGCATTGCATTATAAATCCTTTATTCCTTTTATTTTACAACATATGTCCAAGCATCTAAGTTTCCTTGATTGAATAGTATTCGGATTGCTTGTAATATGAATTAGAAGAAAATTATATCAATCGCTCGTGATAGATAACATTCACAATAATTTTTTTTCAATTTTGTGTTAAACTTATTGCATCAAAATTACTGACACACTGACGTACACGTCAGTTAATGGTTAAGTGTGAAAGTGACGTATCATGTCAGAAACCAGTAACACCAACACATTCCCAAACTGCTGATCTTTATTTTTCAGCATATTACTGTTATAAGTGGGGTAATTTTCAGAAAAAGCGGAAAAAAACTGGAAAAAATCTTTAATTCTTCGATAACTTTCACCAAACCAAGGGAATCGCAAATTAATCTCGTAATTTCAGAATATATATAGAAGTTCTACAGTTGTTTCCTTGAGGAATGACAACCAGATGATTCAAAACATACACGTAGCCTAAAAGAATAGAAAAATTGCAATAATTTGTATGAAACAGTAACAATGGGTACGATTCGCCAAAAACAAATAAGTATGCCCTGATCTGCTCTAGGTTATCAGTTTATTACGTATTATTTTATTTTTGTAGCTGCTATCAAGCAAATGTTGAACTTGAATCAACCCCAAATGAAATTAACCCCTTCCGAACCTGTTTGGAAGGTTTTGATTTACGACAAGACTGGTCAAGACATCATCTCTCCTTTGATTTCAGTTAAAGAGTTGAGAGAATTAGGGGTAACACTCTTCGTGTAAGTATCGTGTACTTACCAAGGAACGCATATTCTTATAAGAACTATTCACAGACAATTACACTCTGATCGAGATCCCATTCCAGAAGTTCCTGCGATATATTTTTGTGCTCCTACTGATGAAAATTTAACAAGAATTGGTCAAGACTTTCAAAAAGGAGTTTATGACATCTATCACCTAAACTTCATTTCTCCTATCTCCCGACAAAAGTTGGAAGATTTAGCTTCGACGGCTATAGCTTCAAATAGTGTTGCAAATATTCAAAAGGTAACTTTATATTTTATTGTTTTGAAGCCCAAAAAACCAGTATTTCCTCTATTTGTAGGTGTATGATCAATATTTGAATTTTATATCTTTGGAGGATGACATGTGTATATTAAGGCATCAAAAGAGTGACCATCTATCTTATTACGGTGAGTTTCGTGGTTTTTATTCGTTACACCTGGAATTTATTCCACAATTTTCAGCAATCAACAAGGGAGATATAGTAGATACAGAAATGGATAATATAATAGATAGTATCGTGGACAGTCTGTTTTCAGTATTTGTTACTTTAGGTGAGAGTGTGAAAAATTAATTAGTCGAGTATTTTTACTCGATAAAAGTTTGTTTATAGGTAGTGTTCCAATTATAAGGAGCCCAAAGGGTAATGCAGCCGAACAAGTTTCCCAAAAGTTGAACCAAAAATTAAGAGAAAATTTATTTGGAGTTAGGAATGACTTTTTTCACACAGACACCCAAGCTGGAAACTTCAATTTTCAGCGACCACTCTTGATTATTTTAGATAGAAATATTGATATGGCCACTCCTCTACATCATACTTGGACGTACCAAGCTCTCGCTCATGATTTATTGTCAACGTCTTTGAATAGGGTAATTCTCAAAGAAAGCACACCTTCAGGAGGTAAACTCCTTATTTTCATTGGCTTTTTGAGTTTATTTATTGTTTTCTCTCCCCTAGGTGTGAGAGCTAAAAACAAGTCGTGCGAGTTGGATTCTAACGATAAATTTTGGGTGACGCATAAAGGATCACCTTTCCCCACGGTAGCGGAAGCAATCCAGGAAGAATTGGAGGATTATAAGTCTTCAGAGAAAGAAGTGAAACAACTCAAGTCTGCCATGGGCATAGACGGTGAAAGCGATATCGCTCTGTCGCTAGTAACAGATAATACAGCAAAAATCACGTCGGCTGTTAACTCTTTACCGCAACTTCTCGAGAAGAAGAGGTTGATAGATATGCACACTTCTGTAGCGACAGGTAATAAAAACGTTCCCGATAAATACGAACTATGTACTAGAATTATCGTTTCAGCTATTTTGAATTCGATAAAACAAAGAAAATTGGATACCTTTTTCGAATTGGAAGAAAAAATTATGTCGAAGACTCAAGGTGTGGATAAGCAGGTGATGGATTTGATTTGCGACCCAGAAGCCGGAACTCCGGATGACAAATTGAGATTATTCGTTATTTACTATATTTGTGCCTCCCACTTGCCTGAAACGGAAATGAACAAATTCGAGAATGCATTAGTGGAAATCGGTTGCGATTTATCTGCTCTGAAATATATAAAAATGATGAAGTAAGGATATATCTTCTGAAACCTCCTTGTTATTCATTAAATCTTTAATACATTTCAGAAGCTTCACTAAACTGCCAGCAGGCCCAAATCAATATGAAGGTGCAGGGACGAAAACAGTCAACATGTTTTCAAAACTGGTATCCCAAGGTTCCAATTTCGTTATGGAAGGTGTCAAAAATTTGGTTGTGAAAAGACATGTAAGAACTTGATCGAGTGAATTTCGATTTGTTACGTCGATGAATTTTTTTTCAGAATTTACCTGTTACTAGAATTGTAGACAATTTGATGGAATTCAAGAATAGCCAAGAATTGGATGAATATCTTTATTTAGATCCGAAACAGATGAAATCTGCAAAAGTTCCAAAAAACCGTTCACCGTTTCAGGATGCTTTCGTCTTTATAATAGGTGGTGGCAACTATATAGAATATCAGAATCTTGTCGATTATGCTAAAGTGAGTTGTTTCCCGTATGCGTTTCACATTTTTTGATGGAAATTTTTCGTTTCAGCAAAAAACAACAGCGGGAAATATCAAAAGGATAACGTATGGTGCTTCAACGCTAAATAATGCTAACCAGTTTTTAAAACAACTTAGTTTATTAGGTCAAGAGCTTATGACAAATAAGTTTCAGTAATTTATGTTTTTTTTTTCAATTAAAGGTATTCAAAGATGGTTTTTATGTTTTCTGTTATGCAAAAATTGTTTAATACATTTTTATTTAGATTTGCAAGATTTATTCAGAAAAACTTTGACAAAGAGATTACGACTCAGCTTAGGAAAGTGTATGATAATAGTAAAAAAATTATAAAAAGCATTGACATGTAGTCAGGAGCCTTTGGGCGCTCCTTCATCCACTTTCTATTGAAACATTTTTTGAAAGCTGTCAAAATAAATGACAGCAGCTAGTTACAGGAATATAAGGATTTTTTTTTTATAATTCGCTAGAATCTTCTATGGTCTCGGTTATGCGATCTGAACAAAATTTCGCACCTAGTTTAAATACATTATTCTCCATCTATGTGCAGAATTTCATTCCAATCCAATGAGTAGTTTCGAAATTATCAGAAAAAAATTTTGAACGGCCATATGTATGGAACCCCTATTCTAATTTTGCTCATTGATGAAAGCGACCTCGACATTCCAGATCCAAACCTATTCTGAAAATTTCAAGTCCCTAGGCCTTTCCGATCGAGAGTTATAATTTTCTATGGTTCTGGTCCTGATATTTTTACAAAATTTTTCATGTAGCATTTTCGGCTCAGAATTTGAAAAATACAACTTAATGATAACTAGATCATACTCAGAGTTAATTAGAGGCAGAAACAAATTTATTGTATAATGTATACACTTCCATTTCCCACAAACATTATATTTAAGTAATTAACTATTATTCAGCTTATAAGAAATTTTTTCCCATAGAGCTGAGCCTTCTTCTCAAATGCAAGAGATTTGATAGGTGTATCTTCTTCATAAAAGGGATTCATTGAATATTTGATGTACGTCTCGTAAATTTCCGAGAAGAAATTTTTAATCCCATCGTCATTTCGTACGTCGTGAACAATAACAAAACGTACAAGGCTAGCGGTAACGAATGCAGAGACAAACCATTGATTGAATTTGTCGACCGACTTCAAGTTCATATTATGAGTTTTCCATTTATGTTCATCAATTAAATCGAGAGCTGAATGGGCTATGAATTGATTGAGATGTCTGTGATCTTCCTTCTGAAAAACTTTGATGAAAAAAACACTTTAGTATGTGATACGCGTACTTTACCTTAGAATCCTTGCTACTTGTGAATTCCATTTCGAATAATGGAGTATCTTTGTGGCCAACTATAACAAAGTAGTAACTACTGCTCATGTTGCTCTCAAGGTAAGAAAATTATTCAGTTATTATTATAAATGTTTATTTACAAGAATTCGTCGTTGGACAAGAAATGTCAAAATTCTATTTAGGTTATTCATAGATCAAGAAATGACGAAATATTCTTTTGTCTATGTTGATATTGGACGCTGTAAAAAGGCCTCATCTTTGTTTTTTGTCTTTCAAAATTCGATGTATCTTATTACAACTTAAAAAAATCCAAGTTTTATATAAAATAATTACTAAATAAATATCTCAAACAAAGAAGACTGAAAAACTTGGTAACTACGACATTTGTAGTTTGTTTACATGTACTTGCTTTGAATTTTTCATGTTCAAGTTACAATGTTTGTATTGACAAAAATAATTTTTTTCTAGAAATATGGAAAAGGTGAATGAATTATTTGTAAATAGTTCTGTTTGGTATTGTTATCCGGCAAAAAAAAATTATAACTATTGAGTTTTATTTTTACTCATTATTTCTTGTTTGCAGCTCCTCTTTCGCTTGGAGCAACCCCACGGAACCGGTGATATTTATGTGGCATGGCAAAAAGGATCTGGAAATTATTTGGCTACAACTGGCATGGATTATATGGTGAACCTGTTCGATCGTTATGGCCAAATAAAAGATAGAATACGTTTACCTGGGTATGCTCCGTAAAGAAGAAAATCTGTTTTTTATAACACCAAAACTTTTATGTCCAGATTATGTTCCGGATTCGAATGGGATACTGACGGAGATTTGCTTGCCATTATTTCACAAACTCCTCAAGTTATTATATGGGATGCTAATACTCAGAAAAAACTGACCATAGACGTAGGATTCAAAGATACTTTAACGTGCTTGCTTTGGGCGAAAAACATACCGATTTTAGCAATAGGTACAACTAAAGGAAATGTTTCTATTTACGATCATAATTCATCAAAGTAGGTATACTGTATGATCAATATCGAATTGATAGAAAGAATAATTTTTCTAGGCGAATTCCGGTAATTGGAAAACACACGAAAAAGATTACTTGTGGGGCATGGAACAGTGATAATTTACTAGCACTTGGTTCGGAAGATAAAACAATATCTATTAGTAATATTGAGGGCGATACTTTGAGGGTTATTACCGTAAGGGCTGAGCCGTCTGCTATACTTTTTTCTGAAATGAAAGTTGACGACAGAGCTGGAGCAGGTGAAAATACTGTAAGTTTACTATATAATTTTGGAACTGATATTTGAGGGAAGACATGAACTAATTGGATAAAGTGGACTTAAGAGTAGATATTGGAATTTTTTTCTAGGTAAGCATTCTTGTTGGAAGAAAAACTCTGTATCTGTTTAACCTTTTGGATCCGGAAAATCCGATAGAGCTAGCTTTTCAACAACATTACGGCAGTATTATCGCATATCAGTGGTATGGGGACGGTTATATCCTCATTGGTTTCAGTGCAGGATATTTCATTGCTATATCGACCCATATAAAAGAGGTTGGACAGGAGTTATTTCAGATAAAAAATCATAAAAATGCCTTGACCGATATAGCTGTTTGCGAAGACGTAGGAAAAGCAGCTTCTTGTGGGGACAGCAGGTGAGTTTGCCTCAAAATTGTCCTAAAGGTTAATGAATTTCACTTACCTTATCATCTTGAAGAATTGACTTCGTTTCATGAATTTTATATATTTCAGTGTAAAAATCCATGATATAACAAACTTGCACGAAACGTCAAGTGTGTTGAATTTAACTCAAGAGTCAGGTTTGGAGAGAATTTCTTGGAGTAGCGATGGTCAATTATTAGCAGTTTGTACTAAGGCAGGTTCTCTTAACGTGTATGTCTCTCACATGCGTTTGTTGACTTCTGTGTGCTTACCCAGGATAGCAATTTTATCTAGTTTGACTGAAGTTAGCCTCTACAACTATGACCCCTCCAAGGTATTTGATTTTCATCAAGATAGAAAATATCAAGGAAAGAGTATCACACCCATTAATTACCGAGATTTCTTCTACTGTGGGTATTCGGCTGTACCAAATACAGGGTCTTTATGATTGCAACATGACTTCCGATTCAAGAAAAAAATAGGTTTGATACTGCTTTCTCGAAGAGTCGACATTGATTACGATTTCTTGTATTATAATTTCCCATTGTTTCTCAAGGTTAAGCTCATACCAATCCCCATCGCACTCGACATCGAACCCAGCTTTATCGGGGTGGGGACGTACCACCTGGCAGTAGGAATGAACAACAGGGTGTGGTTTTACGATTTGACCAAACCCCAACCGGGAGTCGAAGATTCTCCACTCTTATTGAAAGATAGACAATATCTGGGTGGTATAACTGCAGTTAAAATGAATTCCGAGTATGCGGCTGTGTTTTACGAAGGAAAAATACAACTGCACATGGTGAGGGCGTTTTTGATAGTTTCATGCACTCCGAAATATCAAAGTTTCAATTTTCGAGCGCTCGTTTTACTTACACAATGCAAATCTAAATAAAAATGTATTAAACAATTTTTGAATAACGGAGAGCATAAAAACCATCTTTGAATACCTTTGATTGAAAATAAACATAAATTACTGAATCTTATCTGTCATAAGCTCTTGACCTGATAAACTAAGTTATTTTAAAAACTGGTTAGCTTTATTTAGCATTGAAGCACCATACGTTATTCTTTTGATATTTTCCGCTGTTGTTTTTTGCTGAAACGAAAAATTTCCATCAAAAAATGTGAAACGCATACAGGAAACAACTTACTTTAGCATAATCGACAAGATTCTTATATTCTTTATAGTTGCCACCACCTATTTTAAAGACGAAAGCATCCTGAAACGATGAACGTTTCTTTGGAACTTTTGCCGATTTCATCTGTTTCGTATCCAAACAAAGATATTCATCCAATTCTTGGCCATTCTTGAATTCCATCAAATTGACTACAATTCTGGTAACAGGTAAATTCTGAAAAAAAATTCATCGACGTAACAAATCGAAATTCACTCGATCAAGTTCTTACATGTCTTTTCACAACCAAATTTTTGACACCTTCCATAACAAAATTGGAACCTTGGGGATACCAGTTTTGAAAACATGTTGACTGTTTTCGTTCCTGCACCTTCATATTGATTTGGGCCTGCTGGCAGTTTAGTGAAGCTTCTGAAATGTATTAAAGATTTAATGAATAACAAGGAGGTTTAAGAAGATATATCCTTACTTCATCATTTTTATATATTTCAGAGCAGATAAATCGCAACCGGTTTCCACTAATACATTCTCGAATTTGTTCATTTCCGTTCCCAAGTGGGAGGCACAAATATAGTAAATAACGAATAATCTCAATTTGTCATCCGGAGTTCCGGCTTCTGGGTCGCAAATCAAATCCATCACCTGCTTATCCACACCTTGAGTCTTCGACATAATTTTTTCTTCCAATTCGAAAAAGGTATCCAATTTTCTTTGTTTTATCGAATTAAAAATAGCTGAAACGATAATTCTAGTACATGGTTCGTATTTATCGGGAACGTTTTTATTACCTGTCGCTACAGAAGTGTGCATATCTATCAACCTCTTTTTCTGGAGAAGTTGCGGTAAAGAGTTAATAGCCAACATGATTTTTGCTGTGTTGTCTGTTACTAGCGACAGAGCGATATCGCTTTCACCGTCTATGCCCATGACAGACTTGAGTGGTTTCACTTCTTTCTCTGAAGACTTATAATCCTCCAATTCTTCCTGGATTGCTTCCGCTACCGTGGGGAAAGGTGATCCTTTATGCGTCACCCAAAATTTATCGTTAGAATCCAACTTGCACGACTTGTTTTTAGCTCTCACACCTAGGGGAGAAAAAACAATGAATAAACTCAAAAAGCCAATGAAAATAAGGAGTTTACTTCCTGAAGGTGTGCTTTCTTCGAGAATTACCCTATTCAAAGACGTTGACAATAAATCATGAGCGAGAGCTTGATACGTCCAAGTATGATGTAGAGGAGTGGCCATATCAATATTTCTATCTAAAATAATCAAGAGTGGTCGCTGAAAATTGAAGTTTCCAGCTTGGGTGTCTGTGTGTCTTTGACAGCTGTCAAAAATTTCTTCAATTGGATTGCAAAACTGGAAAATGGGAATCTACCTACAATGAATATTAACGAGCGGTCAAAATCCCCTGACGGCACTGCTTTTCATAATTTTTCGTTTTCTGTTGAAGATTGAACAACCTGATCCAAGCCAAGAAGAAAGGGAATCGAAAATATTCCCTAGTAATTCAGAGAAAACCATCACCTGTTTTGCTATAACTGCAGACTTTCTCGTTTACGGGACCGATACAGGAGATGTTGCCTATTTCTGCCTCGAAGAATGGGGCCATTCTCACGAATATAAACATTCAGTTAGTCTCACAGATGTATTTGTTGATATATCTGGAACAAGAGCCTTACTGTTAGACGTCAAATCACAAGGATATCTCTATAATGCAGTAATTATTTCAAATTGAAAAGAAATTAATGTTCGTTTAATTTACATTTTTGAAGGTATTCAATAAAGTCACCTCTGTACCTGATTTACCAAGTAAAATATCTGGAGTTACCTGGGAGAGCAATTTGCCGGATAGAGATGTGTTCATCGTTTTCAACGAAAATGATATTTTCACTTATGTTTATGTCAAGAACTCAGTTTATGGTGAGTGTTGTACATATTAGAATTAAATGTTCTATCAAACGTTTTTATTGTAAATTTTCAGATGTCTCAGTGAAAATGGTAGGTCAAACGTCTCTCCTGAGCAAACAGATCCCGCTTCTGATGGCTTCAGGAGAGGTTTTAGCAGCTACATCGGGTGGCCAGTTGACCCAGTTGCAACTGAGCACACACGATGCCGCAAACATCGAAAAAAATCCGAAAACGTTGGAAACCTATTTTCAAAAACAATTGGCCCTGAACAGGTAATGGTAACTCATACGTTATTCCTTATATTCCGATCTTGATTTTCAGATTCCACGAAGCGTACAGTAGTTGCGAGTTGATTAAATCTAAAGAATCGTGGAGGAAGCTTGGCGAAGAATGTTTGAAGCACTTGGAAATTGATCTAGGTGAATTATTATTCGTTGATTTTGCGTTGAGCGATAACTTTGAAATTTTTCGCAGCGATGAGGGTTTACAAAAAGTTAGAGGATGTTTCGATGGTTCGATCTTTGAGGCAACTTTCCGAAATAGAAGATATCAAACTTCTGTGTGGGTATATATCACTCCTCCTCGGAGAGTTCGATAGGGCGCAGTCGTACTTTTTGAACTCTCCGAATCCACATGCCGCGCTAGAAATGAGAAGGGACCTGCTGCAATGGGAACAAGCGTTAGATTTAGCGAAAAAAATGGCACCCGACCAAATTTCATTAATTTCTAGAGAATATGCGCAACAGTTGGAATTCATGTAAGTTTTTGGTCCTTTTCAACTATTATTTTTTAACGCACCAATTTTTCAGAGGTAATTATTCTGAAGCACTTGTGCATTACGAAAAAGGCCTTCAAGAGAATTTGAGCGAAGAACACACCTACCTCTGTAAAGCAGGCATTGCTCGTTGTTCTTTACACTGCAATAACTTGAGACACGGACTCAGCATAGCCATCGAATTGAATGTCAAAACCCTGCAGAAGGAATGCGCGGAAATTATGGATAGAAAGAAGCAGTTACCCGAAGCCGCACTTCTGTATGAGAAATGCGAGAACTACGAGAAGGCAGCTACAAACTATATCAAACTGAGGAATTGGTCGAAAGTCGGGGAACTTTTACCAAGGGTCAGTTCTGGAAAGATACATCTCGAGTATGCCAAAGCGAAAGAGAAGGAGGGACATTATCAAGAGGCGGCGGATGCTTACCACAGTGCCAAGGATATAGATTCCGTTATAAGATTAAAATTAGATTATCTGAACAGTCCAGAGGACGCCGTTGAATTGGTACAAGAAACGAAGAGTGTGGAAGGCGCAAAACTTGTAGCAAAGTGAGTATAGTCCATTTAAGAATTATTGACATCGAAGCAGGCCATGAACGTTCAGTCGAGGCTTTATTACAAAAAAGTTACTAAATTTCATCATAGAAATAAAACATAAATATAACCTAGAAAAGTGTTGAGTATAAGAATTATCGAATAATTAAGCCGGAATATTTCGATTGCAGTTTAAACGTGGGAATTCAGGTTTGAAAGCGCAAAAATATCGTGGAATGCTTTCATATGAAATTATCCGAACTTATCGTTCATATAAAAGTCAACCATGGAAAATTGAAGATCATTCAAATAAATATGTATTTTCACTCAGGACCATGCAATATTTATTGGTATTGGAAATCTTGCAAAATTCTAACCATATAACTATAAGAGTACCATTTTATGTCAGGATTCATGAAGGGTAATTAATGGAATTCTAGCAGGTAGCTAGTCTTGCAACAAAAAAAAATTTTTGGATACTTCGCAAGCACAGGGCCAAAAGAATGGATTGGAAAAAACGTTATAATGTATTGAGGAATAAGAGAGAAACAAAAATTTAGAATCTATGTAGTACATGAAGAATTTTGACATGAAATTTGTACCGAACTATCAATATATGAACCAATTTGTGAATTATTTATTGTTTGGTGTTGAATACTTTAAGAAAGTCAATTTTTATTTTCATTCATTAAAACTGTCCATGAATTATTGAAAATATTATAATTGATGAGCAATTTTACAATTATTCAGTATACTTTTGAATTGGGAACAATATAGCATGTGTATTAGCAGAGGGAATGTGAACAGTATAATAAATAGACTTAAAATATCTATGAATGATACAAGAGCAAAGATAAAAATATCATTGAAAACTTTGTTTCCACGTAGTGTAGTGATTTGGATGTGTTTATTGAATTAGCTGACATAATCCTATTGGTGGGCATCCTTTTGCAGGCAAGGTTTCAATTTTTCAATAACCCATTTATGAAATAATTCACCATTCATAGTAATCCTTATCATTAATACCACTGTCAAGAATCGGATCACATCCAGGTAAAAATCCATCAATTGTTCCAGCATTCAAAATAGTGCACCTTCTGCCTTTACCCTTGAATATACTCGGCATACCTTTTGGATTATTTCCTAGTGTCCACTGACGAATTTGAATACCGTTTTCGAATATCCAAATTTCATCTAGATAAATGAATTTTACGTTTTGTTCCATGTATTCTCGGTATTTATCACAATATCGTACTATTTTTATTATATTTTTCTGTTTATCAGTAAGAATTTTCCTTCGATCAACTTTTTTGTATTTGTATCCAATTTTTTTTATGATATAATGTTGACTTCGATCAATTGTTTTTAATTCTAGCAAAAACAAAGTCATTCAATTTCTCTTTGAAGGAATAATCGTATCGCAGAGGTTTTCTTCCACTGCTAATTCCAGGCTGTAATAACATGCTAATATTCTACGGACAGGGCTTGGTGAAATCTGAAAATTCGAGAGACATTGATCAATCAGAATACACTTTGAGTCGGTGAATAACCGTTTACCTGAAACACAAGCGGAAATATATGCCAAATCTTTGAAAAACTCGAAGTAACACCGACAAACTGCCTGGCGTTCTCTTGTTAGGCGCGATGTATCCTGGTCAATTCCAGCCATTTTAATAGCATAAGACAAAAAATACTCAAATTCAGAGCAAATTTTTATAATTACATATTCACCAATATCTTCAATAAAATCATCAAAGCAAGATTTCTATGGGTAATGTTAGTGTTATTCCTATACCAACCTGAATTCAGCAACCCAAAATATTACTGAATAGTCTATTACCAACTTAAATTCGATTTTTCACAGCCAACCGAGATGTCAATAATTCTTAAACGGAGTATAACGCTTAATTTGAACGTCATCAAAATTCATATTGATCTTTTCAGATTCTTTCAGAGGCTCAACGATTACAATTCTGCTATTAGGTTCTTGGTGATTTCAAAATGTAACGATGAAGCGTTTGAGTTGGCGAGAAAACATGGCAAAATGGAATTATACGGAGAAATTTTATTGAATACATTCTCGCCGGATGAATTGAAACCTCAAGACTTCGCGAGTATAGCTTTATATTTCGACAACGAGAAGAATCTCCTCCTATCCGGGACATACTGGTATTACGCGAAGGAATATAATAAGGTAAATCAATTAAATCTTAGAATGTACCAAATATTTTCTTGAATTTTCGGCAGGCTCTCAAGCACCTCCTGGCCGCAGCTAAATCTAACTCGAAAGAAAACGCAGCTATCAGCACCGCTATCGATGTTGTGGCAACATCAAAAAACGAACAGTTATCCAACGCACTCATAGATTATTTACTGGGCGAAACGGACGGTTTACCGAAAGATCCCAAATATTTATTCAGGCTCTACATGGCTAAAAAACAATTTAAGGAAGCGGCCAAATCCGCTATAATAATAGCGAACGAAGAACAAATAAACGGAAATTACAGAAATGCCCACGACGTTCTGTACGGAATGTGCCAGGAATTGAAGAACAACGATATTAGGATACCGCAAGATATGTTCTTCAATCTGCTACTGTTGCATAGTTATATACTGGTGAGGCTGCATGTCAAGAGGGGTGACCACCTCAAAGGTGCCAGGATGTTGATAAGGGTAGCCAATCACATTTCGAAATTTCCTTCTCGTAAGTAACCAGTATAGTCTGCTTGAATGTAACTGAGAGCTTGGTAAACAAGTTTGCACATAAGTGGGAGGGGCTTCCATCCGTAGTCGAATCGAGGGTAGTTCAATCGTACAGTTTCAATTCAACTCGATATTATTCTTCGAATGAAAAACACACAAGACCTCTTCGCATCATACAGGGTGTTCCCAAATTGGAGGAACAAACGAAAAGGGGTGATTAGAAAAGACCGTTTGACCAATAAGACATTAGTTATGGGCAAAACAAACGGATTTAGTTGGTTTACATGCTCTCTCTTACATTGAACAGACTATAGATATCAATAGAAAATTGCCTTTTCATTGCAGATATTGTGCCCATCTTAACTTCAACGGTGATCGAATGCCATAGAGCTGGATTGAGGCATGCAGCTTTCAAATACGCTACAATGTTGATGAAACCAGAATACAGAAAAAGTATAGACGCGAAATATGCGAAAAAAATCGAAGGAGTCGTCAGAAAACCGCCGAAAAATGGAAAAAACGGCGAACCTCTGGGAGACCCTTTGGAGGCGCTCACTCCCTGTCCGTACTGTGGTAACATGTTGCCTGAAACGGACATATTTTGCAGTAGTTGCAAATTGAACATTCCATTCTGCATTGTGACGGTAAGTTTGAAATTAAATATTAGTTAAATGAGGCGTAATAGCTTTTTTTTTAAGGGGCGGCATATAGTGAAAAGTGACCTCTCAGCTTGTCCGGAGTGTGATTTTCCAGCAATTAGAGTGGAATTCCTGGAGTAGGTCTTGATTCTAGCCAATTTTAAACAGTTTCTTATAAGATTTCTAATTTTCAGTATTCTTGATAAAGAAGAAAGTTCCTGTCCTATGTGCTCCGAAAAGGTGGATCCTAAGAGAATTGTGAAAATTGAAGATCCCAGTGCATATTTGAATCTTGAATAAATTGATCTCATTTTTCAACGTTTACACATTTACATTCCGTCCATATATTTGTGATAGAAGAACACATATTTTTTATTTAGTATTTATTTGTTAGAAATAAAGAGTTCCATAAAAAGTCAGCAAATGCTGAGAAATTTTATTATCAAGTCTGGTAACTGACATGAATTTATATTTTCCTACAATTGAGTTTCAAAAATTATAATCTTTGAAATTCATGGATATTCAAGGGGAGGAGAGAATTTTTTCCTTGGACGATATCAAATAATGAACCTCGAATTGTTTTATCTTGCGACATTTTATTTTCAGACACTCCAGTACATTCGACACTCGAGTCCTTAATAGGAAAACTGTGCAGCAATATTAGAATAATTTATTGCATTCAGCTAAATTCATAAAACATTATGATAAATATTTCCTAGCAAGTAATGTAAAACATACAAAATTTTTATCACAATGAGGTGTAACGCCATTCCTCAGTACATTTTTCCATTAGTTTTTGGTTGATAAGATGCTTATTCGAAATTGAATCAAGCCTACTACTCGTTTTTCAAGAGGAAAGGAACTGAAAACAAAATCATTAAGATCAAAGCAGAACGAGGAAGATATTCCTTACCTATTTTAATAGCGGCTATCATTATTCCAAATATAAGAAAATTACCAAGGACCGCATCACGACTTCGTTTTTTATCCTCTTCGACGTCTCTGGGCCCGAAATTTCCATCAATTCTTCTCATTTTCGATTGAATACTTTGCTTTTCTAAATGAATGCAGATTACATGCAGAACGGAGTGATAAACTTTTTAGGTTAAAAATGGACATTGACCCCAACATAGAAATTCACTGTTTTTTTTCTTTGGAAACGGTCTTTTATAGGATTAACGTTTCGTGGTTTGAAGTTGAAATATCAATATAATTTTCTATTTTGAAATACTCCAGATAGAAGATATTAACCTAGTTATATAAATATCAGTCTGAGGTGTTGTGGGAAATCGGTTAGTAAAAATATTAAAATAAGAACATAGACTGAAATTAATGAATGCGCTAGTGACTTGGCGCACTGCGTTGTTCCACTTCTGTGTTTTCTGATTGGTTACTTTACTAAGCAGTCTTTTACTTGTGTGTTGCTTCCTGTCAAAACGTCCTCAAAATGGCTGAAAATGCTCCCGAGTCGGGAAATATTTTCACAAGTGTTTTATCAGAAATTATCGAAAGTCCTCTGAATATAGCATTAGTTGTTCTGATAGCAGTGTTAGTTTACAAAATAGTTAAGAGTCGTACACATGTGCCTTCTGCCTCGACGCCTGAACCCACATTACCAAAACTTAAAAAAAGGGACTTCACAGTCCAAGAATTAAATAAATACGATGGTACACAAGAAGACGGGAGAGTTCTGATTGCAGTGAATGGAAATGTTTATGATGTTACCAAAGGAAAAAGATTTTATGGCCCAGGTGACTGAATGAGCTAGTTGATGTAATTTTTTTATTTCAAAATATGATCTAATAGGTGGCCCGTATGCGGCATTTGGAGGAAAAGATGCGTCTAGGGGTCTTGCCACATTTTCAGTTTCCGTGAAAACCGAGGAATACGACGATTTGAGTGATCTTAATTCAATGGAAATGGATTCCGTCAGGGAATGGGAGGCACAGTTCAAAGGTAAACGTTGATTTTATGCCGGTTTATATATTTATTTACGTTAACTAATTCAAATCAACATCTATAAAGCATTAATTTTCATTTGTGCCAGCAGTCATTTTGACATATGAATAGTAATTAATTCATGCAGGGTAACCTATTGTGAGGTTACTGTAGAACAATTTAATTTGATTCAGTTATTGGAATTTATTTCATTTGGAAATAATGCAGTTTCATGGAGGTAGATAAGAATTTATCTTATCTTGTAGTAGGGTAGGTTGAAAAACTGTATTCTGTTCCGGAAATAACGCTTGAATACAGGAAAATATGTACCTGTTCTGATAAAACTATTCACGAAACATAAACATTACATAAAGATAATGCTGTATTTCAATATATGTTATCAATTTCCAATTTTAGGTCAATTAAACAAATTTTTAATCTTCATTTTTAGGTACAAGAACTTGAAAGTAATCCTATTAATATATTTAGCAGCATTGACTATAAAGATAATTTATTTTGCCTTTTTTGAGGTACCAATGGGTATCTCTATTACTTGATCAGGGACATACACGAACTTAAAAATAGTATAAATTCACTATGAGGTAATTGCGGTACAATTAAAAGATAATTAGGTTGTCAAGGTTAATATCAAATTTAGACTTTGATATTTCGAAAGCAGTGAAATCATTGTTTCTATAGATAATATTCATTGAGAGAAACAATGCTTTTTGATTACATTTAGCATATATTTTTAACATTTTATTTCCTTTCGAATAACTGGAGAATTTGTATATTCACTCAATTTTATGTGCCAAGTCATTTACCTTAAACTGAAAGAGGTTTTTGTGCACATATATTCGAAATTTCATTGATATGATACACTCCTGTAAACAGCATTTTTGCTAATCGTTGAAGCTATATTAGCGAAACCGAGTTATTGGCTGAAATATGAATTAGCCAATGCACTTTCGGAAAATCCTTTAAAAAAAAAATTTTTTTATGCTCGAATGAAATTCTCGTTTTTTTTTTATATTATCTGGAACTATATTGTTTGTTGAGATTTTAAGCCTAAGGGAAATAATGTTCGTTCAAATATAACAATGTTGTTTATAATTTCCATCAAATTTTTAGGTCTCATTTCACTTATGTTTTATTATTATTCGGAAAATGTCAGTCGTTTACCTTAGTGACGACCATTGATTTCGATAAAAAAAAATTTGAACACACTTTTTCATAAAAAAAATCGGATGGTACTAGTCTCAATCTTAGGAAACTTATGGTTAAGAGGATATATGATTTTTTAAAATTGAATTAACCATAAAAATGTGGCATTTCAATAATCTATTGGTTATCTTCTTGCTCATTGAATTTTTTTTCCCACAGAAAAATATGAGCTTGTTGGAAAGCTTTTAAGACCAGGTGAAGAGCCCACAAACTATTCCGATGAAGAAGACGAATCATCAGCAGGTACCGCGGCTGGTGGGGCAGGAGACAGGTCGAAAGAGGATTAAACATATTGAAAAATGGAGGAGAAAGGCTGAAGTAGAGGTCACATTTTTGTTCAACCAAAACTTAATTTCCATTGCAGTTAGTCTACTCTACTTTTTAGAATTGATAAATATGAATATATTTTTATGTATATGTGAGCTTTTATTAAATTATATAATTTGTTTCTTCTATATTAATTTCGATCTAAATCGAATCAGTAAACCTGTTTAAATTTATGGTGTTTTATTCGAAGTTTTTGTGTTAACGTATTTATAAAAGTAATTATATAGTTGATCTAATTTAAAGAAGTAATATTTTCAATAAGTACTTTTCGAGTGGAGTATACGACTTCAAAAATGGGCTGTGTTTTTTTCACTAAAAATATTAGAAAAGTATATTTGACTTATATCCTCTTAGAATTTGTTCTGTTATTTCATTCCTGACTGTAAAATTTTCCTGGGGAAAAGTACCTCAAAGATAAAAATCGCAATACCAATGAAAAATGTTAACTCGTTTGAGGTACTCTTGATGAGTTTGTTTCGATGACGTTCTGAAAGCAAGTGTTGAAATTTTGTCATTCCATTCTTTGATTATTTTGAATTATACTAAGGAACTAATCCATGTAATCTAATAAAGATTTTTATGATTATTCAAGTGGTTTTATTTGAAAAATATACATATTTTTCTATGGTTCTTATGAAATGTCAAATCGACTTTGGAAAATGACACATGTGAGATTAGATCTACTGTGTGACAGGAATATTGACGTTATTTCGCTCATAACCTCATTTTTTGGAAGGTTTTATACAGTTTTTCGTCCCAAAATCAACAGGAAAATTGAAATATCTCGAAGATATAAATCGCAAAAGCAATAAAAAAATTTCATTCGTTTGAGGTACTCTTGATGAGATGGTTTTGATGACTTTCTGAACGCAAGTGTTGAAATTTTATCATTCCATTCTTTGATTATTTTCAATTATACCAAGGAACTAATCCATGTAATCTAATAAAGATTTTCATTATTATTCAATTGGTTTTATTTGAATAATAAACATATTTTTCTATGGTCCTTATGAAATGTTGAATCAACTTCAGAAAATGACAGATGTGTTACATTAGATCTACTGTGTGACAGGAATGTTGAGGGTATTACGCTCAACCTTTTTCGGCCCAAAATCAACAGGGAATAATTCAGAAAAAAAAATCATTCGTAATGACAGAGAAGAGAAAATCAGAAATATATTTCAATTTTTGACCGATAGGTGTTATTCTAGGAAAATTTATTCGTGGAATACAGATATATCCAGCAAAACCTGTTCTGAACTTGCTCATGTCTGCGAAAGTCATCATTCCCCATAATATTATCTATAATCTTTTCATTTAGAGTCCAAACTGTAACAAACTCAATTTGTCACTTTCCTCTTCGGAGTATCTTCAATATAAAAAATGTTCTCAAGTTTTTGAAAATTTAGAGGTTATATGCACGTCAATCATCACAAAATGCCATCGGATGACAAATGACACTTAAATCGAGTTAAGCTGCTTAAAAATTTGAATCCCACCTTCTGGTGCAAATTTTTCCAAAAGGTTTATTATGCATTCAATAACAACAATATTAGGCACCAAAGCACCTCTTTTTCTGTTTATGGCTCCTTAAAGTTTAACAATGTAAGGTTGTAACAGATATCCTCAGTAATATTACAATGATAGTGAGATGAGTACCTGCCCACTCCAAGAGATGCCGTTACTATTATTCTTACAACCCTATTTTCAATGATAAGTAAACCTTCGGAATCTTTCGAGGTATTTAAATTGCTGAGCTCCCTGAAATGTTCTCAAGTTTACTGAAAGAGCTATTGTCATGAATATTTTTCGTTCCTGCTCGAGAATCCGAACCACAAAATTCAAAGGCAAGAATCGGGGAATCTAATTTGAAATCTTACTAAAATCAAAACGAAATTACCTAGAAACTAGAAATTTTCAGGGTGGGTTCGAATCTCGAATGTCGCGGTTAAGTTCGTAATTGGGCAAAATTCGACCTTATTCCGTAAAAATGGTCGTTTGAAATTTTGTTTTCTCGATCATTTCAAAACTACGGATTCGATCGTGACGAAATTTTGTATTTTAATGCAAAATGATATAGTCAAGCTACATGACATACTTTTGTCCAGATCGCTCGACCAGAACCATAGAAAATTATAACTTTCGAACGGAAAGGACTAGGGACTTGAAATTTCCAGAATAGATGTGGACCTCGAATGTCGCGGTCACGTTCATCAATGAGCAAAATTAGACAAGGGGTTCCGTAAATATGACCGTTCAAAATATTTTTTTCCTGATAATTTCGAAACTACTGATCAGATTGGAATGAAATTTTGCACATAGATGAAGAATGATGTATTCGAACTAATTCGGGTCTGTCTATCCAGCCGCCCGTCCGTATACACGATAACTATCGAACGAAACGACCTAGAAATTTGAAAATTTCAGGGTAGGTTTGAATCTCGATTTCCGCGGTTAAGATCGTTATTGGGCAAAATTCGACCAGGGGTTCCGTAAATATGGTCCTTTGAAATTTAGTTTTCTTGGTAATTTCGGAAGTACGGTTTCGATCGTGACGAGAGTTTGTATTTTAATGGAGAATGACATATATTCAAACTAAATTTTTTTCCAGATCGCATAATTTCTTCAATTTGTTTCTGAAACTGGAAAATGCGAATCCACCTAGCTACTGACTTCACGCCAGTGCTTTTGATGATTTTGTTTTCTGCGGGGAATTCGAATATTTCTTGAAATTTTGTACAGAGAATTATATGAAATATTGATGATCAATTTGGCATCAGTCTTGAGATTTTAATTTCCACAATAGGAATGGAAACAGCCTTATTCAGCGACAGAAATTTTTTCTCAATTACCAAACATGAAGAACTATAATTTCGCTCGCTATATTTTTCATCTCGGTTCATTTGAGGAATAATAAGAGATTGTTTCCCATTATCTTTGTTATAGGTAGATCACTTTGAGGATTAACATTACCATCAGTAGGCGATGGTAAAAGTAATTTTTTTTAATTGAGTACTTTATTATAATTCTTCGATAATCACAGAATATTATCCAGATTTTTTTTCTGAATAACCACTAGATTTTGTTTGAAACCACCAAATATCGAATAAATGAATTACTAAATATTAATCCATTGGAAGAAAATTTTCATATTTTTCCAGAAATTTTCTTCGATTTACAATACCAATATCAGTTTCAAAAGGATATAATGCCCTGATCGACGCCTGTCGACTAAAACAGAGGAAATTCAGGAACTCGAAATTTTACGAGCTGGACATAGCATCCGTATGATCTGACAGTTCTTTGTTTGATCGAACATTTCTCACAAATGGATCTTAGCTTCAAATTTTTCCTGTAAATTAGAATGATTGAATATGGGGTGATTGAATAGGGCAGATAAACTGTGGACCTATATGAAATATTTCATTATAAATTGTATTGCTAATATTTCGATTTGCAATACTTCAAGACAGCAAGAGAACTGTATTTTATATTCACTATTTTGTATGTCCACAATTTCAAGGTTTCTTCTTCAATCGGCAATTTTCGTTTCGTGACGATTGACGGAAATGTCGTCACAGAGCATCTTGGGGGGAGTGGGAAAAGCGCCAATCAAACACGAGCCCATTGTCACGTGGTGATATGAACCGATGTTGATTTGTCGTAGGGATCTGTAAGTAGACAGTACATCTGACAAGCGTAGAAAAAGTTCAACAAGAGCCGCCATATTGAGTGTTGGAGATAGCGTTCAATTTCGTATCAATTCTTGAAATTGTGGCGTCTAATGTTAATAAAGGAACTTTTATGCGTAAATTGTAGGGTGAGATTGTTGGAGAGTGCATAATTTTGACCGATGTTTGTTATAAAAGTGTGTAAAAGTGCCAAACCGGAGTAATTCTCTTCGAGATCATTGTGCGGTTCCGACAGAAGATGGTGAGAGGCAACCGTGAAGTATAGTCGACCAATCTCATTACTGATAGTTCATGATGGCCGATGGTTGACTATTGTTTGATAAATATGTGCCTTGTGAGATGCATCGGCTATCGAACACTCAGTATATTGACTCTTTGGCGCCCTTTCTTTTATATTTTCGAAAATAAAGTAAATGTTTTATGTTGAAAGTACGATAAATAGTGATTATTAGTTTACTAATTCGGTAAGCCGTAGCATTGGGCCAGCGCTCGGCTCTGGCTTGGTAAACAGGAGATTATAATAATTTTGCTATGGCTGATCATCTTGTGGATGGACCGCCAAATGCAAAGCGGCCCAAATTGGAGGCCTTTCAGGGCCCCACAGACACTTCAGGTGAGTTTACATGATTTTTACGCGGATTTGTTTATTTTGTGTATAGCATGTCTAGGTATATTTCGCGGTATAGGCGTAACGTGTAGTTTATTTTTCTCTTTCGAAGCGAATAAATGAAATCAGCTGTTTGTAAATAATTCAACGAAGGATATTCGGGGGTGTATCGTTATTTAGATTTTTACATTATTAGTGATTCTGTCATCTGTCGTATTATGATAGTAAACACTACTGCACTTGAACTCTGCATGAAATAAGGACTACTAGAAGCCTTTTACTTTTTGCATGTTTAACTTTTTTGTTCGGGAATTTAATTTTTCGATAAATTTTTAATGAAGGTAGGTGGATTCGTAACAATATATGAAACCTACAGCTTTGTCGTGCGAAATTGATGATTTTTGTATGTATCACTGAGAAATGTATTGTAGTTTTTCTCCTTTCTTGTGTCCTTTATTTGCCTCACTTGATTCTCAATACCCAATTGCTTGGTGTCTCGAATATCTAACAGCAAATCAACTAATTTTTTTCGGAATAATTCTGCTACACAAATTAAACAAGTACCGCTTTTAAATAAGAATGGTTATTGGAACTTTAATTTTATTATTTATACCTAACATTATCAGCTTACAACAACTATGGCCTGAGCTCCAGACAAGGTATGACACCTCCACTTGGTGGTAGCCTTTCCAACTCGCTGCAGCATTGGAGCAATTACCATCCACAAAGTAAATAAATTATACCCTGTTTCTTTATCTGAAATTAACTAACTTACTAACAATTTTGTTTCGTTTGTGTTTCATTTTTTGACAGTCTATAAGAGTCCTTTTCCATTCCATTAGAAATTACCATACTCTACCGTAAAATACAGTTACACCTGTTGCAGCTATTGGAAAATTGATATTCAAGAAAATCTTTCAGACTGTTGGAAAAATTTAACACATTGTTCTGTATTTAATCGAAAACTTTTAACTTAATTGCTAGATTACTGACACTATAAGAATTGAGAAAATAAGTTCCTGTTGAATCTCAAATTTGTACCAATGGTTTGGAAACATTCAGTATAAGCTTGTTTGAGAAAAAACGAAGATATTTCCAGAAAATAGTTGAATATATCCGAAAGCTTTCGCTAACTCTTTGAATCAATGAGTAGATAGCATTATTTATGGAGTCTAAAATTCGAGTATCTTTCACACAGATTTGTTGTGACCTTGAACTTGCTTATATCTTTGTAAAGAAATATAATGCATTAACATTGGTTGCTCTATAACTGTGAATTGTCTCTTTTGGCTTTATATTGTTGTATAATAGTGGCTTTTTTAGTTTAAATGTTTTAGATTGAATAATATTTGTTTAGCCGGAAAGGAAAGATCCACTAACATGTTTTTTTATGTATCAGATGTTTTGTCTAATATGGACATGTTCGATCTGGAGAACAATTTACCTGATGAGCTCATGTCTTCGTCTAGCTGGGGTATCACTGACAATATGGGCACTAGCAAGCCTCCGGCTCAGGGACCGGGCCCAGGTAACATGCAGAACGGAATGGACACGAATGAAAATACGGCAAACTCGAATCTTAGACAGATGCAGCTCAACCATATATTACAACAGGTGAGTACCGTCTCTTGGGGGTTAAAAAATGTTGGAACTTGAGTGTTGAATCTATTATTTGTCGCTTCTTTATGTTTGATCGATTAGTTGGGTGCACTTTCCGAATCAGACAAAAATTAATGTCTTATGTGTCTTCTTGTATAGGGTCTTTATAAATGATGTTACATTCGCAGTGTGCTTGGAAATATTCCTATTTTGCCACTTTATATGTAGAATTCGTTTACTGCGGGCATGGCAAACATAATACCACTTCATTGTTCATATACATTAGCAATGAATGACATTTCTTCATAATCTACCTTGTGCTTGAATGTGGAAGTGTTTTTTAAGTCATATCTAGAATTTTGAAAAGGTATTGTTAATTTCGGAAGTTGTTGATATCCCAAATTTGAAAAATTAGTCTCGACATAATAATAAGAACAAGAAAACGTTGTATTTGTAGTATTATTTTATTAAGATGAATTGTGTTTTGAAAAACATTGATTGTTGTAATGGAAAAACTTTATAAAAATACTTCTTTGTTAGTTCTGTGTAACTTTTCTAGAATATTGTCGATTAAACTCCATAATACTGTTGTATAAAAATAATTGGCCATTTATTTTCGGAGGGTAAAAATTTTCTGTAGGCTCAAGATAAAATTTTGATGATTTTTTTTATAGACCACTTTTTTTATAAGAAATCGCTCGATACCAGTCTCAATATTGTCGATTAATGTCCATTATAGAAATAACTGAGCATTTATTCTAAAACGGTATAAATTTTCTGTAGACTCAAGATAAGATTTTGATGATTTTTTTCATAGATGCACTTTTTTATAAGAAATCGCTTGATACCAGTCTCAATGTTATCGATTAATCTCCATTATAGAAATAATTGAGCATTTATTCTAAAACTGTAAGAATTTTCTGTAGGCTCAAGATTAGATTTTGATGATTTTTTTTTAGATGCACTTTTTTATAAGAAATCGCTTGATACCAGTCTCAATATTGTTGATTAATCTCCATTATAGAAATAATTGAGCATTTATTTTGAAACGTTTGAAATTTTCTGTAGGCTCAAGATAAAATTTTGATGATTTTTTTTATAGATGCACCTTTTTATAAGAAATCGTTTGATATCAGTCTCAATATTGTCGATTAATCTCTATTATAGAAATAACTGAGCATTAATTCTAAAACGGTAAAAATTTTCTGTAGACTCAAGATAAGATTTTGATGATTTTTTTTAAAGATTCACTTTTTTAAAAGAAATCGCTTGATACCAGTCTTAGTATTGTCGAGTAATTTCCATTATAGGAACAATTGAGCATTTATTCTAAAACTGTTATAAAATTCTGTAGGCTCAAGATAAAATTTTGACGATTTTTTTTTATAGACCACTTCTTTCTATAAGAAATCGCTTGATACCAGTCTCAATATTGTGGATTAATCTTCATTATAGAAATAATTAAGCATTTATTCTGAAACGGTAAGAAATTTCTGTAGGCTCAAGATAAGCTTTTGATGATTTTTTTTAAAGATGCACTTTTTTATAAGAAATCGCGTGATACCAGTCTCAATATTGTCGATTAATCTCCATTATACAAATAATTCAGCATTTATTCTAAAACGTTTAAAATTTTCTGTAGGCTCAAGATAAGATTTTGATGATTTTTTTATAGATGCACTTTTTTATAAGAAATCGCGTGATACCAGTCTCAATATTGTCGATTAATCTCCGATATTGAAATAATTGAGCATTTATTCTAAAATGGTAAGAATTTTCTGAAGGCTCAAGATAATATTTTGATGATTTTTTTTGTAGATGCACTTTTTTATAAGAAATCGCGTGATACCAATCTCAATATTGTCGATTAATCTCCATTATAGAAATCATTGAGCATTTATTCTAAAACGGTAAGAATTTTCTGTAGGCTCAAGGTAAGATGTTGATGATTTTTTTTTTTAGATGCACTTTTTTATGAGAAATCGCTTGATACCAGTCCCAATATTGTTAATTAATCTCCATCAATTTTAGAAAACTTATGTTTTAATTATTCAAACTACACTTTACCTAAAATTTGTTTGTTTGTTGCCCAGTTTTTTTGAGCGCTCGTTCTACTTAGACGAGATTTTATTCACGATTCAGTTCGTTAGTTGGCAAAATTCGACTAGGGGCTCCGTAAATATGGTCATTTGAAATTGAGTGTTCTTGATCATTTCAAAACTACAGATTCGATCGTGACGAAATTTTGTGTTTTAATGGAGAAATGATATATTCAAGCTACATTTTTTCCAGATCGTATAACAAGAACCATTTCGAATTCCAACGAACTATTGAATAAAAAATCCTTATATTTCTGTAACAGCTGATTCGATATAATTGACAAATAGCTGCTGTCATTTTTTTGACAGCTTTCAAAAAATTATTCAATTGGTTTTTAAAACTGGTAAATACTACAAGGTGGATGAACTAGCACCCAAAAGCTACTGGCAGTGCTTTTTATAAATTTTTCAACATTCATCCAAGAATTAATTGTCGAAAAAATTCATTCTTGAGCCTGAAGTTAAGTTGAGCTCTTTAAAGAATACTTTCTATTCATCTTGGGGATACTTCTGATGTATCTACCCTGTTAATACTATGAAAAACATGTCTTGTTAATCAAATTTTAAATAAAAATATTTTATCTTTTTTTTTGTTTTCTCATTCAACACATTTTCTCATTGTACGGTAAAATTTGGAGAGATCAATTCAAATTGTATATCTTCGAAACAGTATCTTCCTTTCGTCACCCCAACGGACGGTTTTCCTCTGAATCCATAAAAGTGAATTACATAATGGTGCTAGTCCTATTGTCTATTTGTGTGAGGATCAAATTTTCAACGCTGAAGTTCTAAGATATGTTCGATAATTAAGAATACAAATTCTCCCTTTCAGAACAAACAAAATCTTGTTGGAAACGCCCTGGCAATGGCAGGTGCTCAGTTGGGAAGCAAAAGTCCCAACCTACAATCACCACCTAACGTCTCAGTTGCCAAAGGCAACGTTGTCGATCAAATGAACCTCGGTAGTCTGCCCTCTAGCATAGCAAACAACGCAGGTTTGCAATCTATGGCAAACAACGGTAGTTCTTCCCAAGTCATGAGTTCCATACAAGGTGAGACGCACAAATTTCAAGGGCATGTAATAAGAAGAAGTGTAACTCCTAATTCCTCATTTCAAGGAATGAACAATAACGCCAGTGGAAACATGGTTATGACGAATAGTAACATGGGTTCATTGGCCGGAATGGCTGGTGGTGGCCTTGTGGTGAGCAGTAGTAGCATAAAGCAAGGGCCACTATCCAACGCTACCAATATGCAGGCTTCCAACCAGCAACACCATCAAGGACATTCTGTACCACCGGTAAGAATAGAAAATTGATTGTTAAAAAACAACATATAATTTCATACCCTTATGTTCCAGAATATGCAAAACGGCCCACTCATGAACAGAGTAGCGATAGAGCAACATTTGAACACTCGCGCCCAAAGACCACACGGTGTAGCACCCTTGGGTGGACCAAGAATGCAACCTCCGAATCTTATACAAATGGGACCATTGTCCCAAAGTTTACCTGTAAATACTCCATATTCTTATCCAAATCCCACTCAAGGACCACAAGGTGTTCAAGTAGGTGAGTTGTTGTAGAATATTTCACGTTCGAGATGGCCTAGATTAAGATGGCAGAACTTTTCTAGTATTGGAGTCTCGATCACATTTCCATTCATGTCGAAATTTGGGTTTACAATTTCTTCACATTTTTTCCGTTGATAATGAAAATTTTCCTCAAGGTATCTCTATCATGCTAATTTGCCATTTTCGAAACATGATCGCTTTTGGTTGGATATTTAAATTTGAAATACGAAACTTGTTGCTCTCAGATCGGGAGGGTTTTTTTCAACCAGTTTTGGCCTTCCAAGCAATGATATTTGTCATTTCGACCTTTACAGGACCTTAATGAAAGATAGTCATCTGTCATAGAAGTTCTTCAAATCAATTTATCGTGGCTATATAAAATTCCCAGGATGGTTTAGATTGATAATTGGACCCGGTAGTAAACGATGCAATTGGATTCTTTCTGATGTTTTTTGCATATCAGAACATTTGACTCCAAAAATTTCAATTCCCCACCACCCATTATTAGTTTAAATGAAACGAATCATAAATGTATGAACAAATGCTGTGAAATCTTCTGTATTGTTCGCTTTATTCAAAAAACTTTCAACAGCCGGGTTAAATGGTGCTTTTCTCATAAAAATTTTCTGCATATCAGAAGATTTGACCCCAAAAATTTTAATTCCCCACCACCCATTTTCAGTTTAAATGAAACGAATCTTAAATATATGAACAAATGCTGTGAAATCTTCTGTATTGTTCGCTTTATTCAAAAAACTTTCAACAGCCGTGTTAAATGGTTCTTTTCTCATGAAAGTTTTCTGCATATCAGAAGATTTGACCCCAAAAATTTCAATTCCCCACCAACCATTATTAGTTTAAATGAAAAGAATCATAAATTTATGAAAAAATGCTGTTAAATCTTCTGTATTGTTCGCTTTATTCAAAAAACTTTCAACAGCCGTGTTAAATGGTTCTTTTTTTATGAAGATTTGACCCCAAAAATTTCAATTCCCCACCGCCCATTATTAGTTTTAATGAAAAGAATCATAAATTTATGAAAAAATGCTGTTAAATCTTCTGTATTGTTCGCTTTATTCAAAAAACTTTCAACAGTCGTGTTAAATGGTCCTTTTCTCATAAAAGTTTTCTGCATATCAGAAGATTTGACCCCAAAAATTTTAATTCCCCACCGCCCATTTTTAGTTTAAATGAAACGAATCTTAAATTTATGAACAAATGCTGTGAAATATTCTGTATTGTTCGCTCTATTCAAAAAACTTTCAACAGCCGTGTTAAATGGTTCTTTTCTCATGAAAGTTTTCTGCATATCAGAAGATTTGACCCCAAAAATTTCAATTCCCCACCAACCGTTATTAGTTTAAATGAAACGAATTATAAATGTATGAACAAATGCTGTTAAATCTTCTGTATTGTTCGCTTTATTCAAAAAACTTTCAACAGCCGTGTTAAATGGTTCTTTTTTTATGAAGATTTGACCCCAAAAATTTCAATTCCCCACCGCCCATTATTAGTTTAAATGAAAAGAATCATAAATTTATGAAAAAATGCTGTTAAATCTTCTGTATTGTTCGCTTTATTCAAAAAACTTTCAACAGTCGTGTTAAATGGTCCTTTTCTCATAAAAGTTTTCTGCATATCAGAAGATTTGACCCCAAAAATTTTAATTCCCCACCACCCATTATTAGTTTAAATGAAAAGAATCATAAATTTATGAAAAAATGCTGTTAAATCTTCTGTATTGTTCGCTTTATTCAAAAAACTTTCAACAGCCGGGTTAAATGGTGCTTTTCTCATAAAAGTTTTCTGCATATCAGAAGATTTGACCCCAAAAATTTTAATTCCCCACCACCCATTTTTAGTTTAAATGAAACGAATCTTAAATATATGAACAAATGCTGTGAAATCTTCTGTATTGTTCGCTTTATTCAAAAAACTTTCAACAGCCGTGTTAAATGGTTCTTCTTTTATGAAGATTTGACCCCAAAAATTTCAATTCCCCACCGCCCATTATTAGTTTAAATGAAAAGAATCATAAATTTATGAAAAAATGCTGTTAAATCTTCTGTATTGTTCGCTTTATTCAAAAAACTTTCAACAGCCGGGTTAAATGGTGCTTTTCTCATAAAAGTTTTCTGCATATCAGAAGATTTGACCCCAAAAATTTTAATTCCCCACCACCCATTTTTAGTTTAAATGAAACGAATCTTAAATATATGAACAAATGCTGTGAAATCTTCTGTATTGTTCGCTTTATTCAAAAAACTTTCAACAGCCGTGTTAAATGGTTCTTCTTTTATGAAGATTTGACCCCAAAAATTTCAATTCCCCACCGCCCATTATTAGTTTAAATGAAAAGAATCATAAATTTATGAAAAAATGCTGTTAAATCTTCTGTATTGTTCGCTTTATTCAAAAAACTTTCAACAGTCGTGTTAAATGGTCCTTTTCTCATAAAAGTTTTCTGCATATCAGAAGATTTGACCCCAAAAATTTCAATTCCCCACCACCCATTTTTAGTTTAAATGAAACGAATCTTAAATATATGAACAAATGCTGTGAAATCTTCTGTATTGTTCGCTTTATTCAAAAAACTTTCAACAGCCGTGTTAAATGGTTCTTTTCTCATGAAAGTTTTCTGCATATCAGAAGATTTGACCCCAAAAATTTCAATTCCCCACCAACCGTTATTAGTTTAAATGAAACGAATTATAAATGTATGAACAAATGCTGTTAAATCTTCTGTATTGTTCGCTTTATTCAAAAAACTTTCAACAGCCGTGTTAAATGGTTCTTTTTTTATGAAGATTTGACCCCAAAAATTTCAATTCCCCACCGCCCATTATTAGTTTAAATGAAAAGAATCATAAATTTATGAAAAAATGCTGTTAAATCTTCTGTATTGTTCGCTTTATTCAAAAAACTTTCAACAGCCGTGTTAAATGGTCCTTTTCTCATAAAAGTTTTCTGCATATCAGAAGATTTGACCCCAAAAATTTCAATTCCCCACCACCCATTTTTAGTTTAAATGAAACGAATCTTAAATATATGAACAAATGCTGTGAAATCTTCTGTATTGTTCGCTTTATTCAAAAAACTTTCAACAGCCGTGTTAAATGGTTCTTTTCTCATGAAAGTTTTCTGCATATCAGAAGATTTGACCCCAAAAATTTCAATTCCCCACCAACCATTATTAGTTTAAATGAAACGAATCATAAATGTATGAACAAATGCTGTTAAATCTTCTGTATTGTTCGCTTTATTCAAAAAACTTTCAACAGCCGTGTTAAATGGTTCTTTTTTTATGAAGATTTGACCCCAAAAATTTCAATTCCCCACCGCCCATTATTAGTTTAAATGAAAAGAATCATAAATTAATGAAAAAATGCTGTTAAATCTTCTGTATTGTTCGCTTTATTCAAAAAACTTTCAACAGTCGTGTTAAATGGTCCTTTTCTCATAAAAGTTTTCTGCATATCAGAAGATTTGACCCCAAAAATTTCAATTCCCCACCACCCATTTTTAGTTTAAATGAAACGAATCTTAAATATATGAACAAATGCTGTGAAATCTTCTGTATTGTTCGCTTTATTCAAAAAACTTTCAACAGCCATGTTAAATGGTCCTTTTCTTATAAAAGTTTTCTGCATATCAGAAGATTTGGCCCCAAAAATTTCAATTCCCCACCACCCATTATTAGTTTAAATGAAGAGAATCATAAATTTATGCACAAATGCTGTGAAATCTTCTGTATTGTTCGCTTTATTCAAAAAACTTTCAACAGCCGTGTTAAATGGTCCTTTTCTCATAAAAGTTTTCTGCATATCAGAAGATTTGGCCCCAAAAATTTCAATTCCCCACCACCCATTATTAGTTTAAATGAAGAGAATCATAAATTTATGAACAAATGCTGTTAAATCTTCTGTATTGTTCGCTTTATTCAAAAAACTTTCAACATCCGTGTTGATTGGTCCTTTTCTCATAAAAGTTTTCTGCATATCAGAAGATTTGACCCCAAAAATTTCAATTCCCCACCACCCATTTTTAGTTTAAATGAAACGAATCTTAAATATATGAACAAATGCTGTGAAATCTTCTGTATTGTTCGCTTTATTCAAAAAACTTTCAACAGCCATGTTAAATGGTCCTTTTCTTATAAAAGTTTTCTGCATATCAGAAGATTTGACCCCAAAAATTTCAATTCCCCACCACCCATTTTTAGTTTAAATGAAACGAATCTTAAATATATGAACAAATGCTGTGAAATCTTCTGTATTGTTCGCTTTATTCAAAAAACTTTCAACAGCCGTGTTAAATGGTTCTTTTCTCATGAAAGTTTTCTGCATATCAGAAGATTTGACCCCAAAAATTTCAATTCCCCACCAACCATTATTAGTTTAAATGAAACGAATCATAAATGTATGAACAAATGCTGTTAAATCTTCTGTATTGTTCGCTTTATTCAAAAAACTTTCAACAGCCGTGTTAAATGGTTCTTTTTTTATGAAGATTTGACCCCAAAAATTTCAATTCCCCACCGCCCATTATTAGTTTAAATGAAAAGAATCATAAATTAATGAAAAAATGCTGTTAAATCTTCTGTATTGTTCGCTTTATTCAAAAAACTTTCAACAGTCGTGTTAAATGGTCCTTTTCTCATAAAAGTTTTCTGCATATCAGAAGATTTGACCCCAAAAATTTCAATTCCCCACCACCCATTTTTAGTTTAAATGAAACGAATCTTAAATATATGAACAAATGCTGTGAAATCTTCTGTATTGTTCGCTTTATTCAAAAAACTTTCAACAGCCATGTTAAATGGTCCTTTTCTTATAAAAGTTTTCTGCATATCAGAAGATTTGGCCCCAAAAATTTCAATTCCCCACCACCCATTATTAGTTTAAATGAAGAGAATCATAAATTTATGCACAAATGCTGTGAAATCTTCTGTATTGTTCGCTTTATTCAAAAAACTTTCAACAGCCGTGTTAAATGGTCCTTTTCTCATAAAAGTTTTCTGCATATCAGAAGATTTGGCCCCAAAAATTTCAATTCCCCACCACCCATTATTAGTTTAAATGAAGAGAATCATAAATTTATGAACAAATGCTGTTAAATCTTCTGTATTGTTCGCTTTATTCAAAAAACTTTCAACATCCGTGTTGATTGGTCCTTTTCTCATAAAAGTTTTCTGCATATCAGAAGATTTGACCCCAAAAATTTCAATTCCCCACCACCCATTTTTAGTTTAAATGAAACGAATCTTAAATATATGAACAAATGCTGTGAAATCTTCTGTATTGTTCGCTTTATTCAAAAAACTTTCAACAGCCATGTTAAATGGTCCTTTTCTTATAAAAGTTTTCTGCATATCAGAAGATTTGGCCCCAAAAATTTCAATTCCCCACCACCCATTATTAGTTTAAATGAAGAGAATCATAAATTTATGAACAAATGCTGTTAAATCTTCTGTATTGTTCGCTTTATTCAAAAAACTTTCAACATCCGTGTTGATTGGTCCTTTTCTCATAAAAGTTTTCTGCATATCAGAAGATTTGGCCCCAAAAATTTCAATTCCCCACCACCCATTATTAGTTTAAATGAAGAGAATCATAAATTTATGAACAAATGCTGTTAAATCTTCTGTATTGTTCGCTTTATTCAAAAAACTTTCAACATCCGTGTTGATTGGTCCTTTTCTCATAAAAGTTTTCTGCATATCAGAAGATTTGACCCCAAAAATTTCAATTCCCCACCACCCATTATTAGTTTAAATGAAAAGAATCATAAATTTATGAACAAATGCTGTTTAATCTTCTGTATTGTTCACCTTATTCAAAAAACTTTCAACAGCCGTGTTGAATGGTCCTTTTCTCATAAACCGTCAGGATCCTCACCTCTAAGTTCCTTCTAAATTCGTTTGAAAAATTCAACAAATACAGAAACAGGATATCAGAGCAAATTTCGGAAATGTGAGTTATGCTTTATTTTCCAATGTTTTAGGATGACTCAAAAAACTGAGTTTCGATCGGAAACTTGTTAAAACCATATTATAGACTTAATATCTTGTTTTTCACTGTTCATGTTTCACCATGAAAATGCATGTGCTACTAGCTAATAGCGAATCTAGTGGTTCATCGAAAATCTAAAGAGAAAATCTTGTAATTCAGTCTATTATAAATTTACCATAATACTCGAGGACGAATATTTCATTCTAAATTGTTTTAGTTTTCATCAGATCGAATAAAAATAAATTATTCTCAGGAGGAAACATTGCCACTCCTCAGCATCTAAACAGAATCGGTATTCCCCAACGGTTCGGGGGACCAGCAGCGGTTGGGAACCAGACGGTGGGTGAGGGTGGTATAGCTCAGACGCAGCCACCGGCGCCCTCGCCCGCGCAGCCTCAATCTGGCGCGCCTAGCAGTTCACAACCTGGGCCCCAGACGGCGACGCAAAATCCACAGGGAGCACCGCCTCCATCCAGCGGTAAGCGAACCGTTCGAAAGTGTCCGAATTGGTGTTAACTTGACTTTCTTCCAGATCCGGAGAAGAGGAAATTGATCCAGCAGCAATTAGTCCTGCTGCTGCACGCGCACAAGTGTCAGAGACGGGAGGCTCAAGCCAACGGCGAAGTGGTCAATCCGTGCACGCTGCCCCACTGTAAGACCATGAAGAACGTATTGAATCACATGACCACGTGCCAGGCCGGGAAAAGTTGCTCGGTTGCGCATTGCAGTTCGTCCAGGCAAATTATCAGTCATTGGAAACATTGTATTCGGAATGATTGTCCAGTTTGTCTGCCGCTGAAACAGGCCGACAAGAGCAGGAACAACCCGAACGGTGAGTTGGTTCATGAGAAAATAAACTTTGGGGGAAACTATAAGGGAAATTCAGCAGATTTACGAGGTGTCCAAGAAGTCGACGTCAAGCCGTTATAGTCATCAAATATTAAAAAAAATTTAAGTCTTGTATTTTCCAAATTATTCTGCATTTTCTTTTATTCGATAAAATGCACACCATGTGATGATTTTTGAATTCCTGTTGCTAAAAATTTCTACTTTTTTCTAATTTTATTTTTCCTATATTATCCTGAATAGTGCTTCAGTAACCTTTGATTCTAAGCCAACTGTTCCAGCTTGGAAGATAATGTGTCTCTTTGCGGAACCGAGGATTCAAAATTAATATTTCGCCCAACTTCAACTGACTGTACTGAAAAAAAATTGCCCTACATAAGTTTGGCAAGTTACTTTAAAGGTTAGCTCATTCAATAGAGGTTCTAAAATTGTATGACACTCACTAAATTATTTATTAGACTGGGCAAAAAAAGGTTTTTATTAAAGAAAGTCAGTTACAAACAATTTCTTTCAACTTACTGAAAATGATTCTAGTGTATCCAATATGTGCCTTAAGATCATAACTTTAAGATAATTTTGTGGTCGGATTAATCGAAATTCAAGAGTGGCACGTAGAAAATCCTTATTTAATTAGACAAGATAGATCACAATATCGGTTTAAAGTGAACGTGTGGACTGAAATTTTGAACGGAAGAATAATAGGATATTTTGAGTTGCCAGAGGTCTTAAATGCTGAAATTTATTCAGATTTTTCACAAATCCATTTACCAAATTGTTTTCAACAAGACCCAGCGCATTATGCCCTTTCAGTTAGAGAATATCTAAATGAAGAATTCCCGAGCAGATGGATAGGGCGGTCTGGTGCAATCTCGTGGCCAGCTCGCTCACCTGATTTAAATCTATCGGATTTTTTTTTAATGGGGAGCCGTGAAAAATGAAGTTTATTTAAAGCCAATTGAAAATTTAGTTGAGCTTTGGGAGAGAATTTCGGAAGCAGTTGAACTCGTCAATAATGGAATATTCGCCGTCTGATATCCCGATCTTTTCAAAGAAGATGTCGTGCATGTATTGCGGCTGAAGGAGGGTAGTTTGAACATCTTTTGTAAATTTATTAAATCTTGCCATAAATCGAAACTGAATTTCTTTGAGAAACACCTTTTTTTTTGGCCCTTCTAAGAGTTAACGTTATACCATTTTAGAATTGATTAGGTTCTCAACGAATGAATGAAAGATGATTGTCTCTTTGAAGACTCAAATGAGTTGGGATCAAACTTAGGCGATAACCAGCAAACTAAACTCGTATTGCATAGCCGTATTCTTTTTATTGGAAGATAAGGAATTCTCATCATTTTATTTTGAACGAGGCGAGAGACTACTCATTGATAATATTGAAATCTGAAAATTTCTAAATTAGATAAGAATCTAACTTTATTGTTGTAATGGTTGTATGTTTTCAGCTGAAATGAAGGATGTAAATCAAAAAAGAGTTAGCAATAAGATTTCATCATTTTTGAATGAGTCTCATATGTGAATACCAATTCACAGAGAACTTGATGCCTTCTAATTCACAACAACTAGATTCTAAGCTGTTAGATGTTCTTGTGTCTTTGTTTCATATAATAATACATGAATATTAATAATAAGTTCATTCACAAAATAATTTGGATGTTCGAAAGTGAAATGAAAAAAACTCAACAGAACATTTATTGCAGGACTCGCTCCATTTCATTCAAACCAGATTCTTAAAGTTATGCCACTTATTAGATACACTAGCATCATTTTTGAGCGCTCGTTCTACTTACATTATATCATTTCGTCACGATGTCTGTATTTTTCGAATTTTGAGCCGAAAACGGTCTCAATCGACTATGTTCGACTCACTGATGACGAATCCGTCGGAAAATTCGAGTCTGTCCGTCCGTCCGGCCGTAAGCACGATAACTGTCGAACGGAACAACCTAGAGACTTTTTGCAAAGAAATTTCAGAACTATGTGATGAGCATTGAGGAACATTTTTCGTGATCTTATTCCCACATAACCTGTATCAATCCGCAAAATCATATAAATATTCCACATTTTTCCCATATAATCACACACTTGTTGGTTTGTTGTTCATCACTCGGGTAGTTCAAACGATTAAAAGTAGATGTCGCCCACTCCGTGATTTTTTCCTATCCAAGAAATGATGAGTGTTATACCTTTTTAAAATCCTTATTAAATGCGCCAACTTTTGAAGTCACTCGCCAAACTGATGTAGTATAATTTTTTTTTCAGTACAGTCAGTTGAGGTAGGGCGAAATATTAATTTCGAATACTTGGTTCGGCAAAAAGTGACATTATCTTCCAAGCTGGAGCAGCCGGCTTAGAATCAAAGGTTACAGGTTACAGAAACACTATTCAGTATAACGAGAAAAAATAAAATTGGAAAAAAAGTAAAGAATTGTAGCAATAGGAGTTCAAAAATCATCACATGGGGTGCATTTTCTCGGAATAAAAAATGCAATTGAAAAATACACGACTTAGATTATTTTAAATATTTTTCTCATGACTATTACGACTAAGCCTTTTATCCGATTCCGGCATTTTGGCATTTCGCCTTCAACTCCAGAAGTCTTCAGAGCACACATAAATATTCAATAAGAAAGACGTTGATGTTACAAGGTAAAGTGTTTTTGATAAGGCGTGTTATTTCCTCATCAAGGTTCGTGAAATTTCAGTATTAAAACTGTTTGTGGGCTCGAAAACGGATAAACATGTCCTCTGAAGACGTTTTCTGCACCTGAAGACGAAAAGTCGGGAATTGCTCCTTTCAGAAGAAATGTTACCATAATTAATACGTCCGAAACTTTCAGCAGCCTCGGCTCCGGCGAGCATCCCACAAAACAACACCCCCACCACGGTGGCGAATCAGAGTCCCGACCTGAGGAGGGTCTGCGACACGTTAGGAATACAATACTCAACCGCGATGTCTCTGTCGTCGGCCTCTCCGAGCCTGATGTCCAACGCGACGCAACGACCAAATATAAGATTGCAGGGTGGGCCTCTCTCGTTGGGGGGCCAGAACATGGGTAACGTGGGTGCCGTGAGAGTGATGAACCCCCAGGTTCAGGTTATTCCGAGTGTGAACGTTAGTCAACCGTTGAGTAGTGATCCCAACTCCAATTCGTCTCAGACGACGTCGTCGCAGTCGACGAGCATGCAGCAGGGGGTCAGTAACGTTATGTTTGGCTTGACGTGTAGCGGAGAGTCGCTTTCGCAGAACTTGGTCAGTCAACTGCCCCCTGGGATACAGGCAGGACAAGTGAGTATCAGAATTTTAACGTTATTTTTTTTTTTATTCTAGCCTAGTTATAGTCTGTTCGAATGTAACTGAGAGCTTGGAAAACAAGTTTGCGCGTAAGTGAGAGCGGCTTCGGAGATTAACTTTCAGTCCAGGGTCGAATCGATGGTAGTTCACACAATCGTGCAGTTTCAACTCGATATTAATCTCCTAATGAAATACACACGAGACCTTTACGTAAAATATATATAGTCCATTTAAGAATTATTGACATCCAAGCAGGCCATGAACGTCCAGTCGAGGCTTTATTCCTGGTTACAAAAAAGTTACTAAATTTCACATAGAAATAAAACATAAATATAACCTAGAAAAGTGTTGAGTATACGAATTATCGAATAATTAAGCCGGAATATTTCGATTGCAGTTCAAACATGGGAATTCAGGTTTAAAAGCTCAAAAATATCGTGGAATGCTTTCATTTGAAATTATCTGAACTTATCGTTCATATAAAAGTCAACCATGGAAAATTGAAGATCATTCGAATAAATATTTATTTTCACTCAGGACCATGCAATATTTATTGGTATTGGAAATCGTGCAAAATTCTAACAATATAACTATAAGAGTACCATTTTATGTCAGGATTCAAGAAGGATAATTAATGGAATTCTAGCAGGTAGCTAGTGGTGCAACAGAAAAAAATTTTTGGATACTTCACAAGCACAGGGCCAAAAGAATGGATTGGAAAAAACGTTATAATGTTTGAAGAAATAAGAGAGAAACAAAAATTAAGAATCTATGTAGTAGATGAAGAATTTTGACATGAAATTTGTACCGAACTATCAATATATCAACCAATTTGTGAATTATTTATTGCTCGGTGTTGAATACTTTAAAAAAGTCAATTTTTATTTTCATTCATTAAAACTGTCCATGAATTATTGAAAATATTATAATTGATGAGCAATTTTACAATTATTCAGTATACTTTTGAATTGGGAACAATATAGCATGTGTATTAGCAAAGGGAATGTGAACAGGGTACCATACAGTATAATAAATAAACTTAAAATATCTATGAATGATACAAGAGCAAAGATAAAAATATCATTGAAAACTTTGTTTCCACGTAGTGTAGTGCTTTGGATGTGTTTATTGAATTAGCTGACATAATCCTATTGGTGGGCATCCTTTTGCAGGCAAGGTTTCAATTTTTCAATAACCCATTTATGAAATAATTCACCATTCATAGTAATCCTTATCATTAATACCACTGTCAAGAATCGGATCACACCCAGGTAAAAATCCATCAATTGTTCCAGCATTCAAAATAGTTCACCTTCTGCCTTTACCCTTGAATATACTCGGCATACCTTTTGGATTATTTCCTAGTGTCCACTGACGAATTTGAATACCGTTTTCGAATATCCAAATTTCATCTAGATAAATGAATTTTACGTTTTGTTCCATATATTCTCGGTATTTATCACAATATCGTACTATTTTTATTATATTTTTCTGTTTATCAGTAAGAATTTTCCTTCGATCAACTTTTTTGTATTTGTATCCAATTTTTTTTATGATATAATATAATGTTGACTTTGATCAATTGAAATCTAGGTGCTCTTTGGCCAGTTCGAAAAGGATATCTAAACTGATATATTATTATTCATTGTTTTTAATTCTAGCAAAAACAAAGTCATTCAATGTCTCTTTGAAGGAATAATCGTATCGGACAGGTTTTCTTCCACTGCTAATTCCAGGCTGTAATAACATGCTAATATTCTACGGACAGGGCTTTGTGAAATCTGAAAATTTAAGAGAAATTGATCAATCAGAATACACTTTGAGTCGGTGAATAACAGTTTACCTGAAACACTAGCGGAAATATATGCCAAATCTTTGAAAAACTCGAAGTAACACCGACAAACTGCCTGGCGTTCTCTTGTTAGGCGCGATGTCCCCTGGTCAATTCCAGCCATTTTAATAGCATAAGACAAAAAATACTCAAATTCAGAGCAAATTTTTATAATTACATATTCACCAATATCTTCGATAAAATCATCAAAGCAAGATTTCTATGGGTAATGTTAGTGTTATTCCTATACCAACCTGAATTCAGCAACCCAAAATATTACTGAATAGTCTATTACCAACTTAAATTCGATTTTTCACAGCCAACCGAGATGTCAAAAATTCTTAAACGGAGTATATTTACACATAACAAGTTAAAGGAATTGTCTGCAATTGTACATATGTCGAAATCAACGTCAATATCACAGAATCAAAAATATTAACGGAAGTATACCTAAAATGGATAAATTAAAATATGTTCAGTCGAAAATCTAACCTGACATGGATGAAATAAAAAAAATTGTTTTATTCTTAATCGAAAATATGACAGAAAAGAAAACATTGATAGAAATAATGATAAGATTGACAAAAACAATACAGAGTCCAAAGTACTATTATTGATGAAAAATTATTCAGAATTAGTTTCTTCAGTGTTAGTTTCTTGGAGATTCACTACCACTCGCTTTAAGGTTGACTCGATTATATTATCGAGCCGCCACATATTTTCTTCAACATTATCTACTACTTACTTTATGCATTTCTGCCATTCCTCAGCCACAATTTATCGTATAGCTCCCAGAAACAAATTGCGAACCTCAGAAATTTTAAATGGGGGAGTTCTGAGCTGCAACTTTTTCTTTAACTTGAGCCCAAATGAGCTTGATAGGATTTAGCTCACAATGATACGGTGGGAGTCTCTACACTGTTTTTCCCGTTTGATTGGCCATTTCATTAATAATTAATTTTTCATATTTGGCTATACATATTTGCTTTCACCAGAGCAAGTAGTTCAGCTTTCAAAAGATTTTGGTCAAAGGGAATATTCTTACTGAACCAGTTTTTGACATCTTCCTTGCGGGTTGAAGAAGAGGGTGTCGATTCCATTTTTCTAGAATGATAACTGGCGTTGTCCATTACGATAACAGCGTTATCATCAAGACTTGGGCAAAATTGTTGAGAACCACTTTTCGAATGATTCCCTGTTCATTTCCTCATGGTAATCTCCAGATTTTTTTGATCCAAAAAACCTTAGTCTGTTCTCTACTAAACCGTCTTCTCCTCCCCCTATATGACAAATAATCAGCCTTTTCCCCTTTCCTCTTGGGTTTTTGAGTCCTGTTGACAGACCTTCTCAAAAAGCTTGTCTACAGGACCTAATGGATTCATTGACCCATATTGTATTTTTAGTATATCCTGCATTTATCCATGTCTCGTCAAGGTAATACATTTTTCTGCCTTGCTTTCTTAATGCTCGGATTTCCTTCAAATAATCTCTCCTCCACACAACTATTTTCTCCCTTATCTATCAATAAACTGTCACGACCACGTTTTCTAAACTTGAATTTTATTTTTTTTCAATAATTTATAAAACGTCGTTCTTTTGAAATTCGGCAGGCTGTCATCATTATTAACAACTTCTAAGACCTTCGAAATTGTAGGAATTTCATTACAAAACAAAACCATGAACTGTTCTCCTAATTAGGTTCATGTCGAAATCATCAATTGAATCGATCATTTTTAACGACTGGGATTTTTTCTTAGGTGGAATCAATATTTGATTTTGTTTATATTCTCTGGGAATTCTGTATATGGAGGAACTACTAACTCCTGAGGATTTTGAAACAATTCCAACCAAGTCTCTTTTTGATATATTTGGATGTTCCTCAAATTCTCCCGATAAATATTTAAGATTAACTGTGTTTCTTGAACAGATAAAGATAAAAACCAATAAGACATCAATTATACGCAAAACAAACGGATTTAGTTTGTCTACATGCTCCCTCTTATATTTGAAAAAACTATAGATACTTGTATACAGATTTTTTTTTATAATATTTTTATCAATGATATCGATTTTTAGGTTACGGCAAATCCAGTTCAAGGAACGAAGGAGTGGCACCAATCCGTGACTCCAGATCTTCGGAATCATTTGGTTCACAAATTAGTGCAGGCCATATTCCCCACTCCCGATCCACAGGCGATGCTCGATAAGAGGATGCATAATTTGGTCGCTTACGCTCGAAAAGTCGAAGGGGACATGTACGAGATGGCCAATTCTAGGTCCGAATATTATCACCTTCTCGCCGAAAAAATTTATAAGATACAGAAAGAGTTGGAAGAGAAGAGGATAAAGAGGAAAGAGCAACAAATGCAGCAACAGCAAGTGCCCAATCAGCAGCAGGTTCAACAGCAGGCCCAACAGCAACAGCAGCAACAACAACAGACAATCAGAGCGGGTCTATCTGGTGTAGTGAACGTGGGTGTAGTACCGATGTCTGTGGGTGAGTTTCATATTTCGTAAACCTGGATAATCGAAATTTCCAAAAATACAGGGTGATTCCAAATTCGACGTGAACCTTGAAGGACGTATAACTTAATTGCTGTCATTTGAGCCATATTTATTGATATCCAAAAATCAACATTTTACGAGGTATTTGAGTTTTTGTGTTTTTTGAAAAATTACTCGCCATACCCCATTTTTCGTCAACTTTTTCTATGTTGAGCAATAATTTTGGATAATTTTCATTAGAGGAGGATATGATATCTATGAAAAAAGCGAAAATATGCTGTGATAGATGTTGAAAAAGAATTCGTATGATTTGAAAGTTCGTATATGAAGAAAAGAATAGTTAGGTTAGGTTAGGCACCACAAGAACGTTCAGGAGAAAGGAGGAGACATTTCTCCATTAAACATGATGAATCTTCCTTCATTATTCCTTTATTACAGGTGTATCTGGTATTCCGTCGGGTATGTCGCAACAGTCGAACCTGAGGAGTTGCTCCCCTAGCCCCGCCAATCGTTTGGGTCAGTTGCCTAACCAACAACAAGGAAACCGCTTACTGTACCCCATTCAACAACAGTCGAATCAAACGCAGCAGCAACAACAACAACAGCAGCAGAACCAACAAAACCAACAACAGAACGTAGTGAGCCTACCCGGTCCAAGTCCAACCTCTTCCAATACCTCAGGCATGGCCGGTATGTCGCCATTCAGCCTTCCGATGTCACAAACTCCGGGTAGCGTTCCCACGCCGAACAACAACCAGTTCCAACAGACGGTCAGCAACGGGCCTTCCAGTTTACCGTTGGCCTCGCCCGTAGGTTCCAACAGCAATTCGCAACAGAACCAGTTCAACGAATCGTTGAAGAACCGACTGGCGCCGTCCCCGTCGCCGATGTCCATGCAGCAACAGCAGCAACAGAGCATGCAGCAATCGAATCAACAACAAAATCAAGTCAATAGTAACAACACAGCTCAAACGATGCAATCCAGGATGGACACGACGCCCGTTCCTACGCCTCATCCCCCGAGCACGGGACCAAAGTCGGTGAACTCTTCGAGGGGGGCCTCTCCCGCCCCCGCAACGCCTATTCAGTCGTCACCGTCAACAGCGGGTGGAATGGGTGAGTCTTATTACTTTTCGTGAATATATTCCAAAAAAAAATCAGGCGATTTTTTCCAATTTTCAGGCAAGGGAATGAGCAGCGCGGAACGAGCCGCCATGAACGCCCCCCGGCAATCTTCGGCGTCTTCGCAACTCGCGGCGATAATGGCCGCCCACGATCGCGACGAGGATTCGCCGTCGCCGTCTGGCGGTCGCGGGGGAAAGCTGGATCAGGTCAAAACCGAGGAAGCGACCATCGAGGTTAAACAGGAGGTGGTCGACGACGCCGACGTCAGCCAGGACGGCGGTAAAAACATGAAGAACGATTATTCGAGCGCCGACTTTAAAACTGAATTCAAGACTGAGACGGGAGATCGAGGAGACGCTTCTGGAGGAGCCGAGGTTAAATTGGAGTGTAAGGTTAAGGAGGAACCTGGGGAATCGTCGGGAGATGTCAAGCCGAATGTGAATGATATCCCTCTGGTACCTATTGCTTCGGCCAACGATGGAAAACCGAAGAAGTGCAGTAAGTTATCTTATTTCGGTTATATAAGCTCCGCCATGTTGCGTCAAAATTTAAATGAAAAAGTACTGGAATATCAGTTTTTTCAACGAAATATTCCAATATAAACTGAATACCTTCGAATTTTTATCTGCAACTTGATTTATAATTGGAATGGTTACTTAATCATTGCCTTTTAGTAGAAAAAAAGTATTCAAATTAAACTCTAAATATCTGAAATAAATGTTCAACGACTGTCATATCCGCTGATCCTTTGGCGGCACTTTTGAATATTGTATGATTGCAATTTGCAAAAGTATAACATCTTGACGGTCACAAACCAAATCAAAATTGAAATGGTATATCAGTTAACCGAAATCTTCATTATTGTCGAAGGAAATGGGATGTTTTTCAGTAAATATTAGATTATTCGGAAGATTAAACTGGTTTTAAAATTCTTTTTTTGAGCGCTCGTACTACTTACACGAGGGCTATATCATTTCATCACGATGTCTGTATTTTTCGAATTTTGAGCCGAAAATGGTCTCAATCGACTATGTTCGACTCACTGATGACGAATCCGTCGCAAAATTCGAGTCTGTCCGTCCGGCCGTCCGTATACACGATAACTCTCGAACGGAATGTCCTAGAAACTTAAAATTTTCAGGGAAGGTTCGAATCTCAAATGCCGAGGTTAAGTTCATTATTGGGCCAAATTCCACCAGGGGTTCCGTAAATATGGCCGCTCGAAATTTTGTTTTCTTGGTTTCTTTGAAACTACAGATTCGATCGAGATGAAATTTTGCAGTCTAATGGAAAATGACGTGTTCAAGCTACATGCAAAATTTTGTTCAGCTCGCATCACCAGAACCATAGAAACCATAGAAAATTGTAACTTTTGAACGGAAACGCCTAGGGACTTGAAATTTTCAGCATAGGTGTAGAATTCGATTGTCGTGATCACTTTCATCTATGAGCAAAATTATACAAGGGGTTCCGTAAATATGGTCGTTTGAAATTTAGTTTTCTTGATAATTTCCAAACTACAGATTCAATCGTGACGAAATTTTGTATACTGATGGAGAATGATATATTCAAGCTACATTTCTCTAGATCGCATGACCAGAACCATAGAAACCATAGAAAATCATAACTTTCGAACGGAAAGGCCTAGGGACTTGAAATTTTCAGGATAGGTGCAGATCTGAAATGTGGCGTTCACGTTCATCAATGAGCAGAATTATACTAGGGGCTCCGTAAATACGGTCGTTTGAAATTTTGTTTTCTCGATAATTTCGAAACTACGGATTCGATCGAGATAAAATTTTGTATTTTAAACGAGAATGACTTATTAAAGCAACATTTTGTCCAGATCGCATGACCAGAACCATAGAAACCATAGAAAATTATAACTTCCGAAGGAAAAGGCCTAGAAACTTGAAATTTTCAGGGTGGGTTTGGATCGCGAATTTCACGGTCACGTTCATCAATGAGCAAAATTAGACTAGGGGTTCCGTAAATATTCTGTTCCTGATAATTTCGAAACTACCGATTTGATTGGAATGAAATTTTGCAACTAGCTGAGGAATAATGTATTCAAACTACGTGCGAAATTTTGTCCAGATCGCATCACCCAGACCATAGATACTGTAAAAAAATTTTGCGAATTATTGAAAAAAAAATTGCTCACCTAAAGCACTGACTTGAAGTCTTGATTATCGCCTTAGTTTGAAAATTTGTTTGACAGCTGTCAAAAATTTCCTCAATTGGTTTCCAAAACTGGAAAATGCGAATCTACCTACAAGGTGCATGTACGAGCGCTCAAAAGCTCCTGCCTTCACGGCAGTGCTTTTCGTAATTTTTTATTGAAAAGTTTGTATTTCAAATATGAATAACAAAAAAAATTTTGAAAGCCCAATATTCAAATTTATCCATTGTTTAATTGACTTTTACAATTATGGCAATTTGAAATATAAATACATCTACGAGTAACTAGAAAAATCTAAAGAAAGCAATATTATAAGGACCTTGAGAAGACCGCACTCAAAATGAGTGTCCAAAGTGAACCTGCAATTGAATTATTTTGTTGATATAGCCTTGAATATAAACCATCAATTTTTCTTCAAACATACCTCATATAAATATGAATTGTTTGTGGGGTCCCATTTATCCCTCCTAGTTTTAATTTGCCACTGCTTCTTCTCTCAGGATCCACAGGGAAGAGTTTCATGAGGAACCCTTTCACAAAAGAATTGCTGCACAACATGGTATTTTGCTTTGTTATTAATATTTCAAATGCAATGTACTGAGATGGAAATAATCAAATAAACCGGTTTATCTTCGAGAAAACCCAGATAACTGCACAAATCACTAAGTAAACAACAAATATTTTGACGCAACATGGCGTGACGGGGACAACCAATCAAAAAGTGGACATCTATTGTCGCCACTACTGTATAAAGTCACTGTATCAATTATCAATTGATTTCTTTCATTTATAGTTTTCCAACCCGATGAGCTGAGGCAGAAACTTATGCCGACGTTGGAGAAACTTTATAGGTTAGACCCAGAAAGTATGCCTTTCCGAGTACCTGTAGATCCACACACATTGGGCATACCAGATTATTTGGAGATCATAAAGAAACCTATGGATTTATCCACGATCAAAAAGAAGTTGGACATGAATCAGTATAATGACCCTTGGGAGTATGTCGATGACGTTTGGCTGATGTTCGATAATGCTTGGTTATATAACAGGAAGACGAGTAGGGTTTACAGATATTGTACCAAGGTAATTTCTGAAATTAATTTTTGAAAACATGGAAAAAAAAAGTTTCTCTTCTTCTAGCTATCGGAGGTGTTTGAATTAGAAATCGATCCTGTTATGCAGTCGATGGGATACTGCTGCGGGAGGAAGTATACCTTCAACCCGCAAGTATTGTGTTGCTTCGGCAAACAACTCTGTACAATACCCAAAGACGCTAAGTACTATTGCTATCAAAATGGGTATGTATTCATTTTTCATATTCAACGATTTGTTTCTTATGATATTTGTTTTTTGCAGCTTGAATGCCTTAGGTTTAGGATCGGATAAATATACGTATTGCCAGAAATGTTTCAACGACATTCAAGGAGATACCGTCACTATCGGTGATGACCCTAGCCAAGCTCAGACGTAAGTAATTCTATAGATGTAGGTTCGACTTAGAATACAGGTGTCACAGAAGTCGACGTCAAGCCTGAATCGTTAACAGAAAAATATTTAAAAAAAACTCGTGTAGTCGGGTATTTTTCAAATTATAGTGCATTTTCTTTTTGTGAAAATGCACTAAATGTGATGGTTTCTGAACTCCTGTTGCTACAAATCTTAACTTTTTTCTGATTTTATTTTTCTTAAGTTATCCTGAACAGTAACCTGTAACCTTTGATTCTAAGCCAACTGTTCCTTGGAAGATAATGTCACTCTTTGCCGAATCGAGGATTTAAAATTAATATTTCGGCCAACTTCAACTGACTCTACTGAAAAAAAATTGTACCACATGAGTTTGGCGAGTGACTTTAAAAGTTAGCGCTTTTAATAAGGATTCTAAAATGATATGACACTCACTACATACATTATTTCTTAGATTGGACAAAAAAAAAGGGTTTTCCTTAAAGAAACCTAGTTTCCAACAATTCCTTTAATAAACTTACTAAAAATGATTCTAGTGTATCCGATGCGTGCCTTAAGATCATAACTTTAAGAAAATGTTGTGGTCAGATGAATCGACATTCAAGAAAGATATTTAGATGAACCTACACAATTTACCCGAGTGTCTCGAAGAAAATCCTAATTTAATGAGAAAAGATAGATCTCAATATCGGTTTAAAATGAACATGTGGACTGGAATTTTGAACAGAAGAGAAATAGGAGTTGCCAGGGGGTTAAATGTTGAAATTTATTTAGATTTTTCACAAAATCATTTACCAAATTGGTAATTTTCAAAGGAAAATACAGTTGTTCTGACGATATCTTTATTTAATAGCAATTACTGTTTCTAGACGTATAAAGTGTTAAAAGAGAAAACATTCCAAAAATCAGAATTTTTCTCGCCCAAAATACAAATCGTGATGACTTTCAGTAACCATAATTATGAGAACAGTTTGATGAACTGGAGTTGAAAACGAAAAACCCTTTTTTTAAGTAAAGGCTATAGAAATATATAAAGATGAACTCAAAAGGACAAAGAGGAGGAAAGTTTTTTCGATGAAACAAGTGAAAACAAGTGATTCAGAATTGAGGTCTTCAATGTAATATGTGATCATATTTCTCAAGAACTCAGAAAAAGAATTGAATGTTACGAAGAAGTAACATAAGCATTCAAATGTTTTTCACAATAGATTAGGAGGAAATTGAAAAGTCAATCGGCATTTTGTGTGAGAAATCGAAGAGCGATATTGATGAAACTGAATAATATTTGAAGAATGAAATTTCCACGAATAATTAAAAAATTTGAATAAAATTAAAACAAACAATTCCTGAAAAATTTGTGGTCGTCCAATATTTCCACTCTTACAAATTCATTTAAGTATACTCATTTCAAATACGTCAGGCGAACGATTCTTTTCGGCCCTCAAAAGAAGAATTGAAACCTATTTGAGGTCTAATCTTAGCCAAGAAAACCTTGATGGATTATCACTTTTGTAAATGAAATATAGCACACTGGAGAAACTAGATTGTGACTCAATAATACGCCAGTTTGCTAATAATGAATCACAAAGAAAAAATTTTTAATTAATTTTGGAAGGTTCTTTTTTGAGCGCTCGTACTACTAACACGAGGGCTATATCATTTCGTCACGATGTCTGTATTTTTCGAATTTTGAGCCGAAAATGGTCTCAATCGACTCACTGATGACGAATCCGTCGGAAAATCCTAGTCTGTCCGGCCGTCCGTAAGCACGATAACTCTCGAACGGATCAACCTAGAGACTTGAAATTTTCAGTGTAGATTCAGATCCCAAATGCCTCGGTTAAGTTCGTTAATGGGCAGAATTCCACCAGGGGTTCCGTAAATATGGCCGTTCAAAATTTTGTTCTCCTGATTACTTCGGAACTACAGATTCGATCGAGATGAAACTTGTCACTCAAATGGAGAATGAGGTGTTCAAGCTACACGTGAAATTTTGTCCAGATCGCATGACCAGAACCATAGAAACCATAGAAAATTGTAACTTTTGAACGGAAACGCCTAGGGACTTGAAATTTTCAGGATAGGTGAGGTTCTGGAATGTCGTGATGACGTTCATCTATGAGCGAAATTATACAAGGGGTTCCGTAAATATGGTCGTTTGAAATTTAGTTTTCTTGATAAATTCAAAACTACAGATTCGATCGTGACGAAATTTTGTATACTAATGGAGAATGATATATTCAAGCTACATTTCTCCAGATTACATGACCAGAACCATAGAAACCATAGAAAATCATAACTTTCGAACGGAAAGGCCTAAGGACTTAACATTTTCAGGATAGGTGTGGATCTGAAATATCGCGTTCACGTTCATCAATGAGCAGAATTATACTAGGGGTTCCGTAAATACGGTCGTTTGAAAGTTTGTTTTCTCGATAATTTCGAAACTACGGATTCGATCGAGGTGAAATTTTGTATTTTAATCGAGAATGATATATTAAAGCAATAATTTGTTCAGATCGCATGACCAGAACCATAGAAAATTGTAACTTTCGAACGGAAAGGCCTAGGAACTTGAAATTTTCAGGGTGGGTTTGGATCGCGAATATCGCGGCCACGTTCATCAATGAGCAAAATTAGGCTAGGGGTTCCGTAAATATGACCGTTCAAAATATTTTTTTCGTGATAGTTCCGAAACTACTGATCCGATTGGAATGAAATTTTGCACCTAGCTGAGGAATAATGTTTTCAAACTACGTGCAAAATTTTGTCCAGATCGCATCACCAAGACTATAGATACCGCAGAAAATTCTAGCGAATTATCGAAATAAAATTGATCAGCTGAAGCACTGACATGAAGCCTGGAGTTTCGCCTAAGTTTCAGAATTTTTTTGACAGCTGTCGAAAATTCTTTCAATTGATTTTCAAAACTGGAAAAGCGAATCCACCTACAAGGTGCATGTACGAGCGCTCAAAAGCTCCTGCCTTAACGGCAGTGCTTTTCGTAATTTTTTTTAGAAATAATGTAGTGATTGTTATACCATTTTAGAATCCTTATTAAAAGCGCTAACTTTTGAAGTCACTCGCCAAACTTATGTACAAGAAGCACTATTCAGGATAACAGAAAAAATGAAATTTGAAAAAAGTAAACATTTGTAGCAATAGGAGTTCAAAAATCATCACATAATGTGCATTTTCTCGAATAAAAGAAATATAATATAATTTGAAAAATACACGACTTAGATTTTTTTAAATATTTTTCCGATGACTTTTACGACTTAGCCAGTTACCCGATTCGATTAATTCTAACGCACGTGTTTCTTCCGTACGCAGTGCCATAAAAAAAGACCAATTCAAAGAAATGAAGAACGACCACTTGGAGATGGAAGCCTTCGTCCATTGTACAGACTGCGGACGGAAGCTGCACCAGATCTGCGTGTTGCACAACGAGAACATATGGCCCCAAGGCTACACGTGCGAAGAGTGCCTGAAGAAGAAGGGACAGAAACGCAAAGACAACAAATTCAACGCCAAAAAGCTCCAGACCACCAAACTGGGCGTCTACATCGAGACGCGGGTGAACAACTACCTGAAGAAGAAGGAGGCCGGCGCCGGCGAGGTCCACATCCGGGTGGTGTCGAGCTCGGACAAGATGGTGGAAGTGAAACCGGGCATGAGGAATCGGTTCGTCGAGAACGGCGAGCTGCACGGCGAGTTCCCGTACCGCGCGAAGGCGCTGTTCGCCTTCGAGGAGGTCGACGGGGTGGACGTCTGCTTCTTCGGCATGCACGTGCAAGAGTACGGTTCGGAGTGTCCCCATCCGAACACCCGACGCGTCTACATCGCCTACCTGGACTCTGTGCATTTTTTCAAACCGCGACAGTTCAGGACCGCGGTCTATCACGAGATCCTGCTAGGCTACATGGACTATGTGAAACAGTTGGGTTACACGATGGCGCACATATGGGCGTGTCCGCCGTCGGAGGGCGACGATTACATATTTCACTGTCATCCGCCGGATCAGAAAATACCCAAGCCCAAGAGATTGCAAGACTGGTACAAGAAGATGCTCGACAAGGGGATCATTGAACGAATTGTTTTTGATTACAAGGTAATTCGATTTTTCTTATAACTTTATTTGGGCTCGATTTTGGGTAAAGATGTAGGATATGGTTACCACTGGGATTTGAATAAAATTTTTACAGGCGCTGAAATATGCGATGAAATGAATGAAAAACATCAAAAACAACCGCGGAAATATTCTTTTCTTATTTTTTTTTTCGTTAAGAAATGTCACTCCTAAGACATTTTTAGTACGGATTGTTTCACATATTTTTATCATCCAAAAGCACTGTATTGTATAGATTTCACTTTAACCACACAAAAGAAACAATTTTCAAGCTGAAAACACTTGAAAAGCATGAAATTCAACATTAACGTCTTATTTCTTTAATTCAGTTGTCTGTTGTTCAAAAGTTCAGGCTACATGAGATTTGTTATAATTTTTAGTAATAGATGATGAAAGATTCAATCGCATCAAATGTGATGCTACATTTCATTGTACGTATTCCTAAAAAATGATGAAGACGAAAGGGGAGGTTTAGAAAAATATAGTGCCCCTTTAAAAGAAATAGAAAATGAAGGAAAACATAAGGAAGATGAAGAAGTCGAATTACAAGCGACTTGAGAGATTGGCCCCAAAGATGAAAATCCCTTCCAACAATTTTTGGTTAAAAGAAAGGATAAACGAAAACCGGAAAGAAATTTGAGAAAATAATAAAATTGATATGAATGATCCCTATTTTGCAGAAGAATTCAATGAACCAGAATTCCTAAAAAAAAAGGACAAGAACAAAAGTTCAAAATTAGCGAAAGTTATGGAGAAAAAGCTAACGAAAGAGAAGCTTGAAAACTTGAAAAGAAAAACTAAAGAAATGATGAAAAATGAATAACATTACGGATTTTTCTCATTTGATTTTCAGGTTTTACCCCCAGTTGCAACTGATGAACTAAAAATTCAAGTTCAGTCATTATGTACCATGTTTTTCAATAAAAAAAAGTGTCAAAATTAAAACAATATAGAAAATGAAGAAAAACATAAGGAAGATGGAAAAGTCGAATTAGAAGCGACGTGGGAGATTGGCCCCGGGGACAAATCAAAAGTTGGTGAACAAAAGAAATCTGGAAACACAAGAAAATACAAAAAATCTCGAAGATTCCGAAATACCTACTGATATTGATACGAATGATCCCTATTTTGCAGAAGAATTCAATAAACCAGAATTCAGCAAAAAAAAAAGACAAGAAACAAAAGTTCAAAATCAGCGAAAGTTATTAGGAAGAAGGCAATGAAAGAGAAGCTGAACTTCAAGTACTCTTGGACGATACGGATGACAAAAATACAAGAAAAGGAAGATATAAATAAAAAGTCTAAGAAAAATCAGAAAAAATTTAAGAAGAAACATGGAGAATCTGAAGCAATGGAAATTGATGGATTTAAAATTCATGTTAATGACCCTAGATTCTCTGCTGTATTTTCAAATTACTTCTACAGTATAAACCTTTCAAATCCACACTAAAAAAAAAACAGAAAGAATGGAAACATAGATAAAAAAAATTACGAAAAGCACTGCCGTGAAGGCAGGAGCTTTTGAGCGCTCGTACATGCACCTTGTAGGTAGATTCGCATTTTCTAGTTTTAGAAATCAATTGAAGGAATTTTTGACAGCTGTCAAAAAAATTCTGAAACTTAGGCGAAACTCCAGACTTCATGTCAGTGCTTCAGGTGATCAATTTTTTTTCGATAATTCGCTAAAATTTTCTACGGTATCTATGGTCTTGGTGATGCGATCTGGACAAAATTTTGCACGTAGTTTGAATACATAATTCTTCAGCTAGGTGCATAATTTCATTCCAATCCGATCAGTAGTTTCGAAACTATCAGGAAAAAAATATTTTGAACGGCCATATTTACGGAACCCCTAGTCTTATTTTGCTCATTGATGAACGTGACCGCGATATTCGCGATCCAAACCCACCCTGAAAATTTCAAGTTCCTTGGCCTTTCCGTTCAAAAGTTAAAATTTTTTATGGTTTCTATGGTTCTGGTAATGCGATATGGACAAAATATTGCTTCAATATATCATTCTCGATTAAAATACAAAATTTTATCTCGATCGAATCCGTAGTTTCGAATTTATCTAGAAAACAAAATTTCAAACGACCGTATTTACGGAACCCCTTGTATAATGTTGCTCATAGATGAACGTGATCACGACATTCGAGATCCACACCTATCCTGAAAATTTCAAGTCCCTAGGCGTTTCCGTTCAAAAGTTACAATTTTCTATGTTTTCTATGGTTCTGTTCATGCGATCTGGACAAAATTTCACATGTAGCTTGAACACCTCATTTTCCATTTGATTGCAAAATTTCATCTCGATCAAATCTTTAGTTTTCAAGTAATCAGGGAAACAAAACTTTGAACGGCCATATTTACGGAACCCCTGGTGGAATTTGGCCCATTAACGAACTCAACCGAGGCATTCGGGAACTAAACCGACACTAAAAATTTCAAGTCTCTAGGTTGTTCCGTTCGCGAGTTATCGTGCTTACGGACGGCCGGACGGACAGACTCGAATTTTCCGACGGATTCGTCATCAGTGAGTCGAACATAATCGATTGACACCATTTTCGGCTCAAAATTCGAAAAATACAGACATCGTGACGAAATGATATAGCCCTCGTGTAAGTAGTACGAGCGCTCAAAAAAAGTTGAAGAGAAGTGCAGAAAAATATGATGACGTTGTCACTAAAAAAACTGAAGGGGAAGATAGAAGGAAAATGAAAGCTGAATTTAGGTATTTTAGATGAAAAGTAGAACGAAAAAAATTATCAATAAATAATATTGATATTTATTTTATTTTCATGTTTTTGAAAATCATATTTATTTAATATAACCAACCAGCCCAAATATTTCTTCAAAAGTTAATGAAAGTTGTTGTCATCCACTCATTTTTCCAGAATATCTTCACTGAAAACTCATAAAAAATATAAAAGAATATTTTGATACCTTATCAGCACCTTTCGATCAAACGTGAATATTCACAGATCTGTAATCGTATCTAAACAGTCGTAGACAATTTATGAAAATCTTTTATTATACATTGAGATTTTCGAATTATCTGTGGGATTGTCCAAATTTTTCATGATGTGCATTTGATCTGTCTATAACACTAATAATGATTTGTCGATTTTCAGGATATACTTAAACAAGCAATGGAGGAAAATTTAAGATCAGCAGCCGACCTTCCGTATTTTGAAGGCGATTTCTGGCCTAACGTCCTCGAGGAAAGTATAAAGGAATTGAATCAAGAAGAGGAGGAGAAGAGGAAACAAGCAGAAGCTGCTGAGGCTGCTGCAAATGCAGTAAGTTCAACTCAATTTTCGATCTGGAATTTGTGAAAGAAATTTTCCAATTGTAGAATTTGTATTTCAATTCGATGAAATTACTTTCAGATATTTTCATTATCGGAAGATAGTGAGACTGGACCTGATGGCAAAAAAAAAGGTCAGAAGAAGGCCAAAAAGAGCAATAAATCCAAAGCAAATCAAAGAAAAAATAGTAGTAAGAAATCGAATACTCCACAGACGGGAAACGATCTGTCCGCTAAAATTTTCGCAACAATGGAAAAACACAAAGAAGTGTTCTTTGTCATTAGGCTTCATTCAGTACAATCCGCTGCTAGTTTATCGGTAAGTTCATCTTAATCAATTTGATCCTTATAATAATCCTATCGTTATCATTTGGGAGTACCTACTAATAAAATCGTTTATTTTCAGAAAATTCAAGATCCTGATCCGTTCATTCAATGCGATCTCATGGATGGTAGAGATGCCTTCCTCACTTTGGCCAGAGAGAAACATTACGAATTCTCGTCGTTGCGGAGAGCCAAATATAGTACTATGTCGATGCTTTACGAATTACATAACCAAAGTCAAGACAAATTCGTGTACACATGTAACAATTGCAAGGTGAGAAAAGGGAAAATTTTAATTTTCCTGATCATCATTTCTACTGGATTTTTTCCATTTTCAGGCTCACGTGGAGACCAGATACCATTGCAAAGTCTGCGACGACTTCGATCTCTGCCTTCAGTGTTACGACAAGGATGGCCATCCTCACAAGATGGAGAAGCTTGGATTCGACCTGGACGATGGCTCATCACCAAGCGATTCCAAACTCGCGAATCCCAACGAAGCGAGAAAACTGTCTATACAGAGGTGCATTCATTCCTTGGTGCATGCTTGTCAATGTAGAGACGCCAACTGTCGCTTGACGAGCTGTCTCAAGATGAAGAGAGTCGTGACCCATACGAAGGTAAGATTTACGATACATTTTTGAGATGAATTGTGACTCGGTTGTGAGGATATTCAGTAATTCCAGGTTTAAATTGCACCTCGATTTGTACTGAAGAAACCGAAGTAATTTGATGGAAAATTCTCTTCCTATCCATATTCTCTTCTTTCCTAAAGTGTTATTCATAGGCGCTTATGGTTCCTTTTCTGATCATGCATTGGCTTCCTCATTTCCCCTAGTTCCTTAGTGCTTAGGATTCCAGATCAAGAAGGCTGGTTTTTCAGAACATATTCTTCAATTCAATCCAATTAAGTGGGATTCAATAAAGGAGAATTTTTCTTGTATTGCAACTTGAGAAATCCTGTGTTGAACAGTTTTCCTAAATTCAGTCTCTCGTTTTTCGTCTTCAAAGCGTAAGCACTGATTTTTCTAGATGTTTCGAGGACGGCGCTCTCTAAGAATAACAGCGAAGAGTGATAAATACTCAGTTGAAAAGTTTTATTATAAAACGAATAACCTGAGACCTATTTCTTATCAGTATCACTACTTGATGAACTACTGCTAGTGTTTTTGTTCTTATTTTTGCTAGGAATTTTATGATTGAATGGTTTGCCAACCTCGTCCAAACAATTTTTAACCCTAAGAACAGCTGTTCTATTCATGTGATCGACACTAACATCTTTCAGAGCTCTTTCAAAGGCCTCAACGACATTTGTGGCTGGACCTTTTGAATATTTAATATCTATCAAACAGCTATATACATTTCCTAGTGCACCCTCTGTTATGTTACTCGTCTTGAGGTGCTCAATTAAATTTTCGATTATCTCCTCATTTTGGGTATTTCGAGCAACTTGAACAACTCTTTGGAACATAATTCTTGAAGATCCTAGTAAATGGCTATTCCATAATTCTTTAGCTTTTCAAATTCAAAATATTATATAATAATTAGAAAACATGGGAATATCAAGATAAAATTCATTGTAGGAAAGAAGAAAGATCTGACACAAAAAGAAACATGGAGAATTTTTCAATATCATAACCTTGAATGACAAATTTGGCGAGAATAAATAAATAAACAGCATAAGCTTTATGCTGAAAAAAAATGTAGCTATTTTGAAAAAACTTATGATTTCTGTTACTCACATTTGTCCAATAATTCAGGATGTTGTTCTAGAATACCATAAGCTCCTCCTCGTGGAAACTTTTCACTTAATTTCTTAAATTCTTCTTCTGTGTTAGCACCGTCTATTTCTTTTTCCAAATTTTCAACATAATCAGCAGCCCCACCACTAACGACAGTTGCGTGACATAAGCGATTATCGTAAGATATGATTTTCTTCATGTCCATATTGATTCTTTCTCCAATAGTTTGAATTTCCTCGACTTTACCTGCTAAAGCTAGCCTATTCATGGCAAATTTGAAAGCCCTGCTGATGGGAATAGAATTCTTGGTTATTAATTCCATCATAAGGGTATACGCTTTTTTCAATTCGTCATTTTGAACAAGCTTTTCTAATAGTTCCGATGATTCCAAATTATTCCAAACATTATTCACATTTTTTCTGTACTCGTAAGCCTCCAGGTATCTATCAGATTTCAAAAAATTTCTGTAGATTGGCAAGGGAGTTTTTCTCAGAATATCCTCACTTTTAACAACATTCTTTGCTTCTGGAATGATAAATGGTACCTCTAGACCTTTTTTTTTTGCATATATTCAGAAAGAGTGATGAGGAATGTATCGGAAGGTGGTAAATTTTCTTCTTGCATCTGGGTCCATAGTCCGTAAGCTTTTTCTGAGTCATCTTCTTTGACATAACGCAATAGTAACTGATAGTAAATTTCAGATCTATCGATATGCTTCAGGTCTTTGTGGCATCCTTCAAGTGTTCTAGAGGCTTAACCATACCTTCTTGTCTATATCGTTCACAAGCTGTATTCAATCTATGAGGTCTGTTCTGCAAACCAGGTGTTTCCAATATTCTTCTAGCCTGTCTGATCCGTCCACATTCTATGAATGAGAATACTAAATCGTACAAACTGTTGATTTCCCCATGAACTATGGTACTCAAATCTGTTAATTTCTGGAGCTTTTCGGCATCTTCCGCTTGAATTAACCTGCAGGCTAACTCATTTTTCCAAGGTGTTGCTTTGTATACACTAACGATCTCTTTGAACTTAGCAAGTGCTTTATCTAGATCATTGTTGACTAGATGAACTTTTATCAGTGGGCCCAGTAAGACGTTATTCACAGCGACATATTCCTTTGATACTAAAAGGTTGAATAATCTATCTAAATCTTCAACGCGACCCTTCTCTGCTAAAGAATTCATAAACCGCCAAGCCAAGGATATGTAAACGAAATTTTTCTCTTCTTCACCCGAAGCACGATCCCTTGAAGTTTCATCCAAAAATTTCATAGCATCTTCAAACCTTTCATTTTTATGAAGAAGATTAGCATAACGAAGAATTTTTGTATCGCTCAGACTAAGGATATCTTTTTCCGATTCTCTGAGCTTTTCTATATCGTGTTCTGCTTTCTCTAAGTTTTCATGATGAGCATAAAGGTCGACCAGTTGTGCGTATATGCCAGGAGTGAAGAAGAAATCACGAGTTTTCTTCATATCTTCCAACAAGGCTTCGGTCTTTTACAATTCTCTGGAACGATAATAAAGAGAGAATAATTGTCTTTTTAATCCTCTCACATCGAGGTTTTTGGAAGAGCAATTCTCAATGAGTTTCTCTAATTGCGGGATATTCATTTGATGAGATGGGGTGTATATGGGAGGTTTTCGAGATAAAGAAACTGGAATCAGCTCTCCTGAAGTCAACTTTGCTAATAAGGATGAAATCTGGTCGTTCACCTTATCTCCCAACGATTCTTGAATTTTTTCAGTGGCATTTGTTGAAATACTCAAACCTTGTTCTTTTAATCTAATCAGGACAATTTTTTTTTTGCATATATCTAGAAAGAGTGATGAGGAATGAATCGGAAGGTCTCCAGGAATCATGTTACATTTTTGTTCATGTTTTATTTGTTTTCCCTTTTTTTGCGTGCTTGCTTTCATGAACAATAGTTTCACCATTTCTCCCAAATATCTGTAATTTTCTAATTTTGAGCCGAGTATTGTCTCAAACGATTCGGCTGGACTCGCAGATGAAGGATTTGTGGTCAAATTCAATTTTTCCATTTGGTCTTCTGTTCTAACAAATTTTTACCCATTTCAGATGTGCAAGAGAAAAACGAACGGCGGTTGTCCCATCTGCAAACAGCTCATCGCGCTGTGTTGCTACCACGCCAAGCATTGTACGGAGACCAAATGCCCGGTGCCTTTCTGTTCGAACATAAAACACAAGCTCAAGCAGCAACAGCTGCAGCAGCGTCTTCAGCAGGCGCAACTTCTGAGACGACGGATGGCCGTGATGAACACCCGGACGATGCCTCAGGGCGCGGCCGCGGCCCTTCCCGGCACCAACAACGTCGGCATGAGTCCTGGCGGCGTGCAGTCCGTCGTTCCGGGCGCCGTCAGTCCGGCCAACAGCATGATGGGTCTGGGCAACGCCGGTCTTGGATTGCAGGCGCCCCACCAACCGGGCGTCGGTCTGAAGCCGGGAACGCAGACGCCGCCCGCCAACGTGATGCAGGTGGTCAAGCAGGTGCAAGAGGAGGCGGCCAGGCAGCAGGCGCCGCACGTTGGCTTCGGTAAGGTGAATCCTGGAGGTGGAATGCAGGGGCAGAACATGCCCCCTCCGCAGATTCGATCTCTGGGACACGTCGGACCGGCGCAAGGTAAGTTGGACCATATTGTTTTCATGAGCCACTCTGAACATTACTGTCGTATATACATTTCTACCTGATTTTTCCACTCCATCGTTAATATAACTGAATATGCAAATAAGCTAATGCGTATAATCCGGTCTTCAATAATGATCATGAAAAATATATAAAAATATTATTATTATTATTATCAGGATGGCATTTGCTTTTATTTCCGAATTGTTTCATTACTAAATCTCAAATTATCTCTGTGAATTGATAAATTCGAGAGCCTTGAAAAAGGAACAGTGTTGTTCTAACGTTGACAGAAAGGAATTTGTGCAGGAGAATTATACATTCCGATTCCTGACGTTTTTTTTATCATTATTAATGAAAAATTATCTTTATCTACCTTATGGAATGATAAATGGTATTTTTAGATCTTTTTTCTGCATATATTCAGAAAGAATTGGCACCATTCATTTCTTTTTCCAAATTTTCAACATACAGACAGTAGCATGACATAAGCGATTATCGTAAGATATGATTTTCTTCATGTCCATATTGATTCGTTCTCTAATAGTTTGAATTTCATCGACTTCATCTGCTAAAGCTAGCCTACTCATGGCAAATTTGAAAACCCTGCTGATGGGAATAGAATTCTTGTTTATTGATTCAATCATAAGGGTATAAGCTTTTTCCAATTCATCATTTTGAACAAGCTTTTCTAATAGTTCCGATGATAAAAAATTATTCCAAACATTATTCACATTTTTTCTGTACTCGTAAGCCTCCAGGTATCTATCAGTTTTCAAAACACTTCTGAAAATTTGCAAAGAAGTTTTTTTCAGAATAGCATCACTTTTAACAATTTTCTTTGCTTCTGGAATGATAAATGGTACCTCTAGACCTTTTTTTTGCATATATTCTGAAAGAGTGATGAGGAATGTATTAGAAGGTGGTGAATTTTCTTCTTGCATCTGGGTCCATAGTCCGTAAGCTTTTTCTGAGTCATCTTCTTTGACATAACTTAATAGTAACTGATAGTAAATTTCAGATCTATCGATATGCTTCAGGTCTTTTGTGGCATCCTCCAAGTGTTCTAGAGGCTTAACCATACCTTCTTGTCTATATCGTATCATTTTTCCAAGGTGTTGCTTTGTATACACTAACGATCCCTTCGAACTTAGCAAGTGCTTTATCTAGGTCATTGTTGACTAGATGAACTTTTATCAGTGGGCCCAGTAAGATGTTATTCACAGCGACATATTCCTTTGATACTAAAAGGTTGAATAATCTATCTAAATCTTCAACGCGACCCTTCTCTGCTAAAGAATTCATAAATCGCCAAGCCAAGGATATGTAAACGAAATTTTTCTCTTCTTCACCCGAAGCACGATCCCTTGAAGTTTCATCCAAAAATTTCATAGCATCTTCAAACCTTTCATTTTTATGAAGGAGATACGCATAACGAAGAATTTTTGTATCGCTCAGACTAAGGATATCTTTTTCAGATTCTCTAAGCTTTTCCATATCGTGTTCTGCTTTCTCTAAGTTTTCATGATGAGCATAAAGGTCGACCAGTTGTGCGTATATGCCGGGAGTGAAGAAGAAATCACGAGTTTTCTTCATATCTTCCAACAAGGCTTCGGTCTTTTCCAATTCTCTGGAACGATAATAAAGAGAGAATAATTGTCTTTTTAATCCTCTCACATCTAGGTTTTTGGAAGAGCAATTCTCAATGAGTTTCTCTAATTGCGGGATATTCATTTGATTAGATGGGGTGTAAATGGGAGGTTTTCGAGATAAAGAAACTGGAATCAGCTCTCCCGAAGTCAACGTTGCTAATAAGGATGAAATCTGGTCGTTCACCTTATCTCCCAACGATTCTTGAATTTTTTCAGCGGCATTTGTTGAAATACTCAAACCTTGTTCTTTGAATTTCATCAGGACATTTTTTATGACAAGTGAAAAATTGCTTTTGCTAAACATGAAATCTGTGATTAGATTACCCACGGTTTCTGGTTTACTTTGGAGTTCCATACTTTTGCACTTCACCACATTTGGATAGAAGGATCTTCTATATCTATACAGGACGTGCAAAAAGTTCAGAACTATAATAAGCGGCTATTCGTGTAGTGAGCCAAAAGACATCTTCAATTTTATCTTGTTTCAATAAAGAAATATATATTTGGGGCACTATTTCCTTTTGATATATCAGCCTCCGCCAGAATTTTGATAATATCGCTAAATCTTCCCTTTAGATCGCCAAGCGGCCATTCTAAATATTAACCTAATTTTTTCACCCCTAAGAAATCACCCCCATTTTATGAATTACACAATTTCACCTTGATTTTTCATCTTTCAGGTGGAAATTTATTATCGATGGATCAGTGGCAACGCTATCCTGGTGGGGTGGGTCAGGGTATCAGACAACAAGGACCTCAAATCATGCAAACGCAGAACACAATCGGGCAACAAGCAATGCAAGGACAGCAAGCCGGTGTTAGACCTACTGGTGCTGGCCCGCAAAATCCAAACGCCATGATGCAGAAACAAGCGTTGCAACAGTTGATGCTGACACTTCGATCCCCGCAATCCAACGAACAGCAGGCCCAGATTCTTCAAATACTCAAATCCAATCCGCCTTTGATGGCTGCTTTTATAAAGCAAAGACAGCAGGTAACTTTTGTTTATATTTATTTATATATGTATATCCACTGATTTGAAATATGTTAGATTAAAAGAATATAATATGAATTTCTCTTACAGCAAGCTCAATTGCAGCAACAGGCCGGTGGTGCAGTTGGTGGAGCCGCCCCCCAACAACTTCAACACATACTCAGTCAACAAAATCCTGCTGCTCAACAGCATCAGAACAGGTTGCAGTTGCAAGGTGGAATGTTGAATCAAGGTCCGAATCCTAATTTGAATCAAGGACCTCAAGGTCAATCACTACCAAGCCAGCAGCATTGGCTGAAACATCAACAGATGCTTGCGATGCAGCAAAGAACGCAGCAGCAGCAGCAGCAACATCAGGGTCAACAGCTGCAACAAACTTTCCAACAGCCGAGTGCACCGCCTTCGTATCAGCAACGACTTCCAGCCATAAGGCAACCACACATGGGATACAACAATTCCTTCTCGGATCAGTCGTATTCCCCCATGCAAGGGTTGAAACCCACTCCGCCCCCTGTACAAAGTCCCCAAGGTGTGATGGGTCCCCCTCCTATATCGTCCCTTCAACAGCAGCAACAGCAGCTGATGCAGAGCGTGCGGAGTCCGCCACCTATTCGGAGTCCGACTCCTAGCCCTTCATCCAGACCGATGCCTAGTCCAAGGAATCAAGCAATGCCTAGTCCTCGAGGGCCACAGCAATCCCCGCACGATTTAGCTGCTTCCGAAATGCTTCTAGGCCAGAACCACTCAGGCAGCGGTCTGCATCCGCACCCTTCGCCGGTCGGTTCTAGTCAAGAAGTGGGTGATTCCAACACCATGACGCCTCAGGATCAATTAAGCAAATTTGTGGAACAGCTTTAGTGGTGAGTTATGGCTCAGGCGAAATAATCCTGAGAAGAATCATTAGTGAGAAAAAATTGCATTAGATGGTCCCACTGCGGAAGTGTGTGGGTAAGGAACAAATGCATTTTGACTTTGTTGAGAAGAAACGATGACTGAATTGGACATGAACAGAGCAGCCGCTGTATAGCTTCGCCTAAGTTGAGGAACCTTTTTTTAATGACAAGAAAACAAAGTGTAACTGTACATAGATTATGTAGAATATGAAAGACTGGAGAAATTTTTATTATCAAAGTGTAAATATGTTTAATAATAGCACATTTGTATATTATATACATACATTATAAATACCTTATACATAATTATGAAAATATAAAATTAGCGATATGTTTACCTAATTAAGGTTATGAAAGATACCCAAAAGTATTGGCTTTTTGAGGCTGTGCTCTTAACTTAATGGATTGTTACCTACTCAAGGGAGGCGGATGACGAGAGGGTTGAGCTATGCGCGTGCTGCTGTTGACTTTGAATTGTTTTTTTTTACACATCAACTCTGTATGCTGCCGCGAAGGTGACCACGGTTAGTGTATAGCTATTTTTACCGAGAGACTGTTGGTGTCGTGTCGGTAGCTATTGTGATGGGGCCGAATGGTTCCCGTTTGTTTTTATATATAATATATATATTTATAATTTATATATCGTCTTGTTTTCGTGTGTTTTACATTCCACGCCAGTGTGGAGTGGTGCTGGCACCCTGACAATCTTGACCCTGCCAGTGCAATACTTACACTACACTCCCTCCTAATTTATTATCGATCATGATTCGTGTAGATTAACTAGTGTTAAGTATTATATAAAAAAGAGAAATAAACATAATTCAACAAATACATTACCTTCTCTCTTCATTATAGATAAAATTTTTATTAATAAGAGTTTTATTTTGTTTTTCTTTAATTTTTTTGACCTTGTAAAGCAGTCCGAATTGAGTTCAAATCATCGAAGCTAAATTATTTGTATTTAAATTTATTGATAAATTCAATTGATGATGTTGATTTCAAAAGTCAACTTAAGGAGTAATGAATATTTGATGAATAAAAATTATTCTTTATTATAATAGATTTTCTTTTTTTACCCAGTTTATACCTAATGAGTAAAACACTAATCTGAAGCAACATCTCGCACATGTCATGTGCCCACTTACACCTCAATAATTATTCGTTAATATCGCTTGAAATGCCTCCGTCTTCTAAGCAGACTTATCCTCACGAAACTTCAGTTATACAAGACGATTCCTAAGTTTATCATTTTCAACTGTCGAGAATTGATATCAAAAAGGAACATACTTAAAAAAATTGAGAAGATCACTTTGCAGAATTTTGCTCATTTGCGCTATCTTTGGACCAATTATAAAACTATTGGTAAGCACGTGGTGCCATCTAAGCAGAAGTTCCTGGACTATAAGTTAGTTCGGCATACCGTGCCCTAGATGGCACTGTATAGATATTCTTCAGTTAAATCATAGAGTATAAAACTACTTGAGGTACAATGTAGTTCTACGATTTGAAGCCAAAATTTCTTATATCGGATTGATTTGGCCGATACTTGATGAAAATCCATATCAACTATTCACAATTAGTGAAAATCGTAGACTGAGTTAATTATTCAATACTAAGAATTTTTGTTGTATTGCAACTTGTTGAATAGTTTTTCTGAATCAGTCTCTCGATATTTCCACTGCAAAGCATTAGCACTCATTTCTCTAGATGTTTAGGAGAGCCCTCTCTAAGGATAACAGCGAAGAGTGATAAATACTTAGTTGAAAAGTTTTATTATAAAACAGATAATTACATTAATACGTCTCTAAAACCTATTTCTTATTAGTATCAGTACTACTTGATGAACTACTGCTAGTGTTTTGGTTCTTATTTTTGCTAGGAATTTTATGATTGAATGGTTTGCCAACCTCGTCAAAACAATTTTTAACCCTAAGAACAGCTGTTCTATTCATGTGATCGACACTAACATCTTTCAGAGCTCTTTCAAAGGCCTCAACGACATTTGTGGCTGGACCTTTTGAATATTTAATATCTATCAAACAGCTATATACATTTCCTAGTGCACCCTCTGTTATGTTACTCGTCTTGAGGTGCTCAATTAAATTTTCGATTATCTCCTCATTTTGGGTATTTCGAGCAACTTGAACAACTCTTTGGAACATTATTCTTGAAGATCCTAGCAAATGGCTATTCCATAATTCTTTAGCTTTTTCATAGTTTCCTTTGGTGAAGTAATGAGTCCAGAGAATGTTAATAGGGGCTAAAATTCCTTTCTCAGCATATTTTTTTGTCACAGCTTCATCTGGAATGAAAAAAATTCAAAATATTGTATAATAATCAAAAAACATGGGGATATCAAGATAAAATTCATTGTAGGAAAGAAGAAAGATCTGACGCAAAAAGAAACATGGAGAATTTTTCAATATCATAACCTCGAATGACAAATTTGGCGAGAATAAATAAATAAACAGCATAAGCTTTATGCTGAAAAAAAAATGTAGCTATTTTGAAAAAACTTATGATTTCTGTTACTCACATTTGTCCAATAATTCAGGATGTTGTTCTAGAATACCATAAGCTCCTCCTCGTGGAAACTTCTCACTTAATTTTTTCAATTCTTCTTCTGTGTTAGCACCGTCTATTTCTTTTTCCAAATTTTCAACATAATCAGCAGCCCCACCACTAACGACAGTTGCGTGACATAAGCGATTATCGTAAGATATGATTTTCTTCATGTCCATATTGATTCTTTCTCCAATAGTTTGAATTTCCTCGACTTTACCTGCTAAAGCTAGCCTATTCATGGCAAATTTGAAAACCCTGCTGATGGGAATGGAATTCTTATTTATTAATTCCATCATAAGGGTATAAGCTTTCTCCAATTCGTCATTTTGGACAAGTTTTTCTAATAGTTCCGATGATTCCAAATTATTCCAAACATTATTCACATTTTTTCTGTACTCGTAAGCCTCCAGGTATCTATCAGATTTCAAAACATTTCTGAAGATTTGCAAGGGAGTTTTTCTCAGAATATCCTCACTTTTAACAACATTCTTTGCTTCTGGAATGATAAATGGTACCTCTACACCTTTTTTTTGCATATATTCAGAAAGAGTGATGAGGAATGTATCGGAAGGTGGTAAATTTTCTTCTTGCATCTGGGTCCATAGTCCGTAAGCTTTTTCTGAGTCATCTTCTTTGACATAACTTAATAGTAACTGATAGTAAATTTCAGATCTATCGATATGATTCAGGTCTTTTGTGGCATCCTTCAAGTGTTCTAGAGGCTTAACCATACCTTCTTGTCTATATCGTTCACAAGCTGTATTCAATCTATGAGGTCTGTTCTGCAAACCAGGTGTTTCCAATATTCTTCTAGCCTGTCTGATCCGTCCACATTCTATGAATGAGAATACTAAATCGTACAAACTGTTGATTTCCCCATGAACTATGGTACTCAAATCTGTTAATTTTTGGAGCTTTTCGGCATCTTCCGCTTGAATTAACCTGCAGGCTAACTCATTTTTCCAAGGTGTTGCTTTGTATACACTAACGATCTCTTCAAACTTAGCGAGTGCTTTATCTAGGTCATTGTTGACTAGATGAACTTTTATCAGTGGGCCCAGTAAGACGTTATTTACAGCGACATATTCCTTTGATACTAAAAGGTTGAATAATCTATCTAAATCTTCAACGCGACCCTTCTCTGCTAAAGAATTCATAAATCGCCAAGCCAAGGATATGTAAACAAAATTTTTCTCTTCTTCACCCGAAGCACGATCCCTTGAAGTTTCATCCAAAAATTTCATAGCGTCTTCAAACCTTTCATTTTTATGAAGAAGATACGCATAACGAAGAATTTTTGTATCGCTCAGACTAAGGATGTCTTTTTCCGATTCTCTAAGCTTTTCTATATAGTGTTCTGCTTTCTCTAAGTTTTCATGATGAGCATAAAGGTCGACCAGTTGTGCGTATATGCCGGGAGTGAAGAAGAAATCACGAGTTTTCTTCATATCTTCCAACAGGGCTTCAGTCTTTTCCAATTCTCTGGCACGATAATAAAGAGAGAATAATTGTCTTTTTAATCCTCTCACATCGAGGTTTTTGGAAGAGCAATTCTCAATGAGTTTCTCTAATTGCGGGATATTCATTTGATGAGATGGGGTGTAAATGGGAGGTTTTCGAGATAAAGAAACTGGAATCAGCTCTCCCGAAGTCAACGTTGCTAATAAGGACGAAATCTGGTCGTTCACCTTATCTCCCAACGATTCTTGAATTTTTTCAGCGGCATTTGTTGAAATACTCAAACCTTGTTCTTTTAATTTAATCAGGACATTTTCTATCACAAGTGGAAAATTGGATTTGTAAAACATCAAATCTGTGATTAGATTACCCACAGTTTCTGGTTTACTATGGAATTCCATACTTCCGCTCTTCACCACATTAATCCTCCGGTCCAAATTCTCGTAAATTTCTCTAATAATCGTTATGTACGAATCTAAATCATTTGTTTTGTAGAACGCTGCAGATAAAGGACGTGCAATCAGTTCGGGACTATAGTAAGCCGATATTCGTGTAGTGAGCCAACAAACGTCTTGAATTTTGTCTTGTTTCAATAAAGAAATGGCTATATTTTGGGCGCTACTTCCTATTGATATATCAGCCTCCGTAAGAATTTTTATGACATCGCTAATATTTCCTTTCAAACTCGGAATAACATAATCTTTTATTGTTTCACTATTAAGGGCAATTCCCATGCTCTTCATTTTGTGCAAAACACTCAAAACGGATTGGTTTCCCTCATCTTTAGATTTTAAACGGATCAGAGGCCAGAAGAAGTGTGGTTTAATTTCTTGACCACGTTTTTGTAATTCTTCCATTAGCGCATACGCGATTTCTTCAAAACCTCTTTCAATAGATGTTTCCAGGGCGAATAAGAGAGGTTTGCTCATCAACTCATCAGCTTCCATGTTATCGCACAAATTTATGATACTTTTGACTGGTCTTCTCATTTTCACCAATTGCCTAATCAAAAATAAACCACTACTTATTGGTGTACCATCCGTATTATAGTTTCTAGTCATGGTTTTCAGAATTTCGTATGCCGGTTTTTCCTTTGCCTTATTCACCAAACTTAATATTGTATTGACAGCGTCTTGATTGTAACCGACAGCTTTTCGTATTTTTTCTAGAATTACGGGAAGATGTTCTTCGTGGCCATGAAGGGCTAGCGAAGAAGCAACTTCTAGGAAGTCTTTGTCGAGTAGGTATATTTCTTTAGATTCACACTCGTCGATAATTTTTTTCATGGTTTCTATATCTCCTTGCTTGGCATAGCCGCAGAGTAATGTTGTGTAAGTATCGGCACTGGGCTGAAGACCTGCTTGTGCCATCAAATGCAGAACACCCTGTGCTGATTCCATGTCACTATAAAGAAATTTCCGTTAATTTTTACTTTAACATCCACTCGCCAATTTTAAAAATATTTCCCATAAAGATTCTTCATGTTGTTTTCATGCTACAGTTCCAATTCCAATCAATATTTAGGTTAGGTGAAGTTGGGACAGTGTTGAAACAATTCTTAAAATGAATCAATTTTAGAATGCTAATTTTCAATGTAAAATATTTGAAAATTGAAGAATACGAGTGGGCATTCAAGTAAAAATTCCAAAAAATATGAATTTTAGAGTCCAACATCTTTCAATCACTTACTTCAAATTGGAATGTCCAACAATGAGTGCGTTGAATACACTCTCATTAACAGGCAGTTGTTGTTGTTTCATATGTTCCAGTACATTCGTAGCTCCTTCTATATCCCCCTTCGAACAATACTGCAAGATTAGACGCTGGTACGTTACCCTATTCGGTTCGATATTTTTTTCTTTCATTTCAGATAGGAATTCGACGGGAGAAAACTCGTATTCGTTCTCCAAATATACTCGCAATAGGGCATTATAGTGGGATACATCCATTGGTATATTCAATTTGTTCAATGTGTTCCAAATTTCTTTGACCAGTTTTGTTCTGACCTCCGGTAGTTCTTCTGGGACTAAGTTACCGCAACATCGAATAACCAGAAGAGACTGTGATGTTGTTGCTGAACGATTGGATCGAATTTCCTCCAAGACATCCTCAATGTCACGTTTTGATATTCGACCGGATTTTCTAACATCTTGGTCTAATCGTTTTAGACTTTTTTCCAAGTTTTGTTCATGATTTATAGTGGCTTGTGAGGAAAATTGGCTGAAAAGGGGCAATATTAAAAAATTGCGTAATGTCTCGCCGGTCAGAGCGGATTCCAAAACGTGACTTACTTTGTTAGTGCTCCGCACAAACATTGTGTGGTATTAACGAAATTACCATCAAACTCCCTTGGGGTGTTAACAACAACGTTTCGAGCGAAACCTACAACATATCTGGCAAACTTTGACGATCTCAATATTGAAGCCATTTTTATTTCTTATAAGATTTTCGTTTTCGTTCAGTTTAGGCTCAGTGAGAAATCGGAATCGTGGAATCGGATTCACTATTCACTTCATTTATTATTCGCGATTCCAACTACCGATGAGGGCGTTGTGAAATGTAAACAAACATGGAGGAAAACGAGTACTTTTCGGGATTTATTGTGATGAAACGGATTATTTTAGGTCTTTTTCAGGGTTTTCCTTCGATTTTTTGTGTTTTATGTGAAGAGTTTTCAGTGAATGATTGGATTATTGATAGTGTAGTGTCAAGTTAATTAAATTTAGGTGAACAAATTGGTTTTTACAATTCTAATAATATCGAAGTTGATAATAATTCAACAGAAAAAATGGAGCACTATTTGAGTTTGACGACAGTGTTCAATTATTTGGAAGCTACACCTAATAGTCGATCATTTGTGCTTCTCTTCGGTCCATTTTTCCACTATGCCAAAGGCATTATTGACACAAACTGCTGAGGCATCTTCCTTATGAAATTTATGGGAATGTATAGCCCTGTTTTGATTTTTCTTCGAAGAGCAATTGAAGACACGACAATTACAATTGTTAACTGTTCTTTTTTCTTGTACTAGAACTTTATTCACTCATTGTTATATATTTCAATGTCCTAAAATCCATGTAATTATGTTATTTGAACATAAAATCGTTTCATTCAGACTTCACCTTAAAGATGATTCTAATTTTTTTCTTACAGAAGACTAAGTCACATTCATTTAAAATATGAAGATCAATTTCACTGATAATTATTGAATTATATTTCTAAATCACCAATCACCACTCAAACCTGCTAAATAAAATTGGACTCAAACTTGCTACCTAAAATTCAATAACTATAATATAAAATAAAAATATCTGGCTTGAAAGCACGTCAAATATAAAACCAATACTCGTTTTCTATGTTCGGGATTTGGCCGACAGGGTGCGTTTAGCATTCTGGAATCGCGAATTCAGTTAGCGAAGATCCGGATTGAGAATCGAATCGAAATTTAATATCACTTTCTATGTCAATATTTTTGAAATTCGAATAATTTATTATTTAATTTGATAAAAATGTTCAAAAATGATAGAGGTATCATTGCATATATTATACAATTCAAAAATGATAAAATTTTAGTAAACTGCACTCAGCATAGGGATGTCAATTCGGAATGTCAATTATGAAGTTTGACTTAAAATTTGTAGTTCCAAAAATCACGTGTAGATAAATCAAAAATCTTATGAGGAATAAAAATAAGAATTGATTTCTGATTTCAAAAGAATTACAAATTTAAAATCTTGCGAAAATGGATAAGAAAAAGCCAAACAAAGGTAACGATTATTGTAAAACGTACAGTTACTTGTTCTCTATTCCGAGTTGTTCATACTGTCAGCTGTTTAATTTTGGATTGTATTGAAGTTTTCACTTCTGTATATCATATTTCGTTGAAGAAAATGTTCCTTTTATAAACAATTTTCGTTTAATTTGCGATACACATCTAAATTTCTGAATTCACTCAATCAAAGGTTTTATTTTTTATTTATCATATTGCAGAAGAAAAAATTGGTTCCGATGGTTTGACCAAAAAAGAACGGAGAGCTTTGAAAGTACAAGCTAAACAGACCGATGACAATAAGGCAGAGCTAAGGATTAATCAGAAAAATAAGATGCACGAAGAGACTTCTCCGGAAGTTAAAGTTGAAGAAAATGTTAGTGCAGTGGGAGAAGCTACCTTGAATTGTTTAGAGAAAAATAATGTTTTGAGTGAAAAACAGAAGAGGAAGTTGGAGTGGGAAAAGAAGCAGGTAGAACAAGGGAAACTGAATAATAAAACCATGTTAAAAGAAGATTTAACTAAAGCAGCAATAAAAGCTAAAAGGAGAGAAATTCAAGAAGCGCAAAGAATGGCTAAAATTAACGCGGAGTCTGAGAAAACTAAGGGTAGTATGAAACCTAAAGATATTGAAGCAGCTGGTGATAAAGAAGTGAAAGAAGAGCAACTAATTTCCAAATCTAAACCTTCTAGTGGAACGACAAATTCTCCCGTTCAAGAATCTAAAAATGTAAATTTCTTCCACCATCTTCTTGCATCTGAATCAATTGAGGAGGCATATCCTGCAGTTGTGCCTGGCATTCATCCAGCCTTCATAACTTTCGGAATATTATATTCGACTCATGGTGTACTTGGATCTAATGAAAAAACAGTTCAGTTCTTATCAGCCATTAAAAGTTTAATTTACAATTCGACAGTTCCTTCAGGGGAAGAATTTTGTAGATATCTAGAAACAGCCCTTGATAAGTGTGTAAATTTCTTGCAAAAACGTAAACATGTGTCGTTTTCCATGTTGAACTCTTTAAAAACATTCAAGGTGTTCTTAACGCAACTGGATAAAAATCTTTCTGATGACAAGAAGAAAGAAACACTTTCGGGATATATAGATACCTATATTGAAGAGCAAATCATTACAGCTGGGAAGGCTATTAGCCTGAAGGTACAAGAAAAAATTTCCAATAATGATGAAATATTGGTTTATGGTTGGTAAGTCATTCAAATACATTTTTGTTTTTCATGCGAACATGGGAATGAGTTCTATGTTTCTATGAACACTTCTTCTTCTATCTTTTAGTATGTGCAGGGCTGATAGCCATCTATACATTCTATGAGCATAGAAGTCTGTTTGGTACACAGAAAAAAATTGAGTTTTATGATATATTCAAAATAATTTGGTGATTCCACTCTAGAAAAAAATTAATAAATGAAATGACAGTTTTCATACTGAAGGCCGTTTTGGTTCACAGAAAGAAGCACGTAAAAGCTCCCGACTTCACATCAATCCTTTTCAACTTTTTCCGCTAAATTCTGTGGAAGACTTTGTTGTAGCATAAAATTTTCCAGGTCTCCGGCAATATTCAATGTGCTGGTGGAAACACGTAAGGAGCAGAAAAAAGACTTTGGCGTTGTTATAGTCGACAGTAGACCGTCATTTGAAGGGGAAGAAATGCTCAGAAGAATCGCAGCCGTCGGAATTAAACATAAATATGTGATGATTCATGCCTTGAGTCATGTGATGCCTTCCATATCTACAGTATTATTAGAAGCCGATGCATTGTTGACTAATGGTTACCTCATATCGAAAGCGGGCACTGCTCAAATTGCGATGATGGCACAAGTCCATAGTAAACCGGTTCTTGTTTGTTGTGAGACATACAAGTTTACTGAGAAGGTACAAACTGATGGTATGATGTGTAACGAGCTTGGTAAGTTTATTGTAAACTTTTCGAAGAGTGAATTATTCAATGTATTCTTGCAGGAAAGTCGGATTTACTTTTGGAGAACACGAAGCAGAGTAGTCCGCTACAAAAGGAGGAAAAAAGCAAACTGACGCTTTTCAATCTCTTGTACGATGTGACACCTTCAGATTTAGTGACTGCGGTTTTGACAGAGTTGGCCATATTGCCGTGTTCTAGTGTTCCAGTTGTATTGAGAATAAAACCACAAGAGCTTTAAATCTTTTTTTATTGTTTTTCATTTTATTCTGAAATATTTATGATACGATGGAATTATGCTTTAATTATATTTATCGAATGATATTACTGATTATAAATGATCTTCATTTGTTGAATGTTGTTTTTCTTGTCGAAACTACCTTCAGGTGTAAAGGACGCCTAGATTATCACTAGAAGAATAAAAAACGTTTGTTTTTGTTAGAAGTAATTCTATTTGGGAAACTTGAGCACGTTTTAGATCACACTATACTGTATACAACCTTTATTTAAGAGGGATTCGAAAGAATTTGACTCGATGTTTTTTCAACTATCTAAATCATAGATAAAGGAATACTCCTCTATCTATAATCTGAGTCATAGAACATCATGCTACATAGATGTCGCTTATCAATGTTGGTAACATTCTAAAACTAAACAATGAACGTGAAGCAATGTTGTAAACATTTCAAAATTTTTGTCTCCTTGAATTTGACGAAGTAGGACTCCTCGATTTTCGGTTGAAAATAGCGTGAATTATACCGTTTTAGAGGTGGAAACTCGATACTTTCGAAGCATTTCCCTGTATTTTCAATAATTTCGTACCGCTATGGCGATGAATTCAACTGAGGTTCGAATAAGATTTTTGTGTAGTTTTTGGGGTATGAGAAAATTGAGAAAGGATCCGTTACTGGGCAAGATTTTTCCAGGGGTTCCGTAAATATGACCGTTCGAAATTTTGTTTTCCTGATGAACTTTGGCACTCAGATGGAAAATAACGTGTTCAAGCTACATGCAAAATTTTGTGCAGATCGCATGACCAGAACCATAGTAACCATAGAAAATCATAACTTTCGAATGGAAAGGCCTAGAGACTTGAAATTTTCAGGGTTTGTTTTGGATCTCGAATGCCGCAGTTGAGTTCGTTATTGGGCAAAATTCGACCAGGGGTTCTGTAAATATGGTCGTTTGAAATTTTGTTTTCTTGATAATTTCAAAAATACGGATTCGATCGTGACGAAATTTTCTATTTTAATGGAGAATGATATATTCAAGCTACATTTCTTCCGGATCGCATAATCAGAACCATTTTAAAATTTCAACGAATTATCGAATTAAAAATCCTTATATTTCTTCAATAGCTGATTCGGCATAATCGACAAAGAGCTGCTGTCATTTTTTTGACAGCAGTCAAAAATTTCTCTTATTGGTTTCCAAAACTGGAAAATGCGAATCTGCCTAGAAGGTGGATGAACGAGCTTTCCATAATTTTTCTTCACCTTTTTTTGGCGGTTGATGGCTAGACAGGATTTTGAGCATTCGAAGAATTTTTTCCGAAATACCTTCGGATTCGCCATTTTATATATCGTATAGAATGGCTGAGAGGGTTGTGCTTCGAAAGCGACGCCTTGCGCCGCTCGAAGATTGGTCCGAATAAACCGCCCCCAACATATCTATGAAGGTTTAAAACGAGGGATGACGCGATTTTAAGGGAGTTGAAGTTCACAAAATTTCGAGTATCGAATATTCATCCTTTTCATCAAAAAAATACGAAAAATTACCTCACTTTGTTGTACTTTTTGAACATTAAAAAGCTTTGTTTTTTCCCAATTTGAAATAATTTTTTTTTAATTATTAGTCATAAATTATTTAAAATTTCTTGCTGTAATACCGAAATGCATTTTATTGGTGAACCAAATTTAATCTTAATATTTGTAACGAGAATAAAATAAAAAATGCCAGTACAAGAAATGAAAAAAGATTGATTGTTCTCAATTATTAGAGAAAAAATATAAATATGTTTTCATTTTTGGGAATTAATCTGAATAAATAAGATTTAATTTAGGGGTATTGTTTTACTTTATAAAAGATTCAATTTTGAAGCTATTCGTTTTTTAAATATAGGTTTTATGTAAAAAAAATTGATGTGTATCTAACGAAAAAAATTTTCACTCCCCAAAAAAAATTATCGACGCCTATGCTTTCTCTTATGTCGTCTGTACTCATGCAAGAATTTTTTTGCTCTCCTCCTCGCTTCGATGGTTCCTTCAGGACCTTAATCGAAAATTACCTTACTTTGTTATATTTTTTGAACACTGTTTTTTCAACCATTGAATAGCTTGGTTTTTCAGAATTTGCAGTTGATTTTTTTTTATTATATAAGTCATAACTTATTTGATATCTTTTGCTGTAATACCGAAATGCATTCTATTGACGAACCAAATTAAATTTTAATATTTTATTTGGAATAAAATGAAAAATGCTAGTGCAAGAAGAAAAGAAATAACAATAATATAATTGAAAAACATTTATTAGCATTAGCTCCAAAATTCTGCACATATTATTTCAACCAACATTTTTATATATATCTCAACTTGAAATTTTATTGCAAAGTACCATCACCTCAAAAATCGATTTTTTTGACTTGCTCAATTGTTGTTTATCTATATAGATGTATCTCAAATCTTCAATTTGGTTTGCATACGGTCATTATTTCAGGGTTAAGTGTCACATAAAAAACCAAACTCGATTTAACTGTCACTGACATTTCTCAATGGTTGACATAAACATAACCTCTAAATTTCCACTATTGCAATGTGACAAATTCAGTTTGGACTCGAAATTAATAGATTACAGAATAATATAATGATAATGATCACATCAAACCAAATTTTATTGATTACGTGGTTAAAAGTATCAAGTAAAGAAAATCATATTTTTCCCACTTATTATTTTTTTTTGGAGCATAAGAGTTTCTCCACTTGGTAAAAACAACTCTAACTATTCAAAACAGTCGGAATTCAGGTGATGAGCGTAATATTTCCGTCAGTTCTGTCACACAGTAGGTCAAATGTATCACATCTGTCATATTTTGGCGACGTTGCCAAATATCAGTTACCTTCCCTTATTTTAGTCAAACAGAGGAAGGTTTAATAGGAGACTTTCGAAAAGGGCCGTTGATTATTTTAAATCAAATCTTCATATTTTGTGATGAGGTTCCTCCAGTTACATAAACATTCATTTATTGGTTTGATAGCTGATAGTGGAAGAAAATCCGATAGGTTATCTTCGATTATATCTCTTCTTCCGGTCCCATTGGTATTTGTTGATATTTCTTCAAGTGGAATTAGAATAACCACAAAAGCCGCTGTCACACGCACAAGAGTTCTAATATATCAAATCTTGTGCAGCGTCCAGCAGCTGCAGTGGAATTCTTGGAAGAAGAAAAGCTCCTTTGTTTCAATCAAGTAGTCGTCCTCTAATCAGCTCCTGAGAAAAATCTTTGCATGAGATAAAAAAAAACAAAATATTAGTAGCCTATATAATTAATGTAAAAATTACGCAAAAAACAATTTTTTCAATTTTTTTATCGCGTCTTCTTTTTTTCCTTTCATAATTTATTTTAATGCGATGAATAGTTAGTCCATTCTGATATTTATGTGATTATGGGTGAAAATAAATTGGCCAATCTTAACTAGGCTACAAGTTAATATTTAGGTGGAAAAATATAGGCAACGGCCAGTTTAAACTGTATAATTTCCGTTCATCTAATTACGATACTTTGTGGGGAACAAACAGATGTTCCCAAATAATTTATTACCGGTGATCGTAAGTTTTCCCCTAATTCATATTCCCCTTAAGGTATATAGAAAGTTATTTCGAAGGTTGATTCATCAATTATTTTAGCTTTATTCGGATTATTTATAGGTTGAGGAAATTAAGGATAATTTCTCCCTTATTTGCCAGTGTGTAGTGTAGTGAAAATAAAATCCAGAAAGCAATCAATTATTCCAAAATTAATGTACCAATATAATTGGTTTATTTTGTGTTTATTATTTTATTGGGGTTCTTACTCAATGTTTAGTCTTTTTTTCGAGGACAAAGTTGAGTAAACTAAGTACCTATTTAGGAATATTCCAACCTATTCGAGCTAATTCCAATAATCAGGCGAGTCGTAGATTATATCCAATATTTCCAATATAATTTCGTACAATTTTATTGATTTTGAGCTTTTCTTATACACTCATCTTTTATTCATGTGAACTCGAAATAAACGTCTTATCGTTCATACTGGGTGTCCCAAGTTTTATGGTCACCGAGAAAATTCATTCAATTTATGATCAGAGACTAAATACGATAAATTACCTCACTTTGTTATATTTTTTAAACACTATTTTCTCAACCATTTAATAACTTGGTTTTCCACAATATGAAATTGAATTTTTTTATTATTAGCTATAAATTATTTGAAATCTTTTGCTGTAATACCTATTGATGAACCAAATTCAATTTTGATATTTGTGATTGGAATAGAATGAAAAATTCTAGTACAAGAAATAAAAAAAATGTATTGTTCTCAATTTTTAGAAAAAATAATTTGAATATGTTTTTATTCTTGGGAATTTATCTGAATAAATAAGATTTAATTTGGGAGTATAGTTTTCCTTCATGAAAAATTCAATTTTGAAGCAATTCATTTTTTAAATATAGGTTTTTTGTAGAAATAATTGACGTGTATCTAAAAAAAAAAATTCGTCATTCCTCCAAAAAAATTAAATTATCGACGCCTATGCTTTCTTACAAGTCTTCTGTACTAATGAAGAATTTTTTTTTCTCCTCGTCGCTTCATGGATGATAAAGTTCCTTCAGGACCTTAATCAAAAATCACCTCACTTCGTTATATTTTTTGAACACTATTTTCTCAACCATTAAATAGCTTGGTTTTTTCACAATTTGAAGTTAAATTTTTTCATTATAAGTTGTGAATTATTTGATATCTTTTGCTGTAACACCCAAATTGAGGTACCAAATTCAATTTTAATATTTGTAATTGGAATATAATGAAGAAACGGGAGTGCAAGAAAAAAAATTGATTGTTCTCAATTATTAGAAAAATAATATAAATATGTATGTATTTTCGGGAATTCATCCGAATAAATAAGATTTAATTTGGGGGTATAGTTTTCCTTCAGGACCGAAAATCTACGAAAAATTGAACAACACAAGATTTTTCAGACTATATGTATTGAGGTTAGAATGGCCCAAACTCACCGAAATCCTTTCTGAAATCCAAACAAAACTCCATTCCTCTTGAAAGTTGTTTTTTTGAGCTGAAGAAAATTTCGAACACTCAAAAATTGACCAGCATTTCACAGCAGCTGGTGACAGAATGCAGTTTTCGCAAAGGGCAGTAACGCTGTGAGGCTCGTGGTTGTGAGTACATGGGTGGTTGAAAAAATCAAAGAATAAATTACCAAAAAATGTTGCGGAGTGAACAGATTTTTCGATTTATTTTCAGTGAATTCCAGGAAGAGTCGAAGATTTATTCAGAAAATTAACACTCACAAAAACTGAAGTTCTTCATGAAAAATTTCTTCATGTCTGTTCTGTTTATGAAAGGAACTGTAACTATATCGAATAACCTGGAAACCTATTGATATTTTTGTTATCTGTAGGAGTTTCTTCAGTGCCATTTATTTTTACGATAGCTATTATATACCCCCTAGCTAGCTGTGTGAATAATTCAATAAATTCAAGAAATCGATTGACACTAATGTGTATTATTTTCACGACCATTCGTTTTTCCCATACCTTGAAAATTCAACAAAAATAAAATGAGCAGAAAATAGTAGAGCTGTTATCATTATATTCGATTTAAGCCCTTTAAACACGTGGATCGGAATTTCAAGCTCAAAGAACTGAGGACCAACTTGAACATTTATTAAAAGTAACTTATTGCAGGAATAAGTTTTTTAATTTATATACAACATAGTAAAAAAATAATTAATGAAAAATATTCAAAGTCTCTACCTGTTCTCGAAGGTAGCAGCCACCACGTTCGAACAACTATCACAAACTACACAATCCTGCATCGGTAAACTGAATCACTTAATAGGGTTTCATCCCTTTATACCATTCACCCCCACCTTTAGTGTCGAATCCATAAAAAGGTATAATTCGGTAATACACGCAAGAAATAAGTATTAGTTAATAGAATTGTCGTAAGCTGACACGATGGCTTCCGGTTCTCAGGGTTTTTCTTCCGAAAAATTAGGCTCGAAACTTTTTATGTTAGAACATTATTATTTATATTTTTTTCTTCGTAATATATTTTTTTTATTTTCGTGGAACTCTTCAGTTTTGAGCTTCTGTTTTAAATTTTTCACGCACCTTCTTCAAAGGTTGGAGCATATATTCACAGTAGGGTTTCAAAGGGATGAACCCTGTAACTTCACTCTCAAAAACGGCGATTTCGACGATATACTACTTTTTCGGGAGTACCAGTGATGTGTAGATACTTTATTTCGGTTGTTTTTATAGGAAAAATACTTATTTACACTGAGTTCGATGAGGATTTTTGGGAAAACTGCAGGTGCCTATGCATCATTCGAAATGTCAAGGGTCACATTTCCATCAATATCGAAAAGGGTGGATTTTACTCGAAGTAGCATCCCGAAAATTCGTCTTTCGATTTCAAATATCAGCATTAGTTTGTCTCAAATGGTATGAGGGATGAAATATGGAAAGTTTGGATATATACAGGGTACCCTGATTCAGGAGGTCGAGACATTTATATAAACCTACCTCTCAAAATGCACCCCTGGGTAGTTACAGCCACTTCATCACGATCCCCAAATATATTTATTTTCCGATTCATTTGTCAAAGTTTACTAGATAAAAATAAGTTTTTGGAAAACCCAAATCGTTTGGTGGAAACAATAAAATCGTCATTCCACCATTGGCGGAGATAATTGGGGGTAGTGAAACTTGCGAGATAAAAAATCAGTGGCTTTCATAGAATCCATCACATCATAAAACCTTTTTTTCTGGAATGTGCCCCTCTTTTCTTTTGAAACGTTTGAAGATTCTCATTTTTGGTTGAGAATTCGATCAGATCACCAGCTCAGGAATTAGAAGTCATTTTATGTTCCCCCAATTATCTCCGCTGCTGGTGGAAATTAGTATTTTCTGTTATCAACAAACAACTTGCCTCATCCGAAAATCTGTATCTGCCAAATTTTGACAAAATAATCGCAAAATTACAAGTTTTTAGGGTGCATGATATTATTTTCAAATATCAAACATTTAACGAATGAATATTTTCATAAATTGAAAATCGACAAATGGAAAGTTCATCAAAAATTAATATATTGAGATTTTGATAAAACAGGTAAGACAGATCCCCTTGAGCAAAAATGGATTCTTATCATCAACAACTATTAATATCTTTCATGATTTCTACAACTTTCCATTCCACTGAATTTTTTTTTGATTTGATCCAATAAAAGATATTCACAGCGACTTTTTCTGATTTGCATTGTATTGAAACAAAGGTTCCCATAATAATAATTATCTGTACAATATGTCCTTAACTTTAAGGGGAAAAAGATTCTTATAATTCAAAAGAGAACATAAATTCGATAACAAACATTAGTAATGGTCAGTTCTTGTATTTTTCTGATCTATTTTTTCGAATCCTATTTTGTTTGAAGTTATAGGATCAAAGCGCACTCGAATAAACTCCGAAATTTCAATGAATAATGATAAGGTGATCCAAATAGTTTTGGGTATAAACATATTTGATTGCAATGATTTGAAATGCGTTCTTCCTTTTGATATAAAAGTGAGTAAAGAGTAACAACTTAAAAATATTTTGGTTAATTTAAGGAAAACTTGATAGAAAATAGTGAAACTGTAATAGGCTCCTTTAATTAACTCATGGAAAAGAGTTCGAAACATTTGGACGAAGCCTTGACTTTATCCTGCTAAAACAATTCACATCTTTCAAAATATCTTGAAATTTTCATAAACCAGAAGACAGCTCTCCTTATGCAAAAATGGATACTTATCGTCAACAACTATTAATATCTTTCATGATTTTTACAACTTTCCATTCCTCTTATGAACCTCTGGAAATTTTTTTATTTCATTTGATAAAAAATATTTCCAGCGACTTTTTCTGATTTGCATTATATTGAAACGGAGGTTCCTATAATAATACTCATCTGTTCAATATTTCCTCAACTTTAAGGGGAAAAAGTTGCTTACAGTTCAAAAGAGAAAATAATTTCGATTAGTAATGGTCAGTTCTTGTATTTTTCTGATCTATTTTCTTGAATCCTATTGTGTTTGAAGTTATAATATCAAAGTGCACTCGAATTAAACTCCCAAATTTCAATAAATAATAATATGGTGATCCAAATTTTTTTGGGTATAAACATATTCGATTTCAATGATTCAAAATGGGTTCTTTCTTTTGATATAGAAGTGAGTAAAGAGTAACAACTTGAAAATATTTTGGTTAATTTAAGGAAAACTTGATAGAAAATAGAGAAACTGTAATAGGCTCCTTTAATTAACTCATGGAAAAAAGTTCGAAACATTTGGACGAAGCCTTGTCTCTATCCTGCTAAAACAATTCACATCTTTCAAAATATCTTGAAATTTTCATAAACCAGAAGACAGCTCTCCTTGTGCAAAAATGGATACTTATCGTCAACAACTATTAATATCTTTCATGATTTTTACAACTTTCCATTCCTCTTATGAACCTCTGGAAATTTTTTTATTTCATTTGATAAAAAATATTTCCAGCGACTTTTTCTGATTTGCATTATATTGAAACGGAGGTTCCCATAATAATACTCATCTGTTCAATATTTCCTCAACTTTAAGGGGAAAAAGTTGCTTACAGTTCAAAAGAGAAAATAATTTCGATTAGTAATGGTCAGTTCTTGTATTTTTCTGATCTATTTTCTTGAATCCTATTGTGTTTGAAGTTATAATATCAAAGTGCACTCGAATTAAACTCCCAAATTTCAATAAATAATGATATGGTGATCCAAATTTTTTGGGTATAAACATATTCGATTTCAATGATTTGAAATGGGTTCTTTCTTTCGATATAAAAGTGTGTAAAGAGTCACAACTTGAAATTTTTGGTTAATTTAAGGAAAACTTGAAAGAAAATAGTAAAAATGTAATAGGCTCCTTTAATTAACTCATGGAAAAGAGTTCGAAACATTTGGACGAAGCCTTGACTTTATCCTGCTAAAACAATTCACATCTTTCAAAATATCTTGAAATTTTCATAAACCAGAAGACAGCTCTCCTTGAGCAAAAATGGATACTCATCGTCAACAACTATTAATATCTTTCATGATTTTTACAACTTTCCATTCCTCTTATGAACCTCTGGAAATTTTTTCATTTTATCTGATAAAAAATATTTCCAGCGACTTTTTCTGATTTGCATTATATTGAAACGGAGGTTCCCATAATAATACTCATCTGTTCGATATTTCCTCAACTTTAAGGGGAAAAAGTTGCTTACAGTTCAAAAGAGAAAATAATTTCGATTAGTAATGGTCAGTTCTTGTATTTTTCTGATCTATTTTCTTGAATCCTATTGTGTTTGAAGTTATAATATCAAAGTGCACTCAAATTAAACTCCCAAATTTCAATAAATAATGATATGGTGATCCAAATTTTTTTGGGTATAAACATATTCGATTTCAATGATTTAAATTGGGTTCTTTCTTTTGATATAAAAGTGAGTAAAGAGTCACAACTTGAAAATATTTTGGTTGATCTAAGGAAAACTTGAAAGAAAATAGTAAAAATGTAATAGGCTCCTTTAAATACCTCATGGAAAAAAGTTCGAAACATTTGGACGAAGCCTTGACTTTATCCTGCTAAAACAATTCACATCTTTCAAAATATCTTGAAATTTTCATAAACCAGAAGACAGCTCTCCTTGAGCAAAAATGGATACTTATCGTCAACAACTATTAATATCTTTCATGATTTTTACAACTTTCCATTCCTCTTATGAACCTCTGGAAATTTTTTTTATTTCATCTGATAAAAAAAAATTTCAGCGACTTTTTCTGATTTGCATTATATTGAAACGGAGGTTCCCATAATAATACTCATCTGTTTAATATTTCCTCAACTTTAAGGGGAAAAAGTTGCTTACAGTTCAAAAGAGAACATAATTTCGATTAGTAATGGTCAGTTCTTGTATTTTTCTGATCTATTTTTTTGAATCCTATTGTGTTTGAAGTTATAATATCAGAGTGCACTCGAATTAAACTCCCAAATTTCAATAAATAATGATATGGTGATCCAAATTTTTTTGGGTATAAACATATTCGATTTTAATGATTTAAAATGGGCTCTTTCTTTTGATATAAAAGTGAGTAAAGAGTCACAACTTGAAAATATTTTGGTTAATCTAAGGAAAACTTGAAAGAAAATAGTAAAATGTAATAGGCTCCTTTAATTAACTCATGGAAAAAAAGTTCGAAACATTTGGACGAAGCCTTGTCTCTATCCTGCTAAAACAATTCACATCTTTCAAAATATCTTGAAATTTTCATTAACCAGAAGACAGCTCTCCTTGAGCAAAAATGGATACTTATCGTCAACAACTATTAATATCTTTCATGATTTTTACAACTTTCCATTCCTCTTATGAACATCTGGAAATTTTTTTTATTTCATCTGATAAAAAAAATTTCCAGCGACTTTTTCTGATTTGCAATATATTGAAACGGAGGTTCCCATAATAATACTCATCTGTTCGATATTTCCTCAACTTTAAGGGGAAAAAGTTGCTTACAGTTCAAAAGAGAACATAATTTCGATTAGTATTGGTCAGTTCTTGTATTTTTCTGATCTATTTTCTTGAATCCTATTGTGTTTGAAGTTATAATATCAAAGTGCACTCGAATTGAACTCCCAAATTTCAATAAATAATGATATGGTGATCCAAATTTTTTTGGATATAAACATATTCGATTTCAATGAATTAAAATGGGTTCTTTCTTTTGATATAAAAGTGAGTAAAGAGTCCCAACTTGAGAATATTTTGGTTAATCTAAGTAAAACTTGAAAGAAAATAATAAAAATGTAAGAGGCTCCTTCAATAAACCCATGGAAAAGAGTTCGAAACATTTGGACGAAGCTCGACTTTATCCTGCTAAAACACTTCACATTTTTCAAAATATCTTGAAATTTGTAAACCAGAATACAGATCTCCTTGAGAAAAAATGGATACTCATCATCAACAACTATTGATATCTTTCATGATTTTACAACTTTCCATTCCTCTTATGAACCTATGGAAACTTTTTCATTATACCCAATAAAAGATATTTACAGCGACATTTTCTGATATGCATAATCTCAGCAGAAAAAATTTTCCTCTAATTCAAGAGGAAACATAAATTACATGAAGTAATAATTTTAACAGCCAATCAATTTCTAGCATTTGAATGATCTTTGTCAATTTTTTTATTACTGCGGATTTCATTCGAGCATCGAACCAATTCCTTGTACACGGCTCGGAGGAATTCACACCTCCTTTATCAACACTTTTCGATCCCAATAATCCCTACCCTAAAATGGTAAAAGTAAGTCAGCTCCAAGACCGAAAGGTATCATATTTAACCTCACGTTGAACAAGAATAGAAAAAATCAAGATTCTTCCGGTGTATAATCAACGCAGGTAGAAAAACATAAATTAAGCACGGAAATCCATAGGTTTCATTTCCTTCCGTTCCTGGAAACCCCACATGTTGGTAGGTGAAACTAGATTCTTATAGCGTTAGGAGCTTTTAGGGAAACCCTTCAAAAATGTCATAGACACTGTTATTCGTGATTACGCACAGGCCAGTGGTGGATTATTGGAATGTCTGGTCAATGCCAGACTGTTATTTGAGTATACGGAATTCTTCATGTTTCACCTCTTCATTCATTATATTGAAGTTAATAGTTACTTCCATTATGAAGATGATGGACCGAAGGATGCGAACCCGTCACAGGCAGAAATTAGTAAAACGCACAATTCCTACCTGTGGCTGAGCTCACCCTAAGGCCAAACCGTCGTACCGCCCATGGAATCAGCAGGGCCCTGATGAGATAATTGCGAAAATATGCAAGACATTGACACGATACTTCGGAGGTTTCCTCGCAATTGAAATAGGCATTTCTTAATTCATTTGAAATTGAAGATTGATATATTTCATAAGCCAAATTGTTGAAACGTGAAATAATGGTTTTCACCAGTGGCGGAGATAATTAGGGGGACGCTCGATTCCTGATTTTCAATCAAAAAGTTAGTTGAATCCGGACATCCTTGTATATTTTTTCTGTATTAAATGAACCATCGACTTCGTGTTTTATAAAATCGAGGGCTTTGATTCATGAAGAAAATAGTTTGTATCTTTTTAATTTAAATGGGGGCGTGTATTCCTATAGTTTGGGATAATTTCCAATCAGTGAAAATGGAGTAAAATTTTTTTATAATATCTCCTATTTCTATAGTAGGTACGTTTTCCTAGTAAGACCTACGCTTATTCATCCCCCAACAAAATTTGTATCGATTGGTAATTGGTGGTTGAAAAGCTTCCTGGAATGATGCGTGGGTATTTCCTCCCCCACATTGTAGGTGGCAGGACCTGACTCATTTCGAAATTTCCGAAAAAATTCTATAAAAATGATCGAAATCGATAAATTCATGATATTTTGAGAATTTACGTTGTGAAAAATTCAGCAAAACCAGTCACTTCGTAATCTCAATCCGAAAAACTTTGCTAAAACTATTCCAATTCGGTATGTTTCCTAATAGTTCACGCGTTATGCAATTTTGAATTTCAAAAATTTTCTTGAGGATTCAGTTTTTTTCTTTTTTTTTGATAACAAGATCAGATATTTTGTGAAATACTTATAGCATAAGGACAACAAAAGTTAAATCATAAACTTTTGTTCGAAATATTTTTGAATCATCTCAAACCTCTCTATTTCGCCCCTCCTCAGTTTTTCAGTTTGGATGAACGTGTCTAACAGAACGGCAAGTTATTGAATGACCCATTCAGCCGAGAGTTCCAAGGCTTCAAGGGGATGATATGACCTAGTTACCCCCACTTTCGTTCTGTATAAACAAAGCTTCAGGTTTGGCAAGATGTGTTCATTCTCGCTTTAGAAAAATGGACCAGAATATATAGACTCCCGACTCGAGTTTCGTTCGGGAAATATCCTGAACGTTGTTTTCTCATATAAGTTTTCCATAGTTCTGCAACGCCTACAATTTTGGCACAACTTGCTTTTTAAGTAATCGCCTATCAGCTCCTTCGCCATTTTGCAACAACTGATGTGTTGTATTCCATAATTTTATTTTCAAAGATTATACTGAACTTTTTTCCTCTGAGAAACAAGAGAAAGTCTCATTTCAATTCAAAATCAACGTTCAATTTTTTTTCCCTTTACTGATATTTGAACAGGATTTTTTCTGGATTCGTGTATTGTTTCGAGAAAGGAAATTTGCATTTTATTTTTCAACTTTCATTAAGATAAAGAGATCAATGAACTAGAATTTGGGAGGGGAGGTGTTAGATTTTTCCTTCATCCCCCATTTAGCATGAAATTTGGTAGTGTCAATCAGATGTTTATCCCTATAATTTTGTTATTCCTTATTTTTTCCAGAACTGGGGAAATTTATGTTTAAATTTGGCTTGAAATCTGCCCTAAATTTAATCACACTATTGGATTTCCACTTATTTGACTTTGAGAATGACTATTGAGAAATTTATTGGAATCAGCACCTTCGCCATTTTGCAACCACTGAAGTGTTGTACATATTCCCTAATTTTATTTTCAAATATTATACCGAACTCCTTTCCTCTGAGAAACAAGAGAAATCCTTATTTCTATTCAATATCAACATTTAATTTATTTCACTCTACTAATATTTGAACAGGATTTTTTCTGGATTCGTGTATTATTTCGAGAAAGGAAATTTGCATTTTATTTTTCAAATTTTATTATGATATAGAGATCAATGAACTAGAATTTGGGAGGGAAGTTGTTAGATTTTTCCCTCATCCCCCATTTAGCATGAAATTTGGTAGTGTCAATCAGATGTTTATCCCTATAATTTTGTTATTCCTTATTTTTCCCAGAACTGGGGAAATTTATGTTTAAATTTGGCTTGAAATCTGCCCTTAATTTAATCACATTATTGGATTTCCACGTATTTGACTTTGAGAATGAATATTAAGAAATTTATTGGAATTAGCACCTTCGCCATTTTGCAACCACTGAAGTGTTGTACATATTCCCTAATTTTATTTTCAAATATTATACCAAACTCTTTTCCTCTGAGAAACAAGAGAAAGCCTTATTTCTATTCAAGATCAACGTTTAATTTATTTCACTCTACTGATATTTGAACAGGATTTTTTATGGATTCGTGTATTGTTTCCAAACAAAATTTGCATTTTATTTTTCAAACTTCATCCCTATAATTTTGTTATTCTTTATGTTCTTCAGAACTGGGAAAATTTATGTTTGAATTTGGCTTGAAATCTGCTCTACTGATATCTGAACAGGATTTTTTCCGGATTCGTGTATTTCTTCGAAAAAAAAAATTGCATTATATATTTCGAATTTTATTATGATATAAAGATCAATGAACTTAAATTTGGGAGGGTTAGTGTTAAATTTCTCCTTCATACCCCATTTAGCATGAAATTTGGTAGTGTCAATCAGATGTTTATCCCTATAATTTTGTTATTCCTTATGTTTTCCAGAACTGGGAAAATTTATGTTTAAATTTGGCTTGAAATCTGCCCTGAATTTAATCACACTATTGGATTTCCACGTATTTGACTATGACAATGAATATCAAGAAATTTGTTGGAATCGGCACCTTCGCCATTTTGCAACGACGGAAGTGTTGTATTCCATAATTTTATTTTCGAATATTATACTGAACTTTTTTCCTCTGGGAAACAAGAAAACGTCTTATTTCAATTCAAAATAAACGTTTCATTTATTTTAACTTCACTGATATTTGAAAAGGATTTTTTCTGGATTCGTGTATTGTGTCGAGAAAAAAATTAGCATTTTATTTTTCGAATTTCATTATGATATAGAGATAAATGAACTTGAATTTGGGATGGTTAGTGTTCAATTTTTCCATTTTCCCTCTTAGCATGAATTTTGTTAGTGTCAATCAGATGTTTATCCCTATAATTTTGTTATTTATCATGTTTTCCAGAACTGGGAACATTAATGTTTGAATTTGGCTTGAAATCTGTCCTAAATTCAATCACATAGTGATTGGATTTCCACGTATTTGACTTTGAGAATGAACATTAAGAAATTTGGTGGAACCGGCACCTTCGCCATTTTGCAACAACTGAAGTGTTGTATTCCCTAATTTTATTTTCGAAGATTATACTGAACTATTTTCCTCTGAAAAATAAGGAAAAGTCTCAAGTATTCAATTCAAAATTATCGTTGAATTTATTTTCACCCTACTGATATTTGAATCTAGGGCGTTTAAACCTAGGTATAAAATCTTCATTCATGATGTTTTTCAGAAATTTGGAAATTTATGTTCAAATTTGACTCGACATCAGCCCCTGAAGTTCGTGATACTATTGAATTTCCAAGTATTTTACTTTGGGGATGAACATTTTGAAATTGGTTGTAATTGGCGACTCCGCCATTTTGCAACATCTGCTCTATTGTATTCCATAATTTTATCCAACGGACTCCTTGACATTGGGTGGGTTCAAAAATAGATTCAGAGTCACTCCCACCCTCAAAAGAATTCCCCAAAGCCCACATCACCTACTTAATTTCTTAATTGGGTGCTCGCTAAAAATGATCCACTTTGAAAACAGATTGCAGTTGAATTTATTAGTTTATTTTATTCGGGAATGAAGTGGGAGGTGAAACCTCCGCAATTCACCGAGTTGGATGAGTTCTGATTATGTTAAAAAAGGTTGAGTAGGAGTAACGTGGACGCAGCAGAAGAATTGAGAGGGCGAAGCCCCAAAAACTCCATCTTATAGTTCATAGAGTTCATCTAACATTCTCGAAAAGAAGTAATGATTCAGCTTTCATTTCGATTGTGACCCCCAAATGTCAAAGGGTGCCCCACTCGGCACTCGTCGATCCTTGCTGTCGAAAGAGGGTAATGCCCCCACTCTCCATCTCGCTCCATCACGTAGCCCCCGAAGTCTCGATGGTGCTATTATTAGACGAGATCCGTTCTATTTTTAGCAACACCGTTTTTGCGGGGGCCGCAGACTTGCGCACAACACTATGACGTCATTGGTGTCCCAGATATTATACTTCTCCGCACACAGTGTTGTGGCATCAGAAATTTAAGATGTAGCACCTTCATTCGACGATGACAATCATGTCGATTTTTCAGGCACTTTATTGTAGGATGACGTCATCGATGTGGTTGATGCTGGTGTGGTTCAATATTTCGAATCGATTGGAGAACATCAACCCTATTCATCTCTTTTTGGGATGCATTGAGTGAATCCCTAAAGAAATAAATCGCAGGAATTTAAATCTGGAGAACAATAAGCTCAATAAGAAAACTTTTACATAGAAAAATAATAAAAATAAGTTGAAGCAGAGCTCATAATTCATGAAAAATCGAATAATTCCATTTAGGTTTCCACAATATTTATTAATTTCAATAAACTGATATTCAAAAATCTCAATACAATTATGAAGGAGAAGCTGAAGAATAATTTATGTCAATAGAAATTGAGGTTGCAAAATGGCGAATGCGTTAATTAATCAGTTAGGCCATAATTCATTAAAACATTGAATATACTGTGAATTTTATAACAGCATTGATCCATACAACGAAAAACTTATCAAAAATATAGTTATTATTGGTAAATCCTGTGTTTCGAGAAAGTTCCAAAAAAATTATTCTTTATCGTTATTATTTGTCCTGCTACTTTGGGTCACACATATAAAATTGAGCATTATTGTGTCATAATGTAGATTAATCATAGAGGAGAAGCTGAAGAATAATTCATGTCAATATAAATTGAGGTTGCAAAATGGCGAATGCGTTGGTTCACTCAAGATTCAGAAATTGATTAGTTTGGCCATATTTTTTCAGAACATTGAATATTCTTTGAATTTTATAACAGCATTGGGGTTCTGATCCATACAACGAAAAAATTATTATCAATATAGTCATTATTGGTAAATCTTGACATTCGAGAAAGTTCCAAAAAAAACATTCTTTTGTATCGTTATTATTTGTTCTGCTACTTGGGTCACACATATAAAATTGAGCATTATTGTGTCATAATGTAGATTAATTATAGAGGAGAAGTTGAAGAATAATTTATGTCAATATAAATTGAGGTTGCAAAATGGCGAATGCGTTGGTTCACTTCAGATTCAGAAATTGATTAGTTTGGCCATATTTCTTCAGAACATTGAATATTCTCTGAATTTCATAACAGCATTGGTGTTCTGTTCCATACAACGAAAAAATTATTAACAATATAGTCATTATTGGTAAATCTTGACATTCGAGAAAGTTAAAAAAAAAAACATTCTTTTTTATCGTTATTATTTGTTCTGCTACTTGGGTCACACATATAAAATTGATCATTTTTGTGTCATAATGTAGATTAATTATAGAGGAGAAGTTGAAGAATAATTTATGTCAATAGAAATTGAGGTTGCAAAATGGCGAATGCGCTGGTTCACTTCAGATTCAGAAATTGATTAGTTTTGCCATACTTCTTCAGAACATTGAATATTCTTCGAATTTTATAACAGCATTGGGGTTCAGATCCATACAAAAAAAAATTATTAACAATATAGTTATTATTGGTGAATCCTGAGTTACGAGAAAGTTTCAAAAAATTTTTCTTTTGTATCGTTATTATTTGTCCTGCTACTTGTGTCACACATATGAAATTGAGCATTATTGTGTCATAATGTAGATTAATTATAGGGAATAATATGAAGAATAATTTGTCAATTTGTAAAAATTGAGGTTGCAAAATGGCGAATGCGTTGGAACTCTTCAGTTGATTGAATTGCTAATATAAAAATTTTTATTATTGAAAAACTGTTGATTAAATCATTTCGGATTTGTCCATCTTGAAGAAATTTTTGAAGTATTTCCATCTTATTTCCAATAAAATCCAAAATATTGTTCGAATTAAAAATGCAGTTTCATTCATTTCGAGATGTGCATATATCTTGACCTAGATTAGGCTGGGATAGGTCGTGTAAGGGATGGTTGGTATAGGTCAGGTATGTTTGTTTATGACACCCTATGCATCTACCCCTAATTGCAACTCAAGGGAGGGTTCCAGAATTTAATGTACAGAAATGTACAGTGAGCCTAAAACTAATTTCATTTCGATTGGTACTGGATTTTACTATGGATTTAAAATTTTCTGAGAAGTATAAGATGAAACAATGTAGAATTCGATAATTTATTTTGGAAAGCAATTGTTCAAAGTAGAGAATACCTTAAAAATAAAGAGTATAAAAAAAAACCAACCAGCGCATTCGCCATTTCGCAACCTGATATATTTCAGTGAATCTCCGACTACAATTTGTTTATACAAGATCTTTTTTGAATTTGAGTCATAAAATAAAAATCGCAGTACAAAAACACGCAATATACAAAACGAGCCATTCATGCCAACACCAAAATAACTCACATGCCAAGTTGCTCGAGGAACAGGTCGAAGTTTTTCAAAGTTCACCGCATGCAGACATGTTTATCGCGTGAAACCCAGACTGTTAGTGAGGAAGGTCTGCACCCAGCTTCCTCCGGTTCAGACGAGTCACTGAAACAGATGAATCTGTTACGGGCTCGATGGATGGCGGTGAATGGATCTCGGATCCCATTGGTCGCGGGAACGCTGACGTCACTACATTGATTGTCAAAACTCACGTGTCGTTGAGTCCGCAGGATAATGCATATTTGCAGGAATAGGACACGCTAGTGCCGTTATCTCCACCTCTCCGTCGGGGACGGATTTCCAGTTGCCTGTTTAACATCTCATGAACGGGATATTTTTATGAATAGGACTTCGACATCTCATGCCCTGCTGTATAAGATCCCCCAAAGAACTGATAAAATTGTCAGCTGAATTCTTGGTCTTTGGGAGTGATAATTCCAAGATTCAAAACTGATTCTTTTGAGCCTAGTCCCTTTATAAATCCGTCCACCATTACCAACAAATTTTCGACTTCCTTTTTGTTATCACCAATACATAAGCTGAATATAATCTTTAATTCAATCTGGTGAAGACATAACAATAACCACGAAATATCCTCGAATGGTGCAATATAAAAATCGAAATATCGAATGAAAGATTCGTGCACCCAGAAGTGTATTGAACTGCAGGTCATAGACCTAGCTGAGGACTCCTTCGCTGCCCTAGTTACCCACACTTTGACATACTTTGCAACAAGTATTGACGTCCATTCCCCCACCTATCTCTATTGAATGACGTCAGGGGGTTGAACGGGTCCGGCTATTCTTAATGGAGCCATGTAGGGTATGCAGTTCCATCGGAATTCGCGTGCATTTGTCTTGATGGAATATCGGAGCGTTCATCGATTATGTTTTCCATGAAGGAAACGAAACTATAATATATATTTTCTGAAATAATACTCTTGAGTTTCGAGAAATTTCAAAAAAATATTGTGTTGTATTGTTATTATTTTTGTCTTTTTACTAGGGTCAAACATATGAAATAGAACATTATTGTGTGATAATGTAGATTAATTGTAGAGGAGAAGTTGGAGAATAATGTATGTCAATAAAAATTGAGGTTGCAAAATGGCGAATGCGTTGGTTCACTTCAGATTCAGAAATTGATCAATTTGGTCATATTTTTTTAGAACATTGAATATTCAGACGATTTCATAACAGCATTGGGTAAATCTTCAGTTTCGAGAAAATTCCAAAAAAATTATAATTTTGTCTCGTTATTATTCATCCCGCTACTTGGGTCACACATATAAAACTGAGCATCATTGTGTTATAATATAGATTAATTATAGAGGAGAAGTTGAAGAATAATTTATGACAATATAAATTGGAATTGCAAAATGGCGAATGCGTTCAGATTCAGACTTTAATCAATTTGGCCATATTTCTTCAGTACATTGAATATTCTGGGAATTTTATAACAGCATAGGGATTCTGATCGATAACACGAAAAAATTATCAACAATACACATAGTTGGTAAATCTTGAGTTTCGAGAGTTTTCCAAAAAAAATTATTCTTTTGCATCGTTATTATTTGTCTTGCTACTTTGGTCACACATATGAAATTGGGCATTATTGTGTCATAATATAGATTATAGAAGAGAAGTTGAAGAATAATTTATGTCTAAAAATTGAGGTTGCAAAATGGCGAATGCGTTGGTTCCTTCAGATTCAGAAATTAATCGGTTTGGCCATATTTCTTCAGTACATTGCATATTCAACGAATTTCAAAACAGCATTAGGGTTCTGATCCATAAAACGGACAAATTATTAATAATATATATTTATTATTGGTGAATCTCGAGTTTCGAAAAAGTTCCAAAAAAACTATTTCTTTGTATCGTTATTATTTATCTTGCTACTTGGGTCACACATATGAAATTGAGCATTTCTGTGTCATAATGTATATCAATTATAGAGGAGAAGCCGAATTCTTGACTCCCGAAAAAGTTCCAAAGAATATATTTTTTTTAATCTAAAATATATCTCCTTCTACTTAGGTTAAATATATAATTGAGCATCATAGGGCATTATGTAGATTTATTATGAAAGCCAAGGTGGTGTCGATTTGAATTGAGGTTGCGAAATGGCGAATGCGCCGGCCACTCATTGAAGATGGTTCGATATTTTTCATGAAAAATAGGATATTCTTCTGTCTCGAAGTAAATCTTACGATAAAAATGATAGTGTAACTTTTTCTATCATTAAATAATCATTATTTTGTTGTGATTTATGAAACTGAAAAATTATTAGCAATACGGTGATTATTGGTAATTCTTGAGTTCCGAAAAAGTTCCAAAGAATATTTTTCTTTAATCTTAAATATATCACCTCCTATTGGTTATTATTGAGCATAATTGTGTCATAATATAGATGAATTATAGAGGAGAAGCTGAAGAATAATTGATGTCAATAAAATTCGGGGTTGCAAAATGGCGAATGCGTCGGTGAACTTCAGATCCATAAATTAATCAATGTGAACATATTCCTTCAGTACCTACTTCGAATATTCAGGTAATTGGATCACACATATAAAATTGAGCATAATTGTGTCATGATATAGATAAATTATAGAGGAGGAGCTGAAGAAAAATTTATGTCGATATAAATTGAGGTTGCAAAATGGCGAATGCGTTAGTTCACTTCATATTCAGAAATTAATTAATATGTCCATATTTCTTCAGTATTTAAAATATCTATTGAATTCCATAGAAGCATTTGTATTCTGATTCATGCAATGGAAAAATTAATAACAATATAGTTATCAAAGGTAATTCTTAAGTTTCGAAAAAGTTCTAAAAAAATTATTTTTTGTATCGCAATCATTTGTACTCATACTTGGGTTACTCATATGAAATTTACAATTACTGTGTCATAATGTAGATTAATTATAAAGAAAAAGCTGAAGAATAATTCATGTCGATATAAATTGAAGGTTGCAAAATGGCGAATGCGTTAGTTCACTTCAGATTCAGAAATTAATTGATGTGTCCATATTTCTTCAGTATTTCGAATATCTACTGAATTTCATGAAAGCAGTTGGATTCTGATTCATACAATGGAAAAATGAATAACAATATAGTTATTAAAGGTAATTCTTGAGTTTCGAAAAAGTTCTAAAAAAATGATTTTTTGTATCGCAATCATTTGTACTCATACTTGGGTTACTCATATGAAATTTACAATTACTGTGTCATAATGTAGATTAATTATAAAGAAAAAGCTGAAGAATAATTCATGTCGATATAAATTGAAGGTTGCAAAATGGCGAATGCGTTAGTTCGCTTCAGATTCAGAAATTAATTGATATGTCCATATTTATTCAGTATTTCGATTATCTACTGAATCTAAAAGCATTCGGATTCTGATTCATACAATGGAAAAATAAATAACAATATAGTTATCGAAGGTAATTCTTGAGTTTCGAAAAAGTTCAAAAAAAAAAAAGTATTCTTTTGTATCGCAATCATTTGTCGTTATACTTGGGTTACTCATATGAAATTTTGAATTACTGGGTAATAATGTAGATTGATTATAAAGAAAAAGCTAAAGAATAATTCATGTCGATATAAATTGAGGTCGCAAAATTGCGAATGCGTTAGTTCACTTCAGATTCAGAAATTAATTGATGTGTCCATATTTCTTCAGTATTTCGAATATCTACTGAATTCCATGAAAGCATTTGGATTCTGATTCATACAATGGAAAAATGAATAACAATATAGTTATTAAAGGTAATTCTTGAGTTTCGAAAAAGTTCTAAAAAAATTATTTTTTGTATCGCAATTATTCGTACTTATACTTGGGGTACTTATATGAAATTTACAATTACTGTGTCATAATGTAGATTAATTATAAAGAAAAAGCTGAAGAATAATTCATGTCGATATAAATCGAGTTGCAAAATGGCGAATGCGTTAGTTCACTTGAAATTCAGTAATTAATTGATGTGTCCATATATATTCAGTATTTCGAATATCTACTGAATTTCATGAAAGAATTTGGATTCTGATTCATACAATGGAAAAATGAATAACAATATAGTTATCAAAGCTTCTTGAGTTTCGAAGAAGTTCCAAAAACATTATTCTCTTGTATAGCAATCATTTGTCCTTATACTTGGGTTACTCATATGAAATTCAGAATTACTGTTTCATAATGTAGATGGATTATAAAGAAAAAGCTCATACAATGGAAAAATTAATAACATTATACATAGTTATTAAAGGTAATCCTTAATTTTCGAAAAAAGAAAAATTATTTTTTTGTATCGCAATAATTTGTCCGTTTACTATAAAATTGAGCATCATAGTTTCATTATGTGGATTAATTATAAAAATTTAGAAAAGCACTGCCGTGAAGGCAGGAGCTTTTGAGCGCTCGTACATGCACCTTGTAGGTAGATTCGCATTTTCCAGTTTTAAAAACCAATTGAAGGAATTTTTGACAGCTGTCAAAAAAATTCTGAAACTTAGGCGAAACTCCAGACTTCAAGTCGCTGCTTCAGCTGATCAATTTTGTTTCGATAATTCGCTAGAATTTTCTACGGTATCTATGGTCTTGGTGATGCGGTCTGGACAAAATTTTGCACGTACTTTGAATACATTATTCCTCAGCTAGATGCATAATTTCATTCCAATCCGATCAGTAGTTCCGAAACTATCTGGAAAAAAATATTTTGAACGGCCATATTTACGGAACCCCTAGTCTCATTTTGCTTATTGATGAACGTGACCGCGATATTCGCGATCCAAACCCACCCTGAAAATTTCAAGTTCCTAGGCCTTTCCGTTCAAAAGTTACAATTTTCTATGGTTTCTATGGTTCTGGTCATGCGATCTGGACAAAATATTGCTTCAATATATCATTCTCGATTAAAATACAAAATTTCATCTCGATCGAATCCGAAGTTTCGAATTTATCGAGAAAACAAAATTTCAAACGACCGTATTTACGGAACCCCTTGTATAATGTTGCTCATAGATGAACGTGATCACGACATTCGAGATCCACACCTATCCTGGAAATTTCAAGTCCCTAGGCATTTCCGTTCAAAAGTTACAATTTTCTATGGTTTCTATGGTTCTGGTCATGCGATCTGGACAAAATTTCGCATGTAGCTAAATCACCTCATTTTCCATCTGAGTGCAAAATTTCATCTAGATCGAATCTGTAGTTTTCAAGTAATCAGGGAAACAAAACTTTGAACGGCCATATTTACGGAACCCCTGGTGGAATTTGGCCCATTAACGAACTTAACCGAGGCATTCGGGATCTGAACCTACACTGAAAATTTCAAGTCTCTAGGTTGATCCGTTCGAGAGTTATCGTGCTGACGGACGGCCGGACGGACGGCCGGACGGACAGACTCGAATTTTCCGACGGATTCGTCATCAGTGAGTCGAACATAGTCGATTGAGACCATTTTCGGCTCAAAATTCGAAAAATACAGACGTCGTGACGAAATGATATAGCCCTCGTGTAAGTAGTACGAGCGCTCAAAAAACGAGGTTGCAAAATGGCGAATGCGCAGATCATTCATTGAAGATATTCGATATTTTTCATGGAATATACAATATTCTTTAGTGTCGAGATAAATCTTAAATCTTACGATAAAAATTACGAAAAGCACTGCCGTGAAGGCAGGAGCTTTTGAGCGCTCGTACATGCACCTTGTAGGTAGATTCGCATTTTCCAGTTTTAGAAATCAATTGAAGGAATTTTTGACTGCTGTCAAAAAAATTCTGAAACTTAGGCGAAACTCCAGACTTCATGTCGGTGCTTCAGCTGATCAATTTTTTTCCGATAATTCGCTAGAATTTTCCACGGTATCTATGGTCTTGGTGATGCGATCTGGACAAAATTTTGCACGTAGTTTGAATACATTATTCCTGAGCTAGGTGCATAATTTCATTCCAATCCGATCGGTAGTTTCGAAACTATCAGGAAAAAAATATTTTGAACGGCCATAATTACGGAACCCCTAGTCTAATTTTGCTCATTGATGAACGTGACCGTGAAATTTGCGATCCAAACCCACCCTGAAAATTTCAAGTTCCTAGGCCTTTCCGTTCAAAAGTTAGAATTTTCTATGGTTTCTATGGTTCTGGTCATGCGATCTGGACAAAATATTGCTTCAATATATCATTCTCGATTAAAATACAAAATTTCATCTGGATCGAATCCGCAGTTTCGAATTGATCGAGAAAACAAAATTTCAAACGGCCGTATTTACGGATCCCCTTGTATAATTTTGCTCATAGATGAACGTGATCACGACATTCGAGATCCACACCTATCCTGAAAATTTCAAGTCCCTAGGCGTGTCCGTTCAAAAGTTACAATTTTCTATGGTTTCTATGGTTCTGGTCATGCGATCTGGACAAAATTTCACATGTAGCTTGAACAACTCATTTTCCATTTGAGTGCAAAATTTCATCTCGATCAAATCTGTAGTTTTCAAGTAATCAGGGAAACAAAACTTTGAACGGCCATATTTACGGAACCCCTGGTGGAATTTGGCCCATTAACGAACTCAACCGAGCCATTCGGGAACTGAACTCACACTGAAAATTTCAAGTCTCTAGGTTGATCCGTTCGAGAGTTATCGTGCTGACGGACGGCCGGACGGACGGACGGACGGCCGGACGGACAGACTCGAATTTTCCGACGGATTCGTCATCAGTGAGTCGAACATAGTCGATTGAGACCATTTTCGGCTCAAAATTCGAAAAATACAGACATCGTGACGAAATGATATAGCCCTCGTGTAAGTAGTACGAGCGCTCAAAAATGATAGTGTACCGTTTTTGACTATTAAATAATCGTCATTTGGTTATCGAATAGCCCCAAACCTAGCCTAAGAAAAATGTGAGGTAAATTCAATACTTTACATTAAATTTAAAATGATACGATAAAGTGGCGTAGGGGTTGAAGAAAGATTGATAAACTGAACCAAAGTGTTAAGTTAGCTTCTCGACAAGGAATGAAATTTCTTCATAAAGCCTTCCGGACACCCAAGGAACCAAATGCGGTATCAAATAGCATTCCAATTCATGTCGGAAATGTAAATGTAACAATGCGGATTAATTGCCGGCTAAGCGGCCTCTCCATGCCGATATTCAGAATGAAATTGTCCCAAATACTGAATGACGTCAGCGGGACGTCACTGTTGGGACGGAGGAAGGGGGAAACTGGGCCAAACAGGGTGCGATGCCCTGGATAGCAGGTTCGAGGACGTTGCACAGGACTCATTCCGGGATCGGGACGGAAATCCGGCCCTAATTCCACGTAGAGCAGCTCCCTTCTAGTCTCTCCCGCTTGGCGTCCTTGTTTTTATGAATCGGGCTATTTTGGTCCCGATTATTATTGGCTTGTAACTTACTAGGGGGATCTTCGAGCGTTTTCCCTGAAATACAGGGTGAAGAGAACCTGATCGATTTTATTATTAGGAAGACTATTTTAGTAAGAGCTGTCAACTTTTGACAGTTGACAAGTGACAGTTGACAGATATATCTTCTTTCTGTGGTTCTATTTCATTAATATCAAAGTGATGCCGAGATCACTGGAGATAAAGACCGTGTCCTTATTCTGCGAGATTCTTAATTTTACGAATCTGTCGAGGCTCTATTTGCCGGCGCCAAACGGTCCGTAATGAGGCCGTTTCATTTGTATAACATCGAGTCTGGGTAGTCAGTCAAACGGAATGGCATTTCGGAATATTCCCATTGAACATTATATTATTCCATCAGGCAGGGAGCAAAAGGTGTCAATCCTCCGCTTTAACTTTGCCATTACACGGTCGTCCCGGCAACGGCGATGACGTCACGGCTCCAGTCATGGTTTCGAGAGTAAATAGGTCGGCTATTTTTAGACTGCTCTTCTGGGCAAATAAAATATCTCGAAGTTCTCAATGAATCAAGCGATTCGATAATTCCTTTTTGGCTGAATGGAGAGTTCGATTATTATTATTGAGAAGGGGGAGAGAGGATCTCGTCCCTCTGATTTCGCTTGATGGAGACGAGGAGGCTTTTTAGATTCCTCCGGGGGTTGAACTGGTCCAAATTGATCGATTTATTCAATTTTTTCCACGGATTTTTCGATGTAGTTATTCAAAAGTGAGCCATGAAGTGGCACTCACAGGTACACTCAGGGTATGTTCGAGGTCAGAATGCGCCGGTTGAAACTTTGTAGTTAGTTGTAAGATAACGCAAGGGTTTATGGAATTTCATGAGGATCGATATGAAGAATTTTTTTCAAATTCTCTTTCAAAACCCTGAAACTATTCGCCATATCCTGCTGAAATATTTTTTTCTACATATAAGACTCGTTCAGATGAGGTATGTGAAAATTCAGCTTTCTAGCTGTTCCATATGAAAAAAAATTGAATATTTCTGATATATTCAATTTAATTCGGTGATTCCATCTATTGAAGTTGAAAAAAATGGCAGTATTTGTCATACTGACCAATATAATTCTGTGGTTCCTTTTTCTGAAGTTTATGGGAATGAAATGACAGTATTTCCATAGTGACAATAACCACTGAATGCTTCTTTGGTACACAGAAGAAAAATTGAGTTTTTTCTGATATATTCAATATAATTCTGTGATTCCATCTTCTGAAGTTAATGGCAATGAAATTACAGTATTTGTCATAGTGACAATCAACACTGAAGGTTATTTCGGCACACAGAAGAAAAATTGAGTTTTTTCTGATATATTCAAAATAATTCTGTGATTTCATCTTCTGAAGTTTAAATGAATGAAAGGACAATATTTCCATAGTGACAATCATCACTGAAGGTTATTTTGGTACACAGAAGAAAAATTGAGTATCTTCTGATATATTCAATATAATTCTGTGATTCCATCTTCTGAAGTTTAGGGAATGAAATGACAGTATTTGTCAAAGTGACAATCAACACTGAGGGGTATTTTGGTACACAGAAGAAAAGTTGAGTTCTTTCTGATATATTCAATATAATTCTGTGATTCCATATTCTGAAGTTTATTGGAATGAAATGACAGTATTTGTCATAGTGACAATCAGCACTGAAGGTTATTTTGGTAAACAGAAGAAAAATTGAGTTTTTTCTGATATATTCAATATAATTCTGTGATTCCATATTCTGAAGTTTATGGGAATGAAATGACAGTATTTGTCATAGTGACAATTAGCACCGAAGGTTATTTTGGTACACAGAAGAAAAATTGAGTTTTTTCTGATATATTCAATATAATTCTGTGATTCCATATTCTGAAGTTTTTGGGAATGAAATGACAGTATTTGTCATAGTGACAATCAGCACTGAAGGTTATTTTGGTACACAGAAGAAAAATTGAGTTTTTTCTGATATATTCAATATGATTCTGTGATTCCATATTCTGAAGTTTATGGAAATGAAATGACAGTATTTGTCATAGTGACAATCAGCACTGAAGGTTATTTTGGTAAACAGAAGAAAAATTGAGTTTTTTCTGATATATTCAATAAAATTCTGTGATTCCATATTCTGAAGTTTGTGGGAATGAAATGACAGTATTTGTCAAAGTGACAATCAGCACTGAAGGTTATTTTGGTCCACAGAAGAAAAATTGAGTTTTTTCTGATATATTCAATATAATTCTGTGATTCCATCTTCTGAAGTTTATGGGAATGAAATGACAGTATTTGTCAGTGACAATCAGCACTGAAGGTTATGTTGGTAAACAGAAGAAAAATTGAGTTTTTTCTGATATATTCAATATATTCTGAAGTTTATGGGAATGAAATGACAGTATTTCTCATAGTGACAATCAACACTGAAGGTTTTTTTGGTACACAGAAGAAAAATTTAGTTTTTTCTGATATATTCAATATAATTCTGTGATTACATATTCTGAAGTTTATGGGAATGAAAGGACAGTATTTGTCATAGTGACAATCAGCACTGAAGGTTATTTTGGTAAACAGAAGAAAAATTGAGTTTTTTCTGATATATTCAATAAAATTCTGTGATTCCATATTCTGAAGTTTGTGGGAATGAAATGACAGTATTTGTCATAGTGACAATCAACACTGAAGGTTATTTTGGCGCACAGAAGAAAAATTGAGTTTTTAAAGATATATTCAATATAATTCTGTGATTTCATCTTCTGAATTTTAAATGAACGAAAGGACAATATTTCCATAGTGGCAATCAACACTGAAGGATATTTTGGTACACAGAAGAAAAATTGAGTATTTTCTGATATATTCAATATAATTCTGTGATTCCATCTTCTGAAGTTTAGGGAATGAAATGACGGTATTTGTCAAAGTGACAATCAACACTGAGGGGTAGTTTGGTACACAGAAGAAAAGTTGAGTTTTTTCTGATATATTCAATATAATTCTGTGATTCCATATTCTGAAGTTTATGGGAATGAAATGACAGTATTTGTCATAGTGACAATCAGCACTGAAGGTTATTTTGGTACACAGAAGAAAAATTGAGTTTTTTCCGATATATTCAATATAATTCTGTGATTCCATATTCTGAAGTTTATGGGAATGAAATGACAGTATTTGTCATAGTGACAATCAGCACTGAAGGTTATTTTGGTACACAGAAGAAAAATTGAGTTTTTTCTGATATATTCAATATAATTCTGTGATTTCATCTTCTGAAGTTTATGGGAATGAAATGACAGTATTTGTCAGTGACAATCAGCACTGAAGGTTATGTTGGTAAAAAGAAGAAAAATTGAGTTTTTTCTGATATATTCAATATAATTCTGTGATTCCATATTCTGAAGTTTATGGGAATGAAATGACAGTATTTCTCATAGTGACAATCAACACTGAAGGTTATTTTGGCACACAGAAGAAAAATTGAGTTTTTTCTGATATATTCAATATTATTCTGTGATTCCATCTTTTGAAGTTTATGGCAATGAAGTTACAGTATTTGTCATAGTGATAATCAACACTGAAGGTTATTTCGGCACACAGAAGAAAAATTGAGTTTTTTCTGATATATTCAATATAATTCTGTGATTCCATCTTTTGAAGTTTATGGCAATGAAGTTACAGAATCTGTCATAGTGACAATCATCACTGAAGGTTATTTTGGTACACAGACGAAAAATTGAGTTTTTCTGATATATTCAATATAATTCGGTGATTTCATCTTTTGAAGTTTATAAAGCAAAATGACGATACTTGTCATACTGACAATGAATAGTGACGGCCATTTTGGCGCACAGAAATAACCTCGCGAAAACTCCTGACTTCACTTTAGTGCTTTTCTTGAATTTTTCCTCAAATCTTGTAGTTTGCGGAATATTCGGATCAAACTTGAACAATGAGGTACTTTTTGGGATTTGAATGGATTCATAAATAAAATTGTTGTGAGAATCTACAGGACGTGATACTTTTTGCAAGGTTGCTCTCCATGATTTATTCCAAAACTTTCTTGTCAGATAACTTTTTTCATACTTCTTATTTTTAGTCGCAAGTCGTAAAATTGTAGCCCCCCTCTAACTTTGGGGGTAGAAAATGGAAAAAGCTCCCATCAGTTCGATTCAATCATAATAAAGCGCCATCTCTGCATTGTATGCCCAGCTAATCAGCTTCACTAATCCAGTAAAATTGGCTCTCTTCTATACAACTATTATTTTTAAATGATGGTTCCTTCTCGGATGACTCCATGAAGCGAATGGAAACACGACGAGCTATTTTTAGTCGGTTGAGGATTCTTATATTAGCAGATCATTCGGCTGATATTATTTAGAGCCTGCAGGTTCAGATTTTGTAACTGATCTTCTAGTATTCGGCGGTATAGTTCGAATTATGTATTTATGAATGCACCCAGAAACATTTGAACTTAATAACATATTCTAAGAGTCATTACAAAAAAAAAACGTTTGTGGAATCTACTTCAATTTTTGTCCTTGGCAGATATCGAAGGAATATGAAAATATTTATTTCATCACATAATAGGTACATGCATCAGGCGTCGAAAACATGGAATTTTGCCATTTCATGAATCTTCCTCCGCAAAATAAATGTTTACTTTTTAGACAGTTCTGAAAGAGTGGTAGATACATTGGAATTTACATTTTCATTTAAATGATTTTTTTCTATTTTTAGTCTTATGTGTGTAAACTTCTTCATCAATTTTTACTCCTTTCGATCTTTGCATTTCGCTTCGCTTCTTTCCCTTGTTTGAGGTCTGGATGTTTCCATGACAAACCACCTTCAACATTATTTCGAATGAATACTGAAAGTATCCCAAGAGAAAAGGTCAAATTTGCAAACTTAAAAATTACAAAAGTGAATAAAATCCGAAATTGAAAAAATTACATTTCCAAGAACTAATCTCACAGGGACCAGTGAGAAATACATACTGAAAACACGAAGAGACAAAATAATGAAATGATTATTTTATTGGAAGCGTAAAGGGCCCCATACGCTTTGAGATCTGATTGTGCGATTTTTTTTAATTTAGAAGTATCTCAACTAAGCCCCTCAAAAAACGTTTTCAGTTCGTCAAAACGAAAGAATAAAGTGAGGTTTTCGAAGTGGAAAACACTGAATTATCTTCAACCTCTCGAAATGCACCACAGAGCTACCAAGTAGTTCCAACGTGACATTTATGAAGTTGGCAGTTTTTATATTGTAAAAAAGTCATAGAATATTCAAAAATTAATTTCATGAAACTTCTTGTGTTTAATCTCCTGAAAATCCAATATTCCCCAGAAAAGCGATGGATATACTTCGAAAACCTCATTTTGCTCGATCTGAAACTTGAATCGACCACACTGGGCTCGGTTCACTTATGGGTGTGAAAAAATCTCGAAGTATGGATACTTCTAATTTCTAAAACCATATCAAAGAGGAGAATATTTCTGTATGGCCCCCTTCGGAAAATTTCTGAAATTCTTCAAAAATAATGAGAAAATGAGAATTTTAGAAAGCATTTTCTTGTTTCATTTTTTTTTATTCAGAAAAGATCCTAACTACGCTACATGCTTTCAAGTCTTGGGCCTGTAAAATTTCAAATCGAAATTCTTTAAATTCTCGTATCGACCAATAAAAACTGAAAAATCCCTCATCAATGAAGTGATATCCATACTGCAACAAAACGAAAAAAAATATGTAAATTATCGAAATAATGTTAACCAATCAGCACGAAAGTATCAAATGCCTCTCAATCTATTTCAGTACCTGCAAAGCGGAGGAGGAAAATTCCTAATTGGTAGCGTAGCGAAGAGAGGGGGTAAAATTACAAACTTATCCTGAGCTTCTTCACGTTCTAGTCTCAACAGTCAGCACCGGAATCTCTTGTTGGCTGCTCACCATTTCCATCTTGAATTTTTGAACCAGGTAAAGTTATATAACTAGTGCATTTATAAAACGCATTTTGGAAAATCAGTGCGAAAAGTGACGTGATAGTCAGTGGATTTTTTTTCGAGTTGGTGTATTGTAAGTGGTTTGGAAAATGTGCGAGCCAAGACCATTTTTCCCAGTTCGAATCTGGATATTTCAAATGATATTGTGCGAAATATGAGAATCTTCGACGTTTTTACCAAGAAAAAATTTGTGAATTATTCAGATAATAGTTTTATTTTTCACCTATTACAGTTTAGAAACATATTGAAGGAATTTCGACCAATTTTCAATCATACACCGATAGCAATCTCCGAATAACCTGCTGTTGCCAAATTTGGTCTGGGACATTGTTCTATTTTTATCGTGTAACTGTAAAATTGTATTTTTAGATCATTGAAACTTGAGTAATACATCGAACTACTTAATAATTCTCATACATTTTCGAAAACTGAATTACCAATCTCCCCAATATTTAATTTCACTTGGAACATTAGGTACTTTTTTATTTCTTTCAATGTCATCAATTATTATTTTAATCTCTTATCTTATTCTTCTTTTAACCATTTTTTTTTCGATTATCTGAGTCTTCGAATCATCTTCAAATAAAAATGGAAAATTATGTTCATTTCAATTTAATTTATTAACTTGAATAAATTTTCAGGACAACAAACACAACCAACAAAATGGCGGACGATGAAGTGAGGTTAGTATACACCTCAATTATTTTCCATCATCATCAGTGAACCAAATTTTGAAAACAACGTTCCAAGTTCTAATTAAATTTTTTTTTCATATTTCCCAACTTGCTGCTCACGCTGCCCTCACGGATTAACAGTATAAGGAATATAAGGATAATGTTTAACAACTCAAACAACTCCTCAAAGTTTCAAGGTAATTATTTTCACGATTTCTCAAAGCTTATGAAAAATAAACAGATTATAGGAAGTTCAAAAGACTGAAATATTCCCTTTGATTGATTTTTTCTACGAGCTTGTCTTATTTTATTGAAGCTTCTATTGTTAGTAGTAAGTTGAAGTTATTATAATACGAAAATAATTACTTCTGAATTATTGGAAAAGTAAGTGCTTACTGTGTTCAGTTTGTTGTTATCGTCATAACTAATTTTGCACTTTTCTTATTCACTTTTTTCTTCAAAATAATTATATCACTTCAATCAATCATACACTATAAGAATTAATATTCATGTAACTTTCATTATCTGTTGAAAGTTTCTCTCGTTTATAATTTGTATTGTTTCAATCCAAATAACATCTTTGAAGAAATGTTTACAATCGTCTAATTATCTTGTTTTATTTTTCAGCAAAAGAAAAAACTTGAGGAGGCACGTAAGAAGAACAAATCGAATATTCCTATACAGTCTAAATTTCGTGTTTACCAGAGAGTTGTCTCAGAACAAAATAAGATAGGAATATTCGATATGTTTCCGTTAAAAAATTCCCCTAAAATAATCTATTTGAAAAAAATAGGAAAAGAAAAGGAAACAGGCAGAGATCGAGCGCAAGAGGGCTGAGGTCAGGGCTCGCATGGAGGAAGCCTCCAAGGCCAAAAAGGCTAAGAAAGGTTTCATGACCCCTGAGAGAAAGAAGAAATTGAGGGTGAGTACGAATTCTCGAGGAGTTCTCGACATTGACCCTTCGTCTTACAGCTGCTCCTGAGGAAGAAAGCTGCAGAAGAGTTGAAGAAGGAACAAGAACGTAAGGCTGCCGAAAGAAGGCGCATCATCGAGGAAAGATGTGGTAAAGCTAAAATACTCGAAGACGCCAATGAAGGTACATACAATTTTTATTATTCTTATCACAATTTTGATGAATGATGGGACACGAAATGTGCTGGAATTGTTGAATTCAGAAATAGAAACATGTCTTGGAACGCAGCCATCTTGCGTCCCATCTATTGGCACCGATACTTGTTTACATGTTGAATCCATTTTCTCAGAACATTTACGCGGGTTTGTTAACGGATAAAAATATATTGAAAGTTTTTTTGTCTAGAACAACTTAAAAGCGCACTGAAACAATATCACGAGAGAATTGCGAAATTGGAAAGTGCTAGATTCGATGTGGAATATCTAGTAAGCCTCAAAGACATGGAGGTTAGCTGGAGAAATCGTAAATTTTGAGCTTGGTCGTCTATGTCGCGATGATAATATTTTTTTTCGATGTGGGTACCACTTTTTCCTCGAAAAAACACACGAATTACATTTTTTTTGAGTCTTAAGATACCCAGAGAAAAAAGTGGTATCCTTTGCACTGGAGCTCGTTGGCATGTGCAAAAATGCATTCTACACTTTTTTTGCTTTTTGCTTTTTGAGACTCTTTTTCACCTTTTTGAAGAATGCATTTTCAACATCATTTCTCATCGTCGCAAGAAATGTGTGGGAATAATTATTTATTTTCGCGTTTATTTATACTTTTTTCTTCGACAGCCTGATCAGGTAGTGTTTGTTCTATTCGATGCCTGTTATTTATAGAGTATCAGTTTGTTCTAATTTTAACTTGCATTCCGTTATACGAGTTTCGAAACAACATAGTTCTAAGTGTATATTTTCACTCATTCACGAAATCTTCTAGCCCAATTAAAACAATACTGCGAGACATACCATAAAAGAATTACCGATCTCGAAAATAAGAAATTTGACCTTGAAAAAGAAGTGGAACTCAGAGATTTCCAGGTAGAACCCGAAGGAAAATTAATATTGCACTTTTGTATTAAAAAAAAACGGTGTTGCCAACAGTTTTTGTATATCATACTTACACTTACCCATTTCACATTTCCCTGAATTTTTTCTTAATTCACGTCATACATTTTTTCGGGTTGTTGGCAACACTGGAATCGCACGGTAGAGCTTTTCGCACAACGAATGATTAATTTGCAATTGATTTAGACGCGTTTTCATGAGTAAAAATTTTGACTTATGTGAACCACACAAAACACTTTTTCATTCATTTGTACTTTTTTCAATCTTTGCATTTTGCTTCGCTTCTTTCCCTTTTTTGTTGGTCTGGATGTTTCCATGATGAACCCCCTTTAACATTACTTCAGATACTGAAAGTATCCTAAAAGGTCAAATTTGCAAAGTTAAAAATTACGAAAGTGAATAAAGTCCGAAATTGAATTGGCTCCTGATCAGTTGAAAAAAATTACATTTCCAAGATCTAGTCTCACAGGGACCGGTGAGAAAACATACTGAAAACACGAAGAGACAAAATAATGAAATGATTGTTTTATTGGAATTATGTATTTATTTTAGCCGAACTTCAAACCATATGTAGGAGCTATTATGAAAAAATTTGCAAACTCGAAGAAGACAAATACGATTTAGAAGTTATCGAAAAGAATAAAGCATTCGAGGTATACCTCAAAGAGGGTAACAAAATGGCAGTTATTGAAAAAAAAAAACGATGTGATTTTTTGAAAGATTTAAGGGCGCTATTACGGAATGGCATATTGATTTCGAGTATAATCTCAAAAATGTTCGAAATTTGGAAATTAAATCAATTTTGAGAAATGTCGACGTTCCTAAATTTTTTCGTCTCGATTTTTGAGGTTATTCTCCCTTTGACCCTGCAATGTAAATAAGCAGCTGTTGTGAATTTGACAGAAATCCCGTTATACAGACAAAGGGATTGAGTCCATCCTAAAAACCAATCCTACAGTACACAAAACACCTGAGTTTCACAACTGCATACAAAAATCATTTTTACAAACATAATATCACATTGTAAGCGTAAAGGGCCCCATACGCTTTGAGATCTGATTGCGCGATTTTTTTTCAATTTAGAAGGATCTCAACTAGGCTCTCAAAACACGTTTTCAGTTTGTCAAAACGAAAGAATGAAGTGAGGTTTTCGAAGTGGAAAACACCGAATTATCTTCAACCTCTCGAAATGCACCACAGAACTACCAAGTAGTTCAAACGTGACAACTATGAAGTTGGCAGTTTGTAAACTGTAAAAAAGTCATAGAGTAATCAAAAATTAATTTCATTTTCAATATTTCCCAAAAGAGCGATGGATATACTTCGAAAACCTCATTTGGCTCGATTCTGAACTTGAATCGACCTCACTAGGCTCGCACTTATGGGAGTGAAAAAATCTCGAAGTTTAGATACTCATTTATAAAACCATATCAAAGAGGATTATATTTCTGTTTTGCCCCCTTCTGGAAATTTCTCCAATTCTGGATCATAACATCGAATAATTGAAATAAATGGATCCATATTTCGAGCAATTTCACCCCTATTTGTGCTAGTTTGAAGCAACTGACAGGCAACAAGTCGAAGGTTGTGAAGTTAGTCGCCATGTCCGTGTACTTCTGTTTTTCTGTGTCGGGCTATGATTGAACAACTATCTTATGGGGCATTTCCGTTTCCGATTTCTAGGCCAACTGAAGAAGATTTGCAAAGAATATTATGACAGAATGTATATTTGCGAGGAGCAGAAGTGGGATTTGGAACGCGAAGTCAGGAAAAGAGATTGGGAGGTACCAGAAACCAAATAAAACGAGTGAAGAATCATAGTGTTTATAGCTTCATCAAACATAATTCACATATGATATACCAGATGTTGTTTTAAATCGAAATGAGCGCCATGCAGATGAAACCGACGTCAGTCAAATGAAATCTTTCTGTTGAACTATGCGATTCTGTCACAGAAATTTCTTTGTGGAAGGTGCGTTCGGAGGGCAAAGAATCCAACTCATCCTTTTTTCATGAAGTTTCGTCTCTTTCTTGTCTGTTTTTTTTCTATGTTCGATACAAATTCTGCAATCGGTTTTAACCTTGCTTTCCCATAAGCGATGAAACTTTGAACGTAAATTGTGACACATGACAATTTTATTTCGTTTTATGTGTATCTGTCTCTATGTTCCGTATAAATTTCGCTACCGCATTTTCATTCATTTCAGTGACGTGAATGAAATGATATCCCGATAGATTTTCGTTCAGAACTCCCTTGAGATCACCAAGAACCCGCAATAATGGGATGGGGGTGTTGGAAAAACGTCCAGAAATACCTTATTTACTCAATGCACCCCTTAAATCGTTCGATTTTTCGAGAAATCCACGCAAGTTCAGAGTATCTCAGGCGATTCTGTCAAAATAAGTGACGTTAAATGTCAGACTGACTCTATGTTCCGTATAAATTTCGCTACCACATTTTCATTCATTTCAGTGACGTGAATGAAATGACATCCCTTTAGATTTTCGTTCAGAACTCCCTTGAAATCACCAAGAACCCGCAATAATGGGATGGGGGTGTTGGAAAAACGTCCAGAAATACCTTATTTACTCAATGCACCCCTTAAATCGTTCAATTTGTCGAGAAATCCACGCAAGTTTCAGAGTATCTCAGGCGATTCTGTCAAAATTAGTGTCGTTAAACGTCAGACTGACTCTATGTTCCTTATAAATTTCGCTACCACATTTTCATTCATTTCAGTGACGTGAATGAAATGACATCCCGATAGATTTTCGTTCAGAAATCCCTTGAAATCACCAAGAACCCGCAATAATGGGATGGGGGTGTTGAAAACGTCTAGAAATACCTAATTTACTTATTGCCAAAATTACCAAAATCGTTCGATTTTTCGAGAAATCCACGCAAGTTCAGAGTATCTCAGGCGATTCTGTCAAAATTAGTGACGTTAAACGTCAGACTGACTCTATGTTGCGTATAAATTTCGCTACCACATTTTCATTCATTTCAGTGACGTCCAGAAATACCTTATTCACTGAATGCACCCCCAAATCAATCAATTTTTCGAGAAATCCACGCAAGCTCACAGTCTGTATATTAGTGACGTTAAATGTCAGATTAACTCTATGTTCCATATAAATTTCGCTACCACATTTTCATTCATTTCAGTGACGTGAATGAAATGACATCCCGATAGATTTTCGTTCAGAACTCACTTGAAATCACCAAGAACCCGCAATAATGGGATGGGGGTGTTGGAAAAGGGTCCAGAAATACCTTATTTACTCAATGCACCGCTTAAATCGTCCAATTTTTCGAGAAAACCACGCAAGTTCACAGTATCTCAGGCGATTCTGTCAATTAGTGACGTTAAATGTCAGATTAACTCTATGTTCCATATAAATTTCGCTACCACATTTTCATTAATTTCAGTGACGTGAATGAAATGACATCTCGATAGATTTTCGTTCAGAACTCACTTGAGATCACCAAGAACCCGCAATAATGGGATGGGGGTGTTGGAAAAGGGTCCAGAAATACCTTATTTACTCAATGCACCGCTTAAATCGTCCAATTTTTCGAGAAATCCACGCAAGTTCAGAGTATCTCAGGCGATTCTGTCAATTAGTGACGTTAAATGTCAGATTAACTCTATGTTCCGTATAAATTTCGCTACCACATTTTCATTAATTTCAGGGACGTGAATGAAATGACATCCCGATAGATTTTCGTTCAGAACTCCCTTGAAACCACCAAGAACCCGCAATAATGGAATGGGGTGTTGGAAAACGTCTAGAAATACCTAATTTACTTATTGCCAAAATTACCAAAATCGTTCGATTTTTCGAGAAATCCACGCAAGTTCAGAGTATCTCAGGCGATTCTGTCAAAATTAGTGACGTTAAACGTCAGACTGACTCTATGTTGCGTATAAATTTCGCTACCACATTTTCATTCATTTCAGTGATGTCCAGAAATACCTTATTCACTGAATGCACCCCCAAATCAATCAATTTTTCGAGGAATCCACGCAAGCTCACAGTCTGTCAATTAGTGACGTTAAATGTCAGATTAACTCTATGTTCCATATAAATTTCGCTACCACATTTTCATTCATTTCAGTGACGTGAATGAAATGACATCCCGATAGATTTTCGTTCAGAACTCACTTGAAATCACCAAGAACCCGCAATAATGGGATGGGGGTGTTGGAAAAGGGTCCAGAAATACCTTATTTACTCAATGCACCGCTTAAATCGTCCAATTTTTCGAGAAAACCACGCAAGTTCACAGTATCTCAGGCGATTCTGTCAATTAGTGACGTTAAATGTCAGATTAACTCTATGTTCCGTATAAATTTCGCTACCACATTTTCATTAATTTCAGGGACGTGAATGAAATGACATCCCGATAGATTTTCGTTCAGAACTCCCTTGAAACCACCAAGAACCCGCAATAATGGAATGGGGGTGTTGGAAAAACGTCCAGAAATACCTTATTTACTCAATGCACCCCTTAAATCGTTCGATTTTTCGAGAAATCCACGCAAGTTCAGAGTATCTCAGGCGATTCTGTCAAAATTAGTGACGTTAAACGTCATACTGACTCTATGTTCCGTATAAATTTCGCTACCACATTTTCATTCATTTCAGTGATGTCCAGAAATACCTTATTCACTTAATGCACCTCCAAATCGTTCAATTTTTCGAGAAATCCACGCAAGTTCACAGTATCTCAGGCGATTCTGTCAATTAGTGACGTTAAATGTCAGATTAACTCTATGTTATGTATAAATTTCGCTACCACATTTTCATTCATTTCAGTGACGTCCAGAAATACCTTATTCACTTAATGCACCCCCAAATCGTTCAATTTTTCGAGAAATCCACGCAAGTTCAGAGTATCTCAGGCGATTCTGTCAAAATTAGTGACGTTAAACGTCAGACTGACTCTATCTTCCGTATAAATTTCGCTACCACATTTTCATTCATTTCAGTGACGTCCAGAAATAACTTATTCACTTAATGCATCCCCAAATCGTTCAATTTTTCGAGAAATCCACACAAGTTCACAGTATCAGGCGATTCTGTCAATTAGTGACGTTTAATGTCAGATTAACTCTATGTTCCGTATAAATTTCGCTACCACATTTTCATTCATTTCAGTGACGTGAATGAAATGACGTCCTGATAGATTTTCGTTCAGAACTCCCTTGAGATCACCAAGAACCCGCAATAATGGGATGGGGATGTTGGAAAAACGTCCAGAAATACCCTATTTACTCAATGCATCCCCGAAATCGTTCAAATTTCCAAGAAATCCACGCAAGTTCAGAGTATCTCAGGCGATTCTGTCAAAATTAGTAACGTTAAACGTCAGACTGACTCTATGTTCCGTATAAATCTCGCTACCACATTTTCATTCATTTCAGTGACGTGAATAAAATGACATGCCTTTAGGTTTTCGTTCAGAACTTCCTTGAAATGACCAAGAACCGCCAATAATGGCCCCATCCCATTGTTGGAAGAACGTCCAGAAATACCTTGTTTACTCAATGCATTTTTCGATAAATCCACGCAAGTTTCAGAATATCAACGGCGGTTCTGTCAAAATTAGTGACGTTAAACGTCAAACTAACTCTGTGGTTGATCAGGAAAACCGAAAGATGTCCATGGAAAACTGAAATTTTCTCATGAAGACTAATAAAATCGATGGCAAAATTTTACGAGAATAAAAAACAGAAAATAACAAAAAGAAAGTGACCTTCCATCGGTTAAAATCTGCATATCGCTCGATATTTCACTCATTATTCAATGTTACCTCGTAATGGTTGATACCTCCTCCAACCAAATGGTAGATAATATCATGAAGTGTTGAGCCGTATTTTGACCATCCCATTCTAAGTCCCGAAACACGTGACTAACAACTGAGACTAAACAAAATAATACACCACCAAGGTCTGTCATTGTCAGTATCATGTTAACTGTTGGACGATGTCTCTTTGTGCTGGTTGTCCATTCCATAAAGTTCCATGCTACGTTTTACAGTTTGTTTTGTATCTTTTGGTATCAGTGCAATCAGACAGACTTTCTTCTGGAAAGAGATCCTAAGATAATATCTCCTGGCTTCATGGCTTTATCCAAAGATTACCCTGGAACCTCGAAGCTGACTGCTAAGCATAAACTTAGTATTCGCTAATTATCTTAGTCTACGATTTCCGCTAATTGAGAGTTTAACTAAACCACTACACGTGTTTCGCCATCAAGACGAGATTAACTCTGAGGAAGCCATGGTATGGCGAAACACGTGTAGTGGTTTTGTTAAACTTTCAATTGGTGAAAATCGTAGACTAAGTTAATTAGTGAATACTAAGTTAATATGGATTTTCATCAAGTATCAGCCGAATCAATCAAAGCTTAGCTTAAAGCCGGAACCTTCAATGGAAATCACATCCAAATATCGCATTGTTCGAAGAAAAATGAAGTTTAGGACTTGCCAAATTAGGGCTTAGCTCCTATCATGTAAATATTTTTGTTTTGACCTCTTTTTTTTTACTCAAGTTATAATTTCACTATTGAAATTTGTTCTATATAAAAATTAATTAAAGTAATTCTTTACACCTTGAACTAAAAGAGGTAATCATAGATAATTTAAAACAACTTATTAAGAAGAATATGTGACAGGTTTTTGCTAAGACACAAACATCGTGTATAATAAAAGACTTCAAATAAAATGAAAATACTGTTCGCTATTGCAGCCTTATCCGAGATTATTATTCATCTCCAGTGGCGTAACTCAAACTAATGAGCAAATAGGCTTGACCACCCCCCTCCCCCCCGAAATACGGCATGGCCCTTCATGCATGAAAACCCTCAATTGTTGCGGAAATACTTCATGTTCCAAGCCTTTGAGACCAAAAGGAAGAAATCGGAATCGGCAAAAAAACAGAAGTGCCATGCTTGAGTTTCTTATAGATCCAATATCCTCTGTGTTATTTTAGGATCCCATTTCTACATTCAGTTTGTGAATAATATGTCCAATAACATTGAAAGTCAAGGTGCGGTGACTTGGGGCCCACTGCGACAGAAAATGGCACTTTTTGAAACCTAAAAAGTCTCAGAATTCCCAAATTAAAAAAAAAAAGTGCTCTTTTCTGTTTTTTCCGAACATATATATAAGTATCCAGCTTCTGGAACACTGCAAATGACCAGATAAACCATCCAGGAGACCAATCCCTCTTTTGAAAAACAGAGTTGAACCTATGAAAAGCGTTATTTTTGTTATTGTTTTCATACAAAGGTATATTTTTGTTGTATCCATTTTTTCAACAAGTTTCATATTTTTGTATAACAGTATCACCTTTTTTCTCTCTCTCTGTCTTTCTGTTTTTTGTATATAGCTGGCTTTTGTGATTCTTCCTTTATCCTCCTCTCCTTCTTTCTTTGTTGTGTTTTGTATGTTTTTTTTTGGCAAGTGCATGTTGTGTCGTTGTTGGCAGCTTCACTGGGATTATCTCGAGACCCATTTAAGTCCAGAGAGATAATCCTTCAACTGAAGAAATTACTGTTCAGTTCTAAATTCGAATACAGGAATTCCAAGAACTGAACAATAAATTCTTTTTTCCATTCGAACCCTTTCTAATATGAAAATTCCGAATAGATTTCAGACCTGAACAGCCAAGTGAATGACCTCAGAGGAAAATTGTAAGTTGAACTGCACAGTCGCCCCTTTCAAAAAAATTATACTTATTATTCGAATAACTTTCACAGCGTCAAGCCTACCCTGAAGAAGGTATCCAAATACGAAAACAAATTCGCTAAGCTCCAGAAGAAGGCGGCCGAATTTAATTTCCGTAACCAACTCAAAGTTGTCAAGAAGAAAGAATTCACCCTCGAAGAAGAAGATAAAGAGGTGAGTCGTTCGGATAGAAAATAAGAAGGATGAATATTTGTCTGAGAAAAGCAGAAATGTTATGTATTTTTTGTATCTGTTATCGTCTATAACAGTGCAACGATTTGTTATTTTTTTTTCTATTAATTGCCTTTTTTTAACACTCGAAATTTTTCATATTTCGAATATAATTATTGATTGCCCCTTCAAAATACGAATGATTCAGGATAAATTTGTCTTTCACAGCCCAAGAAATCCGAAAAAGCGGAATGGCAGAAGAAATAGTTTTTGGCAGTCCAGTTTTTTAAATATTTCATTACACATATTTTTCTTCGTTTAAGTAAACAACAAAATAAAAATAAATCATAGCTATATCTTGTGTTATTGATCCGAAGGAACACTCCACTGTTTTTACGTTTTTGGCAGTTGCCTTTTTATAAGTGACTACGTTTTTTTCCTGATATTTTTATTTTGTATTTTGAAGCTTTTTATTCTATTTTTTTCTAAATATGGATTATGAGAGGTGAGAGAACCTTGCTGCGAAGTTTGCTCTTTGTTTTATAACATTAATTCTGCTGCTCTTTCTTCTTTATTTTTTATTCTTCGGTATTTGGATAATGTTGGACTAACAAACTTGCTTGCTGTAACAAAATTGTAATTTTTCAGAGTTCTCAAAATGCTTCTGCGTCTCAAAAGGTAATGATGGTATAACGATTCTGCTTTCGTAGATTTTTCACAAGGCTCATTTATTTGTTCGTTGTTTTTCCAAATAGGTTTTGGAAAATCCACTTTTAGTGTTATTCACTAATTGCACTGCTTATTGTATAGAAAAATACACACCTAGACAAAAAAGCGACCATATTCAGATGACCCTATACATATTTTTCATCAGACAAAATTGATATCTGCTAGTTCACGCATATTGTTGTTTCCCCACAGATTTTAAATCCAAGTGTTTACTATATTCTCATATTTTTTTATGGTGTTTTCAGAAAAAACCTGACTGGTCCAAAAAGGGCGAGGAGAAGAAGGTACAAGAAGTTGAAGCATGAACAAATCATCTCGAATAACAACAGAGGGTTTTTGGTGTTAAAGATATATATAAAAAAAAATATTTTAACTCCCTAAGAAATGTCAGTTTTTGAAACTGCATGTACTCGGGTAATTTTGTGTATGTCTAAGTTATACTTGTAATTTATTTTCAAAAAATAATGATTATCCATGTTTGTGTTGTCTCTGTCCCGAATCTGTTCCCTGTTGTATTAATTATGTCCTATAATTTCGATATATGAAGCATGAGAATAGTAGAGGATTGAATAATCCCTATGTGGTGTATTAATTTATTATGTCCATCCATTCACTAATTAACTCAATATGATGATTCACATACTAATTGAATGAAGAGTTTGATAAGCGTTTACCTCAAATGCGTTTACTTCAAGATTAAAAAAAAATGCGGAAAGATAAGGGTGTCGAAACATTTGCTAGATTTTTGTAGATTTCATTTGAGTACGTTGTTTCATAAATAATAAAAAAGATCATTCCGCATCAAAAAAGAAAACTAGAGCCACAATTCAATATTTTCGCCAGTAAAATTGTGCTAATTTTTTTTTAGAATATCTCATTTATTTTTATTGTATTAACGGTTAGTTACAATTCTTTCATATGTTTTTTTATTGAGTATCTCTACAAGTCGACTCTTGTAAATCGTGAATGAATGATATCGAAATCAATAAGAGAAAAAAATGAAATGGTGGATGCGCTTTCCTCCTTATTACCTCGTGAAAAATATTAGATTAAATAGTTGGAAAATCAAAAATTCAATTTCTTAAATTTTTCTTGCTTTCATTTTATACTCAATTTTACAATATTATGTTTATAATACAAGGAGGTAGGTGAACCTCAAATGCGTTTACTTCAAGATTTAAAAAAAAATGCGGAAAGATAAGGGTGTCGAAACATTTGCTAGATTTTTGTAGATTTCATTTGAGTACGTTGTTTCATAAATAATAAAAAAGATCATTCCGCATTAAAAAAGAAAACTAGAGCCACAATTCAATATTTTCGCCAGTAAAATAGTGCTAATTTTTTTTTAGAATATTTCATTTATTTTTATTGTATTGATGGTTAGTTACAATTCTTCCATGTTTTTTTTTTATTGAGTATCTCTACAAGTCGACTATTGTAAATGAAGAATGAATGATATCGGAATCAATGAGAGAGAAAACGAAATGGTGGATGCGCTTTCCTCCTTATTACCCCGTGAAGAAATATTAGATTAAGTAGTTGGAAAATCAAAAATTCAATTTCTTAAATTTTTCTTGCTTTCATTTTATACTCAATTTTTCAATCTTATAATTATAATACGAAGAGGTAGGTGAACCTCAAATGCGTTTACTTCAAAATTTAAAAAAAATGCGGAAAGATAACGGTGTCGAAACATTTGCTAAATTTTTGTAGATTTCATACAAGTACGTTGTTCCATAGATAATAAAGATAATTATTCCGCATTAAAAAAGAAAACTAGAGCCACAATTGAATATTTTCGCCAGTAAAATTCTGCTAATTTTTTTTTAGAATACTTCATTTATTTTTATTGTATTGATGGTTAGTTACAAATCTTCCATATGTTTTTTTTTATTGAGTATCTCTACAAGTCGACTCTTGTAAATGGAGAATGAATGATATCGAAATCAATGAGAAAAAAACGAAATGGTGGATGCGCTTTTCTCATTATCACCTCGTGAAAAAATATTAGATTAAATATGTAGTTGGAAAATCAAGAATTCAATTCCTTAAATTTTTCTTGCTTTCATTTTATACTCAATTTTTCAATCTTATGATTATAATACAAAGAGGTAGGTAAATCTCAAATGCGTTTACTTCAAGATTAAAACAAAATGCGGAAAGATAACGGTGTCGAAACATTTGCTAAATTTTTGTAGATTTCATTCAAGTACGTTGTTTCATAGATAATAAAAAAAACTATTCCTCATTAAAAAAGAAAACTAGAGCCACAATTGAATATTTTCGCCAGTAAAATTGTGCTACTTTTTTTTAGAATATTGCATTTATTTTTATTGTATTGATGGTTAGTTACAATTCTTCCATATGTTTTTTTTTATTTAGTGTCTCTACAAGTCGACTATTGTAAATGAAGAATGAATGATATCGGAATCAATGAGAGAAAATATGAAATGGTGGATGCGCTTTTCTCATTATTACCTCGTGAAAAAAATATTAGATTACATAGTTGGATAATCAAAAATTCCGTTTCTTCATTTTTTTTGCTTTCATTTCATACTCAATTCTCAATATTATGATTATAATACAGGGAGGTAGGTAAACCTGCGTTCAATTCAAGATTAGAAAAAAATGCGGAAAGATAACAAACTTTTGCTGAATTTTTGTAGGGGTCATTTGAGTACGTTGCTTTATAGATAATAAAATAAATTATAAGACAAAAAATTATTCCGCAATAAAAAAAACTGGATCCACAACGGAAAATTTCACCAGTAAAATTGTGCTGATTTTTTTTTTTTTGGAAATTTCATTTATTTATTGATGGTTAGTTACAATTCTTTCATACGTTTTTTTTTGATTGAGTATCTCTGAAAGTCGACTATTGGAAATGAAGAATGAAAGATATCGAAATCAATGAGAGAAAAAACCGAAATGGTGGATGCGCTTTTCTCATTATTACCTCCTGAAAAAATTTTAGATTACATAGTTGAAACATCAAAAACTCGGTTTCTCTCATTTTATACTTAATTTTTCACTCTCATCATAATTATAATACAAAGGAGTATGTGAAAGTTTCCATAGAAAAAATAGGGTTCTACTCCTGTGGTATTTTGGGGAAAAAAAAAGTTCGAAATATGCACGATTGAAATTTGAAGTTCCGAATATAAAATAATAATTGTTGAATCAGACCTGATGAGAGAAATGGACAATTAACTTTAAAAAAATATCCATTGAAACGACACCAATGTTTTTTTCAAAAACCTATATTTTTTTTGGGGGGAGGGGGCTCTACTCCTTTGGTATTTTGGGGGAAAAGATTCGAAATATGTACGATTGAAATTTGAAGCTATGAATATAAAATAATAATTGTTGACTCACCTGATGAAGGAAATGAACAATTAACTATAAAAAAATTTCCATTGAAACAACACCAATGTTATTTTCACAATAGTACAATATCAATAAAAATTAGAATATCATTCACTAACATTGTCCAATATTGGTCAAAATTCTTACCCTCCACCCACGATTAATTTTTCAGGAGGGAGAAGAACCACCACCACCAACAGCCGAAGCTGGAGGTAAGTAAGAGACACCATAAACATTCCCCGATTATACAACTCCCAAATATACCAGAAGCCAAACCTGAAGAAAATCCACCAAGTGCAGAGGGCGAACCTGCCAAAGAAGGTGAAGCCGTACCTCCAGCTGAAGGTGCGCCTGCTGAAGGTGCTCCAGAGGCCAAACCACCCGGTGAAGGTGAAGCTCCTGCTGAAGGCCAACCCCCAACTGAAGGACAGCCGCCAAGCGAAGGCCAACCCCCAACAGAAGGCGAAGCACCAGCAGAACCCGAACCCGAACCTGAACCAACAGGTATTTATTGGTTGTCGACGAATAAGATTCTCGGAAATATCCTCAGGATATCTTGCACCTTGTATTCAAAACATTCACTTACAGGTTTCGAAAAATTCAAAAAGATTTTAACCGAAAAAGATTACGACATCATCGCCCTTCCAGAAGGTGTTATCGCCCCAACGGATAACAAAGACGACGTTGCTATTCCCAACTACTCTCTCGTAGAGAAGAGGAAGAATAGCGGCGATGGAGTTCTGATGTATATCAAAGATTCTTTGAGATATAAGGTAGTCGACTTAGCTTCCGACAATACGGAAGGGCATGCTACCATGGAGGAATTGGTGGCCAAGTTGGAGAAAAATGGTAACTTTGTTATCGTGGAACATATCATTTCATATTGGTCGTCAAGCTGTTTGTAGTGGGTGGACGGTTATTGGATTCATCACCTGTCCTGTCCTTACATCTTCTTATGTTCATCTGATTGTTATTGAAAATATCATTGCTATATTTCGTATCTGAAACGAAATTATGATTTAAGGTCTACTATCTCCGACAAGTGGTGTAGCCCCAGCAGAAGGAGAAGCGGAGGGTGCACAAGCTCCAACAGAAGGAGCTCCAACCGAACCAGAAGCTCCCAAACCAGAAGGCGCGGAACCACCAACAGAAGGTGCCCCACCAGCAGCAGAAGGAGCAGAACCTCCACCAGAAGCAGCTGCGGCTCCCCAAGAAGGAGCGCCTGCTGAAGAAGCCGCCCCCGCTGAACCTGCACCAGCTGCTGAAGAACCACCTGCACCTCCAGCTGATACTCCGGAGGCTGCCGAACCCACAGCAGTCGAGGTACCGACATCACCAATGGTCGAAGGTGAAAAATCATCTCAATTTTGGTAACTTTGTTGTAACTTTTTTTATTTGTTACAGCTGCTGCATAGGAAGATATGGAATTGCGTGAATTATTGTATTAGCATTATTTTCTCTTGTTTTATATTATAGTATTTAAGTTAAGGATTGTGGGATGCTGTAATAAATATTTTTGATTTACCAGGTTTTTTTTTGTTTTGTTTTAATATGTACGTGTACGTGTAATTGGTGGAGGATGAAGAGTACATAACTAAAAAAAAGGAATTGAACCTACTGAGATACTTGGTGATAAACTCAAGGATCTCTCATGTTCTATGAGTCATGAATTCATTCTACTCCTAAAATTTGGGGAGGCCACCTCGACTTCCCGATTGGGTTACCGCACACCGCCACGACTACCAATAACAACAACTCCACAAGGCGTCTTCACCCAGATCTAGGTACACAATAGGTGAAGGCGGAAGAGATTCCACCGCCTGGTATATTCTCTCTATTCTCGCCGATCTGTTAGGTGAAATATCCGCAACGAGAACCACGTGACCGTCAAGTACGTTGCCGTTGAACGAGTCTCGAATAGCTTCGAAAACTCCCGCGTGCAAACATCGTGTGTGCTGTGCGTAAACGTCAGTGGTTATACAGTTTGTTTTTTCGCTGATAGTTCAAGAAGAAGAACATGACAGTTCGAGAGCACCCTGTAGATTAATTCCTGGTGAGTGAGACACAAGACTGGTTCGTTTTTTTTTCACGTCGTATTTCGCCGAATGTTGTTATTCTTACGGTTTCTGGTGTGATTAAAATTGACCACATCACCTGGATGGAATTGCGAATTTCAAGGCTGCTCATTAATTCATTCGTTTTTTAATTTGCCTTGTGCGAGATGCGTGGACGTTGTAATAGGTTAGAAACGTCGGTTTTCGGGACGATAAAAATATCGCAATAATTTGAATGTTAATCTTCGAGATTATTTGAATACTCGAACATCCCAATTCCTTATCGTAGGCTGTTCGGTTGTTGTTATTTTAATTCATATAGATTTTTCGACACTCAATGCCAAATTGTTTCGAGCGAAATGTCGGTGTTATTAGGGTGTTTTGAAATATTTGTTTTTTTGTATTAATAGTATTTCATGAAAAATAATGGAAGCATACGGATCGTTCTGAATTTAATAATAAAATCATTATGGCGAAAAATTTATGTTTGCGTTCATTTAGAGCAGTTTTGAAATAGTTTCTTCTCATTAGATGAGAACATTATTAAAAAAAAATTCTGAAATTATACAATATTAAACATTTGTTAAAAACAAAATTTGAAATTAGATATATCGAAAACTGCAACAACTATAAATAATTAATGAAAATTTTGAAATACAAAATTTGATGAATTGGTACTTTGATCCCACTCTTATTTTCCCAAATATGAAAACAAATCGAAACCTGATTTTTTTATTTTATAATTTTTCTTCGAAATCTGAAGAAATAAGGAAATAATTTCAAGAGGTTCAAATAATACGAAATCCAAAATGTATTGCTCAAATTCATTAAGATTGATTTTTCGACGCTCAATGCCAAATTATTTTCAGCGAAATTTCGGTGTGATTATTTTGTTCTGAAATATTTGGTTTTTTTTTAATTACATTTCTTTTTATTTATGGTATTTTATGAAAAATAGTAGAAGCATATGGATCGTTCTGAATTGTATAATAAAATCATTATGGCGACAAATTGGTATTTGAACTCATTTGGAGCATTTTTGAAATAATTTGTTGATTTCTCATGAGATGAGAACATTATTAAAAAAAAAAATCTGAAATTCTACAATATGACACATTTGTATTTTAAAAACATAATTTGAAATTATATCGAAAACTGCAACAATTATAAATAATTGATGAAAATTTTGAAATACAAAATTTGATAAATTGGTACTTTGATCATCTGCTGAACCCACTCTTATTTTCCCAAATATGAAAACAAATCGAAACCTGATTTTTTTTATTTTATAATTTTTCTTCGAAATCTGAAGAAATAAGATAATAATTTCAAGAGGTTCAAAGAATACGAAATCCAAAATGTATTGCTCAAATTCATTAAGATTGAGTTTTGGACGCTCAATGCCAAATTATTTTCAGCGAAATTTCGGTGTGATTATTTTGTTCTGAAATATTTGTTTTTTTTTTTAATTACATTTCTTTTTATTTATGGTATTTCATGAAAAATAATGGAAACATACGGATCGTTCTGAATTCTATAATGAAATCATTATGACGACAAATTGATATTTGGGTTCATTTGGAGCATTTTTGAAATAATTTGTTGATTTCTCATGAGATGAGAACATTATTAAAAAAAAAATTCTAAAATTCTACAATATTACACATTTGTTTGTTAAAGACAATTTGAAATTATATCGAGAACTGCAACAATTATAAACAATTAATGAAAATTTTGAAATGCAAAATTTGATGAATTCGTACTTTGATCATCTGCTGAAATCACCCTTATTTTCCCAAATATGACAACAAATCGAAACCTTATTTCTTTTATTTTATAATTTTTCTTCAAAATCTGAATAAATAAGAAAATTTCAAGTAATTTAAAGAATAAGAAATCCAATATTTATTGCTTCAGTCCTACATAATTCTCTATTGAAGTCAATAAATATAAAACGCTTCACAAATAGAAAATAACATTTCATCGATACCTTATAAGAAATCAAGGTCAGGAATTAAAAGGCCTTGCAACCATAAAAACTGGTGATATTGCTAGTATTATTTATTTCAACTGATGATTCTTTTCACAGGAAATCGGACGTACTCGAAAATTAACGTTTTTTAAATTTATTTTCAACTTCCGGTTGTAACTGATTCACGATTTTAGGAAGCCCATAAATAAACTTGCGCTTTCCCACAGCTTCAATTAAGAACAATCCGAAATAACTACTCGATTTTCACCTCATTCAAGATATATTTTGCAGATTTCTGGGATAAAAAGTAAAACTACTGGAATATCCACCAACATTTTTCGTTGTCTGAATTTTAAATCCACCCAAAATTAGATGGGATGAATGAGAAAATTCTGAATTCTTGATTGTGTAAATTGCTGGTCAAACCATAAGATAGTCTTACCATAAGTGTTAACTATCAAATAATTAAGAACCACTTAGTATTGAATCAGTTCAGTATCGATTTTTCAAATTAGGGATTTCCTCGAAATCAGGTGTTGAACGAAAATCCCACGTATAAATTACATCATAGCATTTCGATTACAAAAATTCATGAAAACCAAATTCTTCAACAACATCAATCAACAAGATTGAGTTTCAAATTTTTTTCATTCACTTTTCCACGAAGTTTTTTCTATATCATCGAAATTTTATCTCGAGAGATGAAATTCAGAACAAACACAGCATCGTTAGATAATTCAATCAACTGTATGGGCATCTTCAGGAGCGTAACAAAAATGAGAAGGGTTTTTAAATATGAAAAAAAAATTTCATTATATTAAATATGGAAACTTTTTGCATTAAGCATGCTCAATATGAAGCGTATTATAATGAACTCATTATTACGGAACACTTATTTATCGCAACTGCTTCGAGGTGGAAAATTAATGTGACAAGGAAAAACGAGGTGCTACACCACTGTCGATAGACATATATTTGGAAAGGTTATCTACAACGCGAAATTCAAAGGTTAATCGACTGACATTAACAATATGAAGATGAGATAAAATATCAGCGATATTTTCGTAGGATATGCTGCCTTTTCGAACATTGATGTCAAGTAAAACCACACAACAGTTGTCTCCAAAAAGAATTTTTCATTAACTAGCGGTAAAAATGTCTATATGAAAACGTTTTTGAAGGAAAATTCTCTGAGAAGATATATACCCACATTATCTCACTCTGTGAAATAAGCAGCCTATAATTCTTCAAATGTGCAAAAATGAATATTTTCATTAATATATTACGATGAAAATAAATCCCAACTCGGTAAAGAATAATAAAGCTCAACATTTTTTCTATCGTCTTATGTTATCCTCTGAACTTCAACATAGTTTAAGATTATCAACAATGACTTAACGTGACAAAAACATACCTTCCAAACAATGAGAACCTTCCCATTCAGTCTTGGCTATTATTCAGTTGAACAGTATTCACAGCGAATTCTCTAATCTTCTTCAACACTCAAGGGCAATCAGTACAGCCCTGGGTAAAAAAAAAGGTACTATCATTCATCATTTGTTTCTCTCATTCTTTCTTTTAGATTCTAAATCTAATCGACCCTTCAATTTGTAGTAAGGTGGCATTATTCATCTTCACTCGGGAATAAATCAAAACAGTGGAAAATTGAGGTTATCACACAGTAGATCCAATGTCTCACATGTGTCATATTTGGCCGACGTTGACAGATATAATTCAACCTTAGTTAATTTTTTTTTCTATGTTCCTGACTTCGCGGAAGGCCGTCATTCTTGGATTTTACCACTTCAATTTCACAGGTGTGAAGTGAGATCTTCCAACTAAGCTTCCTGTACACCGGCTAATATAAATTCCATTGAAGAATGACTTCGAGGTACCCATCCTTCCTTCGAGTCGACCCTTTATTGAAACTTCCGGGAATCGTGTCTAAACCTGAAAAAAGGTGTTACTTTCGACAGTCAATCTGTAGACCTTTATCTATTTTCAGTGGTTTAGCACGTAATAAAATAAAGTTGAGTGGTGAAGACCTTAACATCTATTGTTCATTAGATTATGTACGGAACCCACTACCTTTTCTCAAATTCCTACGATTCAATTTTCTGCGTTGAAATATGTTCGAGAGAAAATTGATTGATCAAACAACGTTTCAAAGCTGAATAATACCACCCCCTCTGTTAATATTCTCAAGTTTACATCACTGAACCGTATTAATTACTTCATTGACGTCAACATCAGCCAACACACCATAAATATTTTCGAATGAAAGACTCCAGTGAAGATACCATCATCCATTCACTTATACGACGAAAAGAAAAATCGATTTGATAAATTTTCTTCGAGAATTTGCAAGGTTGAAAACTTCTGGCATTCTCAATCTGTGTGTGCATCTAACAACACATCTTATTCACACGTCGGAGCTTATGGTTTATTTCAAGCAGTCCATTTATTTTTGATTCCAACTGCTCGCAACAGATTTCGTCACGGAGATGTAATATATGATAGCGTAGGCAATAAAATGAATATATTTTCGGAGCAGAAATTAGGAGAGACAGACACACTGTATATCGGGAGTTGATGAAAGGAACTCCGATTATTTTCTTTTCCGGTTCGAAACCCAACACGACAAATAACATTCTATAGGTACGGGGGATTTCGGAAAAATTTCATTTCATCGATTAAAACTGCCAAAACGAATAAAAATGTTGTAGTGTATTAGTACTTTCATGCGGTTAAACTATTACCGACATAACAGTTTTCTATTGAAAACGGCAAAGAACTAGAGTCAGTTTTTCAAAGAGATTCTTGTGTTCTCTATGACGACCAGAGATTATTCTTTCTCGGAAGGGCTCTGCAAATCTGAGTACAGGAAGATAAGTAAATAAATATAAACTAGCGTTGTGCAGATGTCAGATTTGTACAATGTTTTGAAAATTTAGAGGTTATATTCGTGGCTCCAAAATTTGTCTTCTTCTTCTTCGCATCTTCACTTTTTTACTTTCACGAAATTCGTCATTTTATGCTGTGAGTATAGAATAGTATTCTATATTCTTTGTTTTCATGTGACACTTAACCAAGAAATAATAACCGTAGTTTCGATCTTCATCAAAAATTCACCCAGTCGTGGGATGTCTGAAAACCAGTAGTGTACTGGTAAAATCAGTACGAAGGAATATATAATGGATCAATTGGTTCCATATATTTCCTGTACGACAGCTATAAAAAAAATAAATGATATAACTTCCTGATCAAGGTTCGGAAATCGAAATGGCACTTCCTGTCAGAACATCCTCTATACCTTTATTTCCTACCTAAACGATGGACACCAAACATTTCCATCCAAATCCGTAGGATGTAGAAACCGCTTTAGCAGCGTCGTAATAACGGTATACTACTGAATTACCCTTGAGTTATTCCTAGAAATTGCCCTTCTTGTTTATTACCAGAGCTTTGTCCGAAACAAGAAGATCTGAATGCTAAATGGACCAAAATCATACAAGTTAAGTCAAACGACTGGGTTGCAGGATTTAAATTTATCACAGTTCTAAAATTAGAGCTCCTGTTTGTTTATGCAGAAAATTCATATTGCTGTTTACTCGATTCAATATCTGAATTATTGAAAAACTTTTCGACGTTTCTCAACACAGAATACGAATAGTAAAGATCTTCATTATTTACATAATCGGTGTTCACTCTATGAACAAATTATTCAAGAATTCAAATATTCCAACTCTTCAATGCGCAACCACTTTTTTGTGGTTTCAAGTTCCAACAAAATGTCATTGATACCGATCAAACACAGTTATTTCTTTCACCTTTCCAAGAGCCCATCAATTTATAATCTTCCTGCGTGGTTCGAGCATATTGCTCAACTTCAATCCTACGCATCAAACGTTTTATATTTTTTTACAATATCTGACACACTTGAGCATTGACATAAATAATATGAGTTTTTTCGAGAGTTCAATGTTCATAAATCAATTTAATTCTATGAATGTAAGAGTACACTCCCAATTAAACGTATAAATGATTGAAAAAATACCAATTATATCATTGAGTAGCTGTGAAATTGAAACAGATGGCTTGGTGGCAATCAAGAATCAATTTATCCTGAAGAAAATTATTTATCATTTTATTCGAGGAGTTACCAATTATTTCAGAACTCATACTTCAGTGACATCTATACATTATCTTCGGTACCAGAGAGTGATTCATTATTGAGTATAGAGGTCGCCACAGCAGATATTATTTATTTTTCGGATTTCACCCAAATGAATTTTTTTTCACAAGGGAAATCTTCGAAAATGGAATGATAGTCCTATTTGCATTTCGTTTTGCTGGTTAATCAGTGTATCCATCGAACTTCGTTGGCGATTCGGTGTTCGGTCATTTATGGAACCTCGACAACGGCTGACTTTGACAAGTAATCTGTAATTCGTGTTTGACACTTGTGAATTGTCAGCCACCTGCTATGTATTTGGGTGTTTTTCTGATTATTTGTTGTAGGAATTCCAAAACTTGTGATATTAAATATAAACAAAGCCGTATTTACATTGATAACGAAAGTACATTTCCACTCTCGAATCGAATGTTTTCCGCGGAGTACAGTTAATCGCGGAAAGTGATGCTGAAATCGACTAGGTTAAGTGGTTCAGTGATATTCCGATTAAACTCCTGCCTGAAATAAGTCAAATGTCAACCTAGTGCTCTTCTGATATAAATTAGATCATAATGGAATCATTCAGGGTAAGATCGTTGTACGATTTCACCGGAGAACCAAACACGGCAGAGTTGTCAATCTCAGCTGGTCAAATCCTGACAGTCATCAGGACTGATGTCGGAGAGGGTTGGTGGGAAGGAATTAACGAGACTGGTCGCTCTGGACTTTTCCCCCAAGCTTATGTGGAAAAAATTGATGTTGCTCAACCACCGGTAGCACCTCCACCTACTCTACCTCCTCCGAATAACGTGGGATGGACCGGACCACCGCAACCAGCCCCAGTTCAGGGAACGGCCCCTCAAGAAGACGACTGGGACGATGACTGGGATAACGATGAGACCTATAGTGAAATTGGCAGTAACAATGCTACTCCCGTTGAGAATATCTACAGCAATGACAGGAATTTGAATTTAAATAATATACCACCAGATTTTCCTGGGGAAAGTAACTTTAATATCGATGGTAAAGGTACTGTTACGAAGAAAAGTTTGAACAGATTTTCCTCGTATGTGAAGTCTGGTCTAGAAAGTTATATCCTCGGTAAGTTATTAGGAATTCTGTATTTTTTTAGAATTACGAAATTTATTTTTGGTATCTGTACCATGAGTCATTAAGCAGTCAACAAACTATCATACTTTGGTTGAGTCACCCAAGAAGAAAAACAATGGTTAATTAGTGCATTTTAAATGAATGACGAAGAGCTTATTTTTCCAGAAAGGGTTAGAATCCATTACAAAGATGATTTAGACAATTTATCTTGTAGCAAGGGATGTTTTGGGAGTCGATAAACAGGAAGAGATATTTCTTATCTGCACCAGACAGAGAATTATCCTTTGTTTGTTGGAATTCGAAGTAATAGAGATGAATAATTCCACACTATGAGGAAAATTCAATTGATTTTGACTTTTTCATTGAAACTTCATCTTACATTCTCAATATGATCTTGGATCAAATTTTAATACTCTTATAATTTTACGTTTTTGATTTTTTACAATTTTTTTTTGCTGAAACACTTTTTCATAATAAATCAAATGGTACCTGTCTCAATCTGGAAAATAAGTCTCAAAGTTACATCAAAATTTCACCTTATTGACGTTTTTGATTTTTTACAATTTTTGCTAAAACTCTTTTGCATAATAAATCAAATGGTACCCGTCTCAATCTGGAAACTCAGGAAATTGCCTTAGGAAAAATTTTCATTTGAAAAACACTTTCTCATAATAAATTAAATGGTACCTGTCTCAATTTGGAAACTCAGGAAACTGCTTTAGGAAAAATTCTCATTTGAAAATTGTGAAAAGGAAAATAAAACTGCCGATTTATTCTCCCTCAAGTGTATCAAACAATTCAAGTTACTTATTGAATATTTGTTGTTCTTTATAGCCTATTTCATTAAAGTCCATTTGCAGGAACCGTAAATCCCACTCCGAATTGCTATAAGATAAGAATACGAAAAGAAAACGAGACAATAGGATGGGATTTCATAACGAATCCTTACACAGTTCAAATTGCATCTCCAAAGAAAGCGACCAAAATGGGAGGTCTCAAATCGTTCATCGCCTATCATGTCACACCGTCGTTTTCAGGCATCGAAGTTGCAAGAAGGTATAAACACTTCGATTGGCTCCACGATCGGCTCAGAGCGAAATATAACATTATCGCCATACCTCCCTTGCCAGATAAACAAGTATCGGGCAGATACGAAGAGCATTTCATCGAACACCGGAGGATGCAGCTGCAAGAATTCATCAATTACATGTGCAGGCATCCGGTTTTGTCGCAAAGCGAGGTTTGGCACCATTTCCTGACTTGCACGGACGAAAAGCAATGGAAACAGGGTAAAAGGAACGCGGAAAGGGATCAGATGGTCGGTGCTAACTTCTGTCTGCAAATCGAAGCGCCTGAGAAAGAACTGTTGGCTTCTAACGTTGAAGCGACGATGGACATGAACATAAATAGTATTATTCAAATCGATCAGGCTTTGAAAGGGTTGATGCAGACTGTCGTCGATCAACAGAAAAAGTGTTCTAGTATGTATAAAAGGGAGATGCAGAAGGTGGGGGAGAGCTTTTTCGCTTTGGGTACAGCTTTCGAGTCTGCGGAAAAGGGGATGTTCTCAGATTTTACCACAGGTGAGTACCTTAGAATTATTCAAAAACAGATCCAAATCTTTCCTTAAATTTCTCCATCGAATTCCTTCGAAACCATCGAAACACCCAAAATACTGTCGAAATCCTTCGAAACCATCGAAACACCCAAAATGCTGTCGAATTCTTTCGAAACCATCGAAACACCCAAAATACTGTCGAAATCCTTCAAAACCATCGAAACACCCAAAATACTGTCGAAATCCTTTGAAACCATCGAAACACCCAAAATACTGTCGAAATCCTTCGAAACCATCAAAATACTGTAGAAATCCTTCGCAACCATCGAAACACCCGAAATACTGTCGAAATCCTTTTAAACCATCAAAATACTGTCGAAATCCTTCGGAACCATCGAAACACCCAAAATACTGTCGAAATCCTTCTAAACCATCAAAATACTGTCGAAATCCTTCAAAACCATCGAAACACCCAAAATACTGTCGAAATCCTTCTAAACCATCAAAATACTGGCGAAATCCTTCGAAACCATCGAAACACCCAAAATACTGTCGAAATCCTTCTAAACCATCAAAATACTGTCGAAATACTTCTAAACCATCGAAACACTGTAGAAATCCTTCGCAACCATCGAAACACCCGAAATACTGTCGAAATCCTTCTAAACCATCAAAATACTGTCGAAATCCTTCGGAACCATCGAAACACCCAAAATACTGTCGAAATCCTTCTAAACCATCAAAATACTGTCGAAATCCTTCAAAACCATCGAAACACCCAAAATACTGTCAAAATCCTTCTAAACCATCAAAATACTGTCGAATTATTTCGAAACCATCGAAACACCCAAAATACTGTCGAAATCCTTCAAAACCATCGAAACACCCAAAATACTGTCGAAATCCTTTGAAACCATCGAAACACCCAAAATACTGTCGAAATCCTTCGAAATCATCAAAATACTGTAGAAATCCTTCGCAACCATCGAAACACCCGAAATACTGTCAAAATCCTTCTAAACCATCAAAATACTGTCGAAATCCTTCGGAACCATCGAAACACCCAAAATACTGTCGAAATCCTTCTAAACCATCAAAATACTGTCGAAATCCTTCAAAACCATCGAAACACTCAAAATACTGTCGAAATCCTTCTAAACCATCAAAATACTGGCGAAATCCTTCGAAACCATCGAAACACCCAAAATACTGTCGAAATCCTTCTAAACCATCAAAATACTGTCGAAATCCTTCGAAACCATCGTTGTCAGATATATATTTAATTGTTGAAAACGACGTAGAACCGATAAATTTGAATTTTCCCTTAAACCTGGTGATTCGGTGCTTTAACTTTCCACATTTGTTCTAGACATAAAAAGAATGGGATCCACATACATGACTATCGGAAAACTGTTCGAAGATCAATCGAAAGTGGACTGGCAAAGTCTGGGGGATAAACTGTACATCTACAAGGGAATCACGGGTTGCTATCCCGATATATTCTGCCTCCAAAGATCGGCGGAACAGAAGAAGAGGGAATGCGAGAGGAACGTCCAGGTTCAACAACCCCAGTTGTTGGAGATCCGAAAGAGAACGGACGTTCTGACTTACGCTGTTTTCGCCGAGTTGGCTCATTTTCATTCAGAGAAAGACGGGGAGATCAAGCAGTCTATGAAATTGTTCCTACAGGAACAAGTGAATTTTTATAAGAATATAGTCAGTAAATTAGAGGATACTCTTCAACGTTTTCAATGAGGAGTGTGTTTGAAATTTTAAAACAATTATCGGAACTTGTCGTTCTCAAACTGGAAAAGTCACTCGAAATGTGGGGCGAATACATATTTGGAATGCTTTAATTGATATATTGAAGAAAAATTCTGGAGACTTGTATTTCGAGCAGTTTTGCAACTTTGGCTGTGTTTTATGAAGTATTCCATAACCTTTGTATAATGAGTGATCGCCAGTTTGTTCTTATATATTTTCATAAGTATATATACATCCAATAGATATGTACATTTTGTAAAATTTACCAGGAAAAATCCAAATCCGATTTCATTTGATTTTTATATCAGATTTTAATATTTTTGAATGAATGTTCCTGAAAATTCAAGAATTATGCGATAATCGATATCGGAATATTTTATATTGGTAGAAGTTCTCTAATATCATAATTCATTTATAATTTATAGTTATTGCTTCATCTTTCATTTTTTTCATAAATTATTTACAACTGATATAATTAATGATCTTGGTTATTTGAGAGTAATTCATGAAAAAATCTTCAAAAACATTATTGTTTTTCGACAGATGCAGCTTGAATTTGATACTCTCATATTGTTAATCACTCGCCAAAACCTTTTTGATGTATTACATTCGAAGAATCATATTGTTGTTCAATGTAATTAACTATGAACCTAATGTATTGGTGTTTCCAGAAAATAATTAATACTTATGCATTTAGGCAGTTATTTTGTAATTTTGTTGAATATGTATATTTTATTGTACCTTATAATATTATTTACCCTTTATAAACCAGTAATGTGCAAATTTTAGTTTTTTTTTCTTGTTGGTGGTATCTATTCGAAGATTTTCCAGTTCGGCGAATGGGCAGGAGTAAAATTGATATTGATGTTGAATTTTCATTCAAAATGTTGTTCTCCGACGAAGAACATTTTTGGTTGGATGGGTACGTAAATAAGCAGAATTGTCGCATTTGGAGTGAGGATAATCTACAAGTTTTTGTCGTAAGACCATTACATCCTCAGAAAATAACTGTTGGGAGCTTTTGAGCGCTCGTTAATCTACTTTGTAGGTCGATTCGCATTTTCCAGTTTCAGAAACCCTGGATTTTATCGATCGAATGGACTGTAGACAAATCTTTGCACTGGTTAATTTAAAACTACGTTGGTCAATTATAAATCAGGTTATTAACAAATATGAACATAACCAAATGCATAGTCAGTATTAGGTTCGTTATTCCTATTCTCAATATTTCAAGCATAAACTGTTTTTAGATTTTCGAAGTAGAAGCGACGAAAAAATGCAAAATTTCAAAATATAGAGAAAAAACTGAAAAAAGAATATGCGTAGTCAAAAGAAATTTCTCGAAAATTTTTTTTTATTTTTTCTTTTCTTATATGATCGATTATTCAATTTGAAATATATTTCTATTCGAATCGTTGCATTCGTCGAAATAGTTCTCAAAATATAGAAAAAAAACTGAAGAAAGAATATGCGTAGTCAAAAGAAATTTCTCGAAATTTTTTTTTTTATTTTTTCTTTTCTTATATGATCGATTATTCAATTTGAAATATATTTCTATTCGAATTGTTGCATTCGTCGAAATATTTTTCAAAATATAGAAAAAAAACTAAAGAAAGAATATGCGTAGTCAAAATAAATTTCTCGAAAAATTTTTTTTTATTTTTTCTTTTCTTATATGATCGATTATTCAATTTGAAATATATTTCTATTCGAATCGTTGCATCCGTCGAAATAGTTTTCAAATATAGAAAAAAAACTGAAGAAAGAATATGCGTAGTCAAAAGAAATTTCTCGAAAATTTTTGTTTTATTTTTTCTTTCCTCATATGATCGCTTATTCAATTTTAAATATATTTCTATTCGAATCGTTGCATTCGTCGAAATAGTTTTCAAAATTTAGAAAAAAAAACTAAAGAAAGAATATGCGTAGTCGAAAGAAATTTCTCGAAAATTTTTTTTTATTTTTTCTTTTCTTATATGATCGATTATTCAATTTGAAATATATTTCTATTCGAATCGTTGCATTCGTCGAAATAGTTCTCAAAATATAGAAAAAAAACTGAAGAAAGAATATGCGTAGTCAGTATTATGTTCCTTATTCCCATTCTCAATTTTTCAAGCATAAACTGTTTTTAGATTTTCGAAGTAGAAGAATGGCGAAAAATTGGGCATCTCCTAAATTTTGGAAAACTCGTCACAGGGTTTTTCGAATATTTCGTCAAAAATTGTGATAAGAATTTTCCCATAACTTTTGTTCTTTGAATTAGAACCCTATTATTTTTATGATTGCTTTGGATTCTGCGAAGAAAAATAATTATAGTGTTCATTGGGAATTATTGGGATAATTTATCTTCTATGAATAAAGATTATTGTTATGAAACAGATTTTATGAATTTGTCTCTACGTACGACATAAATTCAAAAAATCGTTAACAACTCAGGAATTATTTAATTTCGGAGCATAAACGTCTTCGAACTCTATCATTATTTTTCTTCGCAAAATCCAACGCAATCATAAAAAAACAGGGTGCTAATTTGAAAAACAAAAGTTATGGGAAAATTCTGATCACAAGTATTGACGAAATATTTGAAACACCCTGTGACGAGTTTTCCAAAATTTAGGATACGCACAATTTTCCGCCATTCTTCTACTTTGAAAATCTAAAAACAGTTTATGCTTGAAATATTAAGAATAGGAATAACGAACATAATACTTACTACGCATATCTCCATTTTTTTCAGTTTTTTTTTGATATTTTGAAAACAATTTCGACGAATGCAACGATTCGAATAGAAATATATTTAAAATTGAATAATCGATCATATAAGCGAGGAAAAAATGCAAAAAAAATTTTTCGAGAAATTTATTTTCACTCCCTGTATAACTGAAAGTGTTCAAGCTTCAAGAATATTTTATCTCAGTATATAAAGTCGAACAATATCATAATCCCAATTTTCAGATTTCAAATAGGTCAGGTTTTCAAGAAACGTCTAGTAGGCACTAAAACTTGGGACGCCCTGTATACAATATAAGGTGCTTAAGAAATCAAATTTCATGAAATGTATAGGTGGGACTGTCTGATTTCGTGCGTGAAAGAATTAACCTGGATAACAATTCACTGGCTCTACTGCAGAAATGACCCTTTTTATATCGCTCCCACTCTCTCTTCTTGAAATGTAGGATCTTGGCAATTATATTCCATTTTTTCGATAAAAAACTTCTTTATTTTATTTTTCAGGTTTCCTTGCAATGCGGAAATTCGCTGAAGAAATATGGCAAGGAAAGGATGTTGCTCCACCACATGCTTGAAGAATCTCCTGAATTTTTTCAACCTCATCTTCTTGGTGAGTCAATACAATAGGGCGATTCTTATTTGGACTCATTTTAGGGTTCACCAACCTTATGAACTTCTGAGATACCACTCCTCCAAAGTATTGAACGCAGTTTGTTGGAATAACACTTGATTTCTTCAACAGATAACTTTTACTATTATTCTAGGGATAATTATCTACAAAAATATCAATATCTTCTTTATTCTTCCTTTTTTCAGTTTGCAGCTGTTGTCCTTTTGGTCGTTACAATTTGGAACCTGGGAAATCAATCCGAACTGATTGACCTTTTAACATCAGCCACCTACTCGGTCCTAATAGATTTTCTGATACTTGCAGGAGCACTTCTGTTGTTAGTTTCTTTTTTGGGATGCTTCGGAGTTATCAAGGAGAACAGGAGGGTCCTTCTGGTTGTACGTGATAAAACAAGGTTGAAATCAACAATTTTTTCTATCTTTCTGTTTTCAGTATGTCTTCATACTCCTCTTCATCGTCTTAATGGAACTCATGGTAGCCTTTCTCGGTTACATTTATAAGGAGAACGTTGACGAAGAGTTGAAGGTGAATTTGAACAGAACAATGTTGGAAAATTTTGGGGTGGACGATGCTAAAACTCAGGCGATTGATGTTATGCAAGAAAAGGTGAGTTACTCAAATTTATTAGTTGTATGTATTACCAAATCTCTTCATTTTTGGATAGTTTTCTTGCTGTGGAGCGGTTCAGTTCGAGGATTGGCGTTATTCCGTATGGAAAACTGCGAATACGACGAAAAATCTAGTACCTGATTCTTGTTGCAAAACTATAACTACAGGATGTGGAGTTCGAGATCACCCATCGAATATATACTACGACGTAAGTAGGCAAAAAATTAAAATCAAAGATTCTTGTTCATACAAAAATTGATTGATGAAATTTTCTTCAGGGCTGCTTGGATAAGATGGAGGAAGAGATGAAAAACGGCTTGATAACAATTATTTTTGTAGGTTTAGGTGTAGGCTTATCTCAAGTAATAGGGATAGTTCTAGGCATCCAATTATATTTGAATTTGAAGGAAGAAATTGACATAAACGAACTAAGGAGGATCTTACATAATACGTGATTTGAAATTGTACTTAATGAGGTGTTATTTTGTTAGGCCTTTCAATGATCCTTTCTGTATACAGGGTGTCCCAAGTTCGAGTGCCTACTGTAGACGTTTCTTGATGAGAACCGGTCCTATTTGCAATCTGAAAATTTGGATTATGATATTGTTCGATTTTATCTACTGAGCTTAAATATTCTTGAAGCCTGAACGCTTTCAGTTATACAGGGAGTGGGAAGAAATTTCTCGAAATTTTTTTTTTATTTTTTCTTTTCTCTTATGTTCGATTATTCAATTTGAAATATATTTCTATTCCAATCGTTGCATTCGTCGAAATAGTTTTCAAAATATAGAAAAAAACTGAAGAAAGAATATGCGTAGTCAAAAGAAATTTCTCGATTTTTTTTTTTATTTTTTCTTTTCGTGTATGATCGATTATTCAATTTGAAATATATTTCTATTCGAATCGTTGCATTCGTCGAAATAGTTTTCAAAATATAGAAAAAAAACTGAAGAAAGAATATGCGTAGTCAAAAGAAATTTCCCGAAAAATTGTTTTTTATTTTTTCTTTTCTTATATGATCGATTATTCAATTTGAAATATATTTTTATTCGAATCGTTGAATTCGTAGAAATAGATTTCAAAATATAGAAAAAAAACTGAAGAAAGAATATACGTAGTAAAAAAAAATTTCTGGAAAAATTTTTTTTATTTTTTCTTTTCTTATATGATCGATTATTCAATTTGAAATATATTTCTATTCGAATCGTTGCATTCGTCGAAATAGTTCTCAAAATATAGAAAAAAACTAAAGAAAGAATATGCGTAGTCGAAAGAAATTTCTCGAAAATTTTTTTTTTATTTTTTCTTTTCTTATATGATCTATTAGTCAATTTGAAATATATTTCTATTCGAATCGTTGCATTCGTCGAAATAGTTTTCAAAATATAGAAAAAAAACTGAAGAAAGAATATGCGTAGTCAAAAGAAATTTCTCGAAATTTTTTTTTATTTTTTCTTTTCTTATATGATCTATTAGTCAATTTGAAATATATTTCTATTCGAATCGTTGCATTCGTCGAAATAGTTTTCAGAATATAGAAAAAAAACTGAAGAAAGAATATGCGTAGTCAAAAGAAATTTCTCGAAAAATTTTTTTTTATTTTTTCTTTTCTTATATGATCGATTATGATATTTGAAATATATTTCTATTCGAATCGTTGCATTCGTCGAAATAGTTTTCAAAATATAAAAAAAAACTGAAGAAAGAATATGCGTAGTCAATATTATGTTCCAATTATTCCCATTCTCAATTTTTCAAGCATAAACTGTTTTTAGATTTTCGAAGTAGAAGAATGGTGGAATACTGTGCATCTCCTGAATTTTGGGAAACTCGTCACAGGGTTTTCCAAATATTTCGTCAAAAATTGTGATCAGAATTTCCCATAACTTTTGTTCTTTGAATTAGAACCCTATTATTTTTATGATTGAATTGAATTGAATAATAGATCATATGAGAAAAGAAAAAATTAAAAAAAAAAATTTCGAGAAATTTCTTTCGACTACGCATATCTCCCTTTTTTTCAGTTTTTTTTTCGATACTTTGAAAACCATTTCGACGAATGCAACGATTCGAATAGAAATATATTTCAATTTGAATAACCGATCATATAAGGGACGAAAAAATGCAAAAAAAAATGTTTCGAGAAATTTATTTCCACTCCCTGTATAACTTAAAGTGTTCAGGCTTCAAGAATATTTTAGCTCAGTAGATAAAGTCGAACAATATCATAATTCCAATTTTCAGATTTCAAATTGTTCAGGTTCTCAAGAAACGTCTTACATAGGCACTCGAACTTGGGGCACCCTGTATATATTATGGATATGTATATAACATTTGTGTATGCCAGTCTCAAACAAGTGATATTAATTGTATTATTTATTTATTCCCTTCTTTTACTAGTCAACTTAATAATTTGTGAGTACGATTGAATAGTAAATAAAACTTTGAAAACTCAATTTTTTTAATTCGTTATTTATTGTTGAATAATTATTACCGACACAAGCATTTTTCTGGAAGATATTTCACCATACTCTGGAGATGCACATAAAGCATATTATCGATGTCTGATGCGGTAGCAGCAACTAAAACCCATGGAAGCAGGACGAAAATGAATCTCCACAAGGATACATGATTCCATCTTCTGATGTCCTTCACAGTTATCTGAAATTTATTCATTGATTCAGGGATACACACAATACACAGGGTGTTCTAAGTGTCCTAAGTGCCTACTAGACGTTTCTTGAGAGATTTGAAATATGAAAATTGGGAATATGATATTGTTCGACTTTATCTACTGAGAGTTTTTTTCGATATTTTGAAAACTATTTCGACGAATGCAACGATTCGAATAGAAATATATTTGAAATCGATTAATCCATCATATAAGACAAGAAAAAATAAAAAAAAATTTTTCGAGAAATTTTATTTTCACTCCCTGTATAACTGAAAGTGTTCAGGCTTCAGGAATGTTTTAGCTCAGTGGATGAAGTCGAACCATAATCCAAATCTCCAGGTTTCAAATCGAACCGGTTCTGAAGAAACGTCTAGTAGGCACTCGAACTTGGGACACCCTGTATATGTTGTTATAGATTTTAATTTGACGAGTGAGATTTTTGTTTCTGAATTCTATTGAATACTTACATTGAGATCCAAGATGGTTACATTGTTATCAGCTAGTTGGCCAAGTTTATTTTCTATACCACAAACCGATAAATGTAATATTAATCCTATGGCGTATAAAAGTATCACTATGATGCCCATCACTCTATAAGACATGGAAAAATCGAAGAAATGCCTCCTGTTGATATGTGCTATGTCTATCCTGAAATATAAGAAAATTCAGCGGTGCTTATGTAGAAATTTACTAATAACTGAAAAAAAAATTAGAATTTCTTTCCTGATTCCACGCGACTTTAAATGAAAGGTCAAGGCAATCATCAAACTGCGGGTCTTAATCACGAAGTCAAGGTGAGTATTAATAGGCATGAAATGAAATATTGAAAGAAATGAAATTATAAAATTTTTGACCCCTCCTTATGTTAAAGAGTTAAAGCATCAGACGACAATAAAATTCAGCGATAAAAATATAAGTTATAGGCGACTTCCTCCAAGCAAAAAAATTTATTACATTTTTGAGCGCTCGTTCTGCTTGCACGAGGGCTATACAGGGTGTTTCATAATATATGTGCAAGATTTCAGGATATGATAGCTCGTCCAAAAATATAAAAAAAGTTTCTACTGACTAACCCTCTCAAATGCACCATTTTCGAAATACAGGTTGTTGAAATTGAAGAAAAAAAATCGTTTTTTGTGAATATCGCCGGAATTCTTACCTGTCCAAGGATGAAACAAGGCAAATGGTTATGAATAGGTAGAAAAACGTTATATACACATCGTTGAAGTTCGAGTAAAAGTGTAGAAAATCCACGTTCTGATAGTGAGAATTACATATCAGGTATAACCATTGCCCAAAAGCCAGTCCTGCTAAGAGCCCATGGCATGGAAGAAAAATTTTCATACAATATTTTTGAATGCTGATGGCTACATTCAAAGGTGCCCTGAAAAAATAATTCTGATTATGATAAAATATTATGCATGCATTCTTTTTGAAATTCACTTCTTTTTGAGCAAATCTGGTCTCATGATTTTTTCATTTGACATATAATTTTCGCATAAATAAATAAAACTCATTGTGTGGAAAGGCTGTTAGTTCACTTTACTGTCCATCTCCGATTTTGATGATTTTTTTTCATAAAGACAATTTTTCATAAGAAATCTAATTGTGTCAGTCTCAATTTTAGGAAACTTATGGTTTAGGAAATATGATTTTTCGAAATTTGCTCAGAAATGATAAGTTTTTGATATTTCAGTATCAGTTTGATTGAAAATTGACAGCTTTCTACCAGAATACTTTCGTGAAAAAACGAAAATTCAATATCTCTTTTCCTTTTCTTGAAATTCAATTCTTTTTAGCACATCTGGTCTCATGATTTTTTCATTTGACATATAATTCTCGCATAAATAAATAAAACTCATTGAGTAGAAAGGCTTTTAGTTCACTTTACTGTCCATTTCTGATTTTGATAATTTTTTTTTATAAAGACAATTTTTCATAAGAAATCTAATTGTGTCAGTCTCAATTTTAGGAAACTTATGGTTTGGGAAATATGATTTTTCGAAATTTGCTTAGAAAAGATGATTTTTTGACATTTCAGTATCAGTTTGATTGAAAATTGACAGCTTTCTACCAGAATACTTTCGTGAAAAAACGAATATTCAATATATCTTTTCCTTTTCTTGAAATTCACTTCTTTTTGAGCAAATCTGGTCTCATGATTTTTTCATTTGACATATAATTTTCGCATAAATAAATAAAATTCATTGAGTAGATAGGCTGTTAGTTCACTTTACTGTCCATCTCCGATTTTGATGATTTTTTTTTATAAAGACAATTTTTCATAAGAAATCTAATTGTGTCAGTCTCAATTTTAGGAAACTTATGGTTTGGGAAATATGATTTTTCGAAATTTGCTTAGAAAAGATGATTTTTTGACATTTCAGTATCAGTTTGATTGAAAATTGACAGCTTTCTACCAGAATACTTTCGTCAAAAAACGAGTATTCAATATCTCTTTTCCTTTTCTTGAAATTCACTTCTTTTTGAGCAAATCTGGTCTCATGATTTTTTCATTTGACATATAATTTTCGCATAAATAAATAAAATTCATTGAGTAGATAGGCTGTTAGTTCACTTTACTGTCCATCTCCGATTTTGATGATTTTTTTTTATAAAGACAATTTTTCATAAGAAATCTAATTGTGTCAGCCTCAATTTTGGGGAACTTATGGTTTAGGAAATATGATTTTTCGAAATTTGCTCAGAAATGATAAGTTTTTGACATTCAGTATCAGTTTGATTGAAAATTGACAGCTTTCTACCAGAATACTTTCGTGAAAACACGAATATTCAATATCTCTTTTCCTTTTCTTGAAATTCAATTCTTTTTAGCAAATCTGGTCTCATGATTTTTTCATTTGACATATAATTTTCGCATAAATAAAAAAATAAATAAAATTCATTGAGTAGAAAGGCTGTTAGTTCACTTTACTGGCTATCTCCGATTTTGATGATTTTTTTTATAAAGACAATTTTTCATAAGAAATCTAATTGTGTCAGCCTCAATTTTGGGGAACTTATGGTTTAGGAAATATGATTTTTCGAAATTTGCTCAGAAATGATAAGTTTTTGACATTTCAGTATCAGTTTGATTGAAAATTGACAGCTTTCTACCAGAATACTTTCGTGAAAAAACGAATATTCAATATATCTTTTCCTTTTCTTGAAATTCAATTCTTTTTAGCACATCTGGTCTCATGATTTTTTCATTTGACATATAATTCTCGCATAAATAAATAAAATTCATTGAGTAGAAAGGCTGTTAATTCACTTTACTGGCTTTCTCCGATTTTGATGATTTTTTTTTCATAAAGACAATTTTTCATAAGAAATCTAATTGTGTCAGTCTCAATTTTGGGGAATTTATGGTTTAGGAAATATGATTTTTCGAAATTTGCTTAGAAATGATAATTTTTTGAGATTTCAGTATCAGTTTGATTGAAAATTGACAGCTTTCTACCAGAATACTTTCGTGAGAAAACGAATATTCAATATCCCTTTTCCTTTTCTTGAAATTCATTTCTTTTTGAGCACATCTGGTCTCATGATTTTTTCATTTGACATATAATTTTCGCATAAATAAAAAAATAAATAAAATTCATTGAGTAGAAAGGCTGTTAGTTCACTTTACTGGCTATCTCCGATTTTGATGATTTTTTTTATAAAGACAATTTTTCATAAGAAATCTAATTGTGTCAGTCTCAATTTTGGTGAACTTATGGTTTAGGAAATATGATTTTTCGAAATTTGCTCAGAAATGATAAGTTTTTGACATTCAGTATCAGTTTGATTGAAAATTGACAGCTTTCTACCAGAATACTTTCGTGAAAACACGAATATTCAATATCTCTTTTCCTTTTCTTGAAATTCAATTCTTTTTAGCAAATCTGGTCTCATGATTTTTTCATTTGACATATAATTTTCGCATAAATAAAAAAATAAATAAAATTCATTGAGTAGAAAGGCTGTTAGTTCACTTTACTGGCTATCTCCGATTTTGATGATTTTTTTTATAAAGACAATTTTTCATAAGAAATCTAATTGTGTCAGCCTCAATTTTGGGGAACTTATGGTTTAGGAAATATGATTTTTCGAAATTTGCTCAGAAATGATAAGTTTTTGACATTTCAGTATCAGTTTGATTGAAAATTGACAGCTTTCTACCAGAATACTTTCGTGAAAAAACGAATATTCAATATATCTTTTCCTTTTCTTGAAATTCAATTCTTTTTAGCACATCTGGTCTCATGATTTTTTCATTTGACATATAATTCTCGCATAAATAAATAAAATTCATTGAGTAGAAAGGCTGTTAATTCACTTTACTGGCTTTCTCCGATTTTGATGATTTTTTTTTCATAAAGACAATTTTTCATAAGAAATCTAATTGTGTCAGCCTCAATTTTGGGGAACTTATGGTTTAGGAAATATGATTTTTCGAAATTTGCTCAGAAATGATAAGTTTTTGACATTCAGTATCAGTTTGATTGAAAATTGACAGCTTTCTACCAGAATACTTTCGTGAAAACACGAATATTCAATATCTCTTTTCCTTTTCTTGAAATTCAATTCTTTTTAGCAAATCTGGTCTCATGATTTTTTCATTTGACATATAATTTTCGCATAAATAAAAAAATAAATAAAATTCATTGAGTAGAAAGGCTGTTAGTTCACTTTACTGGCTATCTCCGATTTTGATGATTTTTTTTATAAAGACAATTTTTCATAAGAAATCTAATTGTGTCAGCCTCAATTTTGGGGAACTTATGGTTTAGGAAATATGATTTTTCGAAATTTGCTCAGAAATGATAAGTTTTTGACATTTCAGTATCAGTTTGATTGAAAATTGACAGCTTTCTACCAGAATACTTTCGTGAAAAAACGAATATTCAATATATCTTTTCCTTTTCTTGAAATTCAATTCTTTTTAGCACATCTGGTCTCATGATTTTTTCATTTGACATATAATTCTCGCATAAATAAATAAAATTCATTGAGTAGAAAGGCTGTTAATTCACTTTACTGGCTTTCTCCGATTTTGATGATTTTTTTTTCATAAAGACAATTTTTCATAAGAAATCTAATTGTGTCAGTCTCAATTTTGGGTAATTTATGGTTTAGGAAATATGATTTTTCGAAATTTGCTTAGAAATGATAATTTTTTGAGATTTCAGTATCAGTTTGATTGAAAATTGACAGCTTTCTACCAGAATACTTTCGTGAGAAAACGAATATTCAATATCCCTTTTCCTTTTCTTGAAATTCATTTCTTTTTGAGCACATCTGGTCTCATGATTTTTTCATTTGACATATAATTTTCGCATAAATAAATAAATTCATCGAGTAGAAAAGCTGTTAGTTCTTTTTACTGGCTATCTCCGATTTTGATGATTTTTTTTTATAAAGACAATTTTTCATAAGAAATCTAATTGTGTCAGTCTCAATTTTGGTGAACTTATGGTTTAGGAAATATGATTTTTCGAAATTTGCTTAGAAATGATGATTTTTTTGACATTTCAGTATCAGTTTGATTGAAAATTGACAGCTTTCTACCAGAATACTTTCGTGAAAAAACGAGTATTCAATATCTCTTTTCCTTTTCTTGAAATTCATTTCTTTTTGAGCACATCTGGTCTCATGATTTTTTTATTTGACATATAATTTTCGCATAAATAAATAAAATTTATTGAGTAGAAAGACTATTAGTTCACCTTGCTGTCCATCTCCGATTTTGATGATTTTTCTTCATAAAGACAATTTTTCATAAGAAATCTATTTGTGTCAGTCTCAATTTTGGGGAATTTATGGTTTAGGAAATATGATTTTTCGAAATTTGCTTAGAAATGATAATTTTTTGAGATTTCAGTATCAGTTTGATTGAAATTTGACAGCTTTCTACCAGAATACCTTCGTAAGAAAACGAAAATTTAATATCTCATTTCCTTTTCTTGAAATTCATTTCTTTTTGAGCACATCTGGTCTCATGATTTTTTCATTTGACATATAATTTTCGCATAAATAAATGAAATTCATTGAGTAGAAAGGCTGTTAGTTCACTTTACTGGCTTTCTCCGATTTTGATGTTTTTTTTTTCATAAAGACAATTTTTCATAAGAAATCTAATTGTGACAGTCTCAATTTTGGGAAATTCATGGTTTAGGAAATATGATTTTTCGAAATTTGCTTAGAAATGATAATTTTTTGACATTTCAGTATCAGTTTGATTGAAAATTGACAGCTTTCTACCAGAATACTTTCGTGAAAAAAACCAATATTCAATATCCCTTTTCCTTTTTTTGAAATTCATTTCTTTTTGAGCACACCTGGTCTCATGATTTTTTCATTTGACATATAATTTTCGCATAAATAAATAAATTCATCGAGTAGAAAAGCTGTTAGTTCTTTTTACTGGCTATCTCCGATTTTGATAATTTTTTTTTATAAAGACAATTTTCCATAAGAAATCTAATTGTGTCAGTCTCAATTTTGGTGAACTTATGGTTTAGGAAATATGATTTTTCGAAATTTGCTTAGAAATGATGATTTTTTTGACATTTCAGTATCAGTTTGATTAAAAATTGACAGCTTTTTACCAGAATACTTTCGTGAAAATACGAGTATTCAATATCTCTTTTCCTTTTCTTGAAATTCATTTCTTTTTGAGCACATCTGGTCTCATGATTTTTTTATTTGACATATAATTTTCGCATAAATAAATAAAAATCATTGAGTAGAAAGGATGTAAGTTCACTTTACTGTCCATCTCCGATTTTGATGATTTTTTTTTATGAAGACAATTTTTCTTAGAAATCTAATTGTGTCAGTCTCAATTATAGGAAACTTATGGTTTAGGAAATATGATTTTTCGAAATTTGCTCAGAAATGATGGTTTTTTGACATTTCATCATCAGTTTGATTGAAAATTGACAGCTTACTACCAGAATACTTTCGTGAAAAAACGAATATTCAATATCTCTTTTCTTTTCTTGAAATTCATTTCTTTTTGAGTACATCTGGTCTCATGATTTTTTCTTTTCGCATAAATAAATAAAATTCATTGAGTAGAAAGGCTGTTAGTTCACTTTACTATCCATCTCTGATTTTGATGATTTTTTTTTATGAAGACAATTTTTCATAGAAATCTAATTGTGTCAGTCTCAATTATAGGAAACTTATGGTTTAGGAAATATGATTTTTCGAAATTTGCTCAGAAATGATGGTTTTTTGACATTTCATTATCAGTTTGATTGAAAATTGACAGCTTTCTACCAGAATCCTTTCGTGAAAAAGCGAGTATTCAATATCTCTTTTCCTTTTCTAGAAATTCACTTCTTTTTAAGCAAATCTGGTCTTATGATTTTTTCATTTGACATATAATTTTCGCATAAATAAATAAATTCATTGAGTAGAAAGGCTGTTAGTTCACTTTACTGGCTATCTCCGATTTTGACGATTTTTTTTTATGAAGACATTCATAAGAAATCTAATTGTGTCAGTCTCAATTTTGGGGAACTTATGGTTTAGGAAATATGATTTTTCGAAATTTGCTTAGAAATTATGATTTTTTGACATTTCAGTATCAGTTCGATTGAAAATTGACAGCTTTCTACCAGAATACTTTCCTGAAAAAACGAGTATTCAATATCTCTTTTCCTTTTCTGAAATTCACTTCTTTTTGAGCACAGCTGGTCTCATGATTTTTTCATTTGGCATATAATTTTCGCATAAATAAATAAAATTCATTGAGTAGAAAGGCCGTTAGTTCACTTTACTGGCTATCTCCGATTTTGATGATTTTTTTTTATAAAGACAATTTTTCATAAGAAATCTAATTATGTCACTCTTAATTTTGGGGAACTTATGGTTTAGGAAATATGATATTTCGAAATAAGCTTAGAAATAATGATTTTTTGACATTTCAGTATTAGTTTTATTGAAAATTGACAGCTTTCTACCAGGATACTTTCTTGAAAAAACGAGTATTCAATATCTCTTTTACTTTTCTTGAAATTCATTTCTTTTTGAGCAAATCTGGTCTCATGATTTTTTCATTCGAAATATAATTTTCGCATAAAATCCATCTCCGAATTTGATGATTTTTTTTATAAAGACAATTTTTCATAAAAAAACTAATTGTGTCAGTCTCAATTTTGGGAAACCTATGGTTTAGGAAATATTTTTTTGAAATTCACTTCTTTTTGAGCAAATCTGGTCTCATGATTTTTTCATTTGACATAGAATTTTCGCATAAATAAATTAAATTCATTTGGTAAAAACGCTGTTAGGTCACTTCTCTGATTTTGATGATTTTTTTTATAAAGACAATTTTTCATAAGAAATCTTATTGTGTCAGTCTCAATTTAAGGAAACCCATGGTATGGTTCTGATTACGATAAAATATTATGTATGCATAGTTTATTCTAGATCTAGAAGATCAAATTTTTGGTTTGCCAGTTTCACTATTTTTCGAAATTTCTGAGGAAATTTTACAATATTTGTAAGCATAAAAACGTAATAAAGCTAACAGTGAAGAAAAAATAAATTTGCTATAAAAAATAACTATCTAGTTCCCACGAATAATTATTCAATTCCGCAATCGCCACAACAATTTCCAATATAAATGTTGTAGTAAAAAGCATTAAAGGTCGATTGTAATTGTTAATTTATTGTTTCAATCCACATCAATAAACAATATTATCGATTGAAGCCTTATATAAAGTGGAAAAATTATGACTTACTTAGGATTTCTTTGAGGAAAATCATCAAGATTATTCGGGTCTTTATACATGGCTCTACTAGAGGGACGACTCGCCACCTCGAACTTATTTTTCTTCTGTACATACAACCTGTCGCTGGTATCCGGAGCCTCTTTCGCCCTCTTCACCTTATGGTAATCCTGATCGTGATTATTATCGAAAACGTCATCTTGAAGTTCCTCCAAAGCTATCGTGATGTCGTTCTTCGGTTCCTGTTCTTCCTCTTTCCTTTTGTGTTTCCTCTTGTTGTTCGTCATCGGGGAACTAGACTCCCGTTTCTTCTTTTTACTCTTCTTCTTTTCCTTCGGTATCATCATCTCTCTGCTGTCGCCCAGTTCCGGGTCGATGTGTCTCTTTTTTCTGGATTTCGATTTTTTCGCGGATGTCACTTCTTCCCCGTCTCTGTTGTTGTACAGGTCTTGGATGGCATTGTGAGGTTTCCTGTCGTCGGGGTCTAACTGGGTGTGGTCCTTTTTTCTTCGGTAGTGTTTTCTTTCTTCTGGACTGAGGAGTTCCAAGTTACCTGAGGATGTGGATTTTTTTCAGATATTCTGGCGGTTCTCATGATGATGACATTGACATATGCGAAATTTTTATATGGTTTTTTTAATTTTGTGGTTTTCACTGATTGCGAAACAACTTTCTTTTTAAGGTTGTATGAAATATCGATACCTTTTTGCCAAATTATCGTAAGCCTCAACGTACTACGTTGAGGCTTACGATAGTTTGGCAAAAAGGTATCGATATATGTAAGCTTCTTCAAGATTTTTTGGAACAATATTGAATCAAAATTGTATGACCCAGTTTTTATGCTTTGTATAAATGTCACAAAGGATTATGAGCAAGTGTGAAGTTTTGAAAAATCTTTTTTTTCACGGTAACTCCAGTATGACCTTGGATATTTTTGTGGAACGTAGTACGCCTCTTATATGCGTCAAAAAAGGATTTTCTGCTGTATAACCAATTTTTTATTTTTGCCAGTGGCGTTCTTGTGGGAATTTCACTGAATCTTAAAGAGAAAAGTGATACGCCACTGCTTGTGGAAATTATTTTTGAAATTCTCACTCCTTCCTGAGCAAATCTGAATCCATTTTTTTTCCGCTTGACGTACAATTTTCGTATAAATAAATGAAATTCTTAAGGAAAAACGCTCTAAGTTCATTTTAGTGCCCTCTTCTTCGATAATTTTTTTTTATAAACACCATTTTTCACAGGAAATCTAATTGTATCAATCTCAATTCAAGGAAATCTATGGGTTTGCTTGAAAATGATGATTTTTCGACATTTCGATATCAGTTTAATTGAAAATTGACAGCTTTCTATCAGAATTATTTCGAGAAAATCGAATATTTGGTATCGTTTTTACGTCTTTTTGAAAATAACTTCTTTTTGAGCACATACGGTCTCATGATTTTTTCATTCTACATACAATATTCGCATAAATAAAAAAAATCCGTTGAGTAAAAACGCTGTTAGTTCACTATACTGACCATTTCTGATTTTGATAATTTTTTTCTGTAAAGACAATTTTTCATAAGAAATCTAATTGTGTCAGTCTCAATTTTAGGAAACTTATGGTTTAGGAAATATGTTTTTTTGAAATTTGCTCAGAAATGATGATTTTTTGACATTTCAGTATCAGTTCGATAGAAAATTGACAGCTTTCTACCAGAATAATTTCGTGAAAAATCGAATATTTGATATCTCTTTTTCTTCTTTTTGAAATTCACTTCTTTTTGAGCAAATCTGATCTCATGATTTTTTCATTTGACATAGAATTTTCGCATAAATAAATAAAATTCATTGAGTAAAAACGTTGTTAGTTCACTTTACTGCCCATCTCTGATTTCGATGATTTGTTTTCATAAGGACAATTTTTCATGAGAAATCTAATTGAGTCAGTCTCAATTTTAAGAAACTTATGGTTTTGGAAATATGTTTTTTCGAAATTTGCTTGAAAATGATGATTTTTTGACATTTCAGTATCAGTTTGATTGAAAATTGACAGCTTTCTACCAGAATAATTTCGTGAAAAATCGAATATACGATATCTCTTTTTCTTCTTTTTGAAATTTACTTCTTTTTGAGCAAATCTGGACTCATGATTTTTTCGTTTAACACAGAATTTTCGCATAAATAAATAAAATTCATCGAGTAAAAACGCTGTTAGTTCACTTTACTGCTCATCTCTGATTTTGACGATTTTTTTTCATAAGGACAATTTTTCATAAGAAATCTAATTGAGTCAGTTTCAATTTTAGGAAACTTATGGTTTTGAAAATATGTTTTTTCGAAATTTGCTAAGAAAAGATGATTTTTTGACATTTCAGTATCAGTTTGATAGAAAATTGACAGCTTTACCAGAATAATTTCGTGAAAAATCGAATATTTGATATCTCTTTTTCTTCTTTTTGAAATTCACTTCTTTTTGAGCAAATCGGGTCTCATGATTTTTTCGTTTAGCACAGAATTTTCGCATAAATAAATAAAATTCATCGAGTAAAAACGCTGTTAGTTCACTTTACTGCTCATCTCTGATTTTGACGATTTTTTTTCATAAAGACAATTTTTCATAAGAAATCTAGAGTCAGTCTCAATTTTAGGAAACTTATGTTTTGAAAATATGTTTTTTCGAAATTTGCTTAGAAAAGATGATTTTTTGTCATTTTAATATCAGTTTGATTGAAAATTGACAGCTTTCTACCAGAATAATTTCGTGAAAAATCGAATATTTGATATCTCTTTTTCTTCTTTTTGAAATTCACTTCTTTTTGAGCAAATCTGGTCTCATGATTTTTTCATTTGACATAGAATTTTCGCATAAAAAAATAAAATTCATTGAGTAAAAACGTTGTTAGTTCACTTTACTGCCCATCTCTGATTTCGATGATTTGTTTTCATAAAGACAATTTTTCATAAAAATTCTCAATTTTAGGAAACTTATGGTTTTGGAAACATGATTTTTTAAATTTGCTTGGAAAATTATGATTTTTTTTTTTGACTCTTTTTCTTCGTATGAAAATTGGTTTATTTGATATTCAATATTAATTTATGGAGGAAATCATCAACTAAAATTCTCAACATAATATTTGCTTTTATTTGAATGATTTCTCGAAATCAATTATAGTTTAGGAAATATAATTTTTTTAAATTTACTCGAAAAATGATCAGTTTTTGACATTTCAGTGTCGGTTTGATTGAAAATTGACAGCTTTTACCGGAGCTACCAACATAATTCCGTAAAAAATGGAATATTTCATATCTCTTTTTCTTCATATGGAAATTGGTTTATTTTGTAATATTAATTTGTGGAGGAAATCATTAATTGAAATGTTCAATTTTCATATTTGCTCTTATTTGAATGATTTTTCGTAATTTATTATGGTTCAGAAAATATGATTTTTTCAAAATTTGTTTGTAAAATTAGGATTTTTCGACTTTTCAGTGTCAGTTCTATTGAAAATTGACAGCTTTTTCCGGAGCTTCCAATATAATTCTGTAAAAAATGGAATATTTCATATCTCTTTTTCTTCTTATGAAAATTGGTTTATTTCATAATATTAATTTGTGGAGGAAATCATCAACTAAAGTTTTCAACATAATATTTGCTCTCATTTGAATAATCTTCCGAAATTCATTATAGTTTTGGAAATATGTTTTTATTTAATTTGCTTGGAAAATTATGATTTTTTGATATTTCAGTGTCAATTTGATTGAAAATTGACAGCTTTTACCGGAGCTACCAACATAATTCCGTAAAAAATGGAATATTTCATATCTCTTCTTCTTCTTATGGAAATTGGTTTATTTTGTAATATTAATTTGTGGAGGAAATCATCAACTGAAATTTTCAACATAATATTTGCTCTTAATTATGGTTCAGAAAATATGATTTTTTTGAATTTGTTTGTGAAATTGTGATTTTTCGACATTTCAGTGTCAGTTCAATTGAAAATTGACAGCTTTTACCGGAGCTACCAACATTATTCCGTAAAAAATAGACTACTTCAAACTCTCTTTTTCTTCTTATGAAAATTGGTATATTTCATACTATTAATTTGTGGAGGAAATCATTAATTAAAATGTTGAACAAAATATTTGCTCTTATTTGAATAATTTTTCGAAATTAATTATGGTTCAGAAAATATGATTTTTTTAAATTTTTTGTGAAATTATGATTTTCGACATTTCAGTGTCAGTTCGATTGAAAATTGACAGCTTTTACCGGAGCTACCAACATAATTCCGTAAAAATGGATATTTCATAATCTCTTTTTCTTCTTATGAAAATTGGTTTATTTCATAATATTAATTTGAGGAGGAAATCATCAACTAAATTCTCAACATAATATTTGCTCTAATTTGAAGGATTACTCGAAATTAATTATGGTTTAGGAAATATAATTTGTTTGAATTTATTGAATAATTTTTCGAAATTAATTATGGTTCAGAAAATATGATTTTTTTGAATTTTTTGTGAAATTATGATTTTCGACATTTCAGTGTCGGTTTGATTTAAAATTGACAGCTTTCACCGGAGCTACCAACATATTTCCTCAAAAAATGGAATATTTCATATCTCTTCTTCTTTTTATGAAAATTGGTTTATTTCATAATATTAATTTGTGCAGGAAATCATAAATTAAAATGTTCAACATAATATTTGCTCTTATTTCAAAGATTTTTCGAAATTAATTCATTGAACTGTCATAATTTAAGCTTACCTAACCTATCCTAATATTCAACTGATAACTGTGATAGATTATGCCGTTTTTGCTGATTCACGCGTCCAAAAAACGATTTTTTTCCTTGAATCTACAACCCACCCAACTTATAAAAAACTTTCGAGATTCGTAGTAAACATATTAAGCGAGTTGTCTATTTTCAATTTTAAATTATTGAAATAAGGTAGGATCTTTGAGTGTTTTATATATTGGTAGTACTGCCATATTAATTTGTAAACCTAACTGTCATGTGTCATATGATTTTAAATGTCAATATTCATGTATTCTACTACAACTTTCAAAAAATCATATCTCCTAAACTAGAAGTTTCCTGAAGTAGAGACTGACACAATTCGTTTTTTCTTCCAGAATTGTATCTGAAAAAAAATCGTAGATAAGATCTGAGGTGGGCACTGAAGTAAACACTATAGAACTGAAGAATCGAAGATTATGAAACAAACCACAGATTCTGTGACTTGTGAGCCAAACCAGCTGTCAGTGTGACGAATTATGTCATTTATAGAATCGACACTTCAAGGAGACGGAACCACAGAATTATATAATAACACCAGATAAAAAAAACTCAATTTTTTTTTCAAGTGAATATATCTACTCACCTGATAATTCTTCGGGAATCTTCTCGTCCTCGTAAAAACTCAAACTTTGAGGGCGCGACTCGGTAAAATGCGAATGTTTATTGATATCCCTTTTCATCTCGGTCTCGATCAGAGACAAAATCTTGGTGTTGATCTGCGTCTCCCCATCCACCGATATCTCCCTACTCGGCATGTGTGCATTGCTGTTATTGTAATTATCGTTGTAATCCTCCATTTGAAACGCTCTATTCGACTCGCCATCCTCAGAATTGTCCGTTCTACTCAGGCTCAAATTGCTCTGGTTGTCTTTCTCGGAGCTCGTCTCCGACTTCAATATCTTATGCACCTGGACGATCGTCTCGTATTTCGATTCCTCCCTCAGCTTGTGCCTTTTCGTCCTAGGCGAGGGGGTCAGTTTGGTACTCATCTCTTTGGGTTTATTGATCTGCATATGGAAGACTTCGTCTGTCGAGGTTCACATAATCACAATTCACTACCAGGAAACGAAAGATTCGCACATTTCCACCGGGTTTCCCCATTTTCCCCACTGGAATTGATGCTTTGACCTTTTGGACGTTTTGTTTGTGTTCTGAAAAGCGTCGTTTGCGCACGAGCGCGGTGGAGAAAGAAGAGCACGTTGTGTGGGTGGAGGTGACGTCAAGTGGTAACCAGGGTTACGTGGCATTTGGAATGTTAAATTCATTGTGGGGTATGAACTCGATAGGAATGAAGCACATTTTTCAAACAAAAACTGGTCCTTTTTGGTTGGGAAAACTGAATTTTTGAGAGTTATATAAAAATTCAGCTCACTAAGGTTCCACGTGGAAAGAAAATTGAGTTTCTCTGTTCTGGTGTTATGATTTAATTCTGTGGTTCCGTCTCTTGAAGTGTCTTTTTTATAAAATTACATTATTTGTGACACCGACAGAATCTGTGGTTCGTTTCATAATCTTCGATTCTATAAAATCAGGCTACAGGGTCAAGATGATTTAATTTTTACCTAAGCAACATTTTAGAAAACCAATTTGATCGAGTTGAACGTTGCGCCAGTTGAATTACGGTTTGATCAGTCTTTCTGAAACTGGGGATGAGTTTGATTAGACTTGAAGCCAAGCAGCGTTTTGTGGGTTCAGTACCTGGATGAAACGATTGTTTTTCAGATACAATTCTGGAAGAAAAAACGAATTGTATCAGCCTCTACTTCAGGAAACTTCTAGTTTAGGAGATATATGATTTTGTGAAAGTTGTATTTAAATACATGAATATTGACATTTAAAATCATATGACACATGACAGTTATGTTTACAAATCAAAATGGCAGTACTACCAATATTTAAAGCACTCAAAGATCCTACCTTATTTCAATAATTTAAAATTGAAAATCGACAACTCGCTAAATATGTTTACTACGAATCTCGAAAGTTTTTTATAAGTTGGGTGGGTTGTAGATTCAAGGAAAATAATCATTTGTTGGACGCGTCAATCAGCAAAAACGGCATAATCTATCTCAATTATCAGTTAAATATTAGGATAGGTTAGGTAAGCTTGAATTATGATAGTTCAAGGAATTAATTTCGAAAAATAATTGAAATAAGAGCAAATATTATGTTGAACGTTTTAATTAATGATTTTCTGCACAAATTAATATTATGAAATAAACCAATTTTCATTAGAAGAAAACGAGATATGCAATATTCCATTTTTTACGGAATCATGTTGGTAACTCCGGTAAAAGCTGTCAATTTTCAATCGAACCGACACTGAAATGTCAAAAACTGATCATTTTTTGAATAAATTTGAAAAAAATTTATTTTCTAAACCATAATTAATTTAGAAAAATCATTCAAATAAGAGCAAATATTATGTGGAACATTTTAATTAATGATTTCCTCCACAAATTAATAGTATGAAATATACCAATTTTCATAAGAAGAAAAAGATAATTGGAAATATTCTATTTTTTACGGAATTATGTTGGTAGCTCTTGTGAAAGCTGTCAATTTCTAATCAAACCGACACTGAAATGTCAAAAACTGATCATTTTTCGAGTGAATTTAAAAAAATCATATTTCCTAAACTATAATGAATTTCGAAAAATCATTCAAATAAGCAAATATTATGTTGAACATTTTAATTAATGATTCCCTTCACAAATTAATAATACAAAATAAACCAATTTTCATGGAAAGAAAAAGAGATATGAAATGTTACGTTTTTACGGAATTATGTTGGTAGCTCCGGTAAAAGCTGTCAATTTTCAATCGAACCGACACTGAAATGTCAAAAACTGATCATTTTTCGAGTGAATTTAAAAAAATCATATTTCCTAAACTATAATGAATTTCGGAAAATCATTCAAATAAGAGATAATATTATGTGGAACATTTTAATTAATGATTTCCTCCACAAATTAATAGTATGGAATATACCAATTTTCATAAGAAGAAAAAGATAATTGAAAAAATATTCTATTTTTTTACGGAATTATGTTGGTAGCTCTTGTAAAAGCTGTCAATTTCTAATCAAACCGACACTGAAATGTCAAAAACTGATCATTTTTCGAGTGAATTTAAAAAAATCATATTTCCTAAACTATAATGAATTTCGAAAAATCATTCAAATAAGAGCAAATATTATGTTGAACATTTTAATTAATGATTCCCTTCACAAATTAATAATACAAAATAAACCAATTTTCATGGAAAGAAAAAGAGATATGAAATGTTCCATTTTTACGGAATTATGTTGGTAGCTCCGGTAAAAGCTGTCAATTTTCAATCGAACCGACACTGAAATGTCAAAAACTGATCATTTTTCGAGAGAATTTAAAAAAATCATATTTCCTAAACTATAGTGAATTTCGAAAAATCATTCAAATAAGAGATAATATTATGTGGAACATTTTAATTAATGATTTCCTCCACAAATTAATAGTATGGAATATACCAATTTTCATAAGAAGAAAAAGATAATTGAAAAAATATTCTATTTTTTTACGGAATTATGTTGGTAGCTCTTGTAAAAGCTGTCAATTTCTAATCAAACCGACACTGAAATGTCAAAAACTGATCATTTTTCGAGTGAATTTAAAAAAATCATATTTCCTAAACTATAATGAATTTCGGAAAATCATTCAAATAAGAGCAAATATTATGTTGAACATTTTAATTAATGATTCCCTTCACAAATTAATATTACAAAATAAACCAATTTTCATGAAAAGAAAAAGAGATATGAAATGTTCCATTTTTACGGAATTATGTTGGTAGCTCCGGTAAAAGCTGTCAATTTTCAATCGAACCGACACTGAAATGTCAAAAACTGATCATTTTTCGAGAGAATTTAAAAAAATCATATTTCCTAAACTATAATGAATTTCGAAAAATCATTCAAATAAGAGATAATATTATGTGGAACATTTTAATTAATGATTTCCTCCACAAATTAATAGTATGGAATATACCAATTTTCATAAGAAGAAAAAGATAATTGAAAAAATATTCTATTTTTTTACGGAATTATGTTGGTAGCTCTTGTAAAAGCTGTCAATTTCTAATCAAACCGACACTGAAATGTCAAAAACTGATCATTTTTCGAGTGAATTTAAAAAAATCATATTTCCTAAACTATAATGAATTTCGGAAAATCATTCAAATAAGAGCAAATATTATGTTGAACATTTTAATTAATGATTCCCTTCACAAATTAATATTACAAAATAAACCAATTTTCATGAAAAGAAAAAGAGATATGAAATGTTCCATTTTTACGGAATTATGTTGGTAGCTCCGGTAAAAGCTGTCAATTTTCAATCGAACCGACACTGAAATGTCAAAAACTGATCATTTTTCGAGAGAATTTAAAAAAATCATATTTCCTAAACTATAATGAATTTCGAAAAATCATTCAAATAAGAGATAATATTATGTGGAACATTTTAATTAATGATTTCCTCCACAAATTAATAGTATGGAATATACCAATTTTCATAAGAAGAAAAAGATAATTGAAAAAATATTCTATTTTTTTACGGAATTATGTTGGTAGCTCTTGTAAAAGCTGTCAATTTTTAATCAAACCGACACTGAAATGTCAAAAACTGATCATTTTTCGAGTGAATTTAAAAAAATCATATTTCCTAAACTATAATGAATTTCGAAAAATCATTCAAATAAGAGCAAATATTATGTTGAACATTTTAATTAATGATTTCCTCCACAAATTAATTTTACAAAATAAACCAATTTTCATAAAAAGAAAATAAGATATGAAATATTCCATTTTTACGGAATTATGTTTGTAGCTCCGGTAAAAGCTGTCAATTTCCAATCAAACCGACACTGAAATGTCAAAAACTGATCATTTTTCGAGTAAATTTAAAAGAATTATATTTCCTTAACCATAACTAATTTCGAAAAATCATTCAAATGAGAGCAAATATTATGTTGAAAATTGTAGTTGATGATTTCCTTCACAAATTAATATTAGGTAATAAACCAATTTTCATAAGAAGAAAAAGAGATTATGAAATATCCATTTTTTACAGAATTATGTTGGTAGCTCCGGTGAAAGCTGTCAATTTTCAATCAAATTGACACTGAAATGTTGAAACATCATAATTCTCCAAGCAAATTTAAAAAAATCATATTTCCGAAACAATTTGTTTCCTAAAATCGAGACTGATAACTGATACGATTTCTAATAAAAAAGTGTATTCAGATAAAAAAAATCATCAAAATCAGAGGTGGGAACTACGTTTTTTCTCAGATAATTTTATTTATTCATGCGAAAATTGTACGTCAAACAATAAACCATGGGACCAGAATTGCTCAGAAAGAAGTGGGAATTTCAAAAATAATTTTCACAAGCAGTGACGTATTACTTTCCTCATCAGAACGATTCAGTGAAATTCCCACACGAACGCCACTGACAAAGATGAAAAGGTGAAAAATTATATTATACAGCGAAGAATCCCTTTTTGATTCCACCAAAATATCCAGAGCCATACCAGAGTTTTCGTGAAAAAAAGATTTTTTTCAAAACTACACTTATTCATAAAAAACCTCACAATGATATTGTGACATATATTATATCGATGAGTAATTTAAAATTTATTAGAAGAAGATATAGTTATCAGTTAATGATTAATATCTCGAGTTATAAATGGGGGTGAGTTTGATAAGACTTGCTAAGCAGCGTTGTGCTGGATGGGTGACCGCTCTGGCGATGCATTCAAGCAACACTTATGGTCCTGGATTAAAAAAAATCATATTCTTATTTGAACAATTCGATCAACCTATTCTCAGAGATTTTCCAATATACCGAGAACTGTACCGTCGTTTTTCCGGTTCGAAAAAAAATCAATTCATGCGGTTTTCCACCTACATAAATAGAGAACCAATTCATTTAGATTCTAATTGCACCGGTAATTTCTTGTGACATCACCTAATGTGGGTGTTGAAAAAGACAGATCGATTTTCTGCCTGACTTAAAACGGGAAAATACCGTGAAAATGTTTTTCATCGAGCAGAATAAAATACTATATCCACCTCACATTATTTGCAATCCGATGACATAACTGGTTATTCCGACAACAATAGGAACGTAAAGATATACGCGATATAATTGTTGTGGTAAAACCGAATGCAAATATCTAATTTACATTGAGTGGCTTGAGGAGAAAATGAATGGACCGTCATAATGCATGTAAATAGATTTTAATGTTTTTTTCTCACTGACTATTTCGAAACATTGAAGGGCACTGGGAACATTTTAAATTCCCACAATTCTCCTTATTATTGTTTCTCCTATACAGGTTAGGTTAGGTTAGGAACCATTTGAGCTTTCAGAAAACATGGAGTTGTGATTCAACTTCAACTATACAGCAGGAAATTAAGAAAAAAACGTGATCTTTTTGACATTCCTGTCACACAGTAGATCTAATGTATCCCATATGTCATATTTGGTCGACGTTGCCAGTTATAAGGTCTTTTCTACTGAAATTTATGTTATGTCGAACTGGTGCAAACGAGGCAATTGTTGAGTTGAACCTTTAGTGGGGTAAATCCTAGCTGAGGAAAAGTGCAAACAGCCATTAGTACAGTTTATATTTGGAAAAACCCCTATTTACTAGACCATCCACGTAGGGAAGAAAAACAGAATCGAAACAGCAGGAAACTGAGGTTGAGAACTTGATCTTTTCGACATCCCTGTCACACAGTAGATCTAATGTATCCCATATGTCATATTTGGTCGACGTTGCCAGTTATAAGGTCTTTTCTACTGAAATTTATGTTATGTCGAACTGGTGCAAACGAGGCAATTGTTGAGTTGAACCTTTAGTGGGGTAAATCCTAGCTGAGGAAAAGTGCAAACAGCCATTAGTACAGTTTATATTTGGAAAAACCCCTATTTACTAGACCATCCACGTAGGGAAGAAAAACAGAATCGAAACAGCAGGAAACTGAGGTTGAGAACTTGATCTTTTTGACATCCCTGTCACACAGTAGATCTAATGTATCCCATATGTCATATTTGGTCGACGTTGCCAGTTATACGTTTCTTTTACTGAAGTTTATGTTAAGTCGAACTGGTGCAAACGAGGCAATTGTTAAGTTGAACCTTTAGTGAGCCTAGCTGAGGAAAAGTACAAACGGCCATTAGTACAGTTAATATTTGGAAAAAACTTTATTTACTAGACCCTCCATTTAGGGAAGAAAAACAGAATCGAAACAGCAGGAAATTGAGGTTGAGAACGTGATATCTTTGACATCCCTGTCACACAGTAGATCTAATGTATCCCATATGTCATATTTGGTCGACGTTGCCAGTTATAAGGTCTTTTCTACTGAAATTTATGTTATGTCGAACTGGTGCAAACGAGGCAATTGTTAAGTTGATCCTTAAGTGAGGTAAATCCTAGTTGAGGAAAAGTGCAAACGGCCATTAGTACAGTTTATATTTGGAAAAACCCCTATTTACTAGACCATCCACTTAGGGAAGAAGAACAGAATCGAAACAGCAGGAAATTGGGTTGAGAACTTGATCTTTTTGACATCCTTGTCACACAGTAGATCTAATGTATCCCATATGTCATATTGGGTCGACGTTGCCAGTTATAAGTTTCTTTTACTGAAGTTTATGTTATGTCGAAATGGTGCAAATGAGGCAATTGGTAAGTTGGACATTTAGTGAGGTAAATCCTAGCTGAGGAAAAGTGCAAACGGCCATTAGTACAGTTAATATTTGAAAAAAACTCTATTTACTAGACCCTCCATTTAGGGAAGAAAAACAGAATCGAAACAGCAGGAAATTGAGGTTGAGAACGTGATATCTTTGACATCCCTGTCACACAGTAGATCTAATGTATCCCATATGTCATATTTGGTCGACGTTGCCAGTTATACGTTTCTTTTACTGAAGTTTATGTTATGGCGAACTGGTGCAAACGGGGCAATTGTTAAGTTGAACCTTTAGTGAGGTAAATCCTAGCTGAGGAAAAGTGCAAACGGCCATTAGTACAGTTAATATTGTTTCTCCTATACAGGTTTGGTTAGGTTAGGAACCATTTAAGCTTTCAGAAAACATGACGTTGTGAATACAACCCTGGAAATAAACTAAAATCGATAAAGATGGATTTTCAGCTTTACCAATGGAAGTTTCTGATAACTCCAATGGTAATTCTAAGTATATCCCAGTCGCAATTACCTCATCGATTTTCTACTCAAACCCCATCAATTTTTCATAGAAAATCATCACTAAATATTAGATGAGCGGGTTAATTTCGCAGTTTCCCCCATTGTCCCTCACAATTCTCCTTCAGTCTCCCCACGACAACCAACACAATGGCTGGAATCGACTATAAAGAAGCCAGATCCATCTACCACTTCACCGTGAACGACCTGAACGGCGATCCAGTTTCTCTCCAAAAATACGAAGGTAAAGTCTGCATCATCGTGAACATCGCCTCGGAATGCGGCCTCACCAAGACCAACTTCGAGGAGCTCAAGCAGCTCCACAAGAGATACGCAGAAAGTAAGGGTTTGAGCATCCTGGCCTTCCCCTGCAACCAGTTCGCGAGGACGGAGCCGGGCGACAACTCCAGCATCAAGCAGTACGTGAAGATGCACAACTTGCCTTTCGACGTTTTCGAGAAGGTACACGTTAATGGCGGCGATGGCTCCCCTCTGTGGAAGTACCTGAAGTTGCACCAAGAGGGGATTTTCGGGAACTTCATCAAGTGGAACTTCACGAAGTTCATCGTCGACAAGAAGGGGCAGCCTGTGGAGAGGTTCGGACCGAACACGAGCCCCAACGAGCTGGTGGATTCGTTGAAGAAGTACTGGAAACTTTATGATGAATAGTTCCATTTCTGTATTGTACCAGGTAGTTTCTGTAATTCAGAGCCTTGTAGGAAGTGTACTATTGAAGAATAAACTTTTTTCAAACCAACATCTTGACAGCTTTTCATCTTTCCCCTCGGTCGAGTAAAGAAATTTTATTTTATTCATTTATCTCCTCTCTGGGAACAAAATTAGAATCAAAATAGTAGAAAATTGAGGTTAACAACGTGATATCTTTGACATTCCTGTCACATAGTAGATCTAATGTATCACATATGTCATATTTGGTCGACGTTGCCAGTTCTAAGTTTCCTTTACTGAAGTTTAGGTTATGTCGAACTGATGCAAGAAGATTTTTGAATTTAATTTCTAGTGAGCTACATCCTAGTAAAGGAAAAGTGCAAACGGCCATTAGTTCAGTAAATTTTTGAAAAAAAAAACATCTATTTACTTCATTCCCTCCACTCAAGGAAGAAAAACATAATCAAAACAGTAGGAAATTGAGGTGAAGAACGTGATCTTTTCGACATTCCTGTCACACAGTAGATCTAATGTATCACACATGTCATATTTGGTCGACGTTGCCAGTTTTAAGTTTCCTTTACTGAAGTTTACGTTATTTCGAACTGATGCAAACGTGAAGATTTTTGAATTTAATTTCTAGTGAGCTACATCCTAGTAAAGAAAAAGTTCAAACGGCTATTAGTTCAGTGAATTTTTGAAAAAAAAAAACATCTATTTACTTCATTCCCTCCACTCAAGGAAGAAAAACATAATCAAAACAGTAGGAAATTGAGGCGAAGAACGTGATCTTTTGACATTCCTGTCATACAGTAGATCGAATATATCACATATGTCATATTTGGTCGACGTTGCCAGTTTTAAGTTTCCTTTACTGAAGTTTACGTTATTTCGAACTGATGCAAACGTGAAGATTTTTGAATTTAATTTCTAGTGAGCTACAACCTAGTAAAGAAAAAGTTCAAACGGCTATTAGTTCAGTGAATTTTTGAAAAAAAAAACATCTATTTACTTCATTCCCTCCACTCAAGGAAGAAAAACATAATCAAAACAGTAGGAAATTGAGGTGAAGAACGTGATCTTTTTGACATTCCTGTCACACAGTAGATCTAATGTATCACACATGTCATATTTGGTCGACGTTGCCAATTTTAAGTTTCCTTTACTGAAGTTTAGGTTATGTCGAACTGATGCAAACGAGAAGATTTTTGAATTTAATTTCTAGTGAGCTACATCCTAGTAAAGGAAAAGTGCAAACGGCCATTAGTTCAGTGAATTTTTGAAAAAAAAAACATCTATTTACTTTATTCCCTCCACTCAAGGAAGAAAAACATAATCAAAACTGTAGGAAATTGAGGTGAGGAACGTGATTTTTTTGACATTCCTCTCATACAGTAGATCGAATGTATCACATATGTCATATTTGGTCGACGTTGCCAGTTTTAAGTTTCCTTTACTGAAGTTTAGGTTATGTCGAACTGATGCAAACGAGAAGATTTTTGAATTTAATTTCTAGTGAGCTACATCCTAGTGAAGGAAAAGTGCAAACGGCCATTAGTTCAGTGAATTTTCGAAAAAAAAACATCTATTTACTTTATTCTCTCCACTCAAGGAAGAAAAACATAATCAAAACAGTAGGAAATTGAGGTGAAGAACGTGATTTTTTTGACATTCCTCTCATACAGTCGATCGAATGTATCACATATGTCATATTTGGTCGACGTTGCCAGTTTTAAGTTTCCTTTACTGAAGTTTAGGTTATGTCGAACTGATGCAAACGAGAAGATTTTTGAATTCAATTTCTAGTGAGCTACATCCTAGTAAAGAAAAAGTTCAAACGGCTATTAGTTCAGTGAATTTAAAAAAAAAAAACATCTATTTACATTATTCCCTCCACTCAAGGAAGAAAAACATAATCAAAACAGTAGGAAATTGAGGTGAGGAACGTGATTTTTTTGACATTCCTCTCATACAGTAGATCGAATGTATCACATATGTCATATTTGGTCGACGTTGCCAGTTTTGAGTTTCCTTTACTGAAGTTTAGGTTATGTCGAACTGATGCAAACGAGAAGATTTTTGAATTTAATTTCTAATGAGCTACATCCTAGTGAAGGAAAAGTGCAAACGGCCATTAGTTCAGTGAATTTTTGAAAAAAAAAACATCTATTTACTTCATTCCCTCCACTCAAGGAAGAAAAACATAATCAAAACAGTAGGAAATTGAGGTGAAGAACGTGATCTTTTCGACATTCCTGTCACACAGTAGATCTAATGTATCACACATGTCATATTTGGTCGACGTTGCCAGTTTTAAGTTTCCTTTACTGAAGTTTACGTTATTTCGAACTGATGCAAACGTGAAGATTTTTGAATTTAATTTCTAGTGAGCTACATCCTAGTAAAGGAAAAGTGCAAACGGCCATTAGTTCAGTGAATTTTCGAAAAAAAAAAGATCTATTTACTTTATTCTCTCCACTCAAGGAAGAAAAACATAATCAAAACAGTAGGAAATTGAGGTGAAGAACGTGATCTTTTTGACATTCCTGTCACACAATAGATCTAATGTATCTCACATGTCATATTTGGTCGACGTTGCCAGTTTTAAGTTTCCTTTACTGAAGTTTAGGTTATGTCGAACTGATGCAAACGAGAAGATTTTTGAATTTAATTTCTAGTGAGCTACATCCCACTCAAGGAAAAGTGCAAACGACCATCAGTTCAGTGAATTTTTGAAAAAAAAAACATCTATTTACTTTATTCCCTCCACTCAGAGAAGAAAAACATAATCAAAACAGTAAGAAATTGAGGTGAAGAACGTGATCTTTTGACATTCCTGTCATACAGTAGATCGAATGTATCACATATGTCATATTTGGTCGACGTTGCCAGTTTTAAGTTTCCTTTACTGAAGTTTAGGTTATGTCGAACTGATGCAAACGAGAAGATTTTTGAATTTAATTTCTAGTGAGCTACATCCTAGTAAAGGAAAAGTGCAAACGGCCATTAGTTCAGTGAATTTTTGAAAAAAAAAACATCTATTTACTTCATTCCCTCCACTCAAGGAAGAAAAACATAATCAAAACAGTAGGAAATTGAGGTGAAGAACGTGATCTTTTCGACATTCCTGTCACACAGTAGATCTAATGTATCACACATGTCATATTTGGTCGACGTTGCCACTTTTAAGTTTCCTTTACTGAAGTTTACGTTATTTCGAACTGATGCAAACGTGAAGATTTTTGAATTTAATTTCTAGTGAGCTACATCCTAGTAAAGAAAAAGTTCAAACGGCTATTAGTTCAGTGAATTAAAAAAAAAAAAACATCTATTTACTTTATTCCCTCCACTCAAGGAAGAAAAACAAAATCAAAACAGTAGGAAATTGAGGTGAAGAACGTGATCTTTTTGACATTCCTGTCACACAGTAGATCTAATGTATCATAGATGTCATATTTGGTCGACGTTGCCAGTTTTAAGTTTCCTTCACTGAAGTTTAGGTTATGTCGAACTGATGCAAACGAGAAGATTTTTAAATTTAATTTCTAGTGAGCTACATCCCAGTAAAGGAAAAGTGCAAACGGCCATTAGTTCAGTGAATTTTTGAAAAAAAAAACATCTTTTTACTTTATTCCCTCCACTCAAGGAAGAAAAACATAATCAAAACAGTAGGAAATTGAGGTGAAGAACGTGCTTTTTTTGATAATCCCCTCATACAGTAGATCGAATGTATCACATATGTCATATTTGGTCGACTTTGCCAGTTTTAAGTTTCCTTTACTGAATTAGGTTATGTCGAACTGATGCAAACGAGAAGATTTTTGAATTTAATTTCTAGTGAGCTACATCCTACTCAAGGAAAAGTGCAAACGACCATTAGTTCAGTGAATTTTTGAAAAAAAAAACATCTATTCACTTTCCCTCCACTTAGGGAAGAAAAACATAATCAAAACAGTAGGAAATTGTGGTGAAGAACGTGATCTTTTGACATTCCTGTCATACAGTAGATCGAATGTATCACATATGTCATATTTGGTCGACGTTGCCACTTTTAAGTTTTCTTTACTGAAGTTACGGTTATGTCGAACTGAAGCAAACGAGAAGATTCTTGAGTTGCGTACATCCTAGTTACGGGGAAGTGCAAATATTTGGAAAACCCCCTATTTACTTTCCCTCCTCACGCAGGCTGGACCATAAACAATCGCAAGGGCTTTACCCAACAACCTTTAAAATTGAGTAACCGCAAAATGACTAAGCAGCGCTAACTCTTAAGGTAAATTTCAATCCACCACACGCCGAAATCGTATAATTTAAAACGTCGAACTTGTCTTGAGATATCCACAGTTCGTAACAACAAATCTTTCACTTGCTGCTTCGCGAGTCAAAGTAGGCCACCGCTTTAGAAAGAGGAGTAGTTCTGGTAACATTGAGTTGCTGACCGTGGTGCAGAGCGCTTCAGACGCCTCCACCTTCGAGTGTGTATTATTGAGGTGCCAATAATTTTTTGCAAGATAGTTTTGATTTTCGATGATTTGACTGTTTGTATGTGGCCTATTTGGTAGAGGAACTTTAGTGGAGATTTTTGTGCGAGATAAAGAAGTAAAATGGTTATATTGAGGAGAAACACGGACGTCGAAGAAACGGTGAGTGCGCCAAACTGGCTTGACCGCTCCGTCTAACACTTAAGACTTCTTAGGTCTAGCAATTGAACAATAAGTGTTGATGAATGCGTTGAGTATTCATTAAAGATGTTGGTTTGACCTGAATGATCAGAATTCCTAAAAAAAAATTTCCATTTTGTATAGTATCTTTCATTTATTAAAAATACAGCTTAAAATTTTCTCGATCGAAAATCCATGGAATATTGTGATTATGCTTCAAAAAATAAGTGTAGTAACCATGAACTTATCAACAAAGAAATCAAGTCAATATTAGACATAAGTGAAGGATCAACATTTTTTTATCATAAAAAGTAAAATACTGTTGAAACCAATACTTTCCATTTTTTTTCGTGACTCTGCAATGAAAGATTCAATAAGTATCTATGATTTGATTTCGAAAAAACAATCCTGAGTAGACCTTTATTGAAGGTTTTTTTTTCCAAAGAGTAATTCTTCAAGTATTCTTCAAACGAGAGCCCCTTAAACCAATAAACTTATGAATTTTTCACTACAAAATTGCACGTAAAGTTAATTGAGGATTGGATAATCTAAGATTAAACCCTCGGAGTTAAGCTGGATGTGTGACGCAAAAGAGTACCGTAAGAAACTTTACTTTCTCCTAAAATTCTTTATAACTTAGTCATCAGTTACTCTATATTTCGAAGAGGTGTTTCGAATTCATTCAAATGTTCTTGAACACTCCTCCTTTGCACTTTTACTAGTGCCGAATTTTTTTAGACACGAATATATCGAAAACTCTGAATCATACTCGATAAAAACTGATTCATAGCCTCCCATGGTCAAATGTACCGAAACAAAAAAAATTAAAATTATAATAATTAAGTATAGAAAGAAACAACACTTATAAAATACGAATTCATTCAACTTTCCGACTGAGTACAACTTTATATTAGTACCCAACATTAATTACACCTATTCCATTCATTATTTCGATTTGGGTGACTAAGGAATGGTAATTAATGGAAAAACAAGTACATGTCAATTTTCCGAGTTTTCTGTATGTGTCATTCGCATAAATTTAGATGCGGCGCTTTTCTAGTTTCATTGTTGTTAGTGGTTTTTCTTCGAAAGCACCAGATATTGTATTTATAGAATTTTCTTGATGGGCATCATTGTTTGGTAAGTTAGTTTTTATTCAAGGAACGAAATCATGTCTTGGTTTTTTTATTTGGTAATTTTGGTAATATTTAGGTAATATTTCAAATGATAAATCTTTGACAACGTCCGAGGAAAGAAATTTTGGAACCCTCTATCGAATTATTTATATTGTTCCACAAAACAAACTTTTTTTTTTTAAAAATTACCAACTTTTACTGGGAATTACTCAGAATATTCAATTGAATTCAGGTGAAAACAATGAACTTTTGAGATCGACCGAAGAAAAAAAATATTGCTCATAACTCCATGAGAGTCATGAGACACAAATTTTTTTTTGAAATTACAAATTTTTTCGATGATAAGATGAGGTATTTATTATAATCGAGTTGATGTGGAAATTATATATCTTCAGGATCATCCGAGGAAAAATATTTTTGAACCCTCATGAAATCACATTGCTTCATGAAATAAACTTTTTTTTTTAAATTACCAACTTCTTTTGGGAATTACTCAGAATATTCGAATAAATATAAGTGAGAATAATGAACTTTTGAAATCGACCGAGGAAAAATAATTTTGAACCCCTCATGAAATTATATTACTCATAACTCCATGAGACATACATTTTTTTTTTAAATCACAAATTTTTTCGATGATGAGATGAGTTATTTATTATAATCGAGTTGATGTGTATATATCTTTGAAATCATCCGAGGAAAAATATTTTTGAATCCCCATGAAATTATATTGTCCCATGAGAGAAACTTTTTTTTTTTCAAAATTACCAACTTTTTTTTTTTCAAAATTACCAACTTTTTTTTGGGAATTACTTAGAATATTCAATTAAATAGAGGTGAAAACAATGAACTTCTGAGATCGACCGAGGTAAAAAATTTTGAACCCCTCATGGAATATTATTGCTCATAACTCCATGAGACATACATTTTTTTTTGAAGAAATTACAAATTTTTTCGACGATAAGATGAGGTATTTAATATGATCGAGTTGATGTGGAAATTATATATCTTTGTGATCATCCGAGGAAAAATATTTTTTCTTGAAATTATATTGCCCCATGAGATAAAAATTTTTTTTTTCCAAAATTACCAACTTTTTTTGGGAATTACTTAGAATATTCAATCAAATCGAGGTAAAAATAATGAACTTTTGAGATCGACCGAGGAAAAATAATTTTGAACCCCTCATGAAATATTATTGCTCATAATTCCATGAGACATACATTTTTTTTTGAAGAAATTACAAATTTTTTCGACGATAAGATGAGGTATTAAATATGATCGAGTTGATGTGGAAATTATATATCTTTGGGATCATCCGGGGAAAAATATTTTTCCTTGAAATTATATTGCCCCATGAGATAAACATTTTTTTTTTTGAAAAAATTACCAACTTTTTTTGGGAATTACTTGGAATATTCAATTAAATCGAGGTGAAAATAATGAACTTCTGAGATCGACCGAGGAAAAATAATTTTGAACCCTTCATGAAATATTATTGCTCATAACTCCATGAGACATACATTTTTTTTTTGAAGAAATTACAAATTTTTTCGACGATAAGATGAGGTATTTAATATAATCGAGTTGATGTGGAAATTATATATCTTTGGGATCACCCGAGGAAAAATATTTTTCCTTGAAATTATATTGCCCCATGAGATAAACATTTTTTTTTTGAAAAAATTACCAACTTTTTTTGGGACTTACTTAGAATATTCAATCAAATCGAGGTAAAAATAATGAACTTTTGAGATCGACCGAGGAAAAATAATTTTGAACCCCTCATGAAATATTAATGCTCATAATTCCATGGGACATACATTTTTTTTTGAAGAAATTACAAATTTTTTCGACGATAAGATGAGGTATTAAATATGATCGAGTTGATGTGGAAATTATATATCTTTGGGATCATCCGGGGAAAAATATTTTTCCTTGAAATTATATTGCCCCATGAGATAAACATTTTTTTTTTTGAAAAAATTACCAACTTTTTTTGGGAATTACTTGGAATATTCAATTAAATCGAGGTGAAAATAATGAACTTCTGAGATCGACCGAGGAAAAATAATTTTGAACCCTTCATGAAATATTATTGCTCATAACTCCATGAGACATACATTTTTTTTTTGAAGAAATTACAAATTTTTTCGACGATAAGATGAGGTATTTAATATAATCGAGTTGATGTGGAAATTATATATCTTTGGGATCACCCGAGGAAAAATATTTTTCCTTGAAATTATATTGCCCCATGAGATAAACATTTTTTTTTTGAAAAAATTACCAACTTTTTTTGGGACTTACTTAGAATATTCAATCAAATCGAGGTAAAAATAATGAACTTTTGAGATCGACCGAGGAAAAATAATTTTGAACCCCTCATGAAATATTAATGCTCATAATTCCATGGGACATACATTTTTTTTTGAAGAAATTACAAATTTTTTCGACGGTAAGATGGGGTATTTAATATGATCGAGTTGATGTGGAAATTACATATCTTTGGGATCATCCGGGGAAAAATATTTTTCCTTGAAATTATATTGCCCCATGAGATGAAAATTTTTTTTTTCCAAAATTACCAACTTTTTTTGGGAATTACTTAGAATATTCAATTAGATCGAGGTTAAAATAATGAACTTTCGAGATCGACCGAGGAAAAAAATTTTGAACCCCTCATGAAATTATATTGCTCATAACTCCATGAGACATACATTTTTTTTTGAAGAAATTACAATTTTTTCGACGATAAGATGAGATATTTAATATGATCGAGTTGATGTGGAAATTATATACCTTTGGGATCATCCGAGGAAAAGTATTTTTCCTTGAAATTATATTGCCCTATGAGATAAAATTTTTTTTTTTGAAAAAATTACCAACTTTTTTTGGGAATTACTTAGAATATTCAATTGAATCGAGGTGAAAATAATGAACTTTTGAGATCGACCGAGGAAAAATAATTTTGAACCCCTCATGAAATATTGTTGCTCATAACTCCATGAGACATACATTTTTTTTTGAAGAAATTACAAATTTTTTCGACGATAAGATGAGGTATTTGATATGATCGACTTGATGTGGAAATTATATATCTTCGGGATCATCCTAGGAAAAATATTTTTCCTCGAAATTATGCCCATGAGATTAACCACTTTTTTTTTTAAAAAATTACCAACTTTTTTTGGGAATTACTTAGAATATTCAATTAAATCGTGGTGAAAATAATGAACTTTTGAGATCGACCGAGGAAAAATAATTTTGAAACCCTCATGAAATTATATTGCTCATAACTCCATGAGACATACATTTTTTTTTAAGAAATTACAAATTTTTTCGACGATAAGATGAGGTATTCAATATGATCGAGTTGATGTGGAAATTATATATCTTTGGGATCATCCGAGGAAAAATATTTTTCCTTGAAATTATATTGCCCCATGAGATAAACATTTTTTTTTTGAAAAAATTACCAACTTTTTTCGGGAAATACTTAGAATATTCAATTAAATCGAGGTGAAAATAATGAACTTTTGAGATCAACCGAGGAAAAATAATTTTGAACCCCTCATGAAATTATATCGCTCGTAACTCCATGAGACATACATTTATTTTTTGAATAAATTACAAATTTTTTCGACAATAAGATGAGGTATTTAATATAATCGAGTTGATGTAGAAATTATATATCTTTGGGATCATCCGAGGAAAAATATTTTTGAACCTCCATGAAATTATGTTGCTTCATGAAATAAACTTTTTTTTTTTGAAAAATTACCAATTTTTTTTGGGAATTACTTAGAATATTCAATTAGTTCGAGGTGAAAATAATGAACTTTTGAGATTGTCCGAGAAAAAAACTTTTTTTTAATTCAACCAATATTTTTTCGGGAATCAGTGGAGATATTGTTTGGAAATAATTAATCTCTGTGTAAATTTGGTGGCGTTTTATCATTTCGTATACAATTTGTTTGGGCTTTTTATAAATTTGTAGATTCAGTACCTCAGTACCTCAACGCCTCTTATCATCATAATCATTAATATCTTTTTTATTACGAATGATGACGCGCTTGCATATTCCAACTGCAGTACCATGTCATCATCGTCAATTTGCTCCCGAGGAAAAAGACCATAAGCAATTGTAAATTTCTGTGTTATTTAAATTTCGTAGTTATCGACCGAAGGTAACATGTCATTACCGAAGAAACCGACATAATTAAAGGAATGTAACTTGATCCCGCAATATTCGATTCGAGTCAAGTCATGGACACCATATAATTGACTTTCTCTTCTTCTTGGAACAACAATGACGCACTTTAACATGTCCGACGATGGTATGCATTCTGGTTCTTCGTGGCTCTTGCGAGATACTTCGAACAACCGAATTATCGAATGATATCGAGTGAAAGTGTCAGGCAATAATATTTTTTTTAATGCATGGCCTCTTACCTAATGTTAATAAGCCACAAGAAAGTTACCACATGCAAATTCAAGGATTCGAACCCGGGGTCTTTCGGAGAGGAATCAAACGCGCTATCTACCAACAAATTAACACTGCTTCCTCCTATTGCAAATTCCCAAACAATCCAAACTTTGCAGCATCATCGTCTTGAATAAATAACCAAGCCATGTCTGAAAAAAATCGGCGTACATCTATGACGTAACGATAGAGCGAACTGGAGTTTCCCAGAAATCAAGCTTGAGTGAACTATGATAGACGAAAAAAAAATAGTTAAATTGCCAGATGACGTCACATCTTTGACAATGTGAATTCGGATAGACCCATTCGTGATTTTCGTGGATCAAGGTGAACCCATAACAGACAGAGAGAGGGATTTGTTACAGTTCGGTGTTGGACCAGGATGGATAGAGGAAATTTAGTGAGATCCGTGAATTTAAGCGGTGTACATCAGTTTTTGTGCGTATAATTGCGTTGGATTTGCGACAACGAAATGTTTGGTATGTAAAGAGGTGTTCTTGATGTCCTGGGTATTACCCGAAAAATTTAGACTGTGAATTTGGTGGTTTGCGATTGCAGATTTCTCTTCGCATTCTAGTGTCGTCCTTGGCAGTTTCTTGACACGAAAAGCAACATTCCAATCTTCGTAGTCATTCTTCTTAAGTACGGATATTGTTGGATTCGAAAAAATTAAGGGTTGCAAGAAAAGAGAGAAAGGAAATCGTCATTTTTTTACGATATTCTTATGCTTTTCCCCTTCCATGTATTTTTGACATTCACCTAATATTATTCTATATTTTCAATGTTTCTTCAATATTTTTTCATTTCAACGCAGCACAGTATGTATATTGTTATATTATCCACTGAATAATTAATTGTCGAACGACATTCTTGTTCTCTTCTTGTCTAAGGTATTTTTATTATTTTTGCATCTTTTACTTTACTTAATTATTCAATATTTCAATTTTTCATTGTGATTATTTCAATTTTTTTCAGTGATAAGTCGATAAGATTCTTCCCAAATATGTATATCAATCTATCCAATATTTTTTTAGCACAAAGTTCCTTTCCTATAACTTCATAAGTTCGGAAATGTTTAATGATGTCCAAAAACCTGCATTTTTGTGATTTTTTTTGTCAAAATTTGTCAGACACATATATATGAAATCCAGTATGAAATTTTTGCCGGTAATTTCCAACGTTCGTCCCTCTGATTTTTTGAGATGAAAAGTCAGTGACTTTCTCAAAATTAATCTCTAATTATGAGTTTTTTGTTGTTCTTTTTCAAACATGCAATATTGTTTGATATTTTTCATTGGTCGTAATTCTTATTCTTTTCTTGTCTGAATTCCCATGTATTTTCGCATCTTTCACTTTCGTTCACTTAATATTATTATTTTCGATATTTTTCTTTCAATTGTTCTTCATTTAATTAAATTTTTTTATTTGGAAGACTTTGATTTTTTTCAGTGATGAATCTATAAAATTCTTCCTAAATATATTCATCTTTCCGATATTCTTTAAGCACAAAGTTCTCATCCTAAAATTTCATGACTTCGGAAATTTTGAATGATCCCCAAAAACCTGCATTTTTGTGATTATTTTGCCAAAATTGGACAGATAGATGTGAAATTCAATATGGGGTTCTTGCCAGAAAATATCAACGTGACAGGCGCCATTTAAATTTTTTGAAGTGAAAAGTCAGTGGCTCTCCTAGAATTCATCTCTAATTCTGAATTTTTCTTGTTTTTTTTTCCAAACATGCTATATTGTTTGATATTTGAAATTTTATTGCTCGTAATTTTTATGTTTTATGTTTTTTCAGTAATGAATCTATAGGATTCTTCTTAAAAATATACATCTATCTGATGATTTTTAAGCACAAAGTTCTCATCCTAAAATTTCATGACTTCGGAAATTTTGAATGATCCCCAAAAACCTGCATTTTTGTGATTATTTTGTCAAAACTGGACAGATAGATGTGAAATTCAGTATGAGGTTTTTGCCAGAAAATATCAACGTGACAGGCGCCATCTAAATTTTTCGAAGTGAAAAATCAGTGGCTCTCGTAGAATTTATCTCTAATTCTGAGTTTTTCTTGTTTTTTTTTTCAAACATGCTATATTGTTTGATATTTGAAATTTTTTATTGCTCGTAATTCTTATTCTTTTCTTGTCAGAATTCCCATGTATTTTCGAATCTTTTACTTTCGTTCACTCGATATTATTCAATATTTTCAATATTTTTGTTTCAATTGTTCTTCATTTAATTTAATTTTTTTTATTTGGAAGACTTTAATTTTTTTTCAGTAATAAATCTATAGGATTCTTCCTAAATATATTCATCTATCCGATATTTTTTAAGCACAAAGTTCTCATCCTAAAAATTCACGACTTCGGAAATTTTGAATGATACCCAAAAACCTGCATTTTTGTGATTATTTTGCCAAAATTGGACAGATAGATGTGAAATTCAGTATGAGGTTTTTGCCAGAAAATATCAACGTGACAGGCGCCATCTAAATTTTTCGAAGTGAAAAATCAGTGACTCTCGTAGAATTTATCTCTAATTCTGAGTTTTTCTTGTTTTTTTTTTCAAACATGCTATATTGTTTGATATTTGAAATTTTTTATTGCTCGTAATTCTTATTCTTTTCTTGTCAGAATTCCCATGTATTTTCGAATCTTTTACTTTCGTTCACTCGATATTATTCAATATTTTCAATATTTTTGTTTCAATTGTTCTTCATTTAATTTAATTTTTTTTATTTGGTCTTTTCTTGTCAGAATTCCCATGTATTTTCGAATCTTTTACTTTCGTTCACTCGATATTATTCAATATTTTCAATATTTTTGTTTCAATTGTTCTTCATTTAATTTAATTTTTTTTATTTGGAAGACTTTAATTTTTTTTCAGTAATAAATCTATAGGATTCTTCCTAAATATATTCATCTATCCGATATTTTTCAAGCACAAAGTTCTCATCCTAAAATTTCATGACTTCGGAAATTTTGAATGATCCCCAAAAACCTGCATTTTTGTGATTATTTTGCTAAAATTGGACAGATAGATGTGAAATTCAATATGAGGTTTTTGCCAGAAAATATCAACGTGACAGGCGCCATCTAAATTTTTTGAAGTGAAAAATCAGTGGCTCTCGTAGAATTTATCTCTAATTCTGAGTTTTTCTTGTTTTTTTTTTCAAAAATGCTATATTGTTTGATATTTGAATTTTTTTATTGCTCGTAATTATTATTCTTTTCTTGTCTAAATTCCCATGTGTTTTCGTATCTTTTACTTTCGTTCACTCAATATTATTCAATATTTTCAATATTCTTCTTTCAATTGTTCATCATTTAATTTAATTTTTTTTTTTTGGAAGACTTTGATTTTTTCAGTAATAAATCTATAAAATTCTTCTTAAATATATTCATCTTTCCGATATTCTTTAAGCACAAAGTTCTCATCCTAAAATTTCATGACTTCAGAAATTTTGAATGATCCCCAAAAACCTGAATTTTTGTGATTATTTTACCAAAATTGGACAGATAGATGTGAAATTCAATATGAAGTTTTTGCCAGAAAATATCAACGTGACAGGCGCCATCTAAATTTTTTGAAGTGAAAAATCAGTGGCTCTCGTAGAATTTATCTCTAATTCTGAGTTTTTCTTGTTTTTTTTTCAAAAATGCTATATTGTTTGATATTTGAATTTTTTTATTGCTCGTAATTATTATTCTTTTCTTGTCTGAATTCCCATGTGTTTTCGTATCTTTTACTTTCGTTCACTCAATATTATTCAATATTTTCAATATTCTTCTTTCAATTGTTCATCATTTAATTTAATTTTTTTTTTTGGAAGACTTTGATTTTTTTCAGTAATAAATCTATAAAATTCTTCTTAAATATATTCATCTTTCCGATATTCTTTAAGCACAAAGTTCTCATCCTAAAATTTCATGACTTCAGAAATTTTGAATGATCCCCAAAAACCTGCATTTTTGTGATTATTTTGCCAAAATTGGACAGATAGATGTGAAATTCAATATGAGGTTTTCGCCAGAAATTATCAACGTGACAGGCGCCATCTAAGTTTTTTGTAGTGAAAAGTCAGTGGCTCTCGTAGAATTCATCTATAATTCTGATTTTTTTGTTGTTTTTTTTTCCAAACATGCTATATAGTTTGATATTTGAAAGTTCTTATTGCTCGTTATTCTTATTTTCTTCTTGTCTAAATACCCATGTATTTCCACATCTTATACTCTTTGATATTTTTTTCTGCCAACGCAGCAATTCAACCAGATCACCAGCCAGAGTAATTTTTGAACGCCCCCCAATTATCACCACCACTGTTTAAAATTTGTAATTTTTGTTACAACCTAACAATTTGGGTTGTCGAAAAACCTCGCATACTTAATTGCATTCAAATCTGCCAAATAAATTTCAAATATACAGGTTTTTGGGTCCATGGAGAAGGGGCTCCCCAGGGGCGAATTTAAGGGCATTAGATTTTCCATATTTTGACATCCAGGATTAGGTCCTGAAATATATGTATTACCGTTAAATCCAGACATTCTGTATAATTGGATCATAACACCTATTAAAATAAGGTAAACAAACATATTGTCTTCAATTCTATTTATCGAATTCGCGAATATACTAATAGATCAAAAGAGATTTTTCTATTTATTTTTGTCGCGAAATTTCCAGAAATAGGACCTGCACCATTCCCAAATAACTCTTATTTTCATAAACGGTGACGTTGGTAAACAGACGAAGTTGTTTGTTTTTCTTTAAAATATTTCTTCTAATTTTATCTAAGGCTAATTCATAATCTGAACTCAGAAGCGGTTCACCAGTATCGAAAGAAAGTTATCGACCCCCTTGTTGAGACTTTTCAGTTGAGAGTTTCTAAACCTTGATCTGAGGTTAACTTCCTCTATTCTTAATCAGTTAGCATTCATCATTATTCCAATCAGTTAAAGTTATTTTTTTCTTGCAGATGCCTCAAATAGTGCCTTCGGCCGGGTTCACCCCACCATGCGACTATAGCACATTCGCCGACAACTTCGACCTATCGTTGCTGCCAGGAGGAGACCAACCCCTATCCCCGTCGACGCTATTATACGCACAATCGCCCCCAAGTGCAGTCCAGAAGAAACACAACGAATTCAAGGTCTACACGACGTTCCACAACGTGGAAACCGACCAAAACGAAGACGCGAACTTCCGTCCGGACTTCAATAAGCTGCTGGAATCGGATTCGGACAGCTCCAGCTCGAATAAACCCCAATCCCCCATTTACTTGGAGGTTCCATCCAACAGCTTCCAACCGAACTCCCCGAACAGCGTGGGGTCCTTGTCGCCTTACTCCTCCCAGAGTTTGTTGTCTCCCAACGATCATTTCAACTCTTACAGGCAGTCTTTCGAGGCCAATTTTTACCCAAGTTCTCCAGAACAGTCGGTGTATGCTCCATCGCCTTCTTCCGTATACTCCAAGTCCCCTAGGGAGGACTACCTACTGAACCAATACATCAAAACCGAATCTCCAATACCTCCATTCAGCACCTTCAGCATCAAAGAGGAAACCTTCCCGAACTCCTGTGGATTTTCCTCACCTTCGAGCCCTGCCAATTCTTGTCACTCAGGCAAAACGGATAATCCTGACGTCGGTGGTCCGTTCTTGAATAAACCAATCAAACAGGAGGAGAGTACAGTGGATTTCAGCAGTTTGCTCAACAACTTCCCAGACAACAGCGTCCTCAAGAGCTTCCTAGACGATTCGTTCAGTCGAAAGTTCAAGGAGACTCCACCAGTGGAAGAGGGGCCGAAAGACCACAAGCTGTTGAGGGAAGCCTTGCGGGACACCAGCTACCAGAAGAAATACAACACCAGACCCATCGATTTCGACCTTCTAGAGTCCTACATCAAGATGGAGGAGGACGAGAAATCGCCACAGGAGCAACTGAACGAGCAGCTTGCCAGGGAGAATATCGATCCTGTTTTGAGCATCGCCATCGAACAGATGAGGAAGGAGGTTGAGAAGACTTGTGCAACTCTTGGTATATCCACTGGTGAGTGTTCTTGACTTATTTCGAGACGGGTGAAAGTGTAACTGGGTATTTCCAGAGTTTAGAGAAATCGAATCCAACGCGGTTACGTAATTTCGGTCGATGGAATGTTTGTTGAGGAAGGAAAATAAGAATTCGTTCGCCTAAGGGTGAGATATATCTGGCAACGTCGGCCAAGTATGACAGATGTGATACATTAGATCTACTATCTGACAGGAGGGTCGAAAATATTACGTTCACGACTGTTTTGATTAGTTCGATACTGTTTTATTCCAAAGTGAAGATCAATAAGTCAGATAAAAACATATGCTCCAATGACAGAGGGTGTTGGCAGGTATTCCTAATAGCTGTCAATATTTTCGATCGAAACCATGTTTCCTACGCTTTATTGAAGTCACTATATAAATAAATTTTCAGATTAAAACCCTACGTATTTTGTATTTTAAAGAGAATCAGGATATTGCTATTTTGTTTGAGTTTTTGACAAATTTAACTACATGAAATCGTCCTTATTTTAGTTTTGATTTTTGTAGAATAGGGTCGAGTGTTTTTGTAAACAAAAATAAACAATGTCTTAGAGTCAAGTTACACCTTAGTGAAAAGTTATAAAGATAATGAAATTTTTTATACAGAGTGTTGGCAGGTAGTCCTTCTGCTGTCACTATTTTTTAATTGAAATCTATGTTTCCTACGCTTTATTGAAGTCACTATATAAATAAATTTTCAGATTAAAACCCTACGTATTTTGTATTTTAAAGAGAATCGGGATATTGCTACTTTGTTTGAGTGTTTGACAAATCCAACTACATGAAATCGTCCTTATTTCGGTTTAGATTTTTGTAGAATAGAGTCTAGTGTTTCTGTAAACAAAAATAAACAATGGCTTAGAGTCAAGTTACACCTTAGTGAAAATTTATAAAGATAATACATTTTTTTATACATAGTTTTGGCAGGTAGTCCTTCTAGCTGTCGATATTTTTGATCGAAATCTATGTTTCCTACGTTTTATTGAAGTCAATTGACTATATGAATGAATTTTCAGAATAAAACCCTACGTATTTTGTATTTTAAAGAGAATCAGGATATTGCTACTTTTTTTGAGTGTTTGACAAATCCAACTACATGAAATCGTCTTTATTCTGGTTTAGATTTTTGTAGAATAGAGTCGAGTGTTTCTGTAAACAAAAATAAACAATGGCTTAGAGTCAAGTTACACCTTAGTGAAAAGTTATAAAGATAATACATTTTTTTATACATAGTTTTGGCAGGTAGTCCTTCTAGCTGTCGATATTTTTGATCGAAATCTATGTTTCCTACGTTTTATTGAAGTCAATTGACTATATGAATGAATTTTCAGAATAAAACCCTACGTATTTTGTATTTTAAAGAGAATCAGGATATTGCTACTTTTTTTGAGTGTTTGACAAATCCAACTACATGAAATCGTCTTTATTCTGGTTTAGATTTTTGTAGAATAGAGTCGAGTGTTTCTGTAAACAAAAATAAACAATGGCTTAGAGTCAAGTTACACCTTAGTGAAAAGTTATAAAGATAATACATTTTTTTATACATAGTTTTGGCAGGTAGTCCTTCTAGCTGTCGATATTTTTGATCGAAATCTATGTTTCCTACGTTTTATTGAAGTCAATTGACTATATGAATGAATTTTCAGAATAAAACCCTACGTATTTTGTATTTTAAAGAGAATCAGGATATTGCTACTTTGTTTGAGTGTTTGACAAATCCAACTACATGAAATCGTCCTTATTTCGGTTTAGATTTTTGTAGAATAGAGTCTAGTGTTTCTTTAAACAAAAATAAACAATGGCTTAGAGTCAAGTTACACCTTAGTGAAAAGTTATAAAGATAATGAAATTTTTTATACAGAGTGTTGGCAGGTAGTCCTTCTGCTGTCACTATATTTAATTGAAATCTATGTTTCCTACGCTTTATTGAAGTCACTATATAAATAAATTTTCAGATTAAAACCCTACGTATTTTGTATTTTAAAGAGAATCGGGATATTGCTACTTTGTTTGAGTGTTTGACAAATCCAACTACATGAAATCGTCCTTATTTCGGTTTAGATTTTTGTAGAATAGAGTCTAGTGTTTCTGTAAACAAAAATAAACAATGGCTTAGAGTCAAGTTACACCTTAGTGAAAAGTTATAAAGATAATACATTTTTTTATACATAGTTTTGGCAGGTAGTCCTTCTAGCTGTCGATATTTTTGATCGAAATCTATGTTTCCTACGTTTTATTGAAGTCAATTGACTATATGAATGAATTTTCAGAATAAAACCCTACGTATTTTGTATTTTAAAGAGAATCAGGATATTGCTACTTTTTTTGAGTGTTTGACAAATCCAACTACATGAAATCGTCTTTATTCTGGTTTAGATTTTTGTAGAATAGAGTCGAGTGTTTCTGTAAACAAAAATAAACAATGGCTTAGAGTCAAGTTACACCTTAGTGAAAAGTTATAAAGATAATACATTTTTTTATACATAGTTTTGGCAGGTAGTCCTTCTAGCTGTCGATATTTTTGATCGAAATCTATGTTTCCTACGTTTTATTGAAGTCAATTGACTATATGAATGAATTTTCAGAATAAAACCCTACGTATTTTGTATTTTAAAGAGAATCAGGATATTGCTACTTTTTTTGAGTGTTTGACAAATCCAACTACATGAAATCGTCTTTATTCTGGTTTAGATTTTTGTAGAATAGAGTCGAGTGTTTCTGTAAACAAAAATAAACAATGGCTTAGAGTCAAGTTACACCTTAGTGAAAAGTTATAAAGATAGTAAATTTTTTTATACAAAGTTTTGGCAGGTAGTCCTTCTAGCTGTCGATATTTTTGATCGAAATCTATGTTTCCTACGCTTTATTGAAGTCAATTGACTATATAAATAAATGTTCAGATCAAAACCCTACGTATTTTGTATTTTAAAGAGAATCAGGATATTGCTACTTTGTTTGAGTGTTTGACAAATCCAACTACATGAAATCGTCCTTATTTTAGTTTTGATTTTTGTAGAATAGGGTCGAGTGTTTCTGTGAACAAAAATGAACAATGGCTCAGAGTCAAGTTACACCTTTGTGAAAAGTTATAAGGATAACGAATTTTTTTATACAGAGTGTTGGCAGGTAGTCCTTCCAGCTGTCAATAATTTTGATCGAAATCTATGTTTCCTACGTTTTATTGAAGTCAATTGACTATATAAATAAATTCTCAGATTAAAACCCTTCGTATTTTGTATTTTAAAGAGGATCAAGATATTGCTACTTTGTTTGAGTGTTTGACAAATCCAACTACAAGAACATGTCCTTATTTCAGTTTGAATTCTTGTGGAATAGGGCCGAGGGTTACTGTAAACAAAAATAAACAATGGCTTAGAGTCAAGTTACACCTTAGGGAAAAGTTATAAAGATAATGAAATTTTTTATACAGAGTGTTGGCAGGTAGTCCTTCTAGCTGTCAATATTTTTGGTCGAAATCTATGTTTCCTACGTATTATTAAAGTCAATTGACTATAAAAAAAATTCTCAGATGAAAACCCTACATATTTTCTATTTTGAAGAGAATCAGGATATTGCTACTTTGTTTGAGTGTTTGGCAAATCCAACTACATGAAATCGTCCTTATTTTAGTTTCGATTTTTGTAGAATAGAGTCGAGTATTTCTATAAACAAAAATAAACAATGGCTTGAAGTCAAGTTACACCTTAGTGAAAAGTTGTAAAGATAATAAATTTTTTTATACATATTTTTGGCAGGTAGTTCCTCTAGCTGTCGATATTTTTGATCGAAATCTATGTTTCCTACGCTTTATTGAAGTCAATTGACTATATAAATAAATTTTCAGATTAATACCCTACGTATTTTGTAGTTCAAAGAGAATTAGGATATTGCTACTTTGTTTCAGTGTTTGACAAATCCAACTACATGAAATCGTCCTTATATCAGTTTTGATTTTTGTAGAATAGAGTCGAGTATTTCTGTAAACAAAAATAAACAATGGCTTGAAGTCAAGTTACACCTTAGTGAAAAGTTGTAAAGATAATAAATTTTTTATACATATTTTTGGCAGGTAGTTCCTCTAGCTGTCGATATTTTCGATCGAAATCTATGTTTCCTACGCTTTATTGAAGTCAATTGACTATATAAATAAATTTTCAGATTAATACCCTACGTATTTTGTATTTCAAAGAGAATTAGGATATTGCTACTTTGTTTGAGTGTTTGACAAATCCAGCTACAAGAACTTGTCCTTATTTCAGTTTGAATTTTTGTAAAATAGGGTCGAGTGTTACTGTAAACAAAAATAAACAATGGCTTAGAGTCAAGTTATACCTTAGTGAAAAGTTATAAAGATAATGAAATTTTTTATACAAAGTGTTGGCAGGTAGTCCTTCTAGCTGTCAATATTTTTGATCTAAATCTATGTTTCCTACGCTTTATTGAAGTCAGTTGACTATATAAATAAATGTTCACGTGAAAACCGTACGTATTTTGTATTTTAAAGAGAATCGGGATATTGCTACTTTGTTTGAGTGTTTGACAAATCCAGCTACAAGAACTTGTCCTTATTTCAGTTTGAATTTTTGTAAAATAGGGTCGAGTGTTACTGTAAACAAAAATAAACAATGGCTTAGAGTCAAGTTATACCTTAGTGAAAAGTTATAAAGATAATGAAATTTTTTATACAAAGTGTTGGCAGGTAGTCCTTCTAGCTGTCAATATTTTTGATCTAAATCTATGTTTCCTACGCTTTATTGAAGTCAATTGACTATATAAATAAATGTTCACGTGAAAACCCTACGTATTTTGTATTTTAAAGAGAATCAGGATATTGCTACTTTGTTTGAGTGTTTGACAAATCCAACTACAAGAACTTGTCCCTATTTCAGTTTGAATTTTTGTAGAATAGGGTCGAGTGTTACTGTAAACAAAAATAAACAATGGCTTAGTGTCAAGTTACACCTTAGTGAAAAGATATGAAGATAATAAATTTTTTTATACAGAGTTTTGGCAAGAAGTCCTTCTAGCTGTCAATATTTTTGATCGAAATCTATGTTTCCTACGTTTTATTGAAGTCAATTGACTTTATAAATAAATGTTTAGGTAAAAACCGTACGTATTTTGTATTTTAAAGAGAATCAGGATATTGCTACTTTGTTTGAGTGTTTGACAAATCCAACTACATGAAATCGTCCTTATTTTGGTTTAGATTTTTGTAGAATAGAGTCGAGTGTTTCTGTAAACAAAAATAAACAATGGCTTAGAGTCAAGTTACACCTTAGTGAAAAGTAATAAAGATAATGAAATTTTGTATACAAAGTGTTGGCAGGTAGTCCCTCTAGCTTTCGATATTTTTGATCGAAATCTATGTTTCCTACGCTTTATTGAAGCCAATTGACTATATAAATAAATCTTCAGATTAAAACCCTACGTATTTTGTATTTTAAAGAGAATCAGGACATTGCTACATTGTTTGAGTGTTTGACAAATCCAACTACAAGAACTTGTCCTTATTTCAGTTCGAATTTTTGTAGAATAGGGTCGAGTGTTACTGTGAACAAAAATAAACAATGGCTTAGAGTCAAGTGAAAGTTATAAAGATAATGAAATTTTTTATACAAAGTGTTGGCAGATAGTCTTTCTAGCTGTCGATATTTTTGATCGAAATCTATGTTTCCTACGCTTCATTAAAGTCAATTGACTATATAAATAAATGTTCAGGTAAAAACCGTATGTATTTTGTATTTTAAAGAGAATCGGGATATTGCTACTTCGTTTGAGTGTTTGACAAATCCAACTACAAGAACTTGTCCTTATTTCTTATTTCAGTTTGGATTTTTGAAGAATAGGGTCGAGTGTTACTGTAAACAAAAATAAACAATGGTTTAGAGTCAAGTTACACCTTAGTGAAAAGTTATAAAGATAATGAAATTTTTTATACAAAGTGTTGGCAGGTAGTCCTTCTAGCTGTCAATATTTTTGATCGAAATCTATGTTTCCTACGTTTTATTGAAGTCAATTGACTTTATAAATAAATGTTTAGGTAAAAACCGTACGTATTTTGTATTTTAAAGAGAATCGGGATATTGCTACTTCGTTAGAGTGTTTGACAAATTCCTCATTTCAGTGGAGGGAAAGAAATGGAGCCAACAGCCGTTTTTCTTTGAGGCCTTGGTGATCTTGTTTTTATTGAAAATTGATCTATCGGTGGCGGATCTGTTCGTACATGTATCTCGAACCGAACCCAGGATATTCTCGAGGATCGAAGCCGGGGAATTTCCACGCACACCTCCGCAAAAACACACAAATCAATAATACGATCTCCAATCATTTATTCACTCCAGTATACTAATGAATTAATTGATTGAAAAATCGGATCCAAGCTACTTAGAGCTACTCTCCCTTGAAAACAACAACCTTCGAATAGCTGAATAGATTACTACTAGTAGTAATAACCTGTCCACATTCACTCACGTTCCTTCTAAAAAAAAAAACGGCGAGTACAATAACAATACTGTTCGGGAATTACTAAGAAACGCGTGTGCGATGGGTGTGGCATTGTGTAAGGTTAAATTGTTGGGATTATCACTTTGTTCGATCGGTTATTATTATTATTGATATTATGAAATTGTCTCCTTGGGTTTGGTAACAATTTGTTATGCTTTCCGTATTTTTTAATTATGTTGACTAGATCTGAATATCTGTGATAAGTTGTTTCAAACAATGAATATGGGGCTGACACAAGGATCTAATCGTGAACCCTCACTTTAATTTCTATAAACAACTAGTGGAATTTTTAATTAAACACGAATTTCCTCTTGCAGATCCCTCACATTGGAATGCTGCGAATGTGTTTTCGTGGATTCAGTGGACTTCTAGAGAATTTAACCTTCCAGAACCTTCTGCCGATCAGTGGAACATCTCCGGTGTTGATCTTCTGGAACTTTCGGAAGAAGCCTTCTTGCACAGATCCAACCAGGTAAATCCACCCATTTCACAGATTAAATCAACATAAATTCACCTCGATCCGATCCAGGAATTTTAAAGGCAAAAAATCGAGGGATCAAATTTCGAAAATTCCTGCAATTCAGTTCGAATAAATTCGACATTGAATCGAACGATTCTAATGATTTCATCATCAATAAAACCTAAGCGATTCGAACGAAAATTATGAAATTCGTTGCGCCATAACGTTGTTACTATGTTGCTCCCGAATTCTGTAAAAGTCTTCAATTTTAAATGATAAATTAATCCATCCATGAACTTCGTGATCATTATCGACCGCTCGATAATAGCAGAAAAATAAGCGGTTATCGGTCGAAATAAATTTTTAAACAAGATTTGTTTATTGAATTGGATTTATTGGTCATCGGAGGCCATCAGGTCGACGTAAACAAGGTGTATGGGATCTAATATGAAATTGTTTTTGCTTATCTCGAAAGAAGTGATATGTGGAGGCTTCAAATAAGTGAGCTGACCGTTAACTTCGACGTGTTTTCATACATGCTCAGATTGTCAATGATTAAACGAAGATCGAACCGTTATGTTCACCTTCTTGCCCACATTTCAGCCAAATAAAAATCTCAATGGACATCATAAAAGTCTGCGGCAAGATTTTTCGAGAAGAATAGAGTTTATACATACAATTTTAAGCGAGAAAAGTCTATGTTTTGAGTTTTATCAAAATATTGACATTCTAACCAAATTTTGGACACATGACGGTTGGGCAGTTTTACCAATATATAAAGCAGAACTACCAATATAAGGCACTGAATGATTAAAAGAGATATAATGGAGAATCCAGATTTCCACGACTCGAGCAAATAATGAAAACCACGGTTAAATAAACAGAGTGTTGAGAACTCCTTCCAATAAGTTGAATCCAATGTTATAAACACTTTCTTGGCCGTCTTCAACATTCCTCGAATAACATGTTCATCTTTTCATGATTAGTATAAACAAACTAGTGATATCATCGCTCTTTTAACAGTCGTGAAGAAGTCGGTTTACTTCAATCTGGAATAATAATTGTTAATAACTTAAAGTTCATATTTCTTTTATCTGGGAGTAGAACTAATACTCGGTAATTTTGCATTTTCTGCTTAGTAAATTAGCAATCTTACTCCGATTATTAATAATTATTCGTGGTTGGCCTGGACTGCTCTTGATTGTGAGAAAATTCTATTAATATGGGAGCGGTAATAACAGGGATATGTAATATTCATCTCATTAAATATCCTACCCACATCTCCATACAACTGTTAATATAATTTTCTAACAATCGTTGTTTCTGTGAAGAAATTAATCGAATAGTATTTGAAGAGTCCTCAGATTCCAACGACTATAAATTCTCGATTTTCAACGCATATTAGGAAAAAAATATCATATTGTATATGTATATGCATTTTTTTCAAGTAGAGCAAAACAAAAGTTCAAAAAACCTAAAAATATATGATTTTCTGATCTGACTTTTTGTTGAAGCAAAACAATTTCAAAAAACCAAAAAAAAAAAAACGAAAATAAAAATATTCATGCAACTGTGAAAAATAAAAATAGAGGAAAAATAATGTACTCAATAAAAATGTGTGAAAAAAAAAGATTATCATGCAACTGCCGAAATATAAAGTTTGCTGACTCGATAATTACAATAAAAATATTATTTTCTGATCTGACTTTTTGTTGAAGTAAAACAGAAGTTGAAAAACCAAAAAAAAATAGCGAAAATAAAGATATTCATGCAACTATGAAAAATAAGAATACAGGAAAAATAATGTACACAATAAAGCATGTGTGAGAAAAAAAGATTAGCATGCAACTGCCGAAATAGAGAAACTAACTTGATAATTACAATAATAATATTATTTTCTGATCTGCCTTTATTTTGAAGCAAAACAAAAGTTCGAAAAACCAAAAAAATATGGAGAAAAAAATATTCATGCAACTGTTGAAAATAAAAACGAAGAAAAAAGAATATTCACAATATAGCATGTGTGAAAAAAAAAAATTATCATGCAACTGCCGGAATGAAGAGTTCACTAACTTGATAATTACAATAATAAAATTATTTTCTGATCTGACTTTTTGTTAAAGTAAAACAGAAGTTGGAAAAACAAAAAAAACAGCGGAAATAAAAATCATGCAACTGTGAAAAATAAGAATACAGGAAAAATAATGTACACAATAAAGCATGTGTGAGAAAAAAAGATTAGCATGCAACTGCCGAAATAGAGAAACTAACTTGATAATTACAATAATAGTATTATTTTCTGATCTGCCTTTATTTTGAAGCAAAACGAAAGTTCGAAAAACCAAAAAAATATGGAGAAAAAAATATTCATGCAACTGTTGAAAATAAAAACGAAGAAAAAAGAATATTCACAATATAGCATGTGTGAAAAAAAAAATTATCATGCAACTGCCGGAATGAAGAGTTCACCAACTTGATAATTACAATAATAATATTATTTTCAGATCTGACTTTTTGGTAAAGTAAAACAGAAGTTGGAAAAACCAAAAAAAACAGCGAAAATAAAAATATTCGTGCAACTGTGAAAAATAAGAATACAGGAAAAATAATGTACACAATAAAGCATGTGTGAGAAAAAAAGATTAGCATGCAACTGCCGAAATAGAGAAACTAACTTGATAATTACAATAATAATATTATTTTCTGATCTGCCTTTATTTTGAAGCAAAACAAAAGTTCGAAAAACGAAAAAAATATGGAGAAAAAAATATTCATGCAACTGTTGAAAATAAAAACGAAGAAAAAAGAATATTCACAATATAGCATGTGTGAGAAAAAAAATTATCATGCAACTGCCGGAATGAAGAGTTCACCAACTTGATAATTACAATAATAATATTATTTTCAGATCTGACTTTTTGGTAAAGTAAAACAGAAGTTGGAAAAACCGAAAAAAACAGCGAAAATAAAAATATTCGTGCAACTGTGAAAAATAAGAATACAGGAAAAATAACGTACACAATAAAGCATGTGTGAGAAAAAAAGATTAGCATGCAACTGCCGAAATAGAGAAACTAACTTGATAATTACAATAATAATATTATTTTCTGATCTGCCTTTATTTTGAAGCAAAACAAAAGTTCGAAAAACCAAAAAAATATGGAGAAAAAAATATTCATGCAACTGTTGAAAATAAAAACGAAGAAAAAAGAATATTCACAATATAGCATGTGTGAGAAAAAAAATTATCATGCAACTGCCGGAATGAAGAGTTCGACAACTTGATAATTACAATAATAATATTATTTTCAGATCTGACTTTTTGGTAAAGTAAAACAGAAGTTGGAAAAACCGAAAAAAACAGCGAAAATAAAAATATTCATGCAACTGTGAAAAATAAGAATACAGGAAAAATAATGTATACAATAAAGCATGTGTGAGAAAAAAAGATTAGAATGCAACTGCCGAAATAGAGAAACTAACTTGATAATTATTATAATAAAATTTTTTTTTTTGATCTGCCTTTATTTTGAAGCAAAACAAAAGTTCGAAAAACCGAAAGAATATGGATAGAAAAATATTCATGCAACTGTTGAAAATAAAAACGAAGAAAAAAGAATATTCACAATATAGCATGTGTGAGAAAAAAAATTATCATGCAACTGCCGGAATGAAGAGTTCACTAACTTGATAATTACAATAATAATATTATTTTCTGATCTAACTCTTTGTTGAAGCAAAACAAAAGCTCAAAATAACATGAAATATAGCGAAAAAAAATATTCATGCAACTGTGGAAAATAAAAATAAGAACTAAAAAAAAATAATGCACATTCTGAACCATCTAAAACTGGATCAATTCAAAAAAAAATATCATGCAACTGTCGGAATGAAGAGTTCCCTAACTTGATAATAACAATAATAATATTGTTTTCTGATCTGTCATTTGATCTGATATTTTCTTCGTTAGAGCAAAAGAAAAGTTCAAAAAATACAGCGAAAAAAAATATTCATGCAACTGTGGGAAAAAAAAAGAAATGAACATTTTGGACATACCATAACTCGATCAATTAAAAAAGAAATATCATCCAATTGTCGGAATAGGGAGTTTAATTACTCGATGATAACAATAATATTCTTATTTTCTGATCTGACTTTTCTCCTTGAATCCAACATTACCTACAAGAAAATAACCGATATTGGACAATTCAAATTATCCCCGAATTTCAATAACAGTTTTCACGAAAACTCACCGTCGGCCTTGAGCAACGTCATTCTTCGTCCTTCAAACAGTTAAGCGAGAACGAAACAAAGAAATCTTATGGCATCCATTTGCACACCAGGAGAAAGTCTTTCCAATTCGACCTACTTGACTAAATCAAACCGCATGTGGAATGCGTTTTAATCTTCTAGAATCAATTAAGCAACGAGTATATTATTTGCATCGCCATGTTCAGTCTATTTCTGACTTGAGAAACCGTTTTGCGCGAGTTTCTTGGAAAAAATGCCGGTTCGGATCTTAGGGAAAGTGTAATGATATATCTCTTCACTTAACAATTTCTCGGTCTTGAAATCGAAGATTTTTTATCTGATGACTTTCCTCGCCCACGAAGCATGATCTTTGAATTCGTTTATCTCTGTAGGCCCCATTACCTTGTTGCCAATTTTCTTCGGGAGGCTGGGACATAACCTCAAACCAGCAGTTCTGAATGTTAGCATTTTTTTTCAGGGTGGAATGATTCTGCACGCCCAGCTGGAAATCTGGAAAGCAGCGCATTCTTGCGATGATCTGAGCATGTCTTGGCTTCCAGAAACAGCTTCCAGTAACGCTTCGAGTGGGGATATATCTGAGGGTGAGTTTTCCAAGTTTTAAACAATTTTCTATTTCTTGGCAAATGTTATCGCCTTGAATTATTCACGACTCCCAAACGACTCGTAGAATCCAGATTATTCTTAAAAACACGAATTATAAGATGACCTTCGAACTATGAATTTCATGAATATTAATATTAATTTTCCATCGAGTTGTTTATTCCAACAAACTGTTACAAATCAATGTGATTTTGATGGGATATATCGAGTTGTTGAGTGTTCATGCGGCCAATGAAAATTTGCCGCTTAATTTATGTAAGAATCAGCCAAAATTTGCATACAATTCTACATTTGAAAACGATACTTTTATTTCGAGGTCTACCAAAAAACTTTTTCGTTACTGGGGTGTATCTCACTTTTGATTCAACGAAAATCTTTTCGTTTGCACCAGAGTTTATATCTGGCAACGTCGGCCAAATATGACAGATGTGATGCATTGGATCTACTGTTTGACAGATGTCCCCTTTATCCTTCTAGAACTTCTTTGTGGTACGCCACTGATTATCCAGAAATTACGAAAAAGAATCTTTGTTTCATTCAAAAACTTTTCGGTATCTTGCAATTTTTTCGCATCTGCTACTTTTCGAGAAAAAAAATGTTAAACTTGGAACTTTTGAAATAATAAACTTTCTCAAATAATCTCAAATTATTTTCATTTGAACGCATCTCGAATTCAATTAAACCAGGAAGGTTATTTCTAATATCGAACACTATCTTCTGATAACTCCTCTACTCGCTTAGAAATATCAGTAGTATATTTCAAGGTGAACTACTACTAACTTGCAAACACCCATTATTATTATGAGGAAACTACACGGTGGTCATTTTATGGGAGAAATATATCTTGAGAAATTTGTAATTCATTTATTGAAAATGAACATATTGTGAAATATGATTTCTTGTCCATTATACTCACCTACTAATTCTATTTTCACATAACCTTGCAAATTTTTGTAGTGGAAAATTTTTCGACGACAAAGGAATTACAGGGTGGTCCATTTGTTTGTATACCTTGAACAGTCGAAGTTTACATATTTTTTCTTTTTTCCTTAATAACTCCGACATATTGGCCTGCACGTTTCCCTGATCTTTCTACGTGATATTTTCTTAAATTTATACAGTTACTGTGGAAACAAAGGTGGGTACAACAGAATAGTTCATTCAGGACATTCAATTTAAGTTTGTCGTTGTGTTTTTAGAGTTTCGCTTTCTTGGGATATCTAAATAGTAAAATAATTTTGTATTCTGAAATTTCCTGAGTAATTTAGGACGAAATTCTTTTTTCTTTATTTTCTTATGAATGATCGCGATTAGGAAAAAAAAGGAAGATAGAAAAAAGTTTTTGAACGAAACGAAAAATGAAATTATACTATCGAAAATTCTCAGTGGCGTACGACAAAAATGTTTTGAGGATGGAAATCGAGAGTAAGCTTCGAAAAAAATGCACCTTGTAGATTTTCTCAACAATTCTGAAGATTTTCGAGGAAAATCGAAAAAAATTTGGTTACTTGGACACCCTGTAGCTTAGTTATGAAGTTATATCGAATCTTTGTTCATAGGATAATTTTTGATTTGAAATTGAACATTTTATTGAATGTTGAATTTTGTTCTCCAAATGGAAAATTTTGCGACGTCGAAGGAATTATCATACTGAATATAAATAGTTGTCCACTTTTTTATAATATAAATTAAACAGCTGAAGTTTCCAGAATTGTTTCTTCTTGAGAACTTACTTTTTTCAGATATATTGGCCCATGTGAATTATCGCGAGTACGTAAGAAAAGCAAGAGAGAAAAAAGTTTTTGAAAGAAACGAAATATAAAATTATACTCTCGAAAATGTTCAGTGACGTACGACAAAAAAGTTTTGAGGTTGAAAATGGAGCAATTGAAAAAATATCACCCTTAAGATTCTCATGGCAATTCTGATTATTATTCAAGTCAAACCCCAAAAATTACCTCATCTGCCTAATTTGATTCAAATATTTCGATAACTATAAGAGTTTTTTGAGAGAAAACGAGAAAAATGTGAAAACTTGAACATCCTGTAGTTTAGTTATGAAGCGCGATATCGGATTTTTGTTTATAGGACAATTTTTCTTTTGAAATCAAACATTTTATTGACTTGAAAATATTCTACAAAAAAATGGACCACCCTGTCTAGTCTGGATTATAATTATAAATCGCAATAAAGCTGATTATGAATTTTTATTGTAAAATCTTGAGAAATTGAAACTTAGTTATAAATAATGAATGCTTCCACATATTTTTGCATAACGTTGCTAATTTTGTACCTCAAGTGGAAAATTTTGCGAATTATTCATACTGAATAAACAGGATGGTCCACTTTTTTGTAGTGTAACATGAACAGTCGAAGTTTCCAAATTTTTTTCGACTAAATAACTTAGTATTTTCCGAGATATTGGCCTGCACGTTTCCCTGATTCAACTACGTCAGATTTTTCCAAATCTTTACGGTTACTGCGGAAACAAGAGTCGATACAACAGAATTTTTTATATTTGGGACATTTAATTTGAGATTTTCGTTGTGTTTTCAGAGTTGAGCTCTCTTGGGATATCTATATACCTGGTAAATCATTTTGTATTCCAAAATTTCCTAAATAATTCAGACGCAAAACGAAATCTTTTTCCGTATTTTTTTGTGAATAGTCGCAAGTACGAAAAAAAACGCAATATACAATAAGGTCTTCAGAAAAACCGAAAAATGAAATTATCATCAATTAAAATCAGACATTTCGTAAAATATAGAGACAGGAAACGAAATTCAAAAATTTATTTTGTGGATTTTTTGGAAACTCGATTTATTTTTCAGAAAAAAATTATTTTATTGCCCCCTTTCGGACCATCCAGCAGACCAAAATTTTTGTTGTATGCTTGCTCAAAGATCTGACTTCACCCTTAAAATCACATTATACAGGTGGTCCACTTTTTTGTAAAATAACTTCAACAGTTGATAAAATGCTCAATTCCGAGAAAAAAATAAACATAGGTTATCTTAGAATTTTTCTTCTGAACGGCAGCGACAACAAAAAAATTGAAAGAAATACAAAATGAAATTATATTACATGCAGTGAAACTAAAGAAAAATCGTTCTAGAAAAACTAATAAGCAAGCCAACAAATCAATCCATTTAACCCCAGAGAATACAAAATCCATCATTCGCAACTTTAGACCGGGTTCGACTTATTCAAGTCTCATCAGCATAGTTCAGCGAAGATGGATTCGATTCACAAAACGAAAGACGTTAAAACGAAACGCAACGGCGATCGGATAAAATTTCCCAATTGAATGGATTGATTTACTGGCTTGCTTATTTGATTATATAGAACAAGTTTTCTTTAGTTTCACTACATGTAATTTGAATTTCCAGATAAACAGCATTCTAATGAAATTATACCATACACAATTTTCAGTGACGTACTACAAAAAGTTTTGGGGTTAAAAAAGGAGAGTCTTGAAAAAAAAGGCTCACCATGTAGAGAAAATATCGGGAACTACAAGAATTATAGAAAAAAAAACTTGGAAACTTGAACAGCCTGTAGCTAGGTTTTTATTTGACATTCGTTAGTAGGACATTCTACAAAAAAATGAATTCCCAGATCATATTTTTCGTTGCTCAGGTAAACACCAATTTTTTTCAAAATTAAAGGAATAAATGTGGTCGTATATTCTTTATTTTCGAAGAAAACACTTTACAAACTACAACAACAATTTTTACAAAATTCACTATAAACCACCCAAATAATTCAGACCGAAATCGTTTTCCGTTATTTTCTCGTGAATGATCGCGAGTAGGAAAAAAAGCGAAATACAAAAAAAATTACGAAAAGCACTGCCGTGAAGGCAGGAGCTTTTGAGCGCTCGTACATGCACCTTGTAGGTAGATTCGCATTCTCCAGTTCTAGAAATCAATTGAAGGAATTTTTGACAGCTGTCAAAAAAATTCTGAAACTTGGGCGAAACTCCAGACTTCATGTCGGTGCTTCAGCTGATCAATTTTTTTCCGATAATTCGCTAGAATTTTCCATGGTATCTATGGTCTTGGTGATGCGATCTGGACAAAATTTTGCACGTAGTTTGAATACATTATTCCTGAGCTAGGTGCATAATTTCATTCCAAACCGATCGGTAGTTGGAAACTATCAGGAAAAAAATATTTTGAACGGCCATATTTACGGAACCCCTAGTCTAATTTTGCTCATTGATGAACATGGCCGTGAAATTTGCGATCCAAACCCACCCTGAAAATTTCAAGTTCCTAGGCCTTTCCGTTCAAAAGTTAGAATTTTATATGGTTTCTATGGTTCTGGTCATGCGATCTGGACAAAATATTGCTTCAATATATCATTCTCGATTAAAATACAAAATTTCATCTCGATCGAATCCGCAGTTTCGAATTTATCGAGAAAACAAAATTTCAAACGACCGTATTTACGGAACCCCTTGTATAATGTTGCTCATAGATGAACGTGATCACGACATTCGAGATCCACACCTATCCTGAAAATTTCAAGTCCCTAGGCCTTTCCGTTCAAAAGTTACAATTTTCTATGGTTTCTATGGTTCTGGTCATGCGATCTGGACAAAATTTCACATGTAGCTTGAACACCTCATTTTCCATTTGAGTGCAAAATTTCATCTCGATCAAATCTGTAGTTTTCAAGTAATCAGGGAAACAAAACTTTGAACGGCCATATTTACGGAACCCCTGGTGGAATTTGGCCCATTAACGAACTTAACCGAGCCATTCGGGAACTGAACCAACACTGAAAATTTCAAGTCTCTAGGTTGTTTTGTTCGAGAGCTATCGTGCTGACGGACGGCCGGACGGACGGACGGACGGACGGACAGACTCGAATTTTCCGACGGATTCGTCATCAGTGAGTCGAACATAGTCGATTGAGACCATTTTCGGCTCAAAATTCGAAAAATACAGACATCGTGACGAAATGATATAGCCCTCGTGTAAGTAGTACGAGCGCTCAAAAAAGTTTTCGAAAGAAACGAAAAATGAAATTATACTATCGAAAATGTTCAGTGGCGTACGACAAAAGAGTTTTGAGGTTGAAAATGGAGCAATTAAAAAAATATCACCCTTAAGATTCTCATGGCAATTCTGATTATTATTCAAGTCAAACCCCAAAAATTACCTCATCTTACTAATTTGATTCAAATATGTCGAAAACTATAAGAATTTTATGAGAAAAAACGAAAAAAAAATGACGAAACTTGAACATCCCGTAGCTAGTTATAAAGCGATATCGGATCTTTGTTTATACTAGTTTATAGGACAATTTTTGTTTTGAAATTGAACATTTTATTGACTGTTGAAGATATTCTACAAAAAAAATGGATATCCCTGTATATTCTGGATTGTAATTATAAATCGCAATAAAGCTGATATTGAATTTTTATTGTAAAATTTCCAGAAATAAAAACTAAGGTATAAATGATGAATACTTCCATCTATTTTTGCATAACGTTGCTAATTTTGTACTTCAAGTCGAAAATTTTGCTGATTATTCATACTGAATATACAGGATTATTTGTAGTGTAACTTGAACAGTCGAAGTTTCCATATTTTTTCGCCTTAGTATTTTTCGAGATATTGTCCTGCACATTCCCCTGATCTAACTACGTTAGATATTTTCATATCTATACGGTTACTGTGGAAACAAGGGTAGGTACAACAGAATGGTTCATATTTAGCAAATTTATTTCAAGTTTTTCGTTGTATTTTCAGAGTTTTTTTATTTCAAAATTTTTCTTGTAAACGGTAGCGAGTACAAAAAATGCAAAAATGGAAAAAAAATTGGAATACCGAATATATTGGTGGTCCACTTTTACCTGTATAATTCCCAGATATAATGGACCACCCTGTCTAGTCTGGATTGTAATTATAAATCGCAATAAAACTGTTCATGAATTTTTATTGTAAAATTACGAGAATAATAAACTTAGGTAAAACAAATGGATACTTTCATTTATTTTCGGTAGAATCGCAACCCTCGAATAATTCTTTTCGAAAATTTGGAAAAATTCCCATCGAATCCGAAAATGACTCCAACCTTTTTTTCAGATGAAGATGACGAATCATCCGTCCAGTCAGATCAAAGCAAACCCTCCACCTCGAGAACCGGCACCCACATCCACCTGTGGCAATTCCTGAAGGAACTCCTCCAGAATCCCCAAACGCACGGGTCCTGCATCCGGTGGCTGGACCGCTCCAAGGGCATCTTCAAGATCGAGGACTCCGTCAAGGTGGCCCGACTCTGGGGAAGAAGGAAGAACAGACCCGCCATGAACTACGACAAGTTGAGTAGGTCCATCCGGCAATATTACAAGAAGGGGATCATGAAGAAAACTGAGAGATCTCAAAGATTGGTGTATCAGTTTTGTCACCCGTATAATTCCTAAAACTCTTTGTAAATTTCGTTCAAAATTGTAAATATTATATTTATTCGGGTTCGGTAAGGTTCAGGTGTTGGGTTATATTCGCGTTTTGGAGCGTCGAGACGCGGATGAACTTTCGTAGGGTATGACTACGAAGGATTTAAAAAAGTGAATTTCAGCCAGTTAGGCGATTTTCCACGTCGATTCGGAAGGTAATTTCCTATTTCGATTTTGTAATTCACCGATTAGTAGGTGTTTTCAGAGGCAATGTAAACTGGGACGTTGCATCTTTTCGATCCTCGTCCGTTCGAGGTTTATATTTCTGAAGGTGATCCGAAGAAGTCGGTGATTTTGGTCCCATATATCTATGATATATTACTCATGTAAGTTCTATGAACACATTTATGAGATGCAATAATTAGTTTGTAAGTTATGAAAAGATAATGTTAATCTTAACGTGATATTCAATGAAGCAATATCATAAAAATAATACTCAAACATATCCACTACACAAACACATATTTACTCAACTGGTATCAAGCAACCCATTAATGCTCAGCTTTTATTTATACTCATCATAATATGTATTTAATGATTCCATGAGGAATTCAATGATATTAATAGTTCTACAGTTATAGATAATAAGTTATTGTTTACGATATAATGATCAAATTCTTAGTTAAATTGTGATATTTTGTACAAATCAAAATCCTAAGAATATATACGTCGTTTTGAAAATGTATTTAATATTTAAATAAATTCGATTTTTTCTTTTATAATTGTTTTTTTTATGTATAAATCGGAGGTTATTAATAATTCATATTTTGGTCACACGTGGTTGACCCAACAGACGTTTATGGTTTTGGTGCAGTAAGAGCGAGAAACGTCAAGGCCAATATAGCGTAAAAATACCGGAAAATGTGACGGAGCCAGGTTGAACATAATATAAAAGCAGATCAACCGCACTTTAATAAGCCTTCTCGCTGGACAAGGTCGACTACATTCTAAAAAATTATGTTGGGATATAACAGGTCCGCATCATTCTCTGTTCGAGATTGAGAAATATGATGATGCAATTGGGTATTTCTGAAGAACGGAATGGATTCAGGACAATTCTGCGAATATTTTTCAAAAAGGTCGATTCGAAGCAAAAAATTTCAATATAAGGATAAAAAATATAAAGCTCCAACAGTTCATGAGTTATTCAGTTTTAAATATCAGGTCCTTTGAGCTACACCAATAAGAAGAAGATCAGACATAGCCTAAAATATTAAGAGAGAAAACGAAATCCAAAATTTTATTCTGTGATTTTTTTTTTATAAACTGGTTTTTTTTTTTAAATTTACTTGTATCATGCAGCAGACCAAAATTTTTGTTGCACCCATTTCTACATTGACATTATACAAGAGGATCCACTTTTATTGTAAAATAACTTCAAGAGTCGATAGAATGTTCAATTTCGTAATTTCGAAACAATAATAAACATAGGTTTCCTTTGAATTCTTCTTGTAAATGGTAAATGCAAACAACAACAAAAAATGTTATACAGGTGGTTTTCTTTTTTACAGTATAACTGGAACAGTCAAAGTTCCAGATTTTTTTTGCCTTAATAACTTAGTATTTTCTGAAATATTGGCCTGCACGTACCCTGAACTGACTACGTTAGATTTTTTTATATTTATACGGTAACTGTGGAAAAAACGGTAGGTACAACAGAATGGTTTATCCAGGACATTTAATTTAATTTTTTCGTTGTGTTTTCGGAGTTTCGTCTGTTGAGATATCTGAATAATAAAATGATTTTGTTTTCTAAAATTTCCTAAATAATTCAGGCCGAAATCTTTTTTTGTTATTTCCTTGTGAATGAGTACGAAAAAGACGCAAAAAATTAAAAAAAAAAACTAAAAACGAAATTATAATATCGAAAATGTTCAGTGGCGTACGATAAAAAAGTTTTTATGTTGATAATGGGGAGTTACCTTAAAAAAATATCACCCTTTAGATTCTCACGATAATTCTGATTATTAGTCAAACCCCAAAAATTACTTCATCTTCCAAATTTGATTCTAATATTTCGTAAACTATAAGTGTTTTCAAGAAAAAACGAAACAAATGTGGAAACTTGTTATGAACATCGAACCTTGGTTTATAGGAAAATTTTTGGTTGAAATGGAACATTTTATTGGCTGTTAGAGATATTCTACAAAAAAATGGACCACCCTGTCTAGTCTAATTATAAACCGCAATAAACCTGATATTGAATTTTATTGTAAAATCTCAAGAATTTATAATTAATGAATTCATCTATTTTTGCATAACGTTGCTAATTTTGTACTTCAAGTGGAAAATTTTGCGATATATTCATATTGAATATACAGGATGATCCCCTGTTTTGTAGTGTAACTTGAACATTCGAAGTTTTCAATTTTTTTTCGCCTCAATAACTCAGTGTTTTCCGATATATTGGCCTGCACGTTCTTCTGATCTAACTATGTTAGATTTTTCTTTATCTATTTGGTTACTGTTGGAAAACTAAGGGTAGGTACAACAGAATGTTTAATATTTGGGACATTAAATTCAAGTTTTCTGTTGTGTTTTCAGAAAAAATCTCTCTTGAGATATCTACTCACCTAGAAAATAATTTTGTATTTCAGAATTTCCTAAATAATTCAGATCGAAATCGTTTTCTGTTATTTTCCTGTTAACGATCGCGAGTGGGAAAAAAGAGCAGAATACAAAAAAGTTTTCAAAGGAAACGAAAAATGAAGTTATACTATCGAAAATGTTCAGTGACGTACGACAAAAATGTTTCGAGGTTGAAAATGAGGAGTTACCTTAAAAATATATCACCCTTTAGATTCTCACGACAATTCTGATTGTCATTAAAGTCAAACCCCAAAAATTACCTAATCCTCCAAGTTTGATTCGAATATTTCAATAACTATAAGAGTTTTTTGAGAAAAAACGAGAAAAATGTGGAAACTTGAACATCCTGTAGTTTAGTTATGAAGCGCGATATCGGATTTTTGTTTATTGGACAATTTTTCTTTTGAAATCAAACATTTTATTGACTTGAAAATATTCTACAAAAAAATGGATCACCCTGTCTAGTCTGGATTATAATTATAAATCGCAATAAAACTGATTATGAATTTTTATTGTAAAATCTTGAGAAATTAAAACTTAGGTATAAATAATGAATGTTTCCACATTAATTTTTTCCACATTTATTTTTGCATAACGTTGCTAATTTTGTACCTCAAGTGGAAAATTTTGGGAATTATTCATACTGAATATACAGGTGGTCCACTTTTTTGTGGTGTAACTTGAAAAGTCGAAGTTTCCAAATTTTTTTCGACTTAATAACTTAGTATTTTCCGAGATATTGGCCTGCACGTTTCCTTGATTTAACTACGTCAGATTTTTCCAAATCTTTACGGTTACTGCGGAAACAAGAGTCGGTACAACAGAATTTTCTCTTGGGATATCTATATACCTGGTAAATAATTTTTGTATTCCAAAATTTCCTAAATAATTCAGACGCAAAACGAAATCTTTTTTCGTATTTTTTTGTGAATAGTCGCAAGTACGAAAAAAACGCAATATACAGTAAGGTCTTCAGAAGAACCGAAAAATCAAATTATCATAAATTAAAATCAGACATTTCGTGAAATATAGAGACAGGAAACGAAATTCAATAATTTATTCTGTGGATTTTTTTGGAAACTCGATTTTTTTTTCAGAAAAAAATTATTTTATTGCCCCCTTTCGGACCATCCAGCAGACCGAAATTTTTGTTGTATGCTTGCTCAAGGGATCTGACTTCACCCATAAAATCACATTATACAGGTGGTCCACTTTTTTGTAAAATAACTTCAACATTTGATAGAATGTTCAATTCCGAGAAAAAAATAAACATAGGTTATCTTAGAATGTTTTTTCTAATCGGCAGCGAAAACAAAAAATTGAAAGAAATACAAAATGAAATTATATTACATGTAGTGAAACTAAAGAAAAATCGTTCTAGAAAAACTAATAAGCAAGCCAACAGATCAATCCATCTAACCCCAGAGAAAACAAAATCCATCATTCGCAACTATAGACCGGTTTCGACTTATTCAAGTCTCATCAGTATAGTTCAGCGAAGATGGAATCGATTCAGAAAACGATAGACCTTAAAACGAAACGCAACGGCGATCGTATAAAATTTCCTCATTAAATGAATTGATTTACTGGCTTGCTTATTTGATTATATAGAACAAGTTTTCTTTAGTTTCACTACATGTAATTTGAATTTCCAGATAAACAGCATTCTAATGAAATTATACTATACACAATTTTCAGTGACGTACCACAAAAAGTTTTTGGGTTGAAAAAGGAGAATCTTGAAAAAAAGGCACACCATGTAGAGAATATATCGGGAACTACAAGAATTATAAATAAAAAAACTTGGAAACTTGAACACCCTGTAGCTAGGTTTTTATTTGACCTTCGTTAGTAGGACATTCTACAAAAAAATGAATTCCCAGATCATATTTTTCGTTGCTCAGGTAAACACCAATTTTTTTCAGAATTAAAGGAATAAATGTGGTCGTATATTCTTTATTTTCGAAGAAAACACTTTACAAACTACAACAACAATTTTTACAAAATTCACTATCAGCTTATCATTAGCTTATCGTTAACTCTATGTACAGTTGAATTAAATGAGTATTAGTTCAGCTGGTTTCGTTATAAAATCGACAACAAATATTTCAAAGTGAAAAAAAGATGAGCAAATATACATATTATATCTTCATAGTATCCACCCCTGCGATTTAAAATATAAAATCTTAAGTACATTCACAACTATGATACTACGTATCACTCACATCCATCGCATATATAATAATAATCAGTCTACACACAACAGTTTCGCAAATATTCAAAATAAAATGAGAAAAACGTATTCTCGAAATCGACTAACACAAATAGTTACAAAATCTTACGGATAAAATAAATAAGACTTAGCTACAAAATATAGCACATTTCTATTCGCCATCTCTAACGCTGGCCGAGGAACCCCTCGCAACACTCCCAGCAATTCTCGACCCAGAACCCATTATGGTCTGAAAGGAAGTTGCGGCATTCTGAAAAACCATAAATTGTTTTACATAGACGAAATTATTTTTCGAGGACTATTTACAATGTTTGGGTTAGGGTTACTCGAAGTATGGAAAAGATTTATTATTTATACAGATACGAAATAGCATTCGCGAGCAATAGGATTCATTCAAATCAAATTTACATTTAAGGAGACCTCGCGTCCTTTGGGATGAAAATTCGACCGCTTTCGACCCCCGAGTGACGCGGATAAAAAGCCTATAGAAAAGGAAAAAGGAAACTTTTTGCGTTTTCGTCGTTTTTCGACCTTTTCCGAACGTTATTTTCGTACGTTTGGAATTCGAAATAGGGGACGTTTCGGGTACCGTCGGAGGCATTGAAAATCCTATTGCGCGAAATGGTTTTCCATATTTCTGTATATCGATGTGGAGAAAACAACATAACTCGTTAGTAATAAGAATGGTATCAACTCAGAATTAGTTTACTGATGATTTGAAGAAATTAAGAATGTTAATAGTCAAAAACTGACAGAAGTACACGATGAGGATGGATTCTTTGCATATTGTCGATGGATCAATGAAGTCCTGAAAGAGAAGAATTGTTTAGCTCTGGAAGGCAGACGACAAATTTCAGAAAGGTTAACATTTTTTTTTCTCCAATGATTCCCAAATGATTAATTTGATGACAACATGCTGAAGAATATGATGTTGAAGAGATGAATATACCAGGGAGTTATCGGTTTACCATTGTGGTTAAAATAACGACTAAGAATAGTCCTCGTCGATAGAGGAAACGTCGCTATTCGTGGGGATAGAGCTACCTCCTACGAAATTCGTCAAAGATCCACTGGACAACGTCCTCCCTAAATTTTTCACAGCATCCTAGAAAAAACCAGTTGATTATACATATTGCTCAAATATTGAATCGATGTGGCCGATACTTGATGAAAATCCATTACTTAGAATTCACTAATCAACTAGACTACATGTGTTTCGCCACAACTATAACGTCTTCAAGTAAGATATACTGAACATTGTGTCCCATGGTCGTTATGAAGGGAGGGCTTTTTTTACTGTTCCAATTTTCCTCGCACCATGGATGATTGATTTGATCAATCTAGTATATCTCACCTAAAGAAGCCATGGTTCATCGATGAAACTCAAATGGACACTCAAAGATAAGCAATCGAATTACCTGGAATGCTGATCCCAAGAACCCAGAAATGGCCCTGGTAACATTAACTGCCGCAGTCAGAAGTCTTCCTCTAACCATAGAACCAGCATCGTCGGACACTCCACTGACTGGTCTCAGTCTAACTGGAGGAATGGTAGCTCTTCCTTTCGTAGCCGGAGCCACGACCTCGTCATCATCCAGTATACTATTGATGGAAACGGGGGAATTCGTTGAAGTCCTCACTGCTCTACCACCTGATTTCCTCTTCTTCGTTGTTGTTTCCACGCTTGGTATCTCAGTGGTCGTTTCCCTGTTCTTCTGGGAAATGGCTCTGGTGACAGGTCTTGTGGTTTCCCTCTCAGAAACCCCGCTCGATCCACGCATGAACACTTGGACGTTCTCCTTGTTCAAACTCTGCAAGCTCTTGAAGGAACCCAAATCCAAGTTTTTAACTGCCGATGGATCCTCCTGGATCGCTTCAAGTTGCTTGATGAGTTTCTGTATGTCTTCCTGTGACAACGAATTGGGTTGCTGCGTTTTAGGTGGGGGAGAAACAACAGGTGTTAAATGTGTTGGTTCATTGGTTAGAATGTCCTCGTCTACGACTTTTGGTTTTGGCTTTTTGGTGGTCTTCGCTTTGGGTTTTCGGGAAGGTGCTTTCGTTGGTGGTGGAGCGATTGCGTCCAGGAGCCAACCGAGTCTTTGCAGCAATGGTCCTCTGGTCGCCTGCGTTGTTACCTTTGGTTTTCTTGTTGTTCTTCTTGTTGTGGTTGGTTTGGTTGTTATCTCATTGGTTTGGGTGAAGAATACCTAAAATAAGAATTATTGGTCTTTTTGCAACACATGTTGAGTCAAACCTCAACTTACCGACTCCGCCAATTGCTTAGGAGTAGATGGACCAATTCCCCTCTCCTTCAACAGAGCAGCAAGAATGGCATCGTTAGACGTGCCATAGGTGGTTTCTTTCTGAGGAGTGGGTGTAACGCCATTCATATTCAACAGTTTTATCAAATTTTCGATCTGTCTCATCCTTTCTTTCTCAGCCTCATCATCTGATTTTGCTTTCAATGTTGTTGTTGCTGCTTCAGTAGTTGTGGTAGTCTTCACAGTTGTGGTTGTTTTTGGTCTTTGAGTCTTTACCTTTCGACTGTCTCTATCCTTCGCTAGAGAGATAAGCTGGAAACGGAGGTTTGAATTATCAAGATCATCCATGAGGAAGAAGACTTACCCTATTCGCAAGATTACCAGATTGTCCATTCCCAAAATTGTTCAAGTTCTGGAAAAATAAAAGAATTTGGTATAAGAGATCGAAAAACTATCGTCCCAAACTTACCAAATTGGTAAGCAGCGATAACTGTTTCAATATCGCAGCCTGCTCATTCTCCAAACGTCTTATAGTTTCTAAATCTTGCTTCTGCTGTTCTGTCAACTTCCTCTTAGGCTTTATGCTGTCGATCGGCTTCTTCAAAAGTTCCTCTAAACTCTCTGTTGTAGCTTTTCCATCAGTAGTTGTTTGAACTGTAGTCGTTGGTGGTGTGGTTGTAGTTTTTACAGTGGTACTCGAATCGATATTAGTTCTTCTAGGTCTGTCAGTGCTGAAGAGCGATAACAGGGGGAAGTCGCCAGGATTGAAAAACGGAAAAACTGTGGTAGATACAAGCGCTTTTCCAGTTCTCGAAGAACCAGCAGGTTTGCTAGTGAAAGGAGGGGGAGTTGAAGAATCCTCCACCTCACTCATCACGACCATAGGGGTAGTTGTAGGAACTATAGTTGTTGTTGGGGTTGGAGTGGTTGTTGGAGGAATTGTTGTAGTTGTTAACCTCATTGTAGTTGGGATTTCTGTTGTTGTAATTGTAGTAGTTGGAGCAGTAGTTGTTGAAATAGTTGTTGTTAACGGTGCACGATACGTCGAAGAGAATCTGAAAGGAGTTTGGGTTGTCGGCACAAGAGAAGCAGGTAACCTCGTTGTCCCAAGTGACTGCAGAGTCGTTATCAGTGTGCTCAAAAACGAAGGCGTACTGGTGACACTCAAAGGTGCGACAGTCACTTTGTTTATCTTTGGAGGAACTGTTATTGTTGAACTTTCGATTGCGTTGTCTTCAACCTAAAAATAAGCTCGAATATTGTTTTCGATGGTGTTTATTAAGGGGGGAAGAATGATTAAATCAATCTGAATCAGAGCTATGTTTGTGGTAGTTTAAGGGGCCCCTGGATCCTCTCCAGGGGGGAGCTGACCCCCGGGGGGGATTCAGTTTTGATTTGATCAATCTGTGCCCACACAATTTTTTCGTAAACCGATGTAAAACCTTGCCTTGTTGTCAACTTCAAGAATTTTATTGTCTTCCAATGTTTCCAAAGGCTTAACTTTTTTCAGTTGAGATAAGAGTTGTTCCAAACTGATAATCTCCGTGGTCAGCTGTTGAAAGGACAGTTTTAAATTACTGCAATTTGAACGAAATTCGGAAACTGCATCTTTTTCTCCAACAGTTCGTGACAATCAAGGCTTGGACTTTAATTGGAACCACGTTACCACCATCGACTGGTCTCTTACCTTTGTTGTTGAATCCTGATTAGGGGATGTATTATTTACAAGGCTATTATAGGCTTGGACTGTTTTTCCGTTAAGCAATTCCGATATTGAAGGCAAAGTTGTGGAGGGAACAGGTGTGGAGCTGCTAATTACATTGTCAGGAATGACAGTATTAGAAGATGTTTCTTCTTTCGTAACAGATTCAACCGTTGTTGAATCCATTAGTGCTGTCATCCCGGTGGTGGTCGGTATAGTTTCTGGTTTATTTGTGGTGGAATTCAAAGTATTTACAGAACTTGAGAGGGTTGTGCTCACCTATAAGTGAATAGTTGGTTAAGCAAACATTGATCTGGGCTTGTGATCAAATGTTAATCATGTTAGTGGCTTAGTGTGGAGAGTTACAGCAAATTGGAGCTTCTGCTTGGTCTGATATCGATTCTTCAACTCCAATTTACTGGTCACCTGATCAATTTCTCAATGGTTACTTGTTATTTACAACATATAGAGTGCATCAAAGTACAAAACTGAAACGAATCAGGTGACAAGAACATGGAAAAGCAGTGAAACCAACACCAAAAGTTATCGACAGTAAAAATACCATTTCAAGTTTGGGGTTATCCAACTCGTTGCCCTGGTCTGGTGTTACTTGGTTACTTGTTATGTCTGGCAAAGGTGGAGGGTTTGCTCTAGTATCGAAACCGCTTACCCTTATCACAGGTTCCATTGGAATAAGGGTACCATTCGGGTACTTTCTAATGACGGTATTGTTAGGGTACACTCCAACTATCACGAAGGGCGTTTCTTTGAGGTAGGCTCTTGGCCTTTTTCTCAGAATCGTATTGTTCGGTAACACGGCGAATATGAAGTAGTCTGGACCCATAGATGAAGTATCGATGCTGTTCGATACTTCTTCTAGATTCTGCAGCAACTTTCCAGTACGACCAGCTGCCGTACTGTTGGTGATAGAAGGTGGAGTAGTAGAGTTAGAAATATTAACAGAGTTTTCAGTGGTTACAGCCGAAATAGTGGTCGTGTTGTCTTCAGAATTAGTCGTTGGAACAGTTTCTGTTGGTGTACTAGTTAATCTTCCTTGGATTGTGCTAGTACTTGTTCCAATAGGAGAATTCGTTGTTGTTTCAGATGGCAAAATTTCATTTTGTCGTTCTGTCTCAGTCGAAAAAGTCGTTCCTCCAGTAGTCGAAAAACTATCGGGAGTTTTTCCAGGGATGGAAATGGTACTGGTCAAGAAATCGTCAGGTGTTATGGCATTCGAGAGTAAGTCGTTGGCGGAAAATATAGAAACGCTATCTGGACTGACTTCGAATCTAGGGAACGTAGGTACTGTTGAGAAATACGAAAAGATACTCTCGGTACTCCCAGTGGTTCCTTCAGGCATATCAGTCGCTCCTTCGGAGGTAACCACTGTTACCACTGTACTTGTAGAGGATTCAGTCGATGTACTTGTTGGTACTTCAGAAATTGGGGTCGTGGTACTGATAAATGAGTCAGTTGATGTCATTCCTTCGGTTGGAACAACTGTGGTCGTTGAAGTGCTAAGTGGTACCTCGTTGGTAGAAGTGGCAGTACTTATGGTCGTCGATGTGGGGGCAGTTATTACTGTGGCTGTAGTTGTGGGAGGAGGGGTACTAGATGGTTCAACGGTGGTGGTTGCAGCTGGGGTGAAAAGAGACGTTGCAGTTGGTATTTCAGAAGTTATAGGTACTGATGTTGTCGAAGAGATACCATTGAGAGCGAGAAGGCTCTTGATATTCATGACAATCGGATGAAAACTTTTGGGTGTGGTCGAAAACAGTACATTGTTTTCTATATACTGTGGATTTGTGGATAAACCCAAAGATACAGACAATGGTGCATCAGTAGTTGTCGATGGTAGATCGGTGGTAGTACTCATAGTCTCTGCATTGAGAATAGAAGAGGTGAATAGTTCAGTAGTTAAAGGTTTCAAAGTACCTGAAGGAGTCCCAGAGGGGGTGGAATACAGATAGTTAGAGAGTTTAGGAGTCACATAGACCAGTTTAGTCGGTTCGGGGAGCCTAGTAGAGTCTGGTGGTTCGGTAGTTAGAGAATTCAGAATGTCCAAGAGTTTACCGATCGTTCTCTTCTGCAACACCTGCTCGTCTGATATGGTATCGAGTACCACCAGTGGATTGATAGTGGTGCTAGGTGCCAGTGTCGAAGAAAAAGATGCAGTTTCTAAATCTAATAGACTAGGTGTGGTAGTTCTAGCGCTCAGTGTGTTAAAATTGGTACCTACTTTATTCGAACTGTCTGTCGTCACGACCGTGGTGGTCTCGGTGGTGGTGGCAGCCTGAATGGCCGAAAGCGAATCTAATATTCTTTGTATGATTGTCGTTGGTTTTTCGCTGGTCGAGGCGTTTCGCTTGTTCGATTTGAGTTTTAGTTGCGTCGAGTCGTCGGATTTTTCGAGAGATTTCTTCGGCGCCAGACTGAGAATAGCGGAGCTTCTCGTCGGCTCGGCGGTGGATGGAGATACGGAATTAATAGTCGTAGGCTCCGTGGTGATGTTAATTCCTGTGATTGAGTTTATGATTCTCTCTATGATGGACACGGGTTTCTCCGTCGTTTGGACGACGCTCTTGGGGTCCTTGGAATAATCAAATTATGGAATTATTGATGGAAACTGATGGAAACCTTGATGACAATTCCTCATGAATGAATGTGAAACTTGGGTATTGTCATCAAAATTTAGATGATGGTTTGTGATGAGGTACTATTCAAGAAGTATTTACCAAGGAATTAGAATTTTCATCTTCGGAACCTCGATAGTCTCCCTTTATCAAGTTAGCAGACGATATGCCTCGACTTGGAACGTCGAAAGTTATGTACTCTATTCCCAGATCAGGATCTTCCCTCGGTTTCACCTAAAATTTGTCAGGAATGTGTCTAGTTGTTTCATGTCTTGAGATGAAAACAGTTGAGAAGGAGGTGAGAAAATGGAAAAGGAAGAAACGAAATGGAAACATTAGTAATGAAATGTGCTTCAGAATATTTTTAGAAAGTTTTATTACAAAATTATAAAATATCTCCTCATACAAAAATAAAATGGTACACCTCTTTGATTATCTATCCATTAGTCTTAATGTTAAAAAAATTATGACTCAGTTTGTTATTTCTCTTATTTATATATTATGTACTCATTCCTTTGTTATTCTAATAGAATTAGCCGGTACTTCATGATCAAACTCACAATAGAAAACTAGTATGTTTTTCCTACATTGGGTTGAATTCCACGACAAGTGTCGTGGATAAAAGGAAAAAAACTAACGTCTACAGATCTTCTCACTAAATTGCGGTAAGATAAGCATTATTTCATCCTTGGCAGTTGTCATTGGGATATCATTAAATATTCAATACACGAGGAATTGTGCATAGCATAAACCATTACCCCCACCTAGTAATAAGATTGGTTTATATAAGTAGGTAGCTTTAGAGTTTAGGTAATTAATTTAGTTATATCTTAACCATCCGAAGATGTTGCTGGGCCATCGTCACACGTGTTGTGGAATTTTACCCAATGTAGTTGCTGCATTAAATATGTGGAATTTCTTAATGGAACTTACTTGTTTTCATAAACGGGGAAATGAGACTTTTTCTGGAAAAAGTCGACGTTGCCATGTCTTCGGAAAATACGGATATTTCGGGAATTTCCAAAATTTTTGAACATTTTTTTCACTTTGCAATGCAGCTACGTTTTCACAATTTTAAAAACCAATGGAAATTGGTGGAAATCCTACTCGCGGTTTCTGAGCTTTCCCAGATTTTCCAAAAACTCAAGTGTCTAATTGGTATTTTTTGGTCCATTGAATATGTGGAATTTGTGATTGGAACTTACTTTATTTCATAAACGGGGAAAAGAGACTTTTTCTGGAAAAAGTCGACGTTGCCATGTCTTCGGAAAATACGGATATTTCGGGAATTTCCAAAATTTTTGAACATTTTTTCACTTTGCAATGCAGCTACGTTTTCACAATTTTAAAAACCAATGGAAATTGGTGGAAATCCTACTCGCGGTTTCTGAGCTTTCCCAGATTTTCCAAAAACTCAAGTGTCTAATTGGTATTTTTTGGTCCATTGAATATGTGGAATGTGTGATTGGAACTTACTTTATTTCATAAACGGGGAAAAAAGACTTTTTCTGAAAAATGTCGACGTTGCCATGTCTTCGGAAAATACGGATATTTCTGGAATTTCCAAAATTTTTGAACATCTTTTCACTGGAGAAAATGTGTGTATGAGATTTCTGTTTTGTTTTGTTGCCGAAATGCTCGCTATTTAGAATCGAACTCAAATTTGGCACTAATACGTGAACTCGCGATCTCTGAGAGCCCATAAAAACTGGTGAAAATCGACGAATTTTCCTCAATTTTTCCGATTTTTTGGCTAAATTAGTTGTCGGAACGCTACGGGTTGCAATTTTCGGAAAATCTATCTGAAATTTGCAGTGTAGGTGCCTTTTCGCAATCTCTAAAAACCAATGGTAAAATGGTCCTACTAGCGGTTTCTGAGTTTTCCCAGATTTTCCGAAAGTTCAAGTGCCTGATTGGAATTTTTTGGTTCATTGAATATGTGAAATTTTTGAATGAAACTAACCCTATTTCATTAAAAGGAAATAAGACTTTTTCTGAAAAAATGACCACGTTGCCATGTCTACGGAAAATACGGATATTTCGGAAATTTCGGAAATTTTTTTCACTAGAGAAAATATGTGTATACGATGAGTTTTTTTGCCGACACGCTCGCTGTTTAGTATTGAAATCAAGTTTGGCACTAATACGTGGACTTGTTAACTCCCAGAGTCTGTAAAAGCTGGTGAAAATCGACGAATTTTCCTCAATTTTTCCGAATTTTTTGGCTAAATTAGTTGTCGGAACGCTACGGATTGCAATTTTCAGAAAATAAATCTGAAATTTGCATTATAGGTGCGTTTTCGCAATCTTACAAAACCAATGGAAATTGGTGGAAATCCAACTAGCTACTACCATTTTGTATTTTTTGGTGCATTGAATAGGTGGAATTTTTGAATGGAACTTGCTTCATTTCATTGAAAGAAAATGAGACTTTTTCTGAAAAAACGTTGCCACGTCTACGGAAAATAAGAATATTTCGGGAATTTTCAAAATTTGTGAACATTTTTTCACTTGAGAAAATATCCATGTGAAATTTCCAGTGAGGTCGTAAAATTTTTCAAAATCAATTCAAATTGGTGGAAATCCTTCTCGCGATTTCTGAGTCTTCCCAGAATTTCCGAAAATTTGTTCTCATTTGGTATTTTTTGGTGCATCATATATGTGGAATTTCTGAATGAAACTTGCTCCATTTCAAAGAAGGGAAATTAGGCTTTTTCTGAAAAAATGTCGACGTTGCCACGTTTATAGAAATTACGAATATTTCCGGAATTTCCTAATTTTCTGAACATTTTTTCAAAGAATTTATGTATTTAAAAATTTTTTCAACATTCTGCAGATTTTGTTATCAATCCATTCAGTTGTTTTACGTAATAAAACTCATCTAGAATGGACTGAAGAAAACAATCTCTTATGAAATTTATCTCATAATGAGATGAAATATGCGGTTTTTGGAGACTTCCCAACAAAATGCGACGTTGCCACATATGGGTAAAATACGAAAATTTCAGTGAATCAACAATTCGTAAAATTTGGATCTACTGACCCATTTGTATATACAATTCTATTTATTTTAAATTCTTATATTGTGAGTTTTATTTTTTCATTCTTTGAAAATGAATACTCACGTTTTTTCAAGATATTCCATAAACTATATTCGAATTTCTTCTGGATATTCACAATAACCATCTGGCATAGGTTTAAAGGACCAGAGCTTTTTATGGAAAGAATGAAAAAACCACTTCCACTTAATACGAAACCAAATACCAACACATATTATAACTTCATTATTAAGGATTAGAACCATAATTTCGAAATTTATCAGAAACAGAAGAAAATATGATTTGTTTTCTGTATTGTTTTTACATTCTATTAATCTCTCGAGAATAGCATTTTCTCAAACTACATACTTCCAACTTGATGAATACTACAAAAATGTTCCATAGTTGAGTAAGATAAAACTACAAAAGCTGAAACACCAAAAATATTTACAACAAGAAATGATAGGAAGAAAATGAGAATGAGTAGATGAAAACTACTTTTATACTTACTGACTAAAACAAGAACCTACACCAATGTGTGCATATTTATAGTGAGTATAAAGAGAGGGATGACGTTGAAGATGTAGCTGCTGTAGAAGTGCAGTAGTCTCCCTTAAAAGCATGTGTAAATCTCTTCTATAGCCCCGCATATTCCTTAAGCAAAAAAGTGAAGTTAGTTGGTAAGACCATTACCAAACCTCGACATAATCAGAAGTTGGATGCACCATTTTATTCTTCGTGAGAATCTAACAATGAATGTTTTGGAAATTTTCATTTTGGACAATGGAGTTGGATCAACGAATCAAAACAAGAAATTACTCACTGTTGCGCTATACGACCGTACTGAGGGTATGGTTGGGATATAGGCTGGTGGAACTGTTGAGGTTCTTGGAGCTGATCTCGACGAGCCGCTGGATCTGTATCTCGAGCTGTATCGACTGCTTTTTTGAAGGGGCGCGTTGGTCGCCTGGAAAAATCCCGTTTTAGTGGATGATAAAGACCAACGAAGGGACTCAGATTACCTGTCCACGGTTACCTCCGACATCTACAGCGTTTCTGGTTTTGTTAATCGTGTACTTCTCGCCGTCTTTATTCTTTCGATTAAGGTATAAACCTTTGGCCGCGCTACTGTTGAACGGTTTCGGTGTTGGTGCGGAATTGAATTTCGAATGGAATTTGCGTTCCTTCACGGGCGCCAAAGTAGACCTGGACGTTGTCGTTGATTTCTTGTTCTTCAACTCGAGGTTCTTGAAGCTCGGCGATAATCGTTTTTTTGTAGGCCTGAAAGTCGTCGATGTGGTCGAGGCCTTAGGGTGTACTTCGTTGTCCAAATCTTCACCCTAGATAAAAATACATAGGTTTTATCTAAAAAATTAATTCAGTTAATCTTGCCAGGTAATCGGTGGACAGTAAAAAGCAGCACGGTTGCGAGTGGTTACCGCAATGATATTTGGTTATTTCATACTTATATTTATCGTTTTGCCAATCAAGCGTACCTTCACGAACTGTAAATCTAGTTTGCTGGACAGAATCGAAACAACTTTCTCTTTTAAAAGTTGCTGTATTAAGCTGGGGTCACAATTGGTCCAGCTTACATTATGATAATGATATTCCGCTTGCATGCTGGGAAATTGAGAGGATTGTAGCGATTTATTATGTATTGGATAGTGCAGTTCTATTCTTGTGGTTATGATTTATGTAAATGGATTTTTTTTATTCATTATTTTTCAGTTGTCACTTCATAACCTTCTGTCGACTGAATTATAACATTAATAGTTGTATTATTAATATTTTATGCATGTCTGTTTGAAATTTGCCATTTTACAATAGTGGAAATCAGCCCGATAAAATTTTGTTTAAAAATTAACTGAATCTCTTAATTTGCATACTAGGTACCGAGCACAATTATTCGGCACATTTATCCTGAGAGACATTAGGAAATATATCATTCAACCATTTACTATTTTTTTTTATAATTCTCTTCCAGTGGGAACAACTCGAATCATTTGCGTTGATATTTATCGCGTAAGTATCGCATACTTTACATCAATTACCCAAACACTTCCTCTACAGTAATCACATCTTGTGTGTACACTTTATACGGAAGAATGGAAATATGAAAGTGGTTATTATATTCGCATATTTAGTGGTTACAGAAAGGTTGAGTTATATAACAGTGTGAAAATATCTAGGTAAAAGCCCTAAATCTACAATAAAAATGTCCATCGAACAAAATGGTCTGCCCCTTGGATATATTTTCGAAGAGATAGCCTGATTTGAGTTTTCGAAAGTTTCCAGAAAATAATGAACGAAATTCGAAACCTAAAAATTCCCTCAATCACAGAATTTATTTGACGTTTCTTTAGGCCAATTTCAAAAAGTTCAACTTGCGTTTATATCGAAGAATATTCTGCTTCAGGGTCTTGAAGGAAGTAGATATGATTGAAAAAATTGTGTTTTAATATTACCACCCCCATTCTCGCAATTTTCGAAAGTTTCCAGAAAATTATGAACGAAATTCGAAACCTAAAAATTCCCTCAATCACAGAATTCATTTGACGTTTCTTTGGGCCAATTTCTGAAAGTTCAACTTGCGTCAATATCGAAGAATATTCTGATTCAGGGTCTTAAAGGAAGTAAATATGATTGAAAAAATTGTCTTTTAATTTTACCACCCCCATTCTCGCAATTTTCAACAGTTTCCAGAAAATTATGAACGAAATTCGAAACCTTAAAATTCCCTCAATCACAGAATTCATCTGATGTTTCTTTAGGTCAATTTCAAAAAGTTCAACTTGCGTTTATATCGAAGAATATTCTGCTTCAGGGTCTTGAAGGAAGTAAATATGATTGAAAAAATTGTCTTTTAATTTTAACACCCCCATTCTCGCAATATTCGACAGTTTCCAGAAAATTATGAACGAAATTCGAAACCTAAAAATTCCCTCAATCACAGAATTCATCTGACGTTTCTTTAGGCCAATTTCAAAAACTTCAACTTGCGTTTATATCGAAGAATATTCTGCTTCAGGGTCTTGAAAGAAGTAAATATGATTGGAAAAATTGTCTTTTAATTTTACCACCCCCATTCTCGCAATTTTCGACCGTTTCCAGAAAATTATGAACGAAATTCGAAACCTAAAAATTCCCTCAATCACAGAATTCATCTGACGTTTCTCGAGGCCAATTTGAAAATGTTTAACTTTTGTTAATAAATCGAAGAGTATACCGTTTCAGAGTCTTGAATGAGGATAAATTGATCAAATACATTGTCTTTCAACTTTACCAACCCACTTTTAGCAGTTTTTGATAGTTTTTGGAAAAATATCACCGAAATACGAAACCTGAAAAATTCCAAGAACCACAGAATTCATCTGACGTTTCTCGAGGCCAATTTGAAAATGTTTAACTTTTGTTAATAAATCGAAGAGTATACCGTTTCAGAGTCTTGAATGAGGTGAAATTGATCAAATACATTGTCTTTCAACTTTACCAACCCACTTTTTGCAGTTTTTGATAGTTTTTGGGAAAATATCACCGAAATACGAAACCTGAAAAATTCCAAGAACCACATAATTCATCTGGCGTTTCTCGAGGCCAATTTGAAAATGTTCAACTTTTGTTAATAAATCGAAGAGTATACCGTTTCAGAGTCTTGAATGAGGTTAAAATGATCAAATACATTGTCTTTCAACTTCACCAACCCACTTTTAGCAGTTTTCGATAGTTTCTGGAAAAATATCAACGAAATACGAAACCTGAAAAATTTCGAGAAAAATTGTCTTTCAACTTTACCAACCCACTTTTAGCAGTTTTCGATAGTTTTTGGAAAAATATCACCGAAATACGAAACCTGAAAAATTCCAAACACCACAGAATTCATCTGACGTTTCTCGAGGCCAATTTGAAAATGTTTAACTTTTGTTAATAAATCGAAGAGTATACCGTTTCAGAGTCTTGAATGAGGTTAAAATGATCAAATACATTGTCTTTCATCTTCACCAACCCACCTTTAGCAGTTTTTGATAGTTTTTGGGAAAATATCACCGAAATACGAAACCTGAAAAATTCCAAGAACCACAGAATTCATCTGACATTTCTCGAGGCTATTTAGAAAATGTTTAATTTTTGTTAATAAATCGAAGAGTATACCGTTTCAGAGTCTTGAATGAGGTTAAAATGATCAAATACATTGTCTTTCATCTTTACCAACCCACTTTCAGCAGTTTTTGATAGTTTTTGGAAAAAAATGAAAAATTCCAAGAACCACAGAATTCATCTGACGTTTCTCGAGGCCAATTTGAAAATGTTTAACTTTCGTTAATAAATCGAATAGTATACCGTTTCAGAGTCTTGAATGAGGTTAATTTGATCAAATACATCGTCTTTCAACTTTACTAACCCACTTTTAGCAGTTTTTGATAGTTTTTGGAAGAATATCACCGAAATACGAAACCTGAAAAATTCCAAGAACCACAGAATTCATCTGACGTTTCTCGAGGCCAATTTGAAAATGTTTAACTTTTGTTAATAAATCGAAGAGTATACCGTTTCAGAGTCTTGAATGAGGTTAAATTGATCAAATACATTGTCTTTCAACTTTACCAACCCACTTTTAGCAGTTTTTGATAGTTTTTGGAAGAATATAACCGAAATACGAAACCTGAAAAATTCCAAGAACCACAGAATTCATCTGACGTTTCCCGAGGCCAATTTGAAAATGTTTAACTTTTGTTGATAAATCGAAGAGTATACCGTTTCAGAGTCTTGAATGAGGTTAAAATTAAGATAAACATTATTCAAATATATTGTCATGTAACTTTACCACACTCGGGAATTTTCAATAGTGTTCAGAAAATTATGAGCGAAACAACAAAATAAGTTTAAATCACACAAGAACGTATAAGGAACTAAACGACTACAACTGGTTATATCCATAAATTCTATTCTTCGTAATAATCGAATGACTCCTAAATTCAACAAGGAAATAGATTTCCTTCTAATTTATCTCCACTAACAAAGAAAAATTGACCACTCTCTCTTTCATTGGGCACAGACAGACGTAATTGATAAATACTCACATATTTTATCGGATAGGTCGTGGTTCTTGAAGGTGGTACATTCGGAGAGGCCAACACCGATCTGGGCGCTTCAGACGAACTCACGAGTTTCTCGATCTTCTTCGTTTTAGTGTCTTCTTCTGGTACGTTAGACGGCCTTGACTCCTGAAAGAACGCCAAGTTCATTGTTATTGGAGTTCCATTGTATAATATGATCTTATTGTTGTCGTGCGATCGAGATGATGTTATGACATCGAGGAATTATAAGAGGTTGGATAACTCACCTTAACATGTTTCTTGGACTGGATAAGGGCTTTGAAAGGCTCCGGATAATTATCCGAGTCGCTTATGTTCTCTTCTGAACTAGTCAGTCCATTCGACTTCGCCACCAAGGACTTCTTGTTCAACAATCTTTTACCACCAGGTCTTGCGATGGGCTTCCTCGTGATGGTCCTCTTCGAAGTCACTTCCGTTACCTGAGTCTCAACAGACTCCGTCTTCCTCAGCGATTTCCTTCGTGTAGAGATCGATTGTGTCGAATATTCGGGTGGATTCCCCACTTTCTTCTCAGTTTCCGTTATAGAAACGAGTTGGTCCAATTGGTTCGGTTTCCTTCCAGATTCGGAAATTATCTTGGTCTCCCCCTCGAAAAGAGGAAGAACCTCCAGTTTGGACTCGTCTATGTTCAAGGGAGATCGGGCGTTGAATCTCTGCCTCGAGGGTTTCGTCACCTGATCTTCGTTCCTGGACCTGAAGGATTGTCTTCTACTCGTACCACTGGTCACTTGGTCTGAAGAAGATCCCCTACTTCTTTTTCTGCTACTCGACCTGGAGTTCTCTGTCTGATCTATTTGAGTCTTGGACTCGACTGCCTCGATTCTTCTTCCAGTTCTAGATCTCGTCGAAGGGGATACTTCAACTGCTGAGAACACCGAGGGACCTCTCCTAGGAAGTGGTGCACTCGTTGTGGAAGAATCCGTTCTCCTTCTTCCACTTCTTCTAGATGGGATAGTAGCTGGTTGTGCCACTTCCGCTGATGGTTTCCTAGTTGCTCGTGTTCTCGATCTACCTGGGGTTACAGCTTCGTTGGTTCTTGGTGTTGTATTACTTCTAGTTCTCAGAGTGTCGTCACCAAGGGACCTTCCTCTTGGTGATGGACTATATTCTGATCTAGTTACTGTTTCGAAATTTTCTACAACCCTTGGGTTAGATCTTCCTCTTGGTGGTATGGGAACTTCTTCACTTCTTGCATTGTTGTTGACTCTGGTTCTAATGGTTTTCTTTATGGTCTTCTTAGGAAGTGGAGGCTCGCTCAGAATGGCAGGGACACCAATTGGAGGTGGGAGTTTTGGCATTGAGTTTCTAACAATTTCTTTGCGGATTTCGTTCTCGTCTTTAGCTGGATCTGATATTTTATTCGTGAAGTCCGCATCATTTAAAGAGTCCTGTCTTAAGAGTGGTCCTGAATCTTCCACTACCGATTGTCTTCTGGTGTTTTCGTTCCTAGAACGGGACAAACCATTCCTCGAGGTAGGAATCGTATTATCGTTAGTGTTCCTCGCGTTCCCATTTCTTGATCCTCTATCTGATTTGGAACTTCCATTTCTAACATCAGCCCTTCGTTCTGATGCTTTATTCCTTACGTTGTTCCTGGTTATGGGTACAACTTTTTCGTTCAATTTCGGCTGAGCATCTTCCAAGTCCTCCCTAAATAAAGCGTCAACTTTAACAGTTGGAATTCCCAGCTCATCAGAAAACTTCTCTCCACTTGTTTCGGCAGAAGAACGTCTTTCTGCGGATTGGTGATCACTCTCAGCGGATTTCGAGGAGCTGGGTTGAGGTTCGAAGTAGGGTTCTGGAAGTGCTTTCGATCTTGGAGTAGCACCTCCCTCGTCGATCAGTTCTTCGACAGCGTAACTCTGGGTGGATGACAGGGGAACTGAGGGGTAATTTGGTTTTTCTACAGGTGCAGAGGTGGCTGGGTCCTGTCTTCTTCTAGCAGGTATCCTCCTGCTGGGTGTTTCGGATGGACGTGAGTATTCGGTTTCGGTTTGGGTGAATCTTGATCTTCCTCGACCTCGTATTGGTGCAGGGTCTGAGTTGGTTACGTCTTGCCTCTGAAAAAAATTAAGAATGAATTATATTGATGAAATAGTTTTGAGAATAATTCGTTAGTGGTATTAGGTTTATCTTTTGTAAAACATAATAGGAATTTTATGGATTAGAGAAGTCAAAAATTTAATTAAGAATTCCTCCGTCCACAGTTTGCAATGTGCAAATGTGCTTGTGATTGAAATATAATGAGAAAATATTATGTTTGCATAGTTTTTTCTGAGAGTTAGTATGTAATATTCGCAAAAAGGCTTCCAATTTGGATTTGAGGTTTTCTGGTTGGCATACATATTTCATGAAAAATCTAATGATTTTCTTATCGTTCTGGAGGTTGGAGTAGTTTTTGCTTAAATTAAATTTCAAATCAAAGCATTTTTATTGACAGAAGATTTCTATGACTATTTTAGAAATAATTTGGAGGAAAATAAATTTCATTGGGTATACATTTTGCTCTTAAACCTTTTTAATTAAGTGAGTACTTTATAAAACAGCGTTATTGCCACTTCTTGTAACGTCATAAGTTTTCTGATTGGCATACATGTCTCTGATAATTTATTTTGGAGAAAAAATCTTGGGGAAAGAAAGTTTATAAAAATTCAATCAATTTTATCATCGTTCAGGATATTGTGATATTTTTTTATAAATTGAATTTCAAATAACATTCGAAGTATTTTTATTGACAGAAAATTACTATGACAATTCTAAAAATAATTTGGAGGAAAGTTTTCAGTGTGTAGATTCTGCTCTAAAACCCTCCAATTTTGTGACACATTTATAAATCAGCGTTATTTCCACTTCTTCTTGAGGCATGAATTTTTTGATTGGCATACTTTTCTCGATAATTTATTTTGAGAAAAAAATCTTGGGGAAAGAAAATTTATAAAAAATTCAATCAATTTCATCATCGTTCTGGATATTGTGATATTTTTTTATAAATTGAATTTCAAAGAACATTCGAACCATTTTATTGACAGAAAATTACTATGACTATTTTAAAAATAATATGGAGGAAAGTTTTCAGTGAGTAGATTCTGCTCTAAAACCCTCCAATTTAGTGACACATTCATAAAACAGCGTAATTTCCACTTCTTCTCGAGGCATGAATTTTTTGATTGGCATACTTTTCTCGATAATTTATTTTGAGAAAAAAATCTTGGGGAAAGAAAATTTATAAAAAATTCAATCAATTTCATCATCGTTCTGGATATTATGATATTTTTTTATAAATTGAATTTCAAATTACATTCGAAGCATTTTTATTGACAGAAAATTACTATAACTATTTTAAAAATATTTTGGAGAAAAATTTTCAGTGTGTAAATTTTACTAGAACCCTCCAAATTAGGGACACATTTATGAAACAGCGTTATTTCCACTTCTTCTTGAAGCATAAATTTTTTGATTGGCAAACATGTCTCTATTAATTTATTTCGAAAAAAAAAATCTTGGGGAAAGAAAATTTATGAAAAATCCAATCAATTTTATCATCGTTCTGGATATTGTAATATTTTTCATGAATTGAATTTCAAATAACATTCGAAGCATTTTTATTGACAAAAAATCACAAATCATTTTGAAAATAATTTGGAGGAAAATTTTCAGTATGTAAATTTTGCTCTAAAACCCTCCAATTTAGTGACACATTTATAAAACAGCATTATTTCCACTTCTTCTCGAGGCATGAATTTTTGGTTGGCATACATGTCTCTGATAATTTATTTTGAGAAAAAAATCTTGGGGAAAGAAAATTTATAAAAAATCCAATCGATTTCATCATCGTTCTGGATATTGTGATATTCTTTTATAAATTGAATTTCAAATAACATTCGAGGCTTTTTTATTGACAGAAAATTACTATGACTATTTTGAAAATAATTTGGAGGAAAATTTTCAGTGTGTAAATTCTGCTCTAAAACCCTCCAATTTTGTGACACATGTATTTCGAGACAAAAATCTTGGGGAAAGAAAATTTATAAAAAATGCAATTAATTTTATCATCGTTCTGGATATTGTGATATTTTTCATTAATTGAATTTCAAATAACATTCGAAGCATATTTTTTGACAGAAAATTACTATGACTATTTTAAAAATAATTTGGAGGAAAGTTTTCAGTGTGTAGATTCTGCTCTAAAACCCTCCAATTTTGTGACACATTTATAAAACAGCGTAATTTCCACTTCTTCTTGAGGCATGAATTCTTTGATTGGCATACTTTCCTCGATGATTTATTTTGAGAAAAAATCTTGGGGAAAGAAAATTCATAAAAAATCCAATCAATTTCATCATCGTTCTGGATATTGTGATAATTTTTTATAAATTGAATTTCAAATAACATTCGAAGCATTTTTATTGACAGAAAATTACTATAACTATTTTGAAAATGATTTGGAGGAACATTTTCAGGTGTAGATTCTGCTCTAAAACCCTCCAATTTAGTGACACATTTATAAAACAGCGTTATTTCCATCTTCTTGAGGCATGAATTTTTTGATTGGCATACTTTTCTCGGTAATTTATTTTGAAAGAAAAATCTTGGGGAAAGAAAATTTATAAAAAATCCAATCAATTTTATCATCGTTCTGGATATTGTGATATTTTTCTATAAATGGAATTTCAAATAACATTCGAAGCTTTTTTATTGACAGAAAATTGCTATGACTATTTAAAAAATAATTTGGAGGAAAATTTTCAGGTGTAGATTCTGCTCTAAAACCCTCCAATTTAGTGACACATTTATAAAACAGCGTTATTTCCACTTCTTTGTGAGGCATACATTTTTTGATTGGCATACATTTTTTGATTGGCATACATGTCTCTAATAATTTATTTTGAAAAAAAACTTAGGGAAAGAAAATTCATAAAAAATCCAATAAATTTTATCATTGTTCTGGATATTGTGATAGTTTTTCATAAATGGAATTCAAATAACATTCAAAGCATTTTTATTGAAAGAAAATTACTATGAGGATTTTAGGAATAATTTTGAGGAAAATTTTCAGTGGGTAAGTTTTGCTCTAAAACCGAGTCTAAAACCCTCCAATTCAGTCAGACATTTATAAAACAGCGTTATTTCCACTTCTTCTGGCGTCATGACTTTTCTGAATTGCATACATGTCCCCGAGAATTTATTATGAAAAAAAAATCTTGGAAAAAGAAAATTTATGAAAATCGAACCACTTCTATTATTGTTCTTGATATTGTGGTATTTTTTTCATGAATTGAATTTTGAATGATAATCAAATAATTTCTATTGACACAATTACTATATTTCTGTTATACATAATTTTCGGTGGGTACACTTCGAATCGTAATGTTGTCTTCTCGAAGTATTTCATCCTTGAAAAAATCTCGGAATTCGCCATCCGCATAAAAAACTTCATTGGAATTAAAGGACCTTGATGAATTAAACCGATTAAACGCTCGAAGAGATTTTTCTAATTTCTTTAATTTTGGGTCAAATTCAACGTTAGAAGGTCAAATATGTTAATTAGTTTATCAAATATCCAACTATGAAACCACAGGTACAATAAACTAGTCAACAGTAGGTTTATGGCAATGTTCCCTCATAAATTCATGTCATCGTCTTTGATGCAGCTATTTAGCAATTGAGATTAAGATTTTTTTTAATTTCTATAAAAAAAATTCCAAATCCGGAAGTTGATTCCGGAAGAAATTTCCCCCTAAATGCATATCGTTTGACTTGCATTAAATCCGCATGTTCGGAGGCAATCCAGAGAACAAAGAACCGATTACCGGCATTGAATCAGATCGAATAATGGTCGAAAGTGAGATGTTCCGACGAAAAGGCGTATCAAATTGTTCAACGGCCGCATCAAAACGAAATAATTAGGAATTGCTTTCGCCGAAAACAAAGGCTCAGTTCCTCACAATGCAAACACAGTTCTTAAATTTCCAGTAAATCGGTGTTTTCAACAAGGGACCCATTGAAATGTCGTTAATCCGAAATTGTTTCTGTTTTTCCACCGTTTGAGTACTGTTATTCAATCTTTTGTTCTAGGAATAATTGAGTTCTCGAGAATTACTGTCGTTAAGGAGTAATGAGAAAAAAGTTAGAAAAAGCACTGACATTTAGTCAGTGGAGCTTTTTTATAATTTTTTTCTGTATTTGTATAGGTGTGGATATTAATCTTCAGTTCCTAGCATTTTGAAATAGTTCCGAACCATCTTTCTCAATTACCTTAATTTCAATTCTTCCTGGTGTAATTAGAACGAAGGCCCAAACAAATATCAAAGGAAAAAAAATATTTTTTTTCATAATTGTTTTTCTGTATTTGTATGGGTGTGAATATTCATCTTCAGTTCCTAGCATTTTGAAATGGTTTCGAACCATTCCTCTCAATTATCTCAATTTTAATTCTTCCTCGTGTAAGTAGAAGGAGCGCCCAAAAAATTATAAAAGAAAAAATTTTTTTTTTTAATTTTTTTCTGTATTTGTTAAGGTGTCAATATCTATATTCAGTTCCTAGCATTTTGAAATAGTTCCGAACCATCCTTTTCAATTATCTTAATTTCAATTCTTCCTCAGTATTCACTAATTAACTTAGTCTACGATTTTCACCAATTTAGAGTTCAACAAAACCACTACTCATGTTTTGCCATACCATGGCTTCATCAGGTGATGCAGTTCCTAGCAATCTAAAATAGTTCCGAACCATCTTTCTCAATTATCTTAATTCCAATTCTTCCTGGTGTAATTAGAACGAAGGCCCAAAAAAATATCAAAGGAAAAAAATATTTTTTTTTTATAATTTTTTTTCTGTATTTGTATGGGCGTGAATATTTATCTTCAGTTCCTAGCATTTTGAAATAGTTTCAAACCATTCTTCTCAATTATCTCAATTTTAATTCTTTCTCGTGTAAGTAGAAGGAGCGCCCAAAAAATTATCAAAGAAAAAAAAAATTTTTTTTTATAATTTTTTTCTATTTGTAAAGGTGTCAATATCTATCTTCAGTTCCTAGCATTTTGAAATAGTTCCGAATCATCCTTTTCAATTATCTTAATTTCAATTCTTCCCCAGTATTCACTAATTAACTTAGTCTACGATTTTCACTAATTTAGAGTTCAACAAAACCACTACTCATGTTTTGCCATACCATGGCTTCATCAGGTGATGCAGTTCCTAGCATTTTGAAATAGTTTCGAACCATCTTTCTCAATTATCTTAATTTCAATTCTTCCTGGTGTAATTAGAACGAAGGCCCAAAAAAATATCAAAGGAAAAAAAATATTTTTTTTTATAATTTTTTTTTTGTATTTGTATGGGTGTGAATATTCATCTTCAGTTCCTAGCATTTTGAAATGGTTTCAAACCATTCTTCTTTATTGTCTCAATTTTAATTCTTCCTCGTTTAAGTAAAAGGAGCGCCCAAAAAATTATCAAAGAAAAAAAAATTTTTTTTTTATAATTTTTTTCTGTATTTGTAAAGGAGTCAATATCTATCTTCAGTTCCTAGCATTTTGAAATAGTTCCGAACCATCCTTTTCAATTATCTCAATTTCAATTCTTCCTCAGTATTCACTAATTAACTTGGTCTACGATTTTCACTAATTTAGAGTTCAACAAAACTACAAAACCACTACTCATGTTTTGCCATACCATGGCTTCATCAGGTGATGCAGTTCCTAGCATTTTGAAATAGTTCCGAATCATCTTTCTCAATTATCTTAATTTCAATTCTTCCTGGTGTAATTAGAACGAAGGCCCAAAAAAATATCAAAGGAAAAAAAAATTTTTTTTTATATTTTTTTATCTGTATCTGTATCTTACTCAGTATTCACTAATTAACTTAGTCTACGATTTTCACTAATTTAGAGTTCAACAAAACCACTACTCATGTTTTGCCATACCATGGCTTCATCAGGTGACGAGATAAGATAAGTTTATCCCTTCACCTGATGTATGGCGAAACGGGTGTAGTGGTTTTGTTAAACTCTCAATTAGTGAAAATCGTAGACTAATTAGTGAATACTTAGTTAATATGGATTTTCATCAAGTATCGGCCGAATCAATCAAATTTTTCAATTATTCCGTTTGGTACCCATGTATTTTAGGGCAAAAAAACTCGGAACTGCCCTGATTTGCAGTTGGCCTTCCATATACAAAAAATAGATCGGGATTGAATTTTATAACAGGAATGATAACCTATTCGAATCCGAGAAAATATCGTCAGAAAAAACCAGTCCGACCCATCATGAACAAAAAACTGGTTAACATTTCCAACGAGTTGGAACCTTTTGTTCAAAAGTCCTCAACCTGAAATTCCCTTCTTCCTAGTTCGAAACAAAGGAAACCGGACAAATCAAAACAATAAAGATAAGAGAAAATATCATCCAGAGTAAGTATGCTAACAACTAACTAACAAGTCAGACGCATCATAAACAAAAACTAGTTAACATTTCCAACAAGGTGGAGCCTCTCAAACTCACGTTCGATACAAAGATCGAAGATAATACAGATGGTTGGTCAACCTACAAGATTTTCATGCAACATTAACTCAAAATGGTAGGTGTCCACCTGACTTGAACGAGAGGTTCAACTCCGTAAGGTGCAGAATATGAATAAACCAATTATGGAACTTTTAAACCAGCTTAAAGTCTTGAAGTGGTTCTTGTTCTTGTCGTTGAAGGTCGAACGCTCTAAAATATGTAGAGCACATAAAGTTATGCATTCAATTAAACCGTTTCATTCAGGTAGAAACACTTTCATTTGTTCAATACCAGCAGATATACCCTTTATCTACACTTTCGACCACGAATTATATCTGGCAACGTCGCCTAAATATGACAGATGTGGTACATCAGATCTACTGGGTGACAGGAATGTCATAACCTCAATTTGAACTATTATACAAGGTCATGGCAGCATCAATCAATACTCGATATTCTCTCATCGATTTGTTCTAGTACAAAGTCACGTCCAATCCATAATTGATGATTGGATAATCTCCAATCTCCAACATGTCAAAGTAGCGAGATCAAACACGTCGAGGTCGTATCAAACGTGTGTAAAATTTAAAAAAAATTCACTTTCACTCTTCGACGCATCCTGATTTTTCCGAGCGATGATTTATGGTTGGGACGCCACAAAAGCCTCAAGATATACTTCTTACGCAAGATGAGGATGGATGGTTCTGTGCGAAGAACAATTATGTTATTTGTAGATCACTTTTTAAACTTGCATTAGTCGATGGTGCTATAAATCCATGGCTTTCGCAATTCGAGGTGATTGATGGCGTTGAGGAAGATGTGGTGGACGATTTGATTTGCGTGCAGCTTGTTGGATTGTTGTTTAATTGATATTCACCTTCTGGGTGTGGGGATAGTGACTTTATTAGTTCTATCTCAGGGTCTTTACAACATTCTTGAGTTAACTGCGCTATTTTTTTTTGCTTAATGAGTCGATAACCTGAGGAAATATCCTGTGTGGACTCAGGGTTATGTAGATATTTTTAGATATTGCCAAATTAAATTAGATCCAACTGTAATAGGTTTTTTTGAGGTGAAAGAAGAATTTTTCTCATGGTTGTTGGCTAGAAAATCGGTATGCACGATAATGCATTCTACTTGTTGAGCCTGAATGAGTGGATGATTATTATTGTTATTGCCTAAGGTGCAACCTTTTATTTGCGAAATTATCATAATGAAGAAATAGCAGAGCTTCATCTAGAGTGGTTTATTATCGGAATACATGAAAACGATATAACTCGTCTAATTAGAATGTAAGAGTATAACATGTCTATCTGGACAGCGTAGGTTAATTAATCCCGTTATCATCTTTATCTTCTTACACTCTATTGCAAATTTCTTTTATTATACCCACCAGAGGGTCTTCCTAAATTACAGATTTTTTCCATTCTCAAGACATTCAGCTGAAACTTTATGACATACATAATATGTAAATCTGCAGGGTAAATGTCCTCTTTGAACTTCCAGAACTTTTTTGTGGTGCGCCACTGGGGTTGAAACAAAGATTATTTTCCATATTTTTTAAATGACAGTGGCGCACCACTTAAAAATTTCGGGGGAAAAGAGGGAACATTGCTCCAGAAAAAATATCACCCTGTACATTTTCACGAAAACTTGATTGTCATATGATGTTTATATGTTAAAGTGTAATATCTTGGCCTAATCAGAATTTTCATGAAAATATTATACGAGTTTTTTGAATTTTTATAAACCTCTGCCACAAATCAACAAGATTTCCAAATAATTTTTCAATGGAACCATAAATTCATTCAAAAATGCCAGAGCCTAATAATTTTTTTTTCATTTCGATTCTCCTGTCAACACAGAGAATTTTTAGCAATTTTTTCATCGAAAAAGGTAGCAGATACAACAAATTTTCAAAAATTTTTGGGTTGAAACAAAGATTATTTTCCATATTTTTTAAATAACAGTGGCGCACCACTTAAAAATTCTGGGGGAAAAGAGGGAACATTGCTCCAGAAAAAATATCACCCTGTACATTTTCACGAAAACTTGATTGTCATATGATGTTTATCTTAAAGTGTAATATCTTGGCCTTATCAGAATTTTCAGGAAAATATTATACGAGTTTTTTGAATTTTTATAAACCACTGCCACAAATCAACAAAATTTCCAAATAATTTTTCAATGGAACCATAAATTCATTCAAAAATGCCAGAGCCTAATAATTTTTTTTTTCATTCCGATTCTCCTGTCAACACAGAGAATTTTTAGCAATTTTTTCATCGAAAAAGGTAGCAGATACAACAAATTTTCAAAAATTTCTGGGTTGAAACAAAGATTATTTTCCATATTTTTTAAATAACAGTGGCGCACCACTTGAACATTCTGGGGGAAAACAGGGAACATTGCACCAGAAAAAATATCACCCTGTACATTTTCACGAAAACTAGATTGTAATATGATGTATATCTCAAAATGTAATATCTTGGCCTAATCAGAATTTTCAGGAAAATATTATACGAGTTTTTTGAATTTTTATAAACCACTGCCACAAATCAACAAAATTTCCAAATAATTTTTCAATGGAACCACAAATTCATTCAAAAATGCCAGAGCCTAATAATTTTTTTTTTCATTCCGATTCTCCTGTCAACACAGAGAATTTTTAGCAATTTTTTCATCGAAAAAGGTAGCAGATACAAGAAATTTGCAAAAATTTTTAGATGGAACAAAGATTATTTTCCATATTTTTTAATTAACAGTGGCGCACCACTTAAAAATTCTGGGGGAAAAGAGGGAACATTGCTCCAGAAAAAATATCACCCTGTACATTTTCACGAAAACTTGATTGTCATATGATGTATGTCTTAAAGTGTAATATCTTGGCCTAATCAGAATTTTCAGGAAAATATTGTACGAGTTTTTTGAATTTTCATAAACCTCTGCCACAAAACAACAAATTTTCCAAATAATTTTTCAATGGAACCATAAATTCATTCAAAAATGCCAGAGCCTAATAATTTTTTTTTCATTTTGATTCTCCTGTTAACACAGAGAATTTTCAGCAATTTTTTCATCGAAAAAGGTAGCAGATACAACAAATTTTCAAAAATGTTTGGGTTGAAACAAAGATTATTTTCCATATTTTTCAAATAACAGTGGCGCAACACTCAAAAATTCTGGGGGAAAACAGGGAACATTGCACCAGAAAAAATATCACCCTGTACATTTTCACGAAAACTTGATTGTCATATGATGTATATCTCAAAGTGTAATATCTTGGCCTAATCAGAATTTTCAGAAAAATATTATACGAGTTTTTTGAAATTTCATAAGCCCTGCCACAAATCAACAAAATTTCCAAATAATTTTCCAATGGAACCATAAATTCATTCAAAAATGCCAGAGCCTAATAATTTTTTTTTCATTTTGATTCTCCTGTTAACACAGAGAATTTTTAGCAATTTTTTCATCGAAAAAGGTAGCAGATACAACAAATTTTCAAAAATTTTTGGGTTGAAACAAAGATTATTTTCCATATTTTTTAAATAACAGTGGCGCACCACTTAAAAATTCTGGGGGAAAAGAGGGAACATTGCTCCAGAAAAAATATCACCCTGTACATTTTCACGAAAACTTGATTGTAATATGATGTATATCTTGAAGTGTAATATCTCAGCCTAATCAGAATTTTCAGGAAAATATTATACGAGTTTTTTGAATTTTTATAAACCTCTGCCACAAATCAACAAAATTTCCAAATAATTTTTCAATGGAACCATAAATTCATTGAAAAATGCCAGAGCCTAATAAATTTTTTTTCATTTTAATTCTCCTGTCAACACAGAGAATTTTTAGCAATTTTTTCATCGAAAAAGGTAGCAGATACAACAAATTTTCAAAAATTCTTGGGTTGAAACAAAGATTATTTTCCATATTTTTTAATTAACAGTGGCGCACCACTTAAAAATCCTGGGGGAAAAGAGGGAACATTGCTCCAGAAAAAATATCACCCTGTACATTTTCATGAAAACTTGATTGTCATATGATGTATATCTTGAAGTGTAATATCTTAGTCTAATCAGAATTTTCAGGAAAATATTATTCGAGTTTTTTGAATTTTTATAAACCACTGCCACAAATTTTTTCATCGAAAAAGGTAGCAGATACAAGAAATTTGCAAAAATTTTTAGATGGAACAAAGATTATTTTCCATATTTTTTAATTAACAGTGGCGCACCACTTAAAAATTCTGGGGGAAAAAAGGGAACATTGCTACAGAAAAATTATCACCCTGTACATTTTCACAAAAACTTGATTGTCATATGATGTTTATCTTGAAGTGTAATATCTCAGCCGAAGATCTCGAGAATTGTGGAAAAACCATTAAAAAATTTCAAACTTTAACACCCTGTATCTCAAAAACAAAGCGTTTGTGGACAAATGATTGTGAGACTTGATATAATACAAGGAATAACCCATTTTTATTTGTACCTTCAACTTATGAACATCCTGTATATCAAACAAGTAAAGCACTGAGCATTTGCGCTTGTTTCTTTGTACCGAAACGATATTCAGTGTTCATTGTCAGTATGACAAGTACTGCCATTTTATTTTTATGAACTTCAAATTCATATATATCACAACTCAATTTTTTTTCTGTGTACCAAAATGCACTTTACTGTTCATTATCAGTTTGATAAGAGCTGTCATTTTTTTTTTCACACTTCAAAAGATGGAATCACTGAATTATATTGAATATATCAGGTTACTTAATTTTTTTTCTGTGTACCAAAATGCATTTTAGTGTTCATTGTCAGTTTAACAAGTAACTTTTGCCATTTTATTTTTTCGAACTTCAAAAGATGGAATCACTGAATTGAATTGAATTTATTAGTTCCATATCTAGTTATTCAACATTTGATTTCTCTTCACTGTAACTGCAACAACCTTACTCTCGAATAAAACCTCGTTCTCGAGCGAATTCAACTAAAAGTCAAGAGACTTACAACTATTTTTTGCCAATCGAAGAACAACCTTTGACGTAAGTATAATTGATTAATGCAAGCGTCACTCTTTTCCACAAGTCACGACTTCATTAAGTATGGGATTAGTTGCGAAACATTTAATTGTTCCATTACACAGATAAGATTCGATAGTTTTGAAGTTTTTAAAAAGGATCGATAGGCGCGGTCAACGGATATGAACTGACCTAAAAGTTACATAAAATCGAATTGTGCATTTCAGAAGATATAATATAAGAGGAGTGTAGAACGTTTGACTTGCATTGTATAGTGTGAGGTAATGATTCTTAATCTCCCCATTCGATATCGTGTTACTTTCACTATATTGTTAATTCGGAATTATGTCCAGTCAGGATTTCTATTAGGGAGGTGAGAAGCAAAATTTTACGACATGATGAAAATACCGCAAAAAAATTGAAAGTAACGGTTGTCTATTCTGCAAGGATACTTCGATATGAAAGTCCTACACAAAGTTGAAACTTCACTCTCTGACTAAATCAGAAGACATCCTTCAGTTTTGAAATTTTGATTATGATTATAAGTCCTAAATTCGACCACTAAATATCCAAATACAGCGCAATGTAACTAATTGTAAGTAACGTGTAATTATATAATTACCGTTTGGCAATGAACAAATCACTTCATTTATTCAATAATCCACTTCCCTAGAAAGTAGCAATAAATTGGAGAAATTTAATGCCCAATTTAGGTGATATTGCTTCAGATCATTCCGACTGACGGACACATATGTTCGTGCGAATTTCGGATTTAACTGTATATAATTTTGAATGTCAGTCGGAATTTTTAAGACATGCTAACCTGATGTTTCTTGTTGCTTTCTTCATCGGGCGAAGACAAATTTTGATCCAAAATATACCCTTTTTCAATTATTCCTTGTATATATCGCCGAGAAAGGATAAACAGAAACTTGTCCGAACGGAAATTCCACCATTCAATAAATCCTCAAGAAAGAGTTAACGTTCACCTTCTCAACTTTAATAATTTGAAACGGGAAATTATTTCGCGGTATCTGTTAACATTATTCCATAATCAACATTGTATGTCCATCGATTTTACCTCCCCGTTTCAGGAGAATGCCTCCGGCTGGTTTTTTTTTTTTCGAACGGTGAATTGCATATTCCTTCAGGTTGACGACAAATGCCAATCTCCAATTATAAACTCAATTCTGCGATCTGGCTGTTTCAACACGATACGAAAAGCTTGTATCTTGTAGTCCAGTCAATTATTATTTGAGTGTTTGTAATTTTCAATCGATACCTCCCATATAATTAATGATTTGTTTAATTTGTTTTTATTGCGAAAATTTTGTGTGAAATATGTGCTATAGATGAAACTAGAATTATAAATGATCTTGTTGGTTTCATTTAATTTGTCCATTTTGCGCCATCCTACAGAGTCTGACACGTGGTGCCATAAGCAGACATGCACTTCTAGTGTTACAAGGATTTTCAGGAATTACTATTCGTTTCTTAATCCTCTCGAGGAATAACCATTTTACTGGTTTTTCTCAACCCCAATGAAATTATTTAAGCTTACAGATCAAAAATCTAGAATTCGCCAAATTTCGAAAATATGACGTTATACTACGGCGTAGAGTACGTCGCGAAAAAACGCCCGGACCAGGACATAGAAAGATACGTCGCTGAAGGATGGGAGGAGCTTCGAAGATTTTTGACATTTCGTCGGGAAAATAAACAAGGATTTTCAGAAATTACTATTCGTTTCTTATTCCTTTCGAGAGACAACAATTTTACTGGTTTTTATCAACCCCGATAAAATTATGTATTTAAGCTTGTGGATCAAAAGAACCTAAAATTGGCCAAATCTCGAAAATATGACGTTATACTACGCTACGGCATAGAGTACGTCGCGAAAAAACGCCCGGACCAGGACATAGAAAGATACGTCGCTGAAGGATGGGAGGAGCTTCGAAGATTTGTGACATTTCGTTGGGAAAATAAAGAAGGATTTTCAGAAATTACTATTCGTTTCTTATTCCTTTCGAGAGACAACAATTTTACTGGTTTTTATCAACCCCAATAAAATTATATATTTAAGCTTGTGTATCAAAAGACCCTAAAATTGGCCAAATCTCGAAAATATGACGTTATACTACGCTACGGCATAGAGTACGTCGCGAAAAAACGCCCGGATCAGGTCATAGAAAGATACGTCGCTGAAAGATGGGAGGAGCTTCGAAGATTTTCGACATTTCGTTGGGAAAATAAAGAAGGATTTCCAGAAATTACCATTCGTTTCTTATTCCTTTCGAGAGACAACAGTTTTACTGGTTTTTTATCAACCCCAATAAAATTATGTATTTAAGCTTGTGGATCAAGAGAACCTAAAATTGGCCAAACTTCGGAAATATGACGTTATCCTACGCTACGGCATAGAGTACGTCGCGAAAAAACGCCCGGACCAGGACATAGAAAGATACGTCGCTGAAGGATGGGAGGAGCTTCGAAGATTTTTGACATTTCGTCGGGTTTGTTTACATTCTTTGGAAAAACCTGCGATTTTCAAATCGAGGACTTACGAGACTTTTGATCTCTTTGACAAATAAATCAATGAATCCATCGTATAGCTAATGATTGATAATATTATTGGGTTATTCGAACTTGTGGCGAGAAATTTAAAGCAAAAAAAAATCATTTTGAAGAAAAATAACTCAAAAGTGAGAAACAATTCTTCACAAATAAATATCATCAGTTTGGAGGAAAATAAACAAGGATTTTCAGAAATTACTATTCGTTTCCTAATCCTCTCGAGGAATAACCATTTTACTGGTTTTTCTCAACCCCAATAAAATTATTTAAGCTTATAGATCAAAAAACCCTAGAATTCGCCAAATCTCGAAAATATGACGTTATACTACGGCATAGAGTACGTCGCGAAAAAACGCCCGGACCAGGACATAGAAAGATACGTCGCTGAAGGATGGGAGGAGCTTCGAAGATTTTTGACATTTCGTCGGGAAAATAAACAAGGATTTTCAGAAGTTACTATTCGTTTCTTATTCCTTTGGAGAGACAATAATTTTACAGGTTTTTATCAACCCCAATAAAATTATGTATTTGAGCTTGTAGATCAAAAGACCCTAAAATTGGCCAAATCTCGAAAATATGACGTTATACTACGGCATAGAGAACGTCGCGAAAAAACGCCCGGACCAGGACATAGAAAGATGCGTCGCTGGAGGATGGGAGGAGCTTCGAAGATTTTGGACATTTCATTGGGTTTGTTCACATTCTTCGCGAAAATTTGTGATTTTCAAATCGAGGGTTTGCGAAAGTGGGAAGAGGGATTGAAATGTCAGATAGACATTGAGGTTCTTCGAGATTAGATTAGATTAGATAAATACAAGAATTTTGCCCTCAATCCGAAAAAAAATAATATCGAGAAACAATGTTTCGAGTGTAGCAACTGATACGAGCTGAATGTTGCTTGTATTCAATAAATTTGCTTTCATTTCAGCCTTTAAGGTCACACGCTGAAAACTTTTAATCTCCACATGACCAATGACTTCGTTGAAAGTCAACCGACGCTTGGTATGGCTATTTCTGAGGAATGTGTATAAACCTGAGAGGTCCGTAGGGTAATTTCATTATTTTCAATTGAACAATCCATTCTCTGATAGGATGATAATAATTTCATATTCGAGAATAGGGTGTCAAAATCCCTATGGATAATTCATTAATTTCAAACAAAGGTTTATTATGAGGGAGAACAACATTGCGGTGAAAGTCTTATTAATAATATTCTTAATATATCATGATTCTTTGTTTTATTTTTTTTGGATTTCACTCTTCGATATTTTACCTTCTAAATACATAGATTAGATTCTCGAGCTAGGAGGATCAATTCAGGTTAGCAGATAGTTTTCTATCAAATTTTATGCAAGAAGGTTGGTACCTCTGAATAGAATTTTTTGAATAATTCGACATAAATAAATGACAACATATGATAGACATCAGGTTATAGCTATTCATCATAGAAATGAAACATTGTTTTTATTATCAATGGCTGGCCTCAATGACATAGAATTTCTATGGTTGTCCCCAGTACAAAAACTCTTCTTCAAAACCACCAGGAATATAATTCGATTACCAGCACTTTCTTCAACCACATGTTAACAACCTGAATACCAGATGTTATTAATTTGTAACAAAATCTCCCATGATTACTGTAGTCCTAGATTTCGAATCATGGACAATAATGACATTATTTGAACAGTTAAATATACAGGCTGGCCAAACGAAAACCAGACATAGAGTTTCTATGGCTCGAAAAAGATGAATAGTTTAAATCACAAAATTGAAAACCTGTGGCTAACCATGAACGTGTCTCCTGTAATCTACATTTTCACGACATTTTGTATGAAGAAATATTAAAATTTCAATATTTGGAGCGTTCTAAAATCTAAAGACGAAATTATTGCGAGAATAAAACCACTGTTGTGTTTAGTGAGATTCATTAACGCAAGATGTTTCAGACAATGATAGAATTCGTTTGGAATTTCTCGGTTTTGAGCTGAGGTAATCGTGTTATGGTCCGATTGAACGACTATCGAAAAAAGAAAGCTGTCCGTAACTGAATTAAACCATCTGACGAATTAATCTGCACGGATATTCTGGTACAATATGTACGATAACTTCCTACTCTTGAAATTATGCTAAATTCCGAATGAATTGGCTGTTTAATTAATTGGTTTCCTTTTTCGTCAGTTAACGGCTTCGAGGAAAGTTGAATGATTTTGGAAAAATCGGATTGTTATATTTGCACAATAGAATACAGGTCCACTGGTTTAGGATTTGATGGTGAGTAATTTATTGTTGACGTCACTGGGATATTTATGAACTTCATTCACAAGATTTCTAACATTCATTTCAACCAAAATATTGCTGCTGTTTACATTTTTACCCACCTAAGATCTTGTCGATGATTTTTCCTCACATGCAATACGACAAGAAAAAGCCAATAGTTCCAATAATGGCTATTCAAAAGAAGAACAAGAAATTTAATGAAATATTGTAATCTTTTTTCGAAGTAATGTTGGTAGGTCCAGTGAAAGCTGTCAATTTTCAATCAAACTGAACTGTCAACATTTTATTAGCAACCATAGATAAGAAAATATTCTTTCATCTATGTTAGAAACCAAAAAACCTCAACCATAAAGAGTACCATTCGATTGCTTATAAAAAGTATCTAAAAAAAATCATCTAAATCAGAGGTAGACACCAAAGTAAAGTTTTAACCATTTGTTAAATATTCATTAAGAGTTGATTTCTCCAATAACAACCCCAATTTGAGGCCACTCAAAAAAAGGGTAGGCACCTGATTTTTTTCCAAATTTCATGTAAAGTGTGAATTTACTTGCCGAAATGATCAAAAATTATAATAAATGAATTGGAAACTACGAAATTCTAAAGTATGGTAAGGTTGGCAAACATCAAGTTGATTATTTCAATTGAAAATTGATGATTTCCCCCATTGATTGATGTTATAAAATTTCCCGATATTCAAAAGAAGAAAAAGAAATTTCATGAAATCTTTCGATATTTTTTCGAAGTTATGTTGGTAGGTCCAATGAAAACTGTCAGTTTTCAATCAAGCAGTAACTGAATTGTCAAAATTTTATTAGCAACCATAGATAAGAAAATGTTCTTCTATCTATGTTAGAAACCTAAAAACCTCAACCATAAAGAGTACCATTCGATTGCTTAGAAAAAGTATCTACAAAAAAATCATCTAAATCAGCGGTAAACACTAAAGTAAACTTTCACCTGTATGTTGAATATTCATTAAGAGTTGATTTCTTCAATAAAAACCCCGATTTCAAGCCCCTCAAAAAAAGGGTAGGTACCTGATTTTTTTTCCAAATTCCATGTAAATTGTGAATTTATTTTCCGAAATGATCAAAAATTATAATAAATGAATTGGAAACTACGAAATTCTAAAGTATGGTATATAAGTTGAACATTTCAATTTACCGATATTCAAAAGAAGAAAAAGAAATTTCATGAAATATTTCAATATTTTTTCGAAGTTATGTTGGTAGGTCCAGTAAAAACTGTCAATTTTCAATCAAACAGTTACTGAATTGCCAAAATTGTGATTTTAAATTCCGAGAAGCTTCACAAATCAGGAAACCTGTTCGAGAGATTCAAAACTTTCGTTTTCATCAATTTCTTCTAACGATAACGTTTCCGGTCTGCAACAAACGGTCTATATCGGATTCGAATTTATAATAACCTGATAAAGCCAACTTTCGATTATATTCCTATTCTGGAGGATATGTAACATGAAATTGTCGATATTCTTGAGTAATACTATTAACGAAGTCTCGGAATACGAAATCATCGTTCTTGCAGCTTCAATTTATCATCCTTGATACTATTTCGGCTTAATTATGCATCTGTTAAATTGAAAGATCAAAATAACCGGTCAGGGCAGAACGAAGGTGCTTTTCTCAAGATACTTGTCGAATTGCTTCAGATTTATTATAGGTTTTGGAATATAGTTTTTTTCGTATCCGCTTGAAAAAGTCAAGCGGATGGCGGTTTTTCAATGCCGAAGTCCACAAACTCGAAGCTTCCACTCTATGGGTCTAAAAATAAACATCTTCTATGTTTCGGCTAAAGCTATACATAGAATGGCGTTTACTTTTCGAATTTTCTTATTAATCTATCCCTTCTTGATTGAATGATCAAAATTTAGAAATTCGAAATCTTGTGGACAAACGTTTCACGTAGGCACTTGAAATTCTTCTTGCTCAAATTGGTTTGTTATCTGATAGGAATATAAAAACTTTCATAAAGCAACTTTATGGATATAATAAACATCATTATTCACTTACCGTTTGCGTCCTTCTTTGAGCCTCCACATGTAGGAAGGAGATGAGGAATAAAATATAGAATATCTTCATTATGCACTTTCACATCCAGTTCACAATATTTCTCAATAGATTTTCAAACTCACACACGTGCAATTTTGTTGGAAGCAAAACCCTGCAAGAAAAAAATCCATATTTAGAAAATGTCTTCGATAATAGCTTCAAGAACCTCATCACATTTTATTGAAAACCTCATAAAGTCATTAAAAATTTTGAAGAAAGGAGTTCCATTCATTTACATGAAATTTATTACATTTGAATATACATAGTAACGCTTTATAATTTAAGAGAAATTGTAAGCAACAATGATTTTATTGATGAAAATTTATGATTGAAAGTAGGTACTCTTGTCGTTATTGAACCTCCTGATTCCAATTATTTGCAAGCAAATGAACTTTGGGAAACATGAATGGCAGAAATTATAAGGAGAGAATCAAAAATTACAATTTCCATCAGTGGTGGAGATAATGGGGGGACTTTCATAAAATAACAGGTTATTCTCGCTAATTCTTCAATAATTTCTGAAATTTTTTGTATGAAAAGCACTACCGTGAAGTCAGGAGCTTTTGAGCGCTCGTTCATCCACCTTGTAGGTAGATTCGCATTTTCCAGTTTTAGAAACCAATTGAAGAAATTTTTGACAGCTGTCAAAAATGACAGATCCGATTTTTTCGACGGATTCGTCATCAGTGAGTCGAACCTTGTCGATTAAGACCATTTTCAGCTCAAAATTCGAAAAATACAGACATCGTGACGAAATGATAGCTCTCGTGTAAGAAGAACGAGCGCTCAAATAGGTAAACAAAATTTTGCATTCTGAGAGAGCCACTGACTTTTATCTCGAAAATTTAGTAGGCGCCTGTCATTTTGACATTTACTGGCAAAAACGTCATACTAAATTTAATTTGCATCTGTCAAATTTTGACATAATCGGAGTTTTTGGGGGTTATTATATTTACGTTAACTCCGTACACCCTGTCCTTGAAAATGACTAACTTTTCATTGTTTCTATAAAGTAATTTTTATCGTTTATCTTAATAGTGTAGCGGTACAATTTTATGCCTTCGAATTATCCTCGAGCTATTTAAAATGAATACAGTTCGAACGATATCGATAAATAATTTCACACCACAGAAAAATCCGACAGTTATTTCTCTATTACGTATGTTCTTAATCGGAGTGAACAAATCAGCTCATACTTTCTCACAAACCTACACGTGAGATTTATGATATGATTCATCGCGCCTTTTTTGACTAGTTCCTCAATTAACTATAAATCAGTTTGAAAATTTCATAATATTTTATTCCGTAATGACTATTTGAATGAAGAATACTATTACTTATATATCAATCGATGATCTAGATCAGAATTGGTTGACTTCGATTAAATTTGTCCAAGGTATTCAACTTCGAACACAGAATATCCTACAACTGTCATATAACTCAAAATTAACATCAACTTACTAATTACCAATAATATCAAGCTCGCGTAAACTACTTAATAAATAATTTATTGTATTGACATTTCATTGAATAAATTAGCAAGTTTCACAATTATTCCGTTGCATTATTCATTCAGTGATCGGATTATTATTCGTTTTCAGGATATCTCGAATATCTTCCTTTTGATTCTCCATAAATTTCCACTAAAAAAAACTTTCCAGTTTCGTAATTTTTGTGGTCGTGTGAAACATATCGTTTCTATGTTCGTTCGATAATTCTTTGTCCTGAAAAATTCCATTTGAATACAGAAAAAAATGAACATATGTATACACAGAAATATAACCAAATGATTTTGAAGAAATATGGAATTTTTCCAGTTTACATTTTGGATAGTGCAGGATCTAAGAATTAAATGAAATTATTTGAGATCATGGGGTATAAAACCATTTGGTACTGGCATGGATGCTTCTAGCTGGAAAATCCGATGCATGATTGATTGAAACCAAAAAATCGATGGTCGAGAACTATCTAACATAGAATCGTGAAAGAAGGGGATAATGAAAATTTTTTGGCCGCATGAAACGCTTTTATTCAGGCAAAAAGTTCATTAGTTTCAACATTAATTTTTGAATTTTTTTCATTTTTTCAAATTAACCACCCCTGAAGTTTCTACAATTTTTCACAAAAATTGTAAGACACCAAATACAAGTGGGAGTTTACGACGTACCATAGTGTTCCTCTCGGGATAATCCAGGAAGAGAAGACGGAAACAAGAAGCGGAGAAAAAAGCGCACGCACTTGAATTTAGCGCCCGATGTGAGACAGAACGCGTCGATCGTATTACTGGTGATATGCAATCGGAGGAAATTTTCATAAGATACTCAAAAAACTGTAGCAAACGGTTTCCCTCTCACTTAATTCGATCGGTGGCCAGCCGGTTCGTTCTTTCTACTTCCACGTGCCCCCCGATCGTAATTTGCAAGGACCCCCTCTCTGGGACAATTAAAAAGGTGCTTTTCCATAAGCACGGAGGCGACATTCACTTCTTCGAGCTCTTGGTGCTGGACGCATTTCAGACTTGGTTGCCTCACTTCTCGGTTCATGACTTCGAATCAGCACTATATAGTTACTGTTACTCGATTAATTTCGATCGAATATAAATTAGAAGGAAAGTCAGTTCAAACATTTAAATCAGATGATAAATAAGGGTACATAATTTCTGATATAGACCTTCTAGTTTCGCATTCACCAATCTTGTCCGCGCGATCAAAGAATTTTAAAATGAAAATTCATCATGATTATTCTTCATACCTCTATGTGTATTTAAAGTTGCATAGCTATTAATCACAGAATAACATTGATATTTTCTTTAAGGTTTCGAGGTTAGAAATACCTAACCTATCCCTATCCATAATATCAACTTCTGATAAGTTTTTCAATTCTATCATGAACCAAGCCGATGTTTCTAGACTAGTTTCTAGATTGAATACAAAAGTAAATCCACGCCTCAGAAAATTTCGAAATCCAGATGGACCCGAAGGACGATTAAGTAAACTCAAGAAAACGGTAACAGCCTTGTTCAAATACGAAAGAATAGAACTGAATTATCCCAGGGCAGATGAATCACGAATGTACGCCGAGAGAGTGAGTTGTTAAGTTTTTGAATGAACAATTAATCGAAAAATGATTTCAGCTCATTTCAGAAGCTATACGACATGGAGACTGCCACAGATCCACGATGGAAATGGCTGATTATTGGCTAATCGAGAAACAGTTGGTTCACAAATTGTTCAAAGTTTTGGTTCCTAGATTCCAAGATTGTAACGTTTCATACACAAAGTTATATAGAGCGCCAAAACCGCCCATACCGGGAGATCAGCATCCTAAAGCAGTCTTAGAATTGAGAGGCCATCCGTATCCGTCGTTATTACCTGATAATAGCTCCAATAGAAACTTAATCCACAACGTGCTGTTAGAAGAAGCTAAAAAAGCGTATAGGGCTAAGAAATATGCGGAAATAGCAGCTAAAATAGATGCTGTAGAAGAAAAGTTGGGAAACGTGAAATTGGAGCCGGAAGTTGCAAAAGGAGTCGATACTGCACCATCAAATTAATTTCAGCCTATAAATGTATACAATAAGAATGAACTCAAGTGTAAAGATTAATCTATAAGATTTTTGTATCTTTCATCCACTCCTTCTTTTCTTGCGAAAAAGTATCGTTTTCCACACTTGTTAGGAAAATAACTATTTCAGATAGTTTTTGACATAGAAAGTGTTGAATTTAAGGGTTTTTCATATTCCAGGCATTACCAGAAATAAAAGACATCTTTTCTCACTTGATAACTAACAATAAGCTCAAGAAAATCTTGGAAATTATCACTTTTATCAATCAAAATTAGCATTAACATTTTTATTGATAACATTTGATATTTACATTGCAGTTTTTAAATACACATATTTTAAGACAAGAAAGTTTGAACATAAGAAATATTTGAAGAAGAATGGTCACAAATATTTTCACAAGCGTAATGACGATTAAATCAACAAATTAAACTTCAATCACATCTGCATTGGTTCCAGGAATATACTGAATATTAGGACAGTGAAAATATATATAAAAATAATAATTCCATGTATCTGATGAGAATAATGGAATCAATTCTAAATAATTTTCAAGAAGTGATAACTGAAAACATGCACTAATGCTTTATTCACTTTTTCCTTAACTTTCAAGAAAGGTTCTTTGAAAAGAATACTGAGGGAAGTAGATATCTTGATATGTCCATAGCTTTTCTCACTTGAGAAATTCTAGTGAAGAATAAATTTCATTTTATCCTTCACTACCAATCATATCAATATTTTCGCTTACAGTCCTTCCAAGTACCGAGGATTCAAGTTCTTCCTCGTCGTAAATGGTCGTTTGAAATTTTTTCACCTCTACCAAATTTTCATCCATTTTATGTACAGTCTTCATATGATTCAATAGATAAATACTCTGATGGAAATATTCCTTACATTCTTCGCATTTATAATTGATGTCGTTGTGTAGCCTCAGATGTACTTTCAAAGCAAAATAGGAGGCAAACGACTTGTCGCAAAATTCACACGGAAAATTCTTATCTTCTTGGATATTGTGCTTCGATTTAAGATGTGTACGAAGCGAAACGTTCTGTCTGAAACCTTCACCGCACACGGAACATTTATACGGAGTCTCGTTGGTGTGTTGCCGGATATGGGTCTTCAGAGCGTATTTGCTGGAGAAGCCTTTGTTGCAATGTTTGCATATATGGGGACGTAGTTTTTTATGCGTCATATTGATGTGGCTGTTCATATCCTTAAACGTGAAGAATTTTTTTTGGCAAACGTTACAAATGTGTCTTCGAGCTCCTGCGAAAAAAGAACAAGATCAACTTAGAATTGACTAATCAAGATACGTTTTTCACTATTACTATGGTGAGATATACCGAATTTATCGGAATATGAATTGAAATGGATGATCATTTATGGCTTTTTATATAGTTTTTTTGAGAGAACGTTATCTATCAACTTTTTTATTACCTACCTATATGTTCTTTGTTTTTATGCTGTTCAAGTTTATATTTCTGCCGATAAGTTCTAGAACATTGATCACATTTGTATTCATCTTTCGATTTTTTATGCATATAAAATATATGGCCCCTCAGACTTTCGATATTTTTACAGGTCACACCGCACAAATCACAGATTCTAGGACCACTCGTATGATTGTCCAAATGTTTACTCATATTATCAGATCTTATGACGACACCGCAAATTTTACATTGGCTTTTTTTATGTTTCATCTTATGGAGATTAAAAGCATATTTATCACAAGAGAAATTTTCCCCGCATTCGTCACAAATGTAGTGATTTACTGGCTGGGCCCTTCTATTCCGCTTCGGTTTCTTTATTTCGCCTGGCAGTGCATTCTTTGTGGTTGATTTATTATCTAGATCTACAATGTTAACTTCGTTCTCGGTATCTAAGTGATTTAGAACCTCGAAGGTCATATCGTTACTCTCTTCACTCAATTCTGTCTTTATTACAAAATCACCTAATCCATTAACATCACCGCAATCTTCATAGGTAAGGATTTCTTCCAAACCGTCTTGTTGTATTTCGTCTGGTAAATCTTCTGACTCTTCAGAATAATCAGTCACTATTATTATTTCAGGATGGCTCATATTTTCCTCTTCTGAATCAGTAAGGTTTAACTTCAGTAATTTTTTATGACATTCCAAAATTCTCTTCCTAGTTTTACTGGCTTGTTGAATTTCATCGATGCAACTAATACATGCTATCTTTGGATAACCATCGTCTTCTGATATCTAAAAATTGTTTTATGAAAAAATCCCTATACAATATTTCATATATCTGTTCCAAACCTCAAGGGAAGTCAACTCCAGAATCATTTTTTGGAAATTTCCGTCGAAAAGATTTATATAAGTTTCTGTTTTTCGTAGACAAAGTCTGCATTTTTTATTGGCAGATATATTGTATTTCAAAGAAATGGATGACATCGTAAATTTTAAGAAATCATTTGAATTTGTATTATAAAAATGTATTGTTGAGAATTATAATAATATTCCTTTTTCGTCTCACAATTGGCTTGACATTGTTTAACCTTAATCTGTCATACAACATAATCACAGAAGGTGATTCTATACTCAAAGTTTTATCTATGATATAACCTACAAATTCATGTTCAATTTGCGGAATATTTGGATTTTGAAAAATACATTTATGTTAGTGTCTCGCTTCGATCAAAATCTGAACATTCGAGTCCAAAGTAATGGTTTTTTCAACGCTGAAATTGGAAAATAAGAAAATACCTATTTGGTGATCCACTGAAAACATCCACCTCTTGGAAGAGAAATCCAAATTCAGGATGGTTTTCACGGATAAACAAAGTGGCACTATTGCTCTGGTGATTAGCCTAACTGGACTCTTGTACCTGTTTTTTATTTTGATGATTTTTCCCATTCTTCCTCTGGACGAAGAAAATCCGGTGCTGAAATATTCTCCCATGGTTTCCATATTAGTTGTGTTTGGAACGTTGGGATTTTTCTTCATAGGTAGTTTATCTGTATTCACCGTTTACACAATTCACAAGTCCAGGAAGGAGTAAAGTGATTTGTATATTTTCAAGGAAATATAGTCAAAATCCATGTGCAAATCGACAGGCAATAAATTTTTTTAACATTACTCAAAAAAATTAAGGTTTCAATCTATTATAATAGTAAACCCTTGTAATCGTTTGAGGAAAAAATTCTCGCCTTCTTCATTTTCACTATCTTTGAATTATATTCGTTCATCAGTCGTCATTATTTATTTTGATGAAGTTGAAAAAACTCCAAAAATGTTAGTGGAATTTACTAATCCATATCTGTATAACAATCTTTAAAATAAACTCAATGGTAATAATTAACTATATCACTAATACTATCATAATCGAGAAAGTTTCACAAACCACTAACTAAAATGCACAAATCAAATATTGCATTTATATTTTAAAACAAATAATTCAACAAAATATAAGATCAATCAAAATTTTGTAACAATAAGATTTTCCTAAAAATCTAGAAAATCAGTGCTTAGACGATAATAATATATAAATAAACTTATTGGAATTGATCTTAATTAAGAGATTAACACATTGTATTGAATGGCTAGATCATCACATTTTCACTGTTCTAGATTTCCAGAATCGGGAAAATACAATCCGTTAACTAATATATAAATTAATTCAACTAAGAAATCACATTATCCGGTATTTCGATACCGTTTCTTTTTAACATCTCCCTCAAGGTTCTATTTTCACATTCAAGGGAAAAATTTTTCTGTTTTAAAATTTCTATCGATTGTTGTTGTGCTTTGTTCTCCTTCAGACAGCTATCTAAATGCTGTTGTACATCTTTCATTTCCGTTATGTAATCACACGCTTTGGCTAGAATTCCCCCCTTCGATTGTCCGTCGTAATGACCGTTTCCTTTTATATCCGCGGAAGTTCCTTCGGGGATTATTTTGGCCAGTTTAGCTATCCAGTTATTTATTTTATCTCTTCTTCTCCTTTCGACTTCGTTGTGTGTGGCTCTCCGTCTTTCATCTCTCTGCAATAAGGAATCCGTTCACATTCTAATTCGATATTTTCAACGAATAATGAAATTCGACTTACGTACTTTTTTTATATTCATTAAACAATTACCACTGGTTTCTACTATGGAAGATCTTGGCGCTATTGCTCTTGTCCCTGATTGTGTTGTGAACATGTCATTGTTTCCTATAACGTAAAGCTGACCGTTTAAATTACTTGTTAAAACTGGTTGAGGATTGCCCATCGGATATCCAGCTCCAGTTACGATTTGTGGTCCATCGTCCTCAACCTGAAGGACTCTGTATGTAACCATTCCTGAAAATTTCCAATTGTAATTGAATCAATGACGTACATTTCTTTTCCAATTACCATCTGGTGACCTAAGTGAATAATGAACTTCATCGCCCGGAGTTTCTAGCAATGTTTGAGGTGACAGGTGACTAACCATGTTTTGTTCATCATCACTATCCATTCCATGGTGTTTATCAATGATTTCTTCATCAATCAGAACCTTCGATTCAACTATTTCCGTCTCGCTGGAACAAACAAGCAATCTCTCCAGCAATGTTTACGAAAACAATTCACTCGTTTATCAATCAATTTACTCCAACATAAACATTGGCTCATTATCAGAACGAATAAATGACCTTGTAGAACGTATGGCATTACATAATTCTGCCAAATATGTAAAAAATTCCAGTTCTTAAGCATAAAAGTACTTTACCTAGGATCTAACGGATCTAAAATATCCATTATTATTTTGTTCCCTATGCGAACCTCTTGAATTTTTGAACTTTCCTGCGATTTTGGTCACGGGGACAAAACAGGTCATGTGACGCGACAAGAAGTGACAATTCGGAAGGCACTGTGGCCACCACAGAACATCAGCTAAAAACATCAAAATAACTATTTAAACTGATTTTTTCTGGCCTCTGGTATTCGCGATTCCAACTCTCGATGAGGGCGTTGCGAAATGTAAACAGACATGGAGGAAAACGAGTACTTTTTCGGGATTTATTGCGGTGAAACGGATTATTTTAGGTGTTTTTCAGGTTTTTCCATCGATTTTGTGAGTTTTGTGAAGATCTTTCAGTGAATGATTGGATTATCGAGAGTGTAGCGACAAATTTATTGATTTTAGGTGAACAAATTGGTTTTTTCAATTTTAATTTGATCGAAATTGATAATAATTCAACAGGAAAAATTGAGCACTATTTGAGTTTGCCGACAGTGTTCAATTATTTGGAAGCTCCACCTAATAGTCGATCATTTGTGCAATTCTTCGGTCCATTTTTTCCACTATGCCAAAGGCATTAGTGACAAACTGCTGAGGTATCTTTCTTATGAAATTCATGGAAATGTAAAGCCATGTTTTGATTTTTCTTCGAGGAGCAATTGAAGACACAACAATTACAATGGTAAACTGTTTTTTTCTAGTATTAGAACTTTGTTCACTCATTGTTATATAATCCAATGTCCTAAAATTCATGTAAATATATTATTTAAATATAAAATCGTTTCATTCAGACTTCACCTCAAAGATGATTCTAATTTCTTTCTTACAGAAAGATTAAGTCATAGTCATTTGAAATACGAAGAACAATTTCATAACACTCTTCTTGATAATTATTGAATTACCTTTCTAAATCACCACTCAAACCTGCACCAGAAAATTGGACTCAAACTTGTAACCTAAAATTCAATAATACTGATATAAATGCCTTACCGGCTATTTTTTTTTCAATAGCAATTTCTCTGCTCAGAAAATTTTTAAACATACCCTAGAAATTCCTGGTTTCTGGATATAAAATAAAAATATCTGGCTTAAAAACACGTGAAATATGAAAACAATACTCGTTTTCTAAGTTCGGGATTTAGCCGGCCGGGGGCGTTTAGACTTTTTGTATCGCGAATAGTGTACATTAACCTTAAAAATCTCTACATTGCAAAAAATGTTTCAGTTGTTATTATTCTGTGGTTTCAGAACATTTTGAATTTTTTTCGAAGAATTTGTTGAAAATATGGAAAAACCAAAAGGAATTCAAGTAAATAAGCCTAATAAAGCTTGTGACAATTTAGAAGAATTATCGAAAGAGGTGTACGATTGTTTTTATTGGCTGAATAAACCGTTCAATTCTTTATATTCTAGGAACTAATAGCTCGGGTTAAAAGTCTGCAAGCTCATAATACCCAGCTCAAAAGTATATTATCGAAAAATTTGAAAGATAAACGAGTTGTCCAGTGTAAAAAACTGAAACCTTTCGATTTCACAAAGTGAGTTAATTATGGTTACGACGAATTGTTACAACATGAATTATTTTATTCTAGGTGTACAATGAGGCATATTTTACTAAAATTTTGTTACTTGGGATGGGATTATCAAGGTTTCACCACTCAAGAAAACACAAATGAAACCATTGAATATTATTTATTCAAGGCATTAGAACAGACATGTCTGATCAAAGATAGGGTTTCTTCAGATTATCATCGGTGTGGTAGGACGGATAAAGGCGTCAGTTCGTTTGGGCAGGTTAAAAGACTATATACTTTTTATTTATCATTTTTATCCAATTTCATTATTCCCGCAGGTAATATCTATAACTGTTCGAAGTAAATTGAGCGAAAACGACTTGGTCAAAGTTGAAGAAGAAATCAATTATTGTTTGGTTCTTAATCGAGTTTTACCGAAAGAAATTCAGTGTATAGGATGGAAACCAGCGCCTGAAGGATTTAGTGCGAGATTCGACTGTAAAAGACGAACATATAAATATTTTTTCCCAATGGGGAATTTGAACATTGAGGTAATCAGTTTTGTGAAGGTTTGCTTACCATTATTCAGTTTTTCGAATGAAATTTCAGAATATGAAAAAAGCATGTAGTTATCTCCTTGGAAGTCATGATTTCAGGAATTTATGTAAAATGGATGTGGGAAATGGCGTGGTAGAATTCAGACGGACCATTACGGAAATGTCAATTGAAGCTGTGTTCCCTCATCTTGAATTAGATGGTAATATATCCATCTATTATGTTTTCGTTTAAAATACTTTTTTCGATTTGTAGAATACAGTATGTTTGCGATAACGATTAATAGTGGAGGATTTTTATGGCATCAAATCAGGTGTATGATGGGAATATTATTCCTAATCGGTCAAAACAAAGAATCGCCAGAAATTATCGTAGAACTTTTAAACGTAGACGAAAATCCTTGGTAATATGGTTAGAAATAACACTTGGATGTCCCATTAAAAATATTTCGTTTTACAGCAAACCTGATTATAATATGGCTAGTGAAATTCCGTTGAATTTATATTCGTCGGATTACGACTTGAAAGATGATTGGTACTATGAGGAAGAAAATTCTGATTCAGTTGTGGAAGAATTGAGAAAAATGTGGACGATAAACTCAGTGAAGTAAGTGGATTTGTTTGTTAAAAAAAATCATTTAAATGAGATGTCGTCAGTAAAGTGAATACGATCTAGGATGGCAACTAATGTCAAATTATTCTAGATCAGATATGATGAGAACTATGATAAACGATTTATGCAACGAACTAAAAACATCGGATATGAGATGCTTATCTGAAAGTCTTATCCACGGAGTAAGGTCTAAAAACTACATTCCCGTTATGAAAAGAAAAAAATGTGGTGTGTTATTCCGATATTCTTAAAAATTCATAAAAAAAATTGAATTACTTTTCAGATAGCCTGGAGAAAAAAATAGTCCATTACGTCAAAAGAAGTAGACTTATCATAAAAGAAGTTCAAGACGACACATAAAATAATCAATTATATTTTTATTATTAAAATATTTAAAGTTGCTATTCTTGAGTTTCATTTATTGATTTAATATTTGTACAACCTTCATTTCTGTCGTTGGGGAAAGAGAGTTTTTCATACACTGCCGTTCTTAATGGCATATGAGGCGACAGAACATTCGGATCGCCGAAACAGGTAAGAGGTAATTTGACAAGGTTAAACGCACATTCCTTATTACTAAATTCTCTGATAACGTAGTTTGTGCTGAAATCGTGATAATATCTGGTATCGTTAACTCGGATCATAACGTTGTCCACTCTTAGGAAGTATCGTAAAAGTATGAAGAAACAACTCGGCATTACTCTCTGAAAGTTAATCAACTTTAGCATAAATATTCCTGAATGAAGTGAAATATCTTACGATTTTGATGGTACATGAGGAAATGCCGTTATCGTGTAGTTCATCTTCAAACAACATTAATTCTTGGTAAAATAATATTTTCTCTTTAACTTTGAGTTTTTCTAAATCAATCCTTTCCTCAGTTGATTCTACTACAATATCTTCCGATAAAGTACCTTTGTAATCTGTAGAAAATGTCCAGTCGAATGGTCGGATTTTTTCTTCTAAGTGATCGGGAGACCTCGTTTCCTGCCATGCCTCGGCACACGCAACTTGAATAGGCAGTCTCCCGTTGGATACCAATTTCAGAGCGTCTAGAGTATTGAATTCTATTTTGCCTCCACTCGGGTGTATCAATGTGAGAATATTATTAGGAAAGACCATTTCAGGTAGATGAGGCAGTTTCAAAGTTTTGTTGTACCTACAAGACTATTTAAGCATTTTGATATTCTGCCACTGATATGCCAACTTACGTGCATAATACACAACCATTTTTGGTAGTATCACTGCAAACATTGGGAGTTGTACATATCGAATTCAATATGTGTGATTTTCTGAATTTTATAATCCAATTGTTGAATGTATATTGTTCGGAATTTATAGGCAAACGTTGGATGGCGCCTTCTTCATTCACTTCAGATTTACTCATGTTTGTTTCTAATAAATATTAGTCTTTTCTTCAATGTTTAGTCGGTATCGCATATAAACAATGATACGAGCTGCCAAAAATTGAAGGAACAAACGTCAAAGTTGTCAAAAAAGTCTTCGTATGGATCATAGACTTAATCGCGATTCCAACTACCGAGCGCTGCGAAATGTAAACAAACTTGGAGGAAAACAAGTACCTTTTCGGGATATATTGTGGTGAAACGGATTATTTTAGGTGTTTTTCGAGTTTTTCCTTCGGTTTTGTGAGTTTTATGAGAAGACATTTTAGTGAATGATTGGATTATTGATAGTTTAGTGTCAAGTTTATTGATTTAAGGTGAACAAATTGGTTTTTGAATTTTAATTATATCGAAATTAATAATAATTCAACGGGAAAAGTGGAGCACTATTTGAGTTTGACGACAGTGTACAATTTTTTGGAAGCTACACCTAATAGTCTAACATTTGTGCTTTTCTTCGGCCCATTTTTTCCACTATGCTAAAGGCATAAGTGGCAAACTGCTGAGGCATCTTTTTCATGAAATTCATGGAAATGCATAGCCTTGTTTTGATTTTTCTTCGAGGAGAAATTGAAGACACAACAATTAAAATTGTAAACTGTTTTTTTTCTAGTACTACAACTTTGTTCACTTACTGTTATATAATCCAATGTCCTAAAATTCATGTACATATATTATTTAAACATAAAATCGTTTCATTCAGACTTCACCTTAAAGATGATTCTAATTTCTTACAGAAAGATTAAGTCACAGTCATTTGAAATACGAAGATCAATTTCGTAACACTCTTGTTGATTATTATAGAGATAACTTTCTGAATCACCACTCAAACCTGCCCCAAATTGGACTAAAACATGTAACCTAAAATTCAATAACTTCGGAACGTATTTCAACTGAATAATACTGATATAAATAACTTACTGACTATTTTTTTTTTCAAATACCAATTGCTCTGCTCAGAAAACGATGAAAATTCCTAAATAAACCTCACAAATACCTGGTTCCTGGATATAAAATAAAAATATCCGGTTCAAAAGCACGTCAAATATGAAAACAATACTCGTTTTCTAGGTAGGTTCGGGATTTAGCCAGCAGAGGGCGCTCAGACTTTTGGAATCGCGAATAATGAAGAAAAACAAGAAGAGTAATGAGAAATCTATAGATTTTTATACAGGGTCATTTCATGAAGTGGTGAATGAACTGTAGGATATTTCTGGAATTCCACCGATTAAACCTCTTATTTTTCATAGAAAAATTTTGGAGTTTTCAAATTATTAGTGTGAATCATAAAGCTTTATGTGAAATATACAGCGTTTTTTGTTGAAGCTATAAAAAAATCAGATTAGATCATTGAACCCTTTCCCTTTTTCATTAACATTCAATTAAGATTCCGGAAGTCCGGAAAAATTAGCCGAAAAGTATCAGAGGTCGAACACACATAAATCGCGTTCTAAATGACCAGAATACACGGATTTCCCGAATGGCAAGCGCCCACCGAGAGACCCAAAGCCCCAGTTTGCCCGCAGTCATTCGTCGTCGCGACGCCGGCTTGGTCGTCTCCAGGTCCAGACTTTCCAGCATCCGCGTTTTTGGTATTTGTGCGAGAATTATACGTTCGAAATGTCTCGTAAACATTTCCCGGTTCTATTGGACCTGGCGGGGAGAAAACAGAAATGCGAAATGTAGTCTTCGTCGATGTGCGCAGATTTTAACGACCAGTTTATTTGAAATTAATTCGCAAGTTTTTTTTTTAGGAGTAAATTTTTTGTCTTGTCGAGTAAGAGAGCTTGGAGCTTGGAGGTTATGATGAAATGAAAACTGGACGGTAGGGGATTTTGAATTTTTTTTTCATTTGAAAAATTCAAAAACTGCTTTTGAAAACTGTAGGAAGTGGGCTTTTTTAGAAAATTATTGCGGAAGAATTGCATGGATCGAATTTGTTGTAAAAATTGATTGAAAAATGCCTTGCTATAATAATTTGATCCCTTAACTTTGAAATTAATCTTATATATTCATTGAGAAGAAAAGTTCAGATTTTTCAGAAAAATCCAGATAAATGTACATTGAAGCCTAAATACAAAATTTTGCCTGAGAATTCGAATAAAAAATACGAAACTGAAAATCAAGTAACCTCAATATCCACTAATGTTCACATTATAAACTAGCAAATTTTTTTAGATTATTTTCTTGGTCTTTTTTTTTGGACAAAATTCGAAAAATGTAGTTTGATTTCTTCGACATTTGAAGTTTTATGGAATTTTACTTGAATTTATAATTTCCAATATGACCGACATATTAAAATTAGTAATTTATTGGTGATGGTCAACAATATTTTATTGGGTGTAAAAAAAATCTAAAACCTATGTTTTTGCAGTTATTTCGTCAAAAAAATATTAATTTCTACCATCGTGAATTTTTCGAGAAAAAAAGTCGTTTGCTCTGTTGGAATGCATAACATAAAACTTTATTTTCTCGAGAATGGCGCTTCGTAACGCTTTCAACCAAAAGTACCTTTTTTGTTCAAAAACGTTTGGAGAATATTATTTTTCGATTTAAAATTCCATCAGAGCACCAGCTCAGGAATGAGGATTCATTTTATGAAGGTCAACCCAATTATCTGCGCAACTGAGGGAAATTCGTATTTTTCATCAACACCAAACAATTTGGCTTATTGAAATTAAAATCGATTTACAATTTTCATCTTTACCCGTGTAACCGACATAATAAAATTAGTAACTTATTGGTTATAGTCGACAATATTTTATTTAGTGTAACAAAATAGTCTAAAACCTATATTTTTGCAGTTATCTCGTCAAAAAATTAATAATTTCTACCGTCGTGAATTTTTCGAGAAAAAAAGTCGGTGGCTCTGTTAGAATGCATAACATATAACTTTATTTTCTCGAGAATGGCGCTTCGTAACGCTTTCAACCAAAAGTACCTTTTTTGTTCAAAAACGTTTTAGAATATTATTTTTCGATTTGAAATTCCATCAGAGCACCAGCTCAGAAATGTTGATTCATTTTATGAAGGTCGACCCAATTATCTGCGCAACTGAGGGAAATTCGTATTTTTTATCAACACCAAACAATTTGGCTTATTGAAATTAAAATCGATCCACAATTTCCATCTTTACCCGTCTAACCGACATAATAAAATTAGTAACTTATTGGTCATAGTCGACAATATTTTATTTGGTGTAATAAAATAGTCTAAAACCATCGTCAATTTTTCGAGAAAAAAAGTCGGTGGCTCTGTTTGAATGCGAAACATGAAACTTTTTTTTATCGAGAATAACGTTTTTTAACGCTTTCAACCAAAAGTACCTGTTTTCTTCAAAAACGTTTGGCGAATATTATTTTTCGATTTGAAATTCCATCAGAGCACCAGTTCAGGAATGTTGATTCATTTTATGAAAGTCACCCCAATTATCTGCGCAACTTAGGGCAATTCGTATTTTTTGTTAACACCAAACAATTTGGCATATCCAAAAACCGCAGAATGCTGGAATTTTTTTGAATCAAATTTTGACGAAAGAATCGCAAAAACTCAAATTTTCGGTACTCTAACGTGCATTTTAAAATGCACAAATGCAAAGTTTTCTCCATATTTCAACCTCTAGAATTACGTCCGTCAATATATCAATGTTGAATCCGGACACCCTGTATTTATTAGATAATTTTGCTGAATTTTCAATTGGGTAAATTTAAAATTTGTTATTTATTGAAACAGATTAAAAAATGTGGAATTTTTCTTTCGATGAATAATGTAAATTTGAAGGCGAAGACAAAATTTGGGACACCCTGTATACTGCTCATCGTGGAGGGAATTCAATCGAGCATCCAAAATCAGATTGAAGTTTATTCGTTCATCTTTTGAACTAGGAAACCTCTTAATAATTCTCGAATATCAAAGGGTTCTCAACTTACAGATATCATTTTTGAATGCCTGATGTATCGCTCAACTTATCTACTTTTCTCTTTGGCACGAAGCGAACGTTGAGGTAGGTACATAATCTACTTTTCTCATCTCCCACAAACGATCAAAAGAATCCATGAAAGCTTATGGTTTCATTTTTGTCAGTAACGTTCCGTTATTGTTATTGCTTAAGCCCCCTTCACATTTTTCCTCGGAAAATTGATCACGATAATTAATTTTCTCGGACGTATTGAGCTCCTTTATGTGATTAGAAGCCTAGAATTTCAACTCGAAGAGTTCTCTTACAGATTGGGAAACTTAGAAGAATTCTGCACCTTCCTTCTTGAATAATTCATCGAACACCACCGTACGTTGGCTTGATCTAATCTTTGATTCCTATCAGAGCAAACATAAAAAATGCAGTGTTTGCCCCAGATTCACGAATAAAAGCCCAATAAAGCCCCTGAGTATCGACTGCAATGCAGATTCGAAGTTCGCGAAAGCGAGCAAATTACGTGGCTAATAAAACGCATAAACTATGATGGAGACATCTCTCTGATAACTACGTAATTTATGAAGACATTAAGTTAAACCTTAAATGGTAGCAAGGGATGCAGATAAATCCACACTTACTTAGTTGGCTTTTGAGGCACTACTTCTTAATTATACGAATTATGCAAATATCCTAGAAACGTTGGGGATTATTCCATCATCTCTTTTTATGAATGGACCCTTCCATTAAAAATGATTGATCGGTGTACAACTTCACCCCTCAAATTTTCCCCATTTTAGTGCAAGGATCAGTTTTCTGGAGGAATATCAAGCATGAGTTACCATCAAATCCATCAGCATCCGGGCGCGGAGTCTTCGATAATAGTGACGACGCCTCCTGATTGGAAAACAAGACTGAAAAATTTTTGGAAAAATTTACACCTCAAATCTGCCTGCCAACACATCGGTCTTCTGGTCATATTGACCGTTTACACAGTCGCAGGAGGTATGGTAAGTAATTACTTATTGGATTGTTGATTTAAATTGGACCACCTTGTAAATTTAAGATAGACTCGCGATTTGTGTGAAGCCCGCATCAGAATTATTTATATCGTTGGAACCTCCTGCAATAAAACGCTCAACTTTCGGTGGGATTCATTTAGAATAAGTGGATGTAAATTTGCTAAGGAATAAATCACTCATCGCTTACGATGTAAACCATATTTTTCTCGCGGATTTATAAACACGTTTAAGATTGATTTTTATCGATGCCTGATTTATTTCTGCTGGATTTCATCTGGGATCCTACATTTTGTATACAGGTTATTCGAATATAAAGTGGGAAGTCTCACACCAAAATGTTCTGGGGGAAAAGAGGAGATGATGCTCCAAAAAAAAAACACCGATTAAAAACTTGAACTGACTCGACCTCATGACAGGTCGATGGAATTTCGTCAAAAACTCAATAAAATCGATAGAACAATCCTGAAAACTGCCCGATGTAGTTGAAGAAACGTATTAGGATCCCTTTTTTTTCCCCTTCAACCCCCAAAAATGTCTTTTTATTCCATTTCGGAGACACCTTCTGACCTCAACGGACGGCGATAAAAGTCAGATTAATTCTATGATTTTTTGAGTTTTGAAGGTTACGAATTTCGTTCATTACTTCCTGAAAATTATCTAAAACTCCGAAAAGTGGGGTGGTAATGTTAAAAGATAATATATTTGATTGTATTTTCCTCATTTCAGATCTAGAAAGTTCTCTTTTTCGATATTTGAACATAAATTACCAGGTTCCCAGAAACTGTCAAATTTTGACAAATTTCTCGTGAAATGCTCGAAATCTAGAAAAAATTTATTGTGGAGCTGAAATATCTTCGAAAATCATCGCTTACCCCTTATTCCACGTGTATTCACAACTATTCCCATACCAAACCCCTTTCCTCCCCTGCTAGAATGAATGAAAACTCATGACAGGTCGATGGAATTTCGTCAAAAACTCAATAAAATCGATAGACCAATCCTGAAAACTGCCCGATGTAGTTGAAGAAACGTATTAGGATCCCTTTTTTTTCCCCTTCAACCCCCAAAAATGTCTTTTTATTCCATTTCGGAGACACCTTCTGACCTCAACGGACGGCGATAAAAGTCAGATTAATTCTATGATTTTTTGAGTTTTGAAGGTTACGAATTTCGTTCATTACTTCCTGAAAATTATCTAAAACTCCGAAAAGTGGGGTGGTAATGTTAAAAAATAATGTATTTGATTGTATTTTCCTCATTTCAGACCTCGAAACGTTCTCTTTTTCGAAATTTGAACATAAATTACCAGGTTCCCAGAAACTGTCAAATTTTGACAAATTTCTCTTAAAAGTCTCGAAATCTAGAAAAAATTCATTGTGGAGCTGAAAAATCTTCGAAAATCATCGCTAACCCCTTTTCCGATGTGTATTCACAACTATTTCCATTCCAAATCCCGTTCCTCCCCTGCTATAATGAATGAAAACTCATGACAGGTCGATAGAATTTCGTCAAAAACTCACTAAAATCGATTGAACAATCCTGAAAACTGCCTGATGTAGTTGAAGAAACGTATAAGGATCCCTTTTTTATTCCGTTCAACCCCCAAAACGATCTTTTTATTCGATTTCGGAGACACTTTCTGTCCTCGACGGACGGCGATAAACGTCAGATTAATTCTATGATTTTTTGAGTTTTGAAGGTTACGAATTTCGTTCATTACTTCCTGAAAATTATCTAAAACTCCGAAAAGTGGGGTGGTAATGTTAAAAGATAATGTATTTGATTGTATTTTCCTCATTTCAGACCTCGAAACGTTCTCTTTTTCGATATTTGAACATAAATTACCAGGTTCCCAGAAACTGTCAAATTTTGACAAATTTCTCTTAAAAGTCTCGAAATCTAGAAAAAATTCATTGTGGAGCTGAAAAATCTTCGAAAATCATCGCTAACCCCTTTTCCGATGTGTATTCACAACTATTTCCATTCCAAATCCCGTTCCTCCCCTGCTATAATGAATGAAAACTCATGACAGGTCGATAGAATTTCGTCAAAAACTCACTAAAATCGATTGAACAATCCTGAAAACTGCCTGATGTAGTTGAAGAAACGTATTAGGATCCGTTTTTTATTCCCTTCAATCCCCAAAAATGTCTTTTTATTCCTTTTCGGAGACACTTTCTGACCTCGACGGACCGCGATAAACGTCAGATTAATTCTATGATTTTTTGAGTTTTGAAGGTTACGATTTTGGTTCATTACTTCCTGAAAATTATCTAAAACTCCGAAAAGTGGGGTGGTAATGTTAAAAGATAATATATTTGATTGTATTTTCCTCATTTCAGATCTAGAAACGTTCTCTTTTTCGATATTTGAACATAAATTACCAGGTTCCCAGAAACTGTCAAATTTTGACAAATTTCTCGTGAAATGCTCGAAATCTAGAAAAAATTTATTGTGGAGCTGAAAAATTTTCGAAAATCATCGCTAAGCCCTTATTCCACGTGTATTCACAACTATTCCCATACCAAACCCCGTTCCTCCCCTGCTAGAATGAATGAAAACTCATGACAGGTTGATGGAATTTCGTCAAAAACTCACTAAAATCGATAGAACAATCCTGAAAACTGCCCGATGTAGTTGAAGAAACGTATTAGGATCCCTTTTATTCCCTTCATCCCCCAAAAATGTCTTTTTATTCCATTTAGGAGACACTTTCTGACCTCAACGGAAGGCGATAAACGTCACATTAATTCTATGATTGTTTGAGTTTTGAAGGTTACGAATTTCGTTCATTACTTCCTGAAAATTATCTAAAACTCCGAAAAGTGGGGTGGTAATGTTGAAAGATAATGTATATTTGATTGTATTTTCCTAATTTCAGACCTCGAAACGTTCTCTTTTTCGAAATTCGAACATAAATTACCAGGTTCCCAGAAACTGTCAAATTTTGACAAATTTCTCGTAAAATGTTCGAAATCTAGAAAAAATTTATTGTGGAGCTGAAAAATCTTCGAAAATCATCGCTTACCCCTTATTCCACGTGTATTCACAACTATTTCCATACCAAACCCCGTTCCTTCCCTGCTAGGATGAATGAAAACTCATGACAGGTCGATAGAATTTCGTCAAAAACTCACTAAAATCGATAGAATAATCCTGAAAACTGCCCGATTTAGTTGAAGAAACGTATAAGGACCCCTTTTTTATTCCCTTCAACCCCCAAAAATGACTTTTTATTCCATTTCAGAGACATAAACGTAAGATTAATTCTATGATTTTTTGAGTTGTTTAGGTTACGAATTTCGTTCATCACTTCCTGAAAATTATCTAAAACTCCAAAAAGTGGGGTGGTCATTTAAGACCTCGAAACGTTCTCTCTTTTGATATTTGAACATAAATTAACAGGTTCTCAGAAATTGTCAAATGAAGACTTATGACTGGTGGATGTGATTTCATGTAAAACTCATAGTTTCTGCCTAATTCAGTTGAATATCTTGAGAAATCCAGATGCTACGACGAAAAAAATTCAACTCCCTGTATATCGAAAACGAGGCGTTTCCGGAGCCAGATTTATAATACTTTTTTTCTTGATATCATCCAACTAATCACTCCTCTTCTCTGGTACCTCCAATTGAGGAGTATTGGTACTCTGATGGGACATTTAAAGTTTTACACCCAGGACTTAAACTTGGTTTTGGCTAAGTGGTAGTCTCGATTTCGAACGAATTTTATTCGAGGGACTACTCGGATGTTATCATTATGCTATACATTATTAATTCTAACCACAAGGCCACATTACGACGAAAAACAAGAAGCCTGCTGTTTCCCAACAGTGGTTTTATAGGTGCTCCTGGGATCTGATGGAACCATTGCTGAAGAAGCCTGCGAAAGGGAAACTGAATAATGTTTTCATTTCCATAATGTGGCAAGGGTTGGGAAAACAGGATATATACAGGGTGCATAGCAGTTTTTCAACTCTATTAGGTGAAAATCGAGAAAACTTCAAATCTTATCCAAACACATTTTTTGCCACATGTAGGTATTAAAGGTGTTATTATTATTAATATCTTCTCATTCCGTCACTAATCAATTTTCATCTTCCTCACCCTCCTGGATTACTCCAATCTTGGTTCTCGTTCGAGGAAAACCTGAAGGAAAATATATCACAGATTATGTCCACAAATTCGCATCCTAATGATGACCAGAAACGTGATCTGGAAGAGGAGGGTGGGAAGGTAAAACCCTTCTTGAGATAATGTTTACCCATACGAAGCTACCACAAAAAATCTTCTACGACAGTCGATAAGGCTTGTCTTATCAAGACGCCAAGACAGGACCGAATTGTTATTCCGATTACGCCGTTCGATTCGAGAGGGAAAATAGGGCCATTAGGGGTTGGAATTTGCGAAACCTGAAAAGTCGCAGGACTGGCGAAAAAGTTCGGAATGATCGATTTCTGGTTGGATAAGTTCCAAACGGAAATACACCCCGAATGGAATGTAATTTTAATGTGGAATGCGTGCCAAAGAAAATGTATTGGGTAATAAGGCGAAAACGGAACTTTCTATATGGCTAATAAAAAGAAAACCCCATTCGCGCACCGGATGTTAACATAATAAAGTGGAAACTTTTGTGAATATCATTAGCGTCTTGTAGAAAACCAATATAACTGCATGAGCCATTTTTATTGATTTTCTTAACCTAAACGTTTTGGTCCACTTTGTTTGAGGGAAAACTATGTAGTTTATAAAAGAGATCATCCTCTATAATATCCATATAAAGAAGTGTTCAATCAATAAAAGCTTCTCGGTGAAGTCTGCGACATAAGTCAACCATATCACGTTCTAATGACTCGAGGAATGTTAAGCAAGTTGGGCGAGCAGCCTGGTCAGTCCATTTTTCTTTGTATACAAAGTGAAGCAGCATCCTTCGACTACCAAAAGAAAGTAGTGTAGAGTTCCAAAAACGTTCCTATGAAATTTTTATACCAACTTTTTTTTTAGGACTTTCAATGAATGTTCCGATGAAACCATAAGGTCTATAGAAAAACCAACTACATATTTGAAATCAGCGAATTAGTTTATACTAAAAATTTTCAGGAGAAAAACTAACAAATGTTGTTTCACCAAAAAATATCATGACAAAATAAAGAAAATTTTGCAAGAAAATTTTTTTTCGGTATAGGTAAAAAATATGAGTTTTCTTTATGAATCGAAGGTGTAGATTCAAAATATGCACTTGTTTTCCACGTAAAATAATTTTTTTGGTCGCTACTCCACTTTGAAGAGGAAAGGTTTAAAGATCTACATTTTTAGATGTCCAAATTCAAGATTTTCTTGAAGGGAAATGGATCGACCCTTGTGAAAGTGGATTTTTTTTCATTGAGCAGCATTCTTCGACTACCAAACGGAAGGTGTTTAGAGTTCCATGAACGTTCCTACAAAATTGTAGAATTTTTTATATCAAAAACTCTTTTTTTTGGGACTTTCAATAAAAGTTCCGACGAAACCATAAGGTCTATAGAGAAACCAACTACACATTTGAAATCACCGTTGTCGAATTAGTTTATACTAGAAATTTTCAGGAGAAAATCGAACAAATGTTGTTTCACCAAAATATATCATGACAAAATAAAGAAAATTTTGCAAACAAATTTTTTTTCGGTATAGGTAAAAAATATGAGTTTTCTATATGAATCGAAGGTGTAGATTCAGAATATGCACTTGTTTTTCACGTAAAATAATTGTTTTGGTCGCTACTCCACTTTGAAGAGGAAAGTTTTAAAGATCTACATTTTTAGATGTCCAAATTCAAGATTTTCTTGAATGGGAATGGATCGACCCTTGTGGAAGTGGATTTTTTTTCGTTGGACAGCATTCTTCGACTACCAAAAGAAAGAAGTTTAGAGTTCCAAGAACGTTCCTACAAAATTGTAGAATTTTTTATATCAACAACTCTTTTTTTTGGGACTTTCAATAAATGTTCCGACGAAACCATAAGATCTATAGAGAAACCAACTGCATATTTGAAATCAGCGATGTCGAATTAGTTTATACTAGAAATTTTCAGGAAAAAATCGAACAAATGTTTTTTCACCAAAAAATATCATGACAAAAAAAAGAAAATTTTGCAAACAAATTTTTTTTCGGTGAAAAAAAAATATGTGTTTTCTATATGAATTGAAGGTGTTCGTTCCGATTATGTACTTGCTTTCCACGTAAAAAAAATGATCCGGTCGCTACTTCACTTTGAAGTACTTGAGAAAGTTTTAAAGATCCACATTTTTAGATGTCCAAATTCAAGATTTTCTTGAATGGAAATGGATCGACCCTTGTTGGTGTGGAATTTTTTCTCATTGGGCTGCACCCTTCGACTACCGAAAGAAAGTAGTTTAGAGTTCCAAGAACGTTCCTACAAAATTGTAGAATTTTTTATATCAACAACTCTTATTTTTGGGACTTTCAATAAATGTTCCGACAAAACCATAAGGTCTATAGAGAAACCAACTACATATTTGAAATCAGTGATGTCGAATTAGTTCTACTAGAAATTTCCAGGAGAAAATCGAACAAATGTTTTTTCACCAAAAAATATCATGACAAAATGAAGAAAATTTTGCAAACAAATTTTTTTTCGGTGAAAAGAAAAAATATATGTTTTCTATATAAATTGGGGGTGTTCGTTCCGAATATGTTCTTGCTTTCCACGTAAAAAAAATGATCCGGTCGCTACTTCACTTTGAAGTACTTGAGAAAGTTTTAAAGATCCACATTTTTAGATGTCCAAATTCAAGATTTTCTTGAATGGAAATGGATCTTCCCTTGTGAGTGTAGATTTTTTTTCATTGGGCTGCACCCTTCGACTAGCGAAAGAAAGTAGTTTAGAATTCCAAGAACGTTCCTACAAAATTGTAGAATTTTTTATATCAAAAACTCTTTTTTTTGGGACTTTCAATAAATGTTCCGACGAAACCACAAGATCTATAGAGAAACCAACTATATATTTGAAATCAGCGATGTCGAATTAGTTTATACTAGAAATTTCCAGGAGAAAATCGAACAAATGTTTTTTCACCAAAAAATATCATGATAAAATAAAGAAAATTTTGCAAACAAATTTTTTTTCGGTGAAAAAAAAATATGTGTTTTCTATATAAATTGGAGGTGTTCGTTACGAATATGTACTTGCTTTCCACGTAAAAAAAATGATCCGGTCGCCACTTCACTTTGAAGTACTTGAGAAAGTTTTAAAGATCCACATTTTTAGATGTCCAAATTCAAGATTTTCTTGAATGGAAATGGATCGACCCTTGTGGGTTAGGAATTTTTTCTCATTGGGCTGCACCCTTCGACTACCGAAAGAAAGTAGTGTAGAGTTCCAAGAACGTTCCTACAAAATTGTAGAATTTTTTATATCAACAACTCTTTTTTTTGGGACTTTCAATAAATGTTCCGACGAAACCATAAGATCTATAGAGGAACCAACTACATATTTAAAATCAGCGATGTCGAATTAGTTTATACTAGAAATTTCCAGGAGAAAATCGAACAAATGTTTCTTCACCAAAAAATATCATGACAAAAAAAAGAAAATTTTGCAAACAAATTTTTTTTCGGTGAAAAAAAAAAATATGTATTTTCTATATAAATTGAAGGTGTTCGTTCCGAATATGTACTTGCTTTCCACGTAAAAAAAATGATCCGGTCGCTACTTCACTTTGAAGTACTTGAGAAAGTTTTAAAGATCCACATTTTTAGATGTCCAAATTCAAGATTTTCTTGAATGGAAATGGATGGACCCTTGTAGTTGTGGAATTTTTTCTCATTGGACCGCACCCTTCGACTACCGAAAGAAAGTAGTTTAGAGTTTCAAGAACGTTCCTACAAAATTGTAAAATTTTTTATATCAACAACTCTTTTTTTTTGGGAGTTTCAATAAATGTTCCGAAGAAACCATAAGATCTATAGAGGAACCAACTACATATTCGAAATCAGCGATGTCGAATTAGTTTATACTAGAAATTTCCAGGAGAAAATCGAACAAATGTTTTTTCACCAAAAAATATCATGACAAAATAAAGAAAATTTTGCAAAGAAATTTTTTTTCGGTGAAAAAAAAAAATGTGTTTTCTATATAAATTGAAGGTGTTCGTTCCGAATATGTACTTGCTTTCCACGTAAAAAAAATGATCCGGTCGCTACTTTATTTTGAAGTACTTGAGAAAGTTTTAAAGATCCACATTTTTAGATGTCCAAATTCAAGATTTTCTTGAAAGGAAATGGATCTTCCCTTGTGGGAATAGATTTTTTTTCATTGGGCTGTATCCTTTGACTACCGAAAGAAAGTAGTTTGGAGTTCCAAAAATGTTTCTACAAAATTCTATAATTTTTTATACCAGAAACTTTTTTTTTGGGATTTTCGATGAATGTTCCGACCAAACGATGAAGACTATGAAGAAACTGACTGAAATTATCTCACCGTGGATAAACCAACGAAAAATTCGAGAGAGACAAGACGCAAAAGCCACAATTCCATTGTAATAATTCAATCCTCCCACCAAACTATTCACTTCGCATCTCGAAATAAAACGTTGCCGAATTCCCATAACACTCAAACTGTTTACTCGAGGCATTTCCACATATCGATATTTTCTGATAAAACTATTTACATTATTCCAGGTCTTCCGCAGACTCGAATACCCCGCCGAATTAGAGAAAATAAACGTTTTCAACGCGACTCTGTCTACGAGCAGGCGTCTGTTGATACAGACCATCCTGAACAAAGAGAATTTCACCACTTTCGAACTGGAGCTTCAGAATTACGAGGAGGTCTTGAGGAGGGCCTTCGAGGCCGGAGTGTCCATCCGCCCGGAAGAGCAGATCGTCAAATGGACCATCTTGAGGGCGGTGTTCTTCTCGTCCACTGTTCTCACGACGATTGGTACGTTTCAAACGTATTTATGTTGGTTCATTCGAGTAGGAATTGAATAAAATTGAATTATTCGAAATTCCACCAAAATAAGTCCTTCCTGCCAGTTGAAATCAAGAGTTTATAATGCAGCGCATTCGCCATTTTGCAACACCAAACAAACAAATTGATTTTTCAATCTCACATCTTATTATCTAATAAATTTCACCATCTGGAATAGATACGAGTGATACAAACGTCTAGATTTCACCCCAAAAACTTCTTTGGCGCCAGACTAATTTCCCGGATATCCTCAAGAAACTGCCACTCATTTTATGCTCCAAAATTGTAAAAATTGAATGAAGAAACCCATTTTTCATTTGTCACATTCGACCAACAACGCAGAACGAAATTCCGATAACAATTTGTCTTGCGAGGAAACGATCCTGGAGTCAGAATTAGCTTTATTGGAACGTTAAACTTCTGATGGTTTTGTCGAATCGGAGGATTTTATGCGACATTTATTTATGTCAGACATGCTTGGAGAAGGTCGAGGGTAACGGCTATTAACTTTCTATTTTATTCTCACGCATATACCTTCGTAGTTGAGCTAATTGTTTTTTGGCCAATTGTGAGTTTCTGTGAATTTAAATGGCGAATTTATCGCAATGGGATTTGGGGAATTAATAAACTGAAACTGATAATTTTCATAGGGAAATGAAAAACTTTTCATATTATGTAATGTGATCATTTATTTCCCGAAAAATTACAGGATATGTCCGAAATATCCAAAATGAATGGATCAGGGAAAAATTAATGATACAGGGTGCAGCATTAAACTTGAGAGTGTGAATTATCTCAAAAACTATGTACTTTAGGAAAAAATGTTTCAAATAAAAATTGTTAGGTATCAAAGGGGGCAGAAAATGAACATATTTTGTTTTAACCTTGACTTGACTTCAAGGTTATTTCAAGGGCAACTTGATTTTTTTGAGGGAAGGTATATTTTTTAGTACAGATTCTTATTCATCGTAAAAAAAAAGTAGTAACTTTTGTTTGAAATTTGTTTTCATCGGATTTCAAGATATTGAACTAAATTTCATTCAAACGGTTGGTAAAAAATTGAAAATAATATAAATAGAGATCATTTATTTATTAATTTCAAGGTCAACTTGATTTCTTCAAATGGAAAGGTATATTTTTCTAGTACAGATTCTTATTCTTCGTAAAAAAAAAGTAGTAACTTTTGTTTGAAATTTTTTATTCATCGGATTTCAAGATATTGAACTAAATTTTATTCAAACGGTTGATAAAAAATTGAAAATAACTTCAATGATGATCATGTTTTCATTAATTTTGAGCTCAACTTGATTTTCTTAAATTGGAAGGTATATTTTTTAGTACAGATTCTTATTCTTCATAAAAAAAGTAGTAACTTCTGTTTCAAATTTTTTTTCATCAAATTTCAAAATATTGAACTGAATTTTATTCAAACGGTTGGGAAAAAATTGAAAATATTTTTACTAAGGATCATGTTTTCATTAATTTTGAGGTCAACTTGATTTTTTTAAATGGAGAGGTATATTTTTGTAGTACAGATTCTTATTCTTCATAAAAAAAGTAGTAACTTTTGTTTGAATTTTATTTTCATCGTATTTCAAGATATTGAACTAAATTTTATTCAAACGGTTGGTAAAAAATTGAAAATAATTTCAATGATGATCATGTTTTTATTAATTTTAGGCTCAACTTGATTTTCTTAAATGGGAAGGTATATTTTTCAGTACAGATTCTTATTCCTCATAAAAAAAGTAGTAACTTTTGTTTGCAGTTTTTTTTTATCAGATTTCTCAATATTGAACTAAATTTTATTCAAACGGTTGGGAAAAAATTAAAAATAATTGTAATAGAGATCATTCTTTTTATTAATTTCAAGGTCAACTTGATTTCTTTGAATGGAAAGGTATATTTTTTAGTGAAGATTCTTATTCATCATGAAAAAAGTGCTAACTTTGGTTTGGAATTTTTTTTTCATCCGATTTCAAGATATTGAACTAAATATTTTTCAAACGGTTGGGAAAAAATTTAGGATATTTTCAATAACGATCATGTTTTTATTAATTTCAAGGTCAACTTTTCAAAAATTTCAAAATATTGAACTAAATTTTATTCAAACGGTTGGGAAAAAATTGATGATAATTTTAATGATCATGTTTTTATTAATTTTGAGGTCAACTTGATTTTTTCAAATGGAAAGGTATATTTTTGTAGTACAGATTCTTATTCTTCATAAAAGAAGTAGTAACTTTTGTTTGTAATTTTTTTCCATCGGATTTCAAAATATTGAACTAAATTTTATTCAAACGGTTGATAAAAAATTGAAAATAATTTTAATGATGATCGTGTTTTTATTAATTTTAAGCTCAACTTGATTTTTTTAAATGAAAAGGTATATTTTTTAGTACAGATTCTTATTCTTCATAAAAAGAGTAGTAACTTTTGTTTTAAATTTTGTTCATCGGATTTCGAAATATTGAACTAAATTTTATTCAAACGGTTGGGAAAAAAATAAAAATAATTTTACTAAGGATTATGTTTTTATTAATTTTGAGGTCAACTCGATTTTTTCAAATGGAAAGGTATATTTTTGTAGTACAGATTCTTATTCTTCATAAAAGAAGTAGTAACTTTCATACGGAATTTTTTCCAACGGATTTCAAAATATTGAACTAAATTCTATTTAAACGGTTGGGAAAAAATCAAAAATAATTTCAATAATGATAATGTTTTTATTAATTTTGAGGTCAACTTGATGTTTTCAAATGAAAAAGTATATTTTTCAGTACAGATTCTTATTCTTCATGAAAAAGTAGTAACTTTTGTTTGGAATTTTTTTTCATCGGATTTCAAAATATTGAACTGAATTTTATTCAAACGGTTGGGAAAAAATTAAAAATAATTTTAATAAGGATAATGTTTTTATGAATTTTAAGGTCAACTTGATTTTTCCAAATGGAAAGGTATATTTTTTAGTATAGATTCTTATTCTTCATGAAAAAAGTAGAAACTATTGTTTGGAATTTTTTATATATCGAATTTATCTTTACTGTACTGATGAGGCTCAATAAGTCGAAACCGGTCTACAGTTGATGAATTTGATGATCTCTGGGGTTCAGGTGGATTGATTTGTTGGCCTGCTCATCAGATTATCTAGAACAACTGTTTCCCTCATGAATATCAAAAAGAGAGGTTATATCGTCAATTGATCCACATAAATTATTTTTGGCTGTTTTTCTCTCCCACAAACCGAATAGGTCTAAAAAAAGGTCATTTAAATTCCACCATCGGTGCATCGATCTATTGCGAGACCCCCGTTCGGCAGAACGTGCACGCTTTGATGTCTTAGGAGTGAGCAATAAACATCCAATTGAATTCAAGAGGTGAAATATGTATGATAACTTCGAACTTTTGCCTCAAAGACGAATGGGAATTGTGCTACTTGAAATTCATGTTCATTTTATATTCTGTGAGTATACAGGGAGGACACATACACTGTATAACATGAAATCAAGAATGAGGTAAAAAAAAATACCAAATTCGCTTATCGTAATTGTGTCAATTTTGCGTGCCCCTCGTGTATTACGTATAGATTGTGGGCTTAACTTGCATTGCCAATTCGGCAGGATGTTACGTCGCTGTTCCACTTTCGGAACACTCTCTCGTCTATGAAAATATATTCCATCGCATGTCAGCAAACTTTACGACTCATCTTGAAGGGGAGGTGGGAAACATCATCCGTCTTCACTAGAAAGGGGGATGAAAGGGTGCAAATACCGTGTCGTATCGAAATGTTGCGGAGGAACAAGAATAGAATTTATCGAATTTCGGTTGCGAAATGGCGGATGCGCCGGACGCGAAATTCCATCTGACGGGTGGATATTCGGAATGAATTCAGATAGCGATGGGTTTTTATTCACATTGTATGCGCGACCTCGAATACCTATATTTCCATACCGAACTCGACCATATAAGGGGTAGTTTTCACGAAGAAAAATAATTGAGTTTTTTCAACTTTTATTTTCGAGTTGCGTTCGATAGGCGAAAATATCGCTACAAGTGATCGACTGAGTGATTTTTTTGAATCTACTCAACGGGTTCTATAACTTCCATGTGAATAAAATATTATAGATTTTCCATATTTCAATCTAGGTTTTTTTCATTTTTCATTAAATATCGAATTTTTTTCTGGAAACTCACATTGTTAGATATTTCCATATATTCCAGATATACAAATCCTTATATTTTGAATTTCGTTCGTAGGATATGGAAATATAACCCCGGAGACGACAGAGGGTAGGATTTTTTGTATCGTATTCGCACTAGTTGGAATTCCATTAACTCTGACAGTTATCGCCGATTGGGGAAAACTTTTCGCCCATGCTGCTTCGAGTTTTGTCAAGCATATTCCTCCACTGCCATACGGACTGAGGTAGGAAATTCATCATTAAATTCATATCGATTTTGTCGAATTGAATATACAGGGTGGTTCTCGATGAAAGAGCCGATATCTCGAAAAAAAAAAAATTTTATAATAGTATTTAAAAAAAAAAAAAAGAAATCTTTATATAAAATAAAATAGAACCTTGTGGAAATATACTCCTCCACACAAAAGTTAAGGAAGTTTTTTTTATATTGAAATTTTCTTTCCCTTTTTTCCAGGTGTGCATTAGTTGTACAGAGAACGACTTCTTACGCCTTTTTGTCTGTCTGTTTTTTATTCCTGTATCTTGCGATTGGAGCAGCTGCCTTTGTGGAGTGGGAAGAAGATTGGACCTTCTTCGAAGGGTTCTACTTTTGCTTTATCACAATGACCACCATCGGCTTTGGAGATTTGGTACCTAGTAAGAAAAGAAATAATTTGAATTATTACTTTTAAAAATGTCACCAACAGCGAACTCGATCGCGGCCTTCGGCCGCGACCCACCGTTTCGACCTTAACCTCCAAATTTGACCGACTAGGTTCTTGTTGATTTACAGAGCAGCCAACTTATATGCTTCTCTGCACCTTGTACATCCTCATCGGACTGGCTCTAACCTCAACAATCATAGAGCTTGTGAGAACTCAATACGCCCAATCTTGGAAACAACTCAGAGCCCTGCAAGGTCCCCTCGCTGACCAATTTAGAAAAATAGCTGATAATGCAACAGGCTTGGATGTCCTTTCTTTCCAACAAGATTTCATGAAAGTTATCACTGCTGTAAGTATTTTCTTTAAAAAACATTCTCGTAAAAAACCGTAGTGGGCAGTTGAGTCCTCAGAAAAATGTGCAACTCTTCATCGCAATAGCATAAAACACGAGATGGCTCTCTTGTTATACCACTAGGTTGAAAAAATTCACTCCAATTTTTCATAAAAAACTGGGCTTTTTAGTCATAAAATTCTGAGGAGTGAACACAATGGAATGTGCGTTTTTGAACATTAATTTCTCCGAGTTTCATCTCCCAACTAATTTGTCTTTTGTGAATTCAGTGGGGATATATTAATTACGGTGACCATCCAGCGATTTGGGAGATTAATGAGACTTTTCCCCTTCGGATATCCAGATAAGCATCTTCCATGTTCCGAATTGAATAAGGAAAAGGAATGAATTTGTCAAAGTTGAGATCTATTCGAACGATTAAACACTGTGATTAATTGCGTGCAAAAAGATAGGCAGAAACTAGCTGGTGGTTCTATTTTTACCTATGAATTTCTTAATGAATACAATAAATGAAAATATTGATTTATTATCTCAGTAATCATAAAAATTTCATTTAGGTTTCGGTGCCGAGGAAGTTAACTTCTGGTGGTTCAACGAAGAGAGACAAGAAAGTGAAGGTTACAGATTGGGAAGATGCAATGGAGGCTGCAATCAGGGATATGATTGTTAAAAATTCCACCAGCCAAAATTTTCCTCCTGTTGTACAATTTATAATATACGAGACTTCAGTGTATTGAGTTTTTTTCTTGAACCTCCCACCTTATTATATCTTTATTCATTTATTTCATTGAAGAATTCCATTGCGTAGGATTTTTTTCGAAAATTGGATAATGTAATTTATTTCTTGGAAAATCATATTTTTTTTTTTTCGGAAAGTATCTGAATAAAACGAGATTGTTGACAACTCGAGAGAAATATGCTGAGTATTTTTTTGTGGGGCGCTACTGGTGGTTTGAAGAATATGAAAAAAATTTATGTTTTATTCTGAAACTTATTGTTCTTTTGCAATTTTTTTGTTACTGCTACCGTTTTCGAGGTAAAAAAAGAGCAGATTCTGATTTTCCAGATGAATTTTTGCAGATTTAAAACAATTCCAGGAGAACAAAAATTTTTTGAATGGAACAAAGATTTTTTGCAATATTTTTTTAATTACCACGAAACGAACCACGAAAAAGTTTTGGAGGAAAAAAGGAGAAATTGGTCCGAAAAAATATTTTTCTAGATTTTCTCGAAGGGAAACTATCAAAAATGCCGATTCTCATTTTACTGACGAATTTTTTTATCAAAAACTGTGGCAGATTTATAAAAAAAAATCCCGGAGAAATTTTTTCGAATGGAACAAAGATTCTTTGAAATATTTTTTAAATTACTTGAGGCGAACCACAAAAAAGTTTTGGATGAAAAAAGGGGAAATTGGTCCAGAAAAATATCTTTTCATAGATTTTCTCGGATAATGAACTATCAAAAATACCAGAGCCGATTTTGATTTTCTTGAGGAATATTTGTCTCAAAAACCGTGACAGATTAAAAAAAAATTCCAAGAGATCAAATATTTTTTGAATGAAACAAAGATTCTTTGCAATATTTTTTAAATTACTAGAGGCGAATCAAAAAAAAAGTTTTGGAGGAAAAAAGGAGAAATTGGTCCAGAGAAATATCTTTCTATAGATTTTCTCGGATAGTAAACTGAAAAAATGCCAGAGCTGATTCTGATTTTCCTGAGGAATTTTTTCTCGAAAACTGTGGCAGATTCAAAAAATTCCAGGAGATCAGAAATTTTTTGAATGAAACAAAGATTCTTTGCGATTTTTTTTTATTACCACAGGCGAATCACACAAACGTTGAACAATACTCTCTTAGTCGTCAGGAAAATCAACATTTTTCAGAGAATCTATCGAAAATGCCAGAGCAGATTCTGATTTTCCAGATGAATTTTTGCAGGTTTAAAACAATTCCAGGAGAACAAACATTTTTTGAATGGAACTAAGATTTTTTGCAATATTTTTTTAATTACCAGAGGCGAACCACGAAAAAGTTTTGGAGGAAAAAAGGAGAAATTGGTCCGAAAAAATATTTTTCTAGATTTTCTCGAAGGGAAACTATCAAAAATGCAGATTCTGATTTTCCTGACGAATTTTTTTTATCGAAAACTGTGGCAGATTTGAAAAAAATTCCAGGAGAAATTTTTTTGAATGAAACAAAGATTCTTTGAAATATTTTTTAAATTACTTGAGGCGAACCACGAAAATGTTTTGGATGAAAAAAGGGGAAATTGGTCCAGAAAAATATATTTTTATAGATTTTCTCGGATTATGAACTATCAAAAATACCAGAGCCGATTCTGATTTTCTTGAGGAATATTTGTCTCAAAAACTGTGGCAGATTAAAAAAATTCCAAGAGATCAAATATTTTCTGAACGAAACAAAGTTCTTTTGCAATATTTTTTTAATTACTAGAGGCGAATCCAAAAAAAAGTTTTGGAGGAAAAAAGAAATTGGTCCAGAGAAATATCTTTCTATAGATTTTCTCGGATAGTAAACTGAAAAAATGCCAGAGCTGATTCTGATTTTCCTGAGGAATTTTTTCTCGAAAACTGTGGCAGATTCAAAAAATTCCAGAAGATCAGAAATTTTTTGAATGAAACAAAGATTCTTTGCAATTTTTTTTTTATTACCACAGGCGACCACACAAAAGTTTTGGAGGAAAAAGGGAGAAATTGGTGATGAAAAAAATCTTCCAAAAGATTTTCTCGGATAATGAACTATCAAAAATGCCAGAGCAGATTATGATTTACTTGACGAATTTTTTCTCGAAAACTATAGTAGATTCAAGAAAATTCCAGGATATCAAAAAATTTTTTTGATTACCAGAGGCGAGCCACAAAAAGTTCTGGACTGAAAAAGGGGAAATTGCTCCAGATAAATATCTCTCTACAGATTTTGAATTACCAGTGACGAACCACAAAAAAATCTGGAGGGAAAAGGGGACTTGTGAATAACCTATTCTATTCGAAGATTCACTTCGCATTTATTTATGGAATTTGAAATATTATATTAATCAATAGATTCGTAGGTTTCGAACAATTGTGTTTTCCAATGGAAAAACCACTAAAAATGTATGAATCATCGAAATGGTTAAGAAGAATAGCAATTTATTCGAGTGGGCTGGAGCTATGATTTTTGTTTTGATTATTGAATTGAATGATAACAATACATTTATTATTATGATGAGAAGACAGTACAGTAATATTCATTTTCTTGCGGGAAATGCTGCAAATTCAAGGGGAAAGAGAATATTGATAATTAACTAATTAAATTTGTTTATAATTTGACTTTCTTCAAAAGTGGATCACCCATCTCTAACTTTAAACAAATGTGAAATGACCATTTCACCGAAATTGTCATTAACAAGTTGCTCAAGATTTCTACGTCGAATTGAACTTAGTACAACGAATTTAGATCAGGAGATGTGTGGTACGATGTATGACTAAGGAATCACCTTTTACACACTACTTTCCAGATACTATTCGCCATGGACTTTGCACCAACAGACTGATTTGAAAAGGATAGAGATAACAACATTCCCATTACCAGTACCGGACTTTCATCTTGCATTCGAGAATCAGGAGGAAGAGAAATTATTATTTGGTTCAGGGTTGAAAAAAAATATGTCAATGCAACGTTTTTTTTTAAATTAATTCCAAGGTCCTAATAGCATATATATTTCGCAGATCTTCACTCAAAATTTCATAGGGTAACAAATAAAAGAGGTCCAACCTACCTGCAGACGTTCCGGACGTTCAACATCATCTTTCATCAACCACGTTGGTGGTCTGTTGTGTTGGCCCCTTTGGTATAATATTGAGAAATACTCAAAGGAATTGTGGTACCTTACAGTCTGAATACAGACCTGTCTTCAGTCTAGAGTACATACATGAGACGCGTCATGCAAGTTCCCCTTTTATAAATCTATTGTATGTTGGACCATCACATTAGAGTTGGATTTTACCGGTAGAAGATTTATATGAAATATTGACAGTATTACCCAGTGAAAGTTGTCTTCAGTTGTAAAATTAAGTTTCCTATTGACAGATATTAAGATGGTTGAGGTGAGTAGTTTATCTTTGTGGTGTTAAGTCAATATTTTATCAAGCGAATTTGAATGGTGATGTGGTTGTTGATTGCTACCTTTATTTTAGGAAAAAGGATAGCATATTTTTAGATTTCCTTTGTTCTCATGTATTCCTTTTGATTTCAAGAATAATACATTGTTTGAAATTAGGCAAAAAGTTGTGATGCTCATTTGGGTCGGTTTTTTTTTCCCGTAAATTGTAGCTGATTCAAAAAAAAAATCAGGTGATCAAACACTTTTTAAATGAAACCGAGGTTTTTTGTCATATTTTTCAAATTACCATTGGCGAACCACATAAAAGTTCTGGAGGGAAAAAGGGGACATTCCTACAGAAAAATATCACTATAGATTTTTTCGAAATATTGACATGTCATATGGATGTAAACTATCAAATATTTCAGAGCAGATTCTGATTTTCGTGTTAAATTTTTTTTTCGAAAATTTTAGCTGATTCAAAAAAAATTCAGGTGATCAACCAATTTTTGAATGAAAACAAGATTCTTAGTCATATTCTTAAAATTACCATTGGCGAACCACAAAGAAGTTCTGGAGAGAAAAAGGGAACATTTGCTACAGAAAAATATCACTCTATAGATTTTCTCGAAAAATTGACATGTCATATGATGTAAACTATCGAAAATTTCAGAGCAGATTCTAATTTTCGTGTTAAATTTTGTTCTCGAAAATTGTAGCTGATTCAAAAAGAATTCAGGTGATCGAATAATTTTTGAATAAAACAAAGATTCTTTGTCATATTTTTAAAATTACCATTGGCGAACGACAAAAAAGTTCTGGAGGGAATAAGGGGACATTCCTACAGAAAAATATCACTCCATAGTGTTTCTCGAAAAATCAACATGTCATATGATGTAAACTATCAAAAATTTCAGAGCAGATTCTAATTTTCGTGTTTAATTTTGTTCTCGAAAATTGTAGCTGATTCAAAAAGAATTCAGGTGATCAACCAATTTTTTAAAGAAACAAAGATTCTTTGTCATATTTTTAAAATTACTATTGGCGAACCACAAAAAAGTTCTGGAGAAAAAAAGGGGACATTGCTACAGAAAAATATCACTCTATAGAGTATCTCGAAAAATTGACATGTCATATATATTGTAAACTATCGAAAATTTCAGAGCAGATTCTGATTTTCGTGTTAAATTTTTTTCTCGAAAATTGTAGCTGATTCAAAAAGAATTCAGGTGATCAACCAATTTTTTAAAGAAACAAAGATTCTTTGTCATATTTTTAAAATTACCATTGGCGAACGACAAAAAAGTTCTGGAGGGAATAAGGGGACATTCCTACAGAAAAATATCACTCCATAGTGTTTCTCGAAAAATCAACATGTCATATGATGTAAACTATCAAAAATTTCAGAGCAGATTCTAATTTTCGTGTTTAATTTTGTTCTCGAAAATTGTAGCTGATTCAAAAAGAATTCAGGTGATCAACCAATTTTTGAAAGAAACAAAGATTCTTTGTCATATTTTTAAAATTACTATTGGCGAACCACAAAAAAGTTCTGGAGAAAAAAAGGGGACGTTGCTACAGAAAAATATCACTCTATAGAGTATCTCGAAAAATTGACATGTCATATGTCATACTATCGAAAATTTCAGAGCAGATTCTGATTTTCGTGTTAAATTTTGTTCTCGAAAATGGTAGCTGATTCAAAAAGAATTCAGGTGATCGAATAATTTTTGAATGAAACAAAGATTCTTTGTCATATTTTTTTAATTACCATTGGCGAATCACAAAAAAGTTCTGGAGAAAAAAAGGGGACATTGCTACAGAAAAATATCACTCTATAGAGTTTCTCGAAAAATTGACATGTCATATGATGTAAACTATCGAAAATTTCAGAGCAGATTCTAATTTTCGTGTTAAATTTTGTTCTCGAAAATTGTAGCTGATTCAAAAAGAATTCAGGTGATCAACCAATTTTTGAAAGAAACAAAGATTCTTTGTCATATTTTTAAAATTACTATTGGCGAACCACAAAAAAGTTCTGGAGAAAAAAAGGGGACGTTGCTACAGAAAAATATCACTCTATAGAGTATCTCGAAAAATTGACATGTCATATGATGTAAACTATCGAAAATTTCAGAGCAGATTCTGATTTTCGTGTTAAATTTTGTTCTCGAAAATTGTAGCTGATTCAAAAAGAATTCAGGTGATCGAATAATTTTCGAATGAAACAAAGATTCTTTGTCATATTTTTTTAATTACCATTGGCGAATCACAAAAAAGTTCTGGAGAAAAAAAGGGGACATTGCTACAGAAAAATATCACTCTATAGAGTTTCTCGAAAAATTGACATGTCATATGATGTAAACTATCGAAAATTTCAGAGCAGATTCTAATTTTCGTGTTAAATTTTGTTCTCGAAAATTGTAGCTGATTCAAAAAGAATTCAGGTGATCGAATAATTTTCGAATGAAACAAAGATTCTTTGTCATATTTTTTTAATTACCATTGGCGAATCACAAAAAAGTTCTGGAGAAAAAAAGGGGACATTGCTACAGAAAAATATCACTCTATAGAGTTTCTCGAAAAATTGACATGTCATATGATGTAAACTATCGAAAATTTCAGAGCAGATTCTGATTTTCGTGTTAAATTTTGTTCTCGAAAATTGTAGCTGATTCAAAAAGAATTCAGGTGATCGAATAATTTTCGAATGAAACAAAGATTCTTTGTCATATTTTTTTAATTACCATTGGCGAATCACAAAAAAGTTCTGGAGAAAAAAAGGGGACATTGCTACAGAAAAATATCACTCTATAGAGTTTCTCGAAAAATTGACATGTCATATGATGTAAACTATCGAAAATTTCAGAGCAGATTCTGATTTTCGTGTTAAATTTTGTTCTCGAAAATTGTAGCTGATTCAAAAAGAATTCAGGTGATCGAATAATTTTTGAATGAAACAAAGATTCTTTGTCATATTTTTTTAATTACCATTGGCGAATCACAAAAAAGTTCTGGAGAAAAAAAGGGGACATTGCTACAGAAAAATATCACTCTATAGAGTTTCTCGAAAAATTGACATGTCATATGATGTAAACTATCGACAATTTCAGAGCAGATTCTGATTTTCGTGTTAAATTTTGTTCTCGAAAATTGTAGCTGATTCAAAAAGAATTCAGGTGATCGAATAATTTTTGAATGAAACAAAGATTCTTTGTCATATTTTTTTAATTACCATTGGCGAATCACAAAAAAGTTCTGGAGAAAAAAAGGGGACATTGCTACAGAAAAATATCACTATATAGAGTTTCTCGAAAAATTGACATGTCATATGATGTAAACTATCGAAAATTTCAGAGCAGATTCTGATTTTCGTGTTAAATTTTGTTCTCGAAAATTGTAGCTGATTCAAAAAGAATTCAGGTGATCAACCAATTTTTGAAAGAAACAAAGATTCTTTGTCATATTTTTAAAATTACCATTGGCGAGCCACAAAAAAGTTCTGGAGGGAAAAGGGGACATTCCTACAGAAAAATATCATAGACCCTATAGAGTTTCTCGAAAAATATTGAATAATTCGTCAAGAAAACCGAATTTTTAGGAAAATTCAGTAGGTTCTGGAATATTGGGATGATGTCTTTCATTAATTTGGAGAGTTTTTAATACGCCCCATGTTTTTTATTAGGAACACCAGAACACCCTGTATATCTTTTGCATTCTCCTTTGTTGAGGTATCAGTAAATTCCTTTGTTTGACCGGTTGTATACCACATCCTCTGTCGAAAAAAAATCGAAAAAACATTTTTATTCATCTCTCCAACAACAACCAAAATGTTGTTGTTCACAAGAAGAATTATTAAAAAAAATTTTATCAAAATTTGAATTGCGTGTACACCCAGTATGAAAGAGTTTATTCTCAGATCAATAAAAATCATCTATTCGAAAGTTTATCACAGTTCGATAACTTTCGTTAATTCTAATATCGAACTCGCTTAATTATAACAGACCAATCTAATACCTTATCAAGAATAATGCATATCTTCTTTGGGAAAATGGACACAAAAACCGTACGATAAACATTTGATTTTTTTCCGGACATTATCTGATCAAAGTCCCTTAATAACACGAGATTATTCTCGATTTAAGTGGAGATTGTCGCTCATGTGGACCTCATTCCTCTACCGACTGTTGCAATTGCGTTTTATGTTTTGTGTCCAATAAGTGTTACTACCCAAAAATCTTCGTGAGTAAAATAATAAAATCAACTAGTTGTTAATTGCGTTCCAAAATCATTACTGGAACATAATAAAATATCGTAATTGCTCTAATTGTTTCTTTTATTCTCGTTTAATTTTTTTTGAGACAGTTATTCATTTCCTCTGAACGTTAAAAATTAGTATTGAGAATAGTTCAACGACCAAATTTGACTCACAAAGATCTAACAATTCTTAATGAGTGGAACTTTTTTTTTCATCTATACAAAGTAAAATACTTGAACCTTGAATTCCAGGCACTTCAGTTAATCATTCGATGAATTGATTCAATTATAACAAAGCAAATTTCGATTATACCCATATGATAAGTAATTTTTTCACTCCAGATAAAAATGGCTGAAAACACACAGAAATCAGTTGAAATGGCTCCAACCTGCATGACGTCAGTTAACAGGGTCGTGAAGCTTCCAGTGGTCGAAACAACCATCCAGACTGCTTCCAATGTATACGAGAAGGTCAAGGTAAGATAAGTTCATCTGAAAATTTACGAATATTCCTCTGAATACGAACTGTCACCAGGTCAGCTTCTTTCGAGCGACACATCCTGCTTGTGTCATGAGACGTTTTAAGTTTCAGTAATTCTTTCAGGACATAAACGGTTACGCCAAATGGGGGTTCGAAAAGATGGAGAACACCCTATACTCCGTCGTGGAGGCCGGAAAGCCCTACGCCATCGACGCCGCCCTCAAGCTCGACGGTCCCATCAAAAGGGTGGACAACGTCCTTTGCAACGGTTTAGATTACGTCGAAGCCAAAGTCCCCGCCGTCAAACTTCCACCTTGCGAGGTAAGTCGCCAAATTCACCCCACACGCTTTGAAACTTGACGCCATCCTCGACCATTCATCATCCGCCCAATAATCCTACCCTTATTCAGATCATTTCGCAGTTGTACAACTCCACGAAGGGCTATGTCCAGGACACCGTCTCTCCGAGGGTGGATGCTGCCTACAAGACCGTTCATGCAGTTGTAGAACCGGCGGTCAGCGCCGCTATGACCGTTGTTGATCCCGCCGTGCAAGTGGCCAAACCAAGGGTTGAGGCTGCTTACAAGATGGTGGAACCCATGGTGCAACCGGCTGTGGATAGGGCTAACGCTCTGAAGGAGAGGCTGTTCAGTGGGGAGCTGAAGGAGGATCTGGAGGAAGATGAAGGTTGGTACCACCGAGTGAATTTCATCCTTCACCTGTTAACTCCTTTAGTTATTTCTTAAGTTCAAGAGGCAACTGTTGAATTACTATGAGCGATCTCCGAATGGATTACACTTTTTTGGGGTAGTGAAATGAGCACAGCATTTGCCTTTTCAGTAACTACGCTTTGTTTCAACAAACAACATAAAAAAATGGTCCCTATATCACTAAAAATCTGAGTTAGAACTATTATACAGGGTGGTCCATTTTTTTTGTGAAATAACTTCAACAGTCTATAGAATGTTCAATTTTAAGCCGAAAATTTTCCATGAACGCTTTAAACCAAGCTTCCAGATTTCTCACGTTCTTTCTCTATCAAAATTTCCTAGATATTAGTACCAAGCTTGACATTTAAAATATTTGATTAAATTTTCTCGTTGAGTTCTTAGAATCAAACTTTGTTGGGAAATGTAAATAATCAAATACTGTTGTATTCTGAAATATCCTGAATAATTCTGACGCATATCGAAATACTTCTTCGAAAAAAAAATTAGAAATTAATAGTGGCGTACGACCAAAAAAATATGGGGTTGAAAATGGAGAGTGAACCTTAAAAAAAGTATCCCTCTGTATATTCTCACAACAATTTCGATCATTATTCCATTCAAACCCTTAAAATTACCTTGTCCTCCAAGTTTCATCCGAATATCTCGGAAACTACAAGAGTTATTAAGAAAAATGGAAAAAAAATTGAAAACTTGAACACCCTGTAGGTTAGTGATGAAGCGTCTGCCGACCTTCGTTTATAAGACATTTTTGTCTCGAAATTGAATATTCCGTCGGCTGTTGAAGTTATTCCACAAAAAAGTGAACTATCCTATATACCACTAAATATTTAGTATACAGGGTGTTAATTAATTATGTAATATAATCTAACAAAAAAATTTTTTGGTGATTTTGAGACGAAAAGTCCATTGAAACGTAGGTCTGCAAAAGTGCATCGTTTTCAAGATACAGGATGTTGAATTTAAAAAATTTTTGTTTTTCGTAGGTATCTTGAATAATCTTTATCCAATTTTATTAGATTTTGGCGGAGTTATTCTGAGTATTGAGAAGCAATTTATCTTCGACTTGATTGAATTTATTTGATCTAGTGGCGTCCCGAGAAGAATTTAAAAAAAATTTGACAAAAAAAAACGTACGCCACTGATTTCGCAACAATTATATTTTTCCTTTATCAATCGACTAAAAATTCTCTTGGATTTTTTCGCATCTTAGTTTTCGATTATAAAATCGCCTTAATTGCATATCCTTGAACCACACAAGAAGGACAAGGAAACGTTTTTTTGGAAATCATCAGTATTCCACAATTATCATTATGTAACAGCAACAACCAATAAATACTTAAATAAAAACAATTCTTAACATCTCTTTGAAGAAACGTACGAGAATTTTTTTGTATTGAATAAAAAAAATTGGTTTTTCGTAAGTATCTTGGATATATCCTTTATCCAATTCTGCTGTTATTTGGCAGAGTTATTTTTAGTATTAATCTTTGACTCGATTGAATTCATTTGATCCAGAGGCGTCCCGAGCAGCATTTCAAAAAATATTTTTGACGAAAAAAATTAACGCCACTGATTTTTCGGAATGATTAAATTTTTCCTTCATCAATCTACTGAAAATAAAACTTTTTTTCTGTTGAATTTTTTTCGCATCTTCCTTAATTTTTCAGTATAAAATCGCCCTAATTTCATATCGCTCGACCATCCAAAAAAAATAAGGAAAATTTTTTTTGGAAATTATCAGTGTTCTACAATTTTTATTATGTTACAACAAAAACCAATGAATACCAAAATGAATACAAATGTTAACATCTCTTTAAAGATACGTACGAACATTTTTTTGTGTTAAATAAAAAAAATGGTTTTTCCTAAGTACCTTGGACATCCTTCATCCAATTTTGCTGTTATTTGAAAGAGTTATTTTTAGTATAAGGAGACAAATTTATCTTTGACTCGATTGAATTCATTTGGTCCAGAGGCGTCCCGAGTAGCATTTCAAAAAATATTTTCGACGAAAAAAATCAACGCCACTGATTTTTCGGAATGATTAAATTTTTCCTTATCAATCAACTAGAAATAAAACTTTTTTTTCTTTTAAATTTTGTTCGCATCTTCCTTAATTCTCCAGTATAAAATCGCCCTAATTTCATATCCCTGGACCACAAAGGAAAAAAAAGGACAAGTTTCTTTGGAAATTATCAGTATTCTACAATTTTTATTATGTTACAACAAAAACCAATGAATACCAAAAGGAATACAATTCTCAACATCTCTCTGAAGATACGTACGAACATTTTTTTGTGTTAAATAAAAAGAAATGGTTTTTCGTAAGTACCTTGGACATCCTTCATCCAATTTTGCTGTTATTTGGAAGAGTTATTTTTAGTATAAGGAGACAAATTTATCGATTGAATTCATTTGGTCCAGAGCTGCAATTCAAAAAATATTTTTGACGAAAAAAATTAACGCCACTGTTTTTTCGGAATGATTAAATTTTTCCTTCATCAATCAACTGAAAATAAAACTTTTTTTCTCTTGAATTTTTTTCGCATCTTCCTTAATTTTTCAGTATAAAATCGCCCTAATTTCATATCCCTCGACCACCCAAAAAAAATAAGGAAAATTTTCTTTGGAAATTATCAGTGTTCTACAATTTTCACTATGTACCAAAAACAACCAATGAATACTGAAATAATTACAATTACAAGACATTTTTCTTTTGAAATAGAACATTCTGCCGACCAAAAAGTGGAAATTGCTATAATTTGCCAGTTTCATTTCAAGTATCAATGGGGCAATTTCGAGTATCCTTCACTCAATTGAATTTATTGAGTCCAGTGGCATCCCGAGCAGCATTTCAAAAAATATTTTCGAAAAAAAAAGGACGCCACTGATTTCTTCTTATACATAATTATATTTTTCCTCAATCAACTGAAAATTAAACTTTTTTCTTTCTTGAATTTTTTTCGCATCTTAGTTTTCGAGAAAAAAATCGGAAACTCAGTTTTTTTCAATATAACACCCTGTATCTTGAAAACGAATCATTTATCTAAATGAAATTTTTGTCTTGAAATCACCCAAAAAAATATAACTGTACAAAGTAAATTTACTTAAAATTCGTTTCGTTTTTCCAAAAATTTTTTGCATTCAAATCTTCTTATATTTATCACCTTTCATGATGACATCAACACAAATTCAGTACAACCATCAATGATGGATTTAGGATTTTGCCAAAGAGGGACATATAAAACATAATTGTGTAACCCAAAAAAAAAATTCGTTTTAATGTGGGATATGTTTTTTTTTATATTATTCAGTTTTACTTGAGCGCTCTCAATTCCAATTATTTGCAAGGCTTTCGTACTATTTGTAGTATTTGTGTTATGTTCTCTCTTTTGTGTACTACCTCCCAAAGAAGTGTTATTAATTCAGAAATCACCATATCAATTTGAAAGTTTCCTCTTCGACTAATACGTTAATTTATTCCCTTCTAGGGAGGATACCATTAATTTTAGTTTCTTGGAGAATTCACTTACTAACTGAATTCTACGAGTTAATTATTCACATTTACTATAGTCTCAGTTTAATTCGAACTCCAATTATTGGTAGGTAACAGTTTTTCATTATTTATGAGAAGTTTGATGAAAAAATTTAAGGAATACCTGTATATCCTTCTATTCTATAAAAAAATTTCGACGAATTCCCTAAATTCTGACTTCAAACTACTCGTAAATTATACATAGTGATATTATTGTGTCCTATTAACACAATTTTTCTTTATTTATAGAAAGTATAGAAGACAGTCAGGAAGATGAAAATGAAAACCATTAAAAATACATGTTATATGTTATGTTTGTGTGATCTGTCGGGGAAAAACAAGAGCGAGGAAACTAAACACGACATGGAGGAATCGTCCAACTATTATCCAGATAACTGTGGAAAACTTCCGATACATATATGCCATAAGATTAAAAAAATATGAGATTATGCTATTGGAGTATACTAATGTGCAAATCGGGATAAGTCTCCAATTCCTACCTTTGTCTTCTTGGACTTATCTACATTTTATAGGTTTAAGATTATTATTTATTTTATACTTGTATGAGGAATCGAAAAATTTTGAGAGACTGTATTTTTCCCATACTGTAAATGTTAAGAACATAAAGTTTTAAGAATATAATTTTTACTCTAATTGGTATTTTTTCTCGTAAAACTTCCATGGAATAAATGAACGAATAATGGTTAAAAAAAATAATATCAACACAAAAGAGCTTGCGAATGGAATTTATTGTGGGTATTAGAAAACTCAAGTTTTTTTTTTAATTTTTAGTAAATTTTTCCGTGAATCATCTAAGCTGATAATATGCATTCCCCAAAAATTCGAGCCTTGACCAATATAGTATAATAGCAATGTTCCAAGAAAACGATAACAATTATTGTTATTGAGAATAATCAAATTCGGTGAAGTCGAGATAAATTCCTGAAAATTCCAATTACTTTTTGTAATCGAGTTTACAAAACAACTTAAACTTGAACTGCAATAGGTCACTTATATATTTAGGGCCCCTCAAATAAACCAGAATTACTCTACGAGTGCGAAGTCACGTTGCAGTACGTTCAAATTGAAAAAAAAATATGATGAAATTTTTTCTAACAGTTCCACTATTTTTAATAGTTTTTTTGATGTTTTTTGATTGTGGTGTTATAACGCCATACAAAAATTGCGACCCGATGTTGTGCAATAGGGTGAGATGTTATAACGTCGATGACTCGGTTTGTGACATCAACAGTGAAGTCTTCGTGCCAAGAGACGGTGTTTGTCATTGCTGCGATAGCTGCATATCGATTGACAGTGAGTATTTTACCTCTTTACCACGATTTTCCTTCGATAACTTATCCAGAATAGATATGATAAATCTTTCATATGAACAGAATGAATATTTTATTGTACTTTCATATTTTTCAGAAATGTAACACTCAAGAGAGGAGAATTCTAGAGGACAATCATTTCGAAAAATTCAAATGGCATTATTGGAACTTCATCTCGATTTTTAGGGATGAGATATATTTTTATGTATATAAATGTAGGTTATTAGTAATGATAAACTATTTATTCCATTAACATTTTATTCGTGAAGAATACCTTGAGAATTATCCAGTATGAAATCGAGGACACTTATTGCTTTATTTCGGCCATCTATCACATTTTTTTCATTGTTCCCATTCAGGGTTTTGATCGAGATCCTACCAAATTCCCTTGAGAATTTTAATTAGCTATAGTTGAATTATAGATTCCTACTGATTTAATTCCGCTCTTTCTATTATTTTTCTCAAATATCTCATCAAATGTAAATATGTATCACAATTTTATATAATTTTCTCGAATATAACTTTTTATTTTATTCAATCGGGATTTTTCCCAAATCTAACTAACTTCCAAGATGATCTCAAAAATGTTTTGTTCTTATTTCCATCGCAACTACTTTCTTAGAAATTAGATCCAAAAATTTTAATCAGTGTCAAACTCTCGGAATCAATTATTACTATTATTTATTACAAATTACTCCATGCATTTCAAATTTTCAATTTCTTCGAAATGACTTTTCGTGAATTTATATTACAAAAACTTAATGAATACTTGAATACGATAAAACTGTTTTTATATAATGACAATAATTTAGAATTTTTGGAGCATAACAATTGTAATTCTACGGATATTTTAGCTCTGATAGAAATTCTTAATTGATAGTCGTAGAACACGAATAGACGAAAAAACATTCAAAAAAAATCTGACGTTTAGTGAAATTCATAGAGTAAGTTGCAAATAATAAATATAAGTAAATACAATTTGAAATTTTATGGGTCGAGATATAGTTCAACCAAAAATTTTAATTTGAAAACGTTAAAGATCTGGAGAAAAGTATTCAACGTTCTTGAAGAGAAGGAAGAAGTGATTGAAGGAACTGAATTTTTAATTGAAAATTGGAAAATGATAAGTGAAGACCAAAACAATATCACTACTCACCAAGCAAGTCCTTATCTCTTTTTATATGAACACAAACGACAAACATACCTAAATTTGCATTCCTATTCAAAATTGGTTGTCTTAAGAATGACATTACATCAAAATTCTGCAGAAAATCGAAGACCTCCGAGAAATTCTCGATTTGATTTAATTTTTCAGACAAGTGAATAACTCGATATTCAAAATGCGATATAGAAATTCTTCTCAACTTCATAGAAAAAAAATTAATTTTTTTCCCATCAACATTGCGTAAGAATTCTAACCTAACTCTAAAGTCTTCTGGAACGTAATACTGGAACAATTTCGTTAAAAAGTAAACAAATCAGTGATAGGTCCGCGAAATGTTAAAATATGCAAATTAATGCATCGATTCTTTTTGTTTTCCCAAGTGAAATGACAACAATAACATTTCTGAATTTAATGTATAGGTAATGGAAAATATGTAAAAATTTTTGGAGTTTTTCCATTTGCGGTTTCGAGATATTCCTCAGTAATTATATATTTCAGAAATGGAAAACATGTAGGTATTTCAGAATGAAATATAGAAAAATATTTTTTCTATCCACAGAAACCTAGGAGTGAAACTATATGAAAAATATAGAAAAGCTTTCGCGCGCTTGTCTCAATTCGTCACCAGAGCGGTCACCCATTCAGGTTCTGAACCCGGCCAACGCTGCTTCAAGACTTATCTTGACAACGATGTCAAATCAATTTGGGTTTCTGAATCGAACTATCTATGATCGTTTTTATTTGACGTAAGGTGACACAGAAGCGAGACTATCGAACCAAAGAATGTGAAATGAACCACAGATTCTGTGAACCAAATCGTCCATCGGTGTGACATATAACATCGACACAGAATTATATGAAATTTCTCGACACCAGATCAGAAAAACTCAATTTTATTTTCACGTGGAAGGTGAATTTTTGAATTCCTGGATTATTTTTTGTGATCAATTCGAGGAAACAACTTAAACCACAACAGGTCACATATATTTATGGCTCCTAGAATAAACTAGAATTAATCCACCAGTGCAAAGTCACCTCCAAATTTGAAAAAATTTCTGATGAAGTTTTTTTTAACATTTCAATTTCTAGACATCAGATCAGAAAAACTCGAATTTCTTTCCACCTGGAGCTCTGAGTTCCTGAGATAACGAAGTTTTTTTGTCCAGATCGCATGACCAGAACCATAGAAAATTATAACTTTCGAACGGAAAGGCCTAGGGACTTGAAATTTTCAGGATAGGTGTGGATCTCAAATGTCGCATTCGCGTTTATCAATGAGCAAAAACAGACTAGGAGTTCCATTAATATGGCACTTCAAAATATTTTTGAGCGCTCGTACTTCTTACACGAGGGCTATATCATTTCGTCACGATGTCTGTATTTTTCGAATTTTGAGCCGAGAATGGTCTCAATCGACTATGTTCGACTCACTGATGACGAATCCGTCGGAAAATTCGAGTCTGTCCGTCCGACCGTCCGGCGGTAAGCACGATAACTCTCGAACGGATCAACCTAGAGACTTGAAATTTTCAGTGTAGGTTCAGATCCCAAATGCCTCGGTTGAGTTCGTTAATGGGCCAAATTCCACCAGGAGTTCCGTAAATATGGCCGTTCAAAGTTTTGTTTCCCTGATTACTTGAAAACTACAGATTTGAACGAGATGAAACTTTGCACTCAAATGGAGAATGAGGTGTTCAAGCTACATGTGAAATTTTGTCCAGATCGCATGACCATAACCATAGAAACCGTAGAAAATTGTAACTTTTGAACGGAAACGCCTAGGGACTTGAAATTTTCACGATAGGTGAGGTTCTGGAATGTCGTGATGACGTTCATCTATGAGCAAAATTATTTTAGGGGTTCCGTAAATATGGTCGTTTGAAATTTAGTTTTCTTGATAATTTCAAAACTACAGAATCGATCGTCACGAAATTTTGTATTTAAATGGAGAATGATATATTCAAGCTACATTTTTTTTTTAAATTGAAGAAAATAACGCTGATTTTTGTGAAAAAATAATAAAACCCTATAAATGTATAGGCCTGTCATAGTAAGTATATTGTTTTCTTTGAATGTACCTCTACACGATTCTTCAAATTTCATTTTAAAAATTGTTCTTATGGCAAGCTAAATTTTACCCAGATCGCATAACCATTTCAAATTCCAACGAATTATTGAATAAAAAATCCTTATATTTCTGTAACAGCTGATTCGGCATGATTGACAAAGTGCTGCTGTCATTTTTTGACAGCTGTCAAAAATTTCTTCAATTGGTTTGTAAAACTGAAAAATGCGAATCTACCTCCAAGGTGGATGAACGAGCGCTCAAAGGCAGTGTTTTTTATAGTTTCTTTTAATCTTCACGAAACTTCACATAAACGTTCTTGCTGCTAAAAAAATTTCTAGGAATAATTATTCAGGCACGTGTGGTAATCGATCAAAAAAATTCGACACCCCAACTATAAATCATGTTTGGCATTTTTAAGCGAAGTGAAAAATCCGTCGCTATCCGGCATCGGTCCTCCGAGCTCGGAAATCCTATCCGTGAATTTTAAAGGCTCGAAATCAAGAAAAAAATTGCGGAGAAGCTTTTCAACATAGGCTCATGAAATGCGAAATGTGTACCTAACAGAAAAAAGTTTTCCGACAAAATTCATTCATCAACAAAATTTCCATTAAAAATTTCGAATTAAGCGACCCGAACTCCACTTACAGGTACCTACGAGTGAGTATAGATCGAAGGTCATTTAATTTTTCTCAAAACCCTGCATAAACAAACTAATTATTCCCTTTTGTCTATCGTTTATCGATACCTTTGATATTGTCTTTATTCATGATATGGAAAATTTACATACAATATTCAAGAAACAACGTCAAACATTGGCAGAATAAAACCTAGGTGAGGATCTGTAGGGGTACTATAAAACGTTTCGACTTTAGTCTGAACGCAATTCGAAGTGTTCCAGTTCTGAATACAGAAAAAACATTCAGTATAATCGTATAGGTGAGTTATTCCAATAAACTTTTGGATCTTTGAACATCTCCAATGAAATTTCCCTTCGATAATAGTAAAGTTCACGGCTTGAAATGATTCCGTTTTTGAAAAATGGCTAATTCCAATTTGTTCTTGAATTTATCCCTCGGTTTGAATGACTACGCTTTCAGCTTTAGGTATAAGGACCTTCAAGTTTCTCAGTCGATCTAATTTTTTTTCATTTCAGGTTCCACTTCAAAATGTCGGCTACGGTAGCAGCTCCAGTGTTGGGTTCAACCCCCGGCATTGCATCTGCCAGCAACGTCTTCTATTTCCTCTTGGTGCCAGCTTTGGTCTTGTGGTACGCCTACTGGAAGATCTCCAGACGTCACTTCGAAGAACTAGCATCCAAAATACCCGGTCCGAAGGGTTTGCCTTTCTTGGGAAACGCTATGGACTTCCACGGCACTTCACACTGTGAGTATCACCAAAAAAAACCTCTCCATATATGAAATGACCAACAATTTTCTTTAAGTTATCTTCTCGCGTGTCTTGGAGAGATCGAAGGAATTCGGAACCTTAGTCAAGATGTGGATTGGACACAAACTCATGGTCTTCTTGATGCACCCAGACGACGTCGAGCTTATCCTGGGCTCCCACGAGCACATTGACAAGGCTCCAGAATACAGATTCTTTAAACCATGGTTGGGAGACGGTCTCCTCATCTCCACCGGTCCAAAATGGAGGGCACACAGGAAGTTGATCGCCCCCGCTTTCCATTTGAACGTACTCAAATCATTCGTCGACCTCTTCAACGCCAACAGTTTACACGTCGTTGATAAGCTGAAGAAAACTATGGGAAAAGAAATCGACTGCCATGATTACATGTCTGAAGCGACCGTAGAGATTCTTCTGGGTAAGTTGAAATGATCGAAGTGTTTCCAGAGTTCCAATATGTATGTTACAGAAACTGCAATGGGTGTCAGCAAGAACACCCAAGACCAAAGCGGTTACGACTACGCCATGGCCGTCATGAAGATGTGCGATATCCTCCACCTCCGCCACACCAGATTTTGGTTGTACCCTGACATGCTCTTCAACCTCACCAAATACAGGACGTACCAAGACAAACTCATCAACACGATCCACAGTCTTACTCGCAAAGTGATCAAATCCAAGAAGGCAGCCTTCTCCAAAGGAATCCGTGGTTCCATCGCTGAGGTCCCAGAAAACCTGAAATCCAAAACTTTCGACAAAACCGAAGCTAAAACCGTCGTCGAAGGGTTGTCCTTCGGACAATCGTCCGGACTGAAGGACGACCTGGACGTCGATGACGACATTGGTGAGAAGAAACGTATGGCGTTCTTGGACTTGATGATCGAGTCTTCCCAGAGTGGCGTCGTCATCAATGACGAGGAAATCAAGGAACAGGTCGACACCATCATGTTCGAAGGTCACGATACCACAGCGGCCGGATCTTCTTTCTTCCTTTGCATGATGGGAGTGCATACTGGCATCCAAGATAAGGTATTCGAAGAATTGAACGAGATCTTCAAGGGCTCCGACAGGCCAGCAACCTTCGCCGATACTTTGGAAATGAAGTACTTGGAGAGGTGCCTCATGGAGACCCTTAGGATGTACCCACCTGTGCCACTCATTGCCAGGCAGCTTAGGAGAGACCTAAAATTGAGTATGTAACATTTCATTTGGTTGAAGGAAATATTACCATTGACTCTGTTCTTTTCCAGGCTCCTGCGACAATGTCGTACCAGCTGGATGCACCGTTGTAATTCCAACATTCAAGATCCATCGTGACCCGGAGACCTACCCCAATCCAGAGAAATTCGACCCTGACAACTTCTTGCCAGAGCGTACCGCCAACAGGCATTACTACTCTTTCATTCCTTTCAGCGCTGGACCAAGGAGCTGCGTTGGTAAGAACAAATAAATAAAAAATTGGAAGAATAACATTGACTCAACTTCTATTTTTCAGGTCGTAAATACGCCATGTTGAAACTGAAGATCCTCCTGTCCACTCTCTTGAGAAACTTCAAGATTGTGTCTGATGTCGCAGAGAAAGATTACCAACTTCAAGCTGACATCATCTTGAAACGTGCCGATGGTTTCAGAATAAGACTCGAACCAAGGAAGAATAAGGTTGCTGCTTAATTACTCGACTTCCCAAATAAGTGATAAATTGTGTATATGATGTATAAAACTATGAAAAATAGGAATTGTGAAGTGATCATACGTGTTTTTATTTATATACATATCTAATTATATAGGTATAATGATGCAAAACTAATAAAAGTTATAGGGACTGACTTCTGTTGATTTTCCATTATCATTACGAAGCAAAAAAAATTACGAAAAGCATTGCCGTGAAGTCGGGAGCTTTTGAGCGCTCGTACATGCACCTTGTAGGTAGATTCGCATTTTCCAGTTTTAGAAATCAATTGAAGGAATTTTCGACAGCTGTCAAAAAAATTCTGAAACTTAAGCGAAACTCCAGACTTCCTGTCAGTGCTTCAGCTGATCAATTTTTTTTCGATAATTCGCTAAAATTTTCTACGGTATCTATGGTCTTGGTGGTGCGATCTGGACAAAATTTTGCACGTAGTTTGAATACATTATTCCTCAGCTAGTTGCAAAATTCCATTCCAATCCGCTCAGTATTTTCGGAACTATCAGGAAAAAAATATTTTGAACGGCCATATTTACGGAACCCCTAGTCTAATTTTGCTCATTGATGAACGTGACCGCGATATTCGCGATCCAAACCCACCCTGGAAATTTCAAGTTCCTAGGCCTTTCCGTTCAAAAGTTACAATTTTCCATGGTTTCTAGGGTTCTGGTCATGCGATCTGGACAAAATATTGTTTTAATATATCATTCTCGATTAAAATACAAAATTTCATCTCGATCGAATCCGTAGTTTCGAAATTATCGAGAAATCAAAATTTCAAACGACCATATGTACGGAACCCCTAGTATAATTTTGCTCATAGATGAACGTGATCACGACATTCGAGATCCACATCTATCCTGAAAATTTCAAGTCCCTAGGCGTTTCCGTTCAAAAGTTACAATTTTCTATGATTTCTATGGTTCTGGTCATGCGATCTGGACAAAATTTCACATGTAGCTTGAACACCTCATTCTCCATTTGAGTGCAAAATTTCATCTCAATCAAATCTGTAGTTTCATCTCAATCAAATCTGTAGTTTTCAAGTAATCAGGGGAACAAAACTTTGAACGGCCATATTTACGGAACCCCTGGTGGAATTTGGCCCATTAACGAACTTAACCGAGGCATTCGAGAACTGAACCTACACAAATTTCAAGTCTCTAGGTTGTTCCGTTCGAGAGTTATCGTGCTTACGGACGGACAGACTCGAATTTTCCGACGGATTCGTCATCAGTGAGTCGAACCTAGTCGATTGAGACCATTTTCGGCTCAAAATTCGAAAAATACAGACATCGTGACGAAATGATATAGCCCTCGTGTAAGTAGTACGAGCGCTCAAAAATATAGTTATTTGTGTTTGTGACTAGTTCGAAAAGTGGATATTCGTTGCACACAATATTTTTTGTGCGCTTTGTTTATATGAACAAGAACGTTATCATTTTGCCAAATTGTCTGTATTTTGAGCCGACAATGGTCTCAAACGATTAGATTGAACTTAAAAGAAGAGACGACTCAATCGGAAGAATATACTTTATTTTTCACAACAAGAATCTCTCTAACAAAAAAGAACATTATTGCCTCTAAAATCTCTAAAGTAGGCCACATATAAGTTGAATCCAAAAACTGATTTCTAATATTATATATTCTTAAATTACAATATTATTCTATATATTTTTGGTTTTATAAAAGGAATCAAAATGGAAAATCATCTAAAATTACATTCAACATCATATTACATGTTGTTAAAATATGATAAATATTTCCATATCATTCGCAAAAGTGCTAATTCATAAAAGAACATTAAATTTCAACATCAATAAATTGTGAAGGTTTCAGCTTCTATTTTAGGTTCTTTTTTACACAATAATCGAATGAAATTCCACTGAAACATTTAAAAAATTCCATAAAATATTCACCATGATGGTAAATAAATTGTATTGGAAATAAAACCACCCGAGGTATATAGAATAATTTTCTAAATTGTTAAAATTGAGATTTAAAAAAAGCACAAGGGATATTTCGATAATTCCATACTCAATTCAAAAATGCTGCGAATACAAAATATCAAATTATATATATATCACTGCCATATCGGAGAAAATTTTCACCTTGTTTCAATAAAATCAAATTCCTAAAAAAATATATACGCATCTTTAAGGTCAAAAAATAAAATATAATCATGCAATATCATATGGTAACTTGGCTGCCTTCAAACAATATTATTTTAAACCTAATCGAGAAATTGGCACATAAAGTAAGTTTGTTCTTAATATCTGAGTGAAATATAGATAAGAAAGAAAATTCAGATGATAATTGTTGCATCACAAAGTAAAAAAAATCAAGATCATTTCATATTTGTTCGTTTGGTAATATCATCCTTGTAAAATTAGAAATTATCATCTGAATTTTCCCAGAAACTTATTAAAATAGGGAACTGTAAACCAACCTAACTAATAAAAAATTGACTAAACTTTCCCTAAAACCACTACGATTTTGTCATTCTTACAGATCTTTGGATTGTACTCAGCCTCAAGTAGACTTTCCACTCATTCAACAATGAGAAGGTGAAGAGATTCCATGCGTTACAGAATTTTCCAAAACAGCATCCAACTCGTCCAAGGGAAGCAATATCTGTCGAAGAAACGTCAGTAATCCACGATTCTTCAAAAACGAGTAATCTTCGTACATCTCGGAGGTTATCTTGCATGCCGACATCGGCACCAGCATTCTGTGAAGAAGGTGCTCCCTAGAAATAGAAGAATTGTTGAAAAAATATACATTCTCATAATCTTAAACTGGAACCCACCTAACACTCAAACAGATGAATAACTGGAACTTGCCGTCCTTTCCTAAGGCTTTGCTGCTACTCAGTATTTCGTCCACAAGATGGGAGTAACACCTCCAAACAGCGACTGTTTTTTGGTGGTTTCTTTCTAAACTTGCAGATCTCGTTCCGGTACCTTCCTCCATCAAACACGATTCAAACTCTTCCTTAATCCACACTGAAAAGTACATGCCAAGTATTCTCTTTTATCTGTTTATATAAGGAATTAATACCTAAGTAATCCCACAGATAATGTTTTCCAACGAAAAGTTTAGAAGATTTAAATCCGAGAAGAAACACGTTCTCCATACAGTGGACCAATCCTTTTTCTCCGCATAATAAGGCAGTTAACGTAGTATTTCTTTCGGAGCTCCTCCTGTATTGCCATTTGACTATGTTGTTGATACAGTCACCTAGAAGAAAAAACTGCAACGTTACAAAATATCTTGACATTTAGACAATGATTCTTACTCAGCATGTGTTGTATTTGAGATGGTTTAAGCTCAGTCTTTGGAGATGGTAGTGCTGGAGATCTTGAACGTGGAGGGGTGGTTACTTTGTTTTGTGAAGAGGTCATGTTATCTTCTCCGTCCTTACTCGGAGGAAGCAAGCTGCCAACTAAGAGTCTTTCTGTGGACCCATCATCTACCCCTCTACCTAACCACCTTCCACAAGGGAACCTAAGGAGAAAGTCAATAAAGAAATGCACGAAATTTCATTATAACTTTAGAACTCACTTATACACATGTCCTGTGATATCGTTTCTCACCAACACAAAATCTATCATCCATTTAGCGTGCATGCCGGTGTTATCATGCCCAATTCTGAGCGTTGTCAACACTCCAAGATTCTGATTCTGAAAAGATAATATAATTAAATTTCATAACGTTGATTATGAACATTCTCACCTTATGTTCAAAGTTTATTGCAGCTTTCGGAACATCGACCCTCTTGGTCTCCGATAAAGTTCCCGACAAAACGATCCAAACATTGGCTGACGTTATCGTCCCTTTTTTACATGGAACTATCACAATTCTATATGGTATCACTGAAAATAGACATGATAATCTAAATTCGAATATTCCGAATGAAACTTACCAGTCGTTGGATAGGTACTAGTGAAACAAAAATAATCTACTGCGTTTAAAGAGAGCAGGTGGTAGAGGAATTGTTCCCTTTCTTCGTCGCATCTGAGGAACGCCGACCTCTTATAGAGATTCTTCAACAGGGCTTGGTCGGATAAGAGGGTTCTTATGTGTTTGGAAAGTAATTTTTTTTCCAAGGCCAAACGAACCCAAGCTCTAGCCTTGCCGATGCATGTTTTAACGTCAAGCATTGCTTGGGCATTACTGAAAAGGTTATTGATGAAATTAAAGTTTTTTTTTCTTCAGTCAATACTTACGTTATATCTACGAGTAACGTTTCAGGTAAATGGGGAAGTTCGGTTTTCATATTTCTATCACTACCGGAGCTGGACCAGTAGTCTACTTGAAGCGCCAGTCTTGACATCTCGGCTAAATTTGCAAAAAAACATCGATTAAGTACAGATATAGATAGCTAATTTACCACTATACTCCGTTTAAGAATTATTGACATCTCGGTTGGCTGTGAAAAATCGAATTTAAGTTGGTAATAGACTATTCAGTAATATTTTGGGTTGCTGAATTCAGGTTGGTATAGGAATAACACTAACATTACCCATAGAAATCTTGCTTTGATGATTTTATCGAAGATAATATTGGTGAATATGTAATTATAAAAATTTGCTCTGAATTTGAGTATTTTTTGTCTTATCGTCGGCCTAATTCGTTAACCTGCTAAGTCCATTTCGGCATAGTTTACAGGAGAGACAAAAAACTGAAAGAAATCTTTTCTATTTTACATGTGAAGATTCTGAAATTCCCTTTGCCTCCTATAATGATTCTAGTTATTTTGTAAGTTTCAATTTTAGAATATCTCAAGCACAATTCGAAAAAATCAGAAAAATAATCACTTAGCAGCTTTTCGCTATGAAGTTTACATTCGATTGAGGATATAGCAGTTTTTCCGAAGAGTGATTTTGCGTCGATTTTGGTGCAATTGCGGTAAATCACTAGTCTTACAAGGATGAAATCGTGAAGACCTTCTCTGAGGTAAAAGTTGGCAGTCATCTTTATAAAATGTTTTATAGAGAATGGATCCATTGCTTTCATAACGTAACACTGAATGAAAATACACTCACGTGCGTATAGTTTCCTTATTTCTAGTTCAATTTTTAACATTTTTTCAGCAAACTGTAGATACAATTATTAATTTCAACTCGTTCATTCGGTCTTTTGTAAAATGCTAAATTATTAGTTATTATAAAGGGTTAATTGAAAGTTTGTTGTCAAACCCTAATTTCAAAACATCCTGTGGAATAATTCCGTGGTCAAATTCTTTTAAAATACCAATTTAGGTTAAGAACCATTTTCAACATTTTGTTTTTTGGTTCATGTCTTCAGGTGCACCAAGTTGATTTTTAAGAGGGAAATGAACTCCGAACAACAGTTTACCTTATTTAAAAAAAAAAAAATATTTCTCCGTTCTTTCTCCATACTCTTTCCCATCCGGATTCGTTAGTGAAAAGAACATTGCTTCGTTGCCCTAAGTCCAATGTAAATGTTCAGCAGAATATTGCAGTCAAGCTTCTCGATGACGCTGAAGTAATTTAGGTCCAGTTACTGGTCTGCAAGCTTCGACAACTCTTTTGACAGTAGAGCGATGAACATGAAGAATTCTTGCAACATATTCATAATTACGTTCATCTTCAATAAGAGCAACAGCCTTTGTGCAATTTTCCTCCCCTAATTCACTTCTTCAAAAAATTACAATTCTCGAAGTAAACCGTTGATGACAAGTTCATTTCGTTCTTGAAAATGAACTAGAGAGCTCAAAGGCATGAATCAAAAAAAAAATTCGGAAAGGAATAGTTTTCAACAAAAATTGGTATTCTGAAAGAATTTGACCACGAAATTATTCCACACGATGTTTCAAAATAAGGGTTGAACAACAAACTTCTAATTAACACTGTATAATGACTCATAAGCCAGCCTTTTAACAAAAGAATGAATGACCAAGATAAAATTAATAAATTTATCTACAGTTTGCTGAAAAAATTTGAAAATTGTGTTAAAAATAAAGAAACTACGAGACTTCAAATTTCATCAAAAAATATTAACTTGTTGTTTTTTTTCTTGCACAGGAGTGTATATCTTGAATATAGAACAAAAAAAACTTAACTTGTTTATAATTTTGGCCTTCACCAACACTATGCAATTGAAAACTCGATCAAAACATTGTCTAACTTCGAGCGTCAGTACAAAACTGAGGCCCCAATGGGATTTAGCAGGTTTTCTATGTGTAGATTTGCTATTGAGTACAAAGCAGTTTTTCGTGCACGGCTTTTCAACCACATTGAATATTGATATCGACCTTATTTCTTATGCCATAGGGTAGGTAATCGTTTAAACTTTATGATCAGCTCAAAAAGTAAAATTGACCAAAAAATGGACTTAGCAGGTTAACGAATTAGGCCGACGTTATGCTATTAAAATGGCTGGAATTGACCAGGATACATCGCGCCTAACAAGAGAACGCCAGGCAGTTTGTCGGTGTTACTTCGAGTTTTTCAAAGATTTGGCATATATTTCCGCTAGTGTTTCAGGTAAACTGTTATTCACCGACTCAAAGTGTATTCTGATTGATCAATGTCTCTTAAATTTTCAGATTTCACAAAGCCCTGTCCGTAGAATATTAGCATGTTATTACAGCCTGGAATTAGCAGTGGAAGAAAACCTGTCCGATACGATTATTTCTTCAAAGAGTCATTGAATGACTTTGTTTTTGCTAGAATTAAAAACAATGAATATATCAGTTTAGATATCCTTTTCGAACTGGCCAAAGAGCACCTAGATTTCAATTGATCAAAGTCAACATTATATTATTCTAATTTATTTATATTTACATTAAAAAAAAATTGGATACAAATACAAAAAAGTTGATCGAAGGAAAATTCTTACTGATAAACAGAAAAATATAATAAAAATAATACGATATTGTGATAAATACCGAGAATACATGGAACAAAACGTAAAATTCATTTATCTAGATGAAACTTGGATATTCGAAAACGGTATTCAAATTCGTCAGTGGACACTAGAAAATAATCCAAAAGGTATGCCGAATATATTCAAGGGTAAAGGCAGAAGGTGCACTATTTTGAATGCTGGAACAATTGATGGATTTTTACCTGGATGTGATCCGATTCTTGACAGTGGTATTAATGATAAGGATTACTATGAATGGTGAATTATTTCATTAATGGGTTATTGAAAAATTGAAACCTTCCCTGCAAAAGGATGCCCATCAATAGGATTGTCAGCTTATTCAATAAACACATCCAAATCACTACACTACGTGGAAACAAAGTTTTCAATGATATTTTTATCTTTGCTCTTGTATCATTCATAGATATTTTAAGTTTATTATTTATTATACTTATACTGTATGGTACCCTGTTCATCTTCCCTCTGCTAATACACATGCTATATTGTTCCCAATTCAAAAGTATACTGAATAAATGTAAAATTGCTCATCAATTATAATATTTTCATTAATTCATGGACAGTTTTAATGAATAAAAATAAAAATTGACTTTCTTAAAGTATTCAACACCGAGCAATAAATAATTCACAAATTGGTTCATATATTGATAGTTCGGTACAAATTTCATGTCAAAATTCTTCATGTACTACATAGATTCTTAATTTTTGTTTCTCTCTTATTTCTTTAAACATTATAACGTTTTTTCCAATCCATTCTTTTGGCCCTGTGCTTGCGAAGTATCCAAAATTTTTTTCTGTTGCACCACTAGCTACCTGCTAGAATTCCATTAATTATCCTTCTTGAATCCTGACATAAAATGGTACTCTTATAGTTATATGGTTAGAATTTTGCAAGATTTCCAATACCAATAAATATTGCATGGTCCTGAGTGAAAATAAATATTTATTTGAATGATCTTCAATTTTCCATGGTTGACTTTTATATGAGATAATTTCATATGAAAGCATTCCACGATATTTTTGCGCTTTCAAACCTAAACTCCCATGTTTGAACTGCAATCGAAATATTCCGGCTTAATTATTCGATAATTCGTATACTCAACACTTTTCTAGGTTATATTTATGTTTTATTTCTATGTGAAATTTAGTAACTTTTATGTAACCAGGAATAAAGCCTCGACTGGACGTTCATGGCCTGCTTCGATGTCAATAATTCTTAAATGGACTATAACTAGTGGAGGTCCTAATTCACCAAACTTTCACTCGTGAAATTCTATTTTATGTGCAATTAATTATAATTATATAGTCCGGTAACTGGTGGGAATCCCAGAGAGGGTTAGAAATTGTTTTTTCCTCAAGAGATACCAAAGATTTATCATTGGATATTATGAGCCAACAGGAACAAAATAATCTAACTTGTCTATTTTATTTGATATTACTTGAAGAAAGTCTTTAGTTGTGTGTTTTCGAAATTGGCTGCATAATATCAAAATATTTATAATTAAAGCAAGTGCCATTAGAACTAAGCATAAGATATTCCCAAGATATAGTTTGGCAAGAAAGAATAAATAAAAATTGAGAAAAAAGAATAATCCAAGAATTCATAGCACATTTTCATCGTCATCCCAATAAACTGAACATACTTGCCAAACTACAGGAACCGTTAATTAACAAGGTTAAAACTTCCACCATGTCCATCAGCGTTAAATTGTTAATATTCGACCGACACCCTCAACAAGCTTAATACAAACACAGACAACTAAAAAATTTGTACAAAACATTTTTAAACCTGGGATGCATTCTGGCCTCATGTACCTACAACACATCGACCCAACAATGTTGGCAGATAGTCCTGTCTCGAGTTTTCCTCCTTCTTTTTCTCTACAGAGAAAACGTCATTCAAAATACAATTGTTTGAAGCCACCTGAGATAAAGTTCGAAAATTGTAAGGAGCCGTGTATTAAATTAGCGGAAGAAGAGAAAGATCAGGAGTGTTCCCTAAAATTTCCGAACTGACGTTCGATGTTTTCGAAAAGACACAATAACTTATGATATTTATGGTGATAATCCCACAAAATTCAGAAGACAATAGTTTAAATACCTCGAGATAGATAATGGTTTTCCTTCATCGAAAGAGGCTGATGGGTTTCTTGATATGCTAATAAATGGGACCATAAGGCCGACTTTCCTCTTTTCCTCTGAAGGGCATGCGACCATACTCTTTCTAGAAAATCACATAATGAAGCTACCAGGGTACTTTCTTCGACGGCTCCAGAGTTATCGGAAGCGTTATTGCTTGATAGGGTTACACCTTCTGCGCCTAATTTAGCCAGTAACATTCTTTTTGTTTTAGCTTTACAGTCCTGTAATTTTTTAAAATTAGTTTCGACGTTCTTCTTAAGTCATTCTACTTACTTTCAGCAGCTTTTCTACGAACGTCCAATTAGTTTGAGCTAAAAGAGCCGGAGACATCTCCTGAGCATTTCCAGTCTTATTAACGTTGGTTCGATCCCCCGTTAAGCTAATCGGTCTGGGGATGTTCATGTCTTTTTTCAGTGCACTAGCCCTTGGAATGCTCCCTTTATTGACGACAGGCGTCTTATTCAGTATCTCCTTATTCAACAAGGGGAAATTTTTCGACGAAGTCGACCTAGTGTTCGTAACTTCCCTGGGTAAGGGAGACTCGAAATCCGGATTCGTCAATCTCCTCTCCAACAACTTTTGAGTATCGTGGGCCATCGTACAAGGTTCGTAACACAGAGATCGCATGAGATTCTCACCTCCGTACCTTTGTTTCAGTAATTTTATTCTGTTATCGAATATGACTAGGTTATTGTCCACGTCTCCCCACATAGACAAGATCTTGTTGTCGATCAAGGTGGCGAACATTTGAGATTCGAGGAAGCGCCACAGGAACGCTCGGTGCTGTTCCGGCTGGTCGCTCAGGAAGGACGACTTGTCGAAATTTTGCATCGAGTCTCGGTTGTTGACCCAATCCTCTTTAGCCTGCAATATCGATGGGGAATTAGAATTGTTGATTTCAGCACTTATACTCCGTTTAAGAATTATTGACATCTCGGTTGGCTGTGAAAAATCGAATTCAAGTTGGTAATAGACTATTCAGTAATATTTTGGGTTGCTGAATTCAGGTTGGTATAGGAATAACACTAACATTACCCATAGAAATCTTGCTTTGATGATTTTATCAAAGATATTGGTGAATATGTAATTATAAAAATTTGCTCTGAATTTGAGTATTTTTTGTCTTATGCTATTAAAATAGCGGGAATTGACCAGGATACATCGCGCCTAACAAGAGAACGCCAGGCATTTTGTCGGTGTTACTTCGAGTTTTCCAAAGATTTGGCATATATTTCCGCTAGTGTTTCAGGTAAACTGTTATTCACCGACTCAAAGTGTATTCTGATTGATCAATGTCTCTTAAATTTTCAGATTTCACCAAGCTCTGTCCGTAGAATATTAGCATGTTATTATAGCCTGGAATTAGCAGTGGAAGAAAACCTGTGCGATACGATTATTCCTTCAAAGAGACATTGAATGACTTTGTTTTTGCTAGAATTAAAAACAATGAATATATCAGTTAAGATATCCTTTTCGAACTGGCCAAAGAGCACCTAGATTTCAATTGATCGAAGTCAACATTATATTATATCATAAAAAAATTGGATACAAATACAAAAAAGTTGATCGAAGGAAAATTCTTCCTGATAAACAGAAAAATATAATAAAAATAGTACGATATTGTGATAAATACCGGGAATACATGGAACAAAACGTAAAATTCATTTATCTAGATGAAATTTGGATATTCAAAAACGGTATTCAAATTTGTCAGTGGACACTAGAAAATAATCCAAAAGGTATGCCGAGTATATTCAAGGGTAAAGGCAGAAAGTGCACTATTTTGAATGCTGGAACAATTGATGGATTTTTACCTGGATGTCATCCGATTCTTGACAGTGGTATTAATGATGAGGATTACTATGAATGGTGAATTATTTCATAAATGGGTTATTGAAATATTGAAACCTTCCCTGCAAAAGGATGCCCATCAATAGGATTGTGTCAGCTTATTCAATAAACACATCCAAATCACTACACTACGTGGAAACAAAGTTTTCAATATTTTTATCTTTGCTCTTGTATCATTCATAGATATTTTAAGTTTATTTATTATACTCATACTGTATGGTACCCTGTTCACATTCCCTCTACTAATACACATGCTATATTGTTCCCAATTCAAAAGTATACTGAATAATTGTAAAATTGCTCATCAATTATAATATTTTCAATAATTCATGGACAATTTTAATGAATAAAACTAAAAATTGACTTTCTTGAAGTATTCAACACCGAGCAATACAGGGTCTTTCACGAGGAACCTCACCCATATTTATACGGGAAACTACTGAACGTATTTTCATGAAATTCAGCACTTATAAGTATTTCACGATGCTGATGAAATCTAAAATATTTTCAAGGCATGAGCACCTCCGGTTTTTCCGGAAATGACGTCAACTTCCGTTTTTCAAATTAGAACCCCATTTTTTTATGGCAGATATTGAATCTACGTTAAAAAATAATGTGAGTGTATGCATCACACCCTTGCCCTAAAATGGATATTCACAAAAAACTGTTTTTCGTCTTGAATTTTCAGCTATTTCTTTTCCCTTCACGCCAAAAAGATGAAATTTTCTGAATTTAGATTCATCTGTCCAAATTATACAGTCCAAAAAGTTTTCATTCTCTTGAAATCGAATCATCATAGCTTCGCAAAACTCTGTTCTCCTGACGAAATCAGTTTCCTTCAAATGCTGTACCCTATTGAATTTATATGGGTGCATTTTATGTTTTTTTAATATTCTCCAAACACTCGATTGAGATAATCCCAGATCAATCTCGGCATCTTTGAGAGAATTTTGAGGATTCACACGAAAATATGCAAGAACTGTAATTTCGTTGTTCTCATCTTCTACTACACTTTTTTCTCTGTGTATAGTTTTCTTAACGAAAGATCCGACATTTCTCAAGTTTGTCATGGTTCTGTTAATGGTATCTCTTGTTGGTCTGGGTCGGTCAGGAAACCTCTCAATGAACAGTCGAATCGTTCTATCTACAACTTTATTACATTCTCCATGAAGTAGAATGAGATTTAAATAATCTTCATTGGTAAAATTAGGCATAGTGATCGATTTTATAACTTAATACGAATTATCACCAAATTAATAGTAAACACAAAATGCTACTGAATAAAGAGGAATTTGGCAGATGTAATTAATGATATCTATCATTAAAAAAAAAGAATGTAAAACATGGTAAGTTTTTGCATATGGTTCATAAGGAATTATTTATTTATCACTGGAGAGAAAACCGATGGCCGATTAGTTGAAATAAAGAGGTTTCCGATACAAATTCGAATCCAAATTCGCCATCTATTTAGGAACAACCTGTAACTTTTTTCTCTCGCATATTAGGGAAGTAAAATCTAAAACATGGTTTAAGTAACAGTTCCTGAAAATTTCATCTTTTTGGCGTGAAGGGAAAAGAAATAGCTGAAAATTCAAGACGAAAAACAGTTTTTTGTGAATAACTCAGAAAATATCCATTTTAGGGCAAGGGTGTGATGCATACACTCACATTATTTTTTAACGTAGATTCAATATCTGCCATAAAAAAATGGGGTTCTAATTTGAAAAAATTGATTTTTCACGATTTTGTCATCCCTAACTTTGAAAGCGATTTTTTCACCCCCTGTATCATGAATCGCGATTTCGATTTTTAAAGTGGATACATCAATCTTACATCTTGAAAAATCCCAAAAATGAAAATTTTCCATCCAAAAACCTCGAAGTTATTCTTGTTTCAGCGGAGCTCTATTTTCGATTTTTTTTTCGAATTTTCCCGCTCAGAGAGAATTTTCCAACCAAAACTGAAAAATGTTACATCAAAATAACTTGAAATTTTTTAAGGAATCATTTTCTGCAATAAAAAAATGGTGTTCTAATTTGAAAAACGGAAGTTGACGTCATTTCCGGGAAAACCGGAGGTGCTCATGCCTTGAAAATATTTTAGATTTCATCAGCATCGTGAAATACTTATAAGTGCTGAATTTCATGAAAATACGTTCAGTAGTTTCCCGTATAAATATGGGTGAGGTTCCTCGTGAAAGACCCTGTATATAATTCACAAATTGGTTCATATATTGATAGTTCGGTACAAATTTCATGTCAGAATTCTTCATGTGCTACATAGATTCTTAATTTTTGTTTCTCTCTTATTTCTTTAAACATTATAACGTTTTTTCCAATCCATTCTTTTGGCCCTGTGCTTGCGAAGTAACCAAAATTTTTTTTCTGTTGCACCACTATCTACCTGCTAGAATTAATTAACCTCCTTGCATCCTGACATAAAATGGTACTCTTATAGTTATATGGTTAGAATTTTGCAAGATTTCCAATACCAATAAATATTGCATGGTCCTGAGTGAAAATAAATATTTATTTGAATGATCTTCAATTTTCCATGGTTGACTTTTATATGAACGATAAGTTCAGATAATTTCATATGAAAGCATTCCACGATATTTTTCAAACCTGAATTCCCATGTTTGAACTGCAATCGAAATATTCCGGCTTAATTATTCGACAATTCGTATACTCAACACTTTTCTAGGTTATATTTATGTTTTATTTCTATGATGAAAACAGTAACTTTTTTGTAACCAGAAATAAAGCCTCGACTGGACGTTCATGGCCTGCTTCCATGTCAATAATTCTTAAATGGACTATACACATTCTTGCTAACCTGGTTGGGAAAAATGACGAAGTTTTCGTAGGACTGAAAAATGTGCACGAATCTATTCAAGAAAATTTCTCTTATCGAATTGTTGAACCTCAGATCCTCTATGTAAGTGTCAGCGGGAAGACCCGAGTCATTCTGGTCCAGGGTAACCCCGGTTCTCCTGACTATGTCCGCTATCCTTTGCAAGGCTTCCGATCTGGCAGACCCCGGGGGCGACGGTGGTCTTTCGCAGTCCAAAGTGTCGTGTATAGATAGTTTCCGTCTATTCTGTGGTTTTAGTGGTAATGTGCAACTTCTAGATATTATTTCCTGAAAATTTGAACACTGTGAGCACTCGCACACTCGTCGAGAAATCTCATCATACCTGAGTATTAGTATTTCTGTTATTTTCCGAATTCGGCACTTGAATTCCATATTTATCTAACGCAGACCAGATTTCGGCAACGAACGCTTCACGGTGCGGAAAAGGTGTGGTTTCCTCTGGTAGCTGTACCTTACATTTATCTATATCCACGTAACAAAGACTAGCTTCAGACGCAACCTTGATATTTTCACTTGAGGCATTGAGACCTGGAACGATGATAATGAACGATAAATATTCCGGAATCGGGTAATGGGCTAAGTCAAATCTGAGTCGTGCATTTTTCAAATTATATTGCATTTTCTTTTATTCAAGAAAAATATATTCTTACCCATTAGAAATGGAACAGGCGCATCAAGAAAATGATGCAGTGATGCTGGCAAGATTGGCACATAAACGTGGGCCCACGTGAAAGGAAAAAGCAATGAGGTTACACCTTCCGCCACCACCATTAACTTGTGACAATCTGAAAGGAAATAGAAATTTAACCACAAGCCCAATTCATTCAATTCATACTCACCGGTACTTCTCAAAAGAATTTGATTTTCTAATAAGAGACATGTGAATAGTTGAACTACAATGTCGACTCCCAACCAAACAAACATCAACCTCAATGAATAATCTAGATGTGGCAGCTCCAAAGGTGGAGCAGGGCTTTGTAAAACGATACTAGTAGGGGGCAACTGGGGATCCGAAGGAGGTAGATGCACCAATATACTCTTTCCAGGTGCTGGTAATTCAATCTAAAAAAATTCACCGAGAAATAACGATTATTCACTGAAAAGAAAAATTTGAAATGAATGCACTCACTTCGTATAAAAGATTGAAAACATAACTTTCCAGAGAATATTGGGAAGTTGACAGTCTTCTAGCACACCTGTAGAGATTTTCTAGGAATATCTTAGCTGCCTGCACATAAGCGCTTCTACATAAAATCGCGATACTCTTCGAAACAAAAAGTTTGTCTCTAGAAATATCATAGTATTGTAAAGCTGCACCCGTCGGGTTGTGTGGATTCAATTTGAAATGTCTTGGTAACGATCTTGATTGAGGCACCTGATTTTGGTTATTAAGTACCGGCCTCGTTTTTAATCCGCTCGATAATTCCGTTATATACATCGCCTAAAAAATAGTATATTATTAGTGACCTGACGGACTTACGTCCCGGTATTTATACCTGTAACGTTTGCATAGCTGTACATATGTCCCGATTCCTAACTTCCTCGTAGAAAATCAAGCTGAAACCGTAAAAACGTCTGCCATCTTCTTTAGTGATTAAAAATGAGTGGAAGTTTGGAGCTTGCGTCACCGAATGCTTTTGCGTTCGAAACTTGAGACCATTGGGTAGACATAACTGAAATAGAATATTTCTTGAATTCCTTGAATATTCTCCGAAAAAATCTCACCATTCCAACAGCCTGTTCATCGACACGATATGCTGGTATATTTTCAGGATAATGGCTCAGGACCTTTGTTTTGTAGGACCTCTCTAAAGGAGAGACTTGCAAGTTGTCTTCTGAAAAATGTATACTTCAGATTTTAGATAATTCTTATGGTTATGCGAGTTCAAACCTGCATATTTATCTGGCTCTAACCCAGAACTCAAATCAAGACCACTTATAACAAAATAATCAGCGAATTTGATCATGATTTTGAAAGCAACCCTAAACGTTTAAAATGATCACATTTGTGTTTCTTACTTAATGAGTATTTATTTACTTTAGTTTCCAGCTATAATTTCAAATCATTTAAAATTGCGTTATATTTTTGCATGCTCTAATTCATTTAAGCTTAATAAAGAGAACGCCATTTTCCACTTTTCTGTTTATATTTTTTGACAATTGGATAAATTCCATATGACGAATCATCCAATCAATGATTTGAACTATATTGCGGATTATCTACCTAATAAAAATTGAATCAAAAATTGTTATCAACAATTTTCAACTTTAATATATATTTGAGGCAACTAAAATTATAGGATTTATTCGTATTCCATAATCTAATTTATGGAAACTTCGTAAGAAAAATTGGCCAACATGTCGTGGGAAATGTAAAAGAAAAAGAACGGAAAATTTCCCCGTTTGAAGTTCATGTAGCGCACTGGCAACACTGATAACCGTAAACATAGTAAACAATTGTCACTGTTCGATCGGCTTTCTTGGAGGAAAGATGCAAGAAGAAATTAGAATTGTTTTCCCTTATTGATGAGAAATATTTTATTTCAAGCTTAATTTCTTTTTAAAAATGACGATTATAGTATTTTTAATTGATACTTCAGCCTCGATGTTTCAAAGGTATTCGAATAGCGCTAGTAAATATCATACCTAACCAAATTTATTTCAGGACGTATATAGGAGGTAGAAACACTATTTTAGATGTTGCCAAATCTGCTGTTGAAACTTTTGTGAAAATCAGACAGAGAAATATGGACAGTAGGAATGATAGATATATGCTTCTTACGTTCGAGGAACATCCAAATAATATCAAAGCAGGTTAGTTTTCCACTGCAAAAGCTTGGAAATTGGATGTAGGTTTGATATTAATCGGATGGTTTTAGGATGGAAAGAAAACTTGGCAACATTCATGAACGAATTGAAGAATCTACAATGTTTTTCTATGACTACGATGGGAACGGCTGTAAAACAGGCCTTCGATATTTTAAATATAAATAGGATGACTTCTGGAATTGATACTTATGGTCAAGGAAGGTGCCCATTCTTTCTGGAAACTGCAATTATTGTATTAATTACCGATGGTGGAAAATTAACTAATGGTAAATACATTTTATTCTATGACAGTTCTTCTTTTTTCATGATGATCTTTCTTATAAGAAATGAAACATTGCGATATACACTACCCGCAAAAAATACTTTGATGGTAATTTATTTTCTACCTTGTATACTACATATTTTGAGTGTGCATTCAATTATTCACAAAGTTGATTTATATGAATTCATGAAATATATCACATACTGTTCTTGATATCAAGCTAATGGAGTTCAAGAAGACTTCACACTTCCAATGCATTCGCCAATACCAGGATCCGAACTAACCCGAGAGCCTTTCCGTTGGGACCAGAGATTATTTGCCTTAGTCTTGAGGCTTTCTGGCACTCCGGCAATCGATAGGGATACTGGTTTGGTTCCAAGCGATAACAGCCCTATAGATGCAATGTGCGAAGTAACGGGGGGTAGATCATATTGTATCACGTCACACAGAATGTTGAATCAGTGCATCGATAGTTTGGTACAAAAGGTAAATATTTCAGTCAATGCTTTAACTGCTCGAATGAATCGTTATGAGTGTATTCAAGAGAGTTGTTTTAGGTTCAAAATGGAGTGGTTATCAATTTTGAAAAAATTGGGCCAGACCCACCGCCTCCTCTGTTTGAGAAGAACGAAGACGGAAAGGATGATTTAGGGAATAGCAAAGACGAATGGATGGATACAATTCACAATCCTTTGAATATATCCTGGCACAACTGCAGAAAAATGATTTACGTGCCTAAGCCCATGCCCAAGACTTTCTTCATGGGTAACGATTGATTCGAATGGAGTTGAAGAATGAGGCTTAACACTTGATTATTTTAGGTTTTTGGCCTATTCCCGAATCCTTCTGGCCTGAATTAACCACCTCCGTATTACCAGCAAGATCGGCTCATCCAAATGTGCGATTTACGTGTACAAGTCAAGAACCGCTGGTGATAGAGAACCTACCGTTTGACAAGTATGAATTAGAACCATCTCCTTTGACGCAATACATTTTATCCCGGAAGCAACCCAAAACTTGTTGGCAGGCGAGTTCAACACCAATTTAAGTTATCCTAATCTGACTCAATCCGGTTTTTGTTTGCAGGTTTTCGTGGCGAATAGTTACAAAAATTCAGACGTTGGTCATCCTTTCGGTTATTTGAAAGCTAGTACCAATTTGACATGTGTCAATTTGTTTGTAATGCCTTATAATTACCCAGTTCTGCTACCGTTGCTGGACGAGTTATCTAAGGTGAGTTGTCTTAAACTTTTATCATTGTATACAGGGGTCCCAGAATCTTCATAAAAGAAAATGCAATATAATTTGAAAAATACACGACTTAGATTTTTTCTGATGACTATTATGACAGCTTGTTACCCGATTACGGCTTGACGTCGACTTCTGGCACACCCTGAATACATACGATACTTTTTATGGTGGTATCAATGAAGTACGTCGAAATTATGAATAATATCAATATTGGATTCAGATTCACAGGTGGAAACCAACTCAGGAGTGGAGGAATCAATTTCAGAATTACCTGAGAACGTTACCTGCCTATTATGCCGCACCTTTGAGGAAAGCGCTGACTAGAATGGGTAAGAGGTTAATTTTTTTCAAAGGATGTCTATTGTTCAAAATTTCTTGTCTTTCTCACATTATGTCATTTATTTATCGATCAAAATATAGTCCATTTAAGAATTATTGACATCGAAGCAGGCCATGAACGTCCAGTCGAGGCTTTATTTCTGGTTACAAAAAGTAACTAAATTTCATCATAGAAATAAAACAAAAATATAACCTACAAAAGTGTTGAGTATACGAATTATCGAATAATTAAGCCGGAATAAAAATGGGAATTCAGGTTTGAAAGCGCAAAAATATCGTTGAATGCTTTAATATGAAATTATCTGAACTTATCGTTCATATAAAAGTCAACCATGGAAAATTGAAGATCATTCAAATAAATATTTATTTTCACTCAGGACCATGCAATATTTATTGGTATTAAAAATCTTGCAAAATTCTAACCATATAACTATAAGAGTACCATTTTATGTCAGGATTCTAGAAGGATAATTAATGGAATTCTAGCAGGTAGCTAGTGGTGCTACAGAAAAAAATTTTTGAATACTTCGCAAGCACAGGGCCAAAAGAATGGATTGGAAAAAACGTTATAATGTATTAAGAAATAAGAGAGAAACAAAAATTAAGAATGTAGCACATGAAGAATTTTGACATGAATTTTGTACCGAACTATCAATATATGAACCAATTTGTGAATTATTTATTGCTCGGTGTTGAATACTTTAAGAAAGTCAATTTCTATTTTCATTCATTAAAACTGTCCATGAATTATTGAAAATATTATAATTGATGAGCAATTTTACAATTATTCAGTATACTTTTGAATTGGGAACAATATAGCATGTGTATTAGCAGAGGGAATGTGAACAGGGTACCATACAGTATAAGTATAATAAATAAACTCAAAATATCTATGAATGATACAAGAGCAAAGATAAAAATATTGAAAACTTTGTTTCCACGTAGTGTAGTGATTTGGATGTGTTTATTGAATAAGCTGCCGATGGGCATCCTTTTGCAGGGAAGGTTTCAATATTTCAATAACCCATTTATGAAATAATTCACCATTCGTAGTAATCCTTATCATTAATACTACTCTGTCAAGAATCGGATCACATCCAGGTAAAAATCCATCAATTGTTCCAGCATTCAGAATAGTGCACTTTCTGCCTTTACCCTTGAATATACTCGGCATACCTTTTGGATTATTTTCTAGTGTCCACTGACGAATTTGAATACCGTTTTTGAATATCCAAATTTCATCTAGATAAATGAATTTTAAGTTTTGTTCCATGTATTCTCGGTATTTATCACAATATCGTACTATTTTTATTATTTTTTTCTGTATATCAGTAAGAATTTTCCTTCGATCAACTTTTTTGTATTTGTATCCAATTTTTTTATGATATAATTATGTTTTCCGATTCTCAATGTCTATTTTTAAAAAGAATTTATTCAATTTAGAATTATTAGTTACAACCTGTTGGATAAAGGACTAATAATTCAATAGATTAAGAATTGTTTAGAAAACCGAGTTACAAAATAAACGTTCGGTATGGAATCTACTTTATAACTAACTAGTGTCTGTTCAAAGCTCTGGAAAGAAAATGTACATGCACATAGGAATTTGCACTTGATGCATTTATCACTCCGTGGTTCTTGGAACAGGAAACACGGTTTTGCTACGTAGAACATCTTCCTTTATGTCGATTCCATAATTATATAATATAATGTTGCCTTCGATCAATTGAAATATAGGTGCTCTTTGGCCAGTTCGAAAAGGATATCTAAACTGATATATTCATTGTTTTTAATTCTAGCAAAAACAAAGTCATTCAATGTCTCTTTGAAGGAATAATCGTATCGCACAGGTTTTCTTCCACTGCTAATTCCAGGCTGTAATAACATGCTAATGTTCTACGGACAGGGCTTGTGAAATCTGAGAATTTGAGAGACATTGATCAATCAGAATACACTTTGAGTCGTTTACCTGAAACACTAGCGGAAATATATGCCAAATCTTTGAAAAACTCGAAGTAACACCGACAAACTGCCTGGCGTTTTCTTGTTAGGCGCGATGTATCCTGGTCAATTCCAGCCATTTTAATAGCATAAAACAAAAAATACTCAAATTCAGAGCAAATTTTTATAATTACATATTCACCAATATCTTCGATAAAATCATCAAAGCAAGATTTCTATGGGAAATGTTAGTGTTATTCCTATACCAACCTGAATTCAGCAACCCAAAATATTACTGAATAGTCTATTACCAACTTAAATTCGATTTTTCACAGCCAACCGAGATGTCAATAATTCTTAAACGGAGTATAGTAATTTTGAGTTGAATTATATTTCCATGATGCAGGTACACCTTTGCAACTTGCGCAGTCTTTGATACCGGAGAATTCGGAAGCGCTGAGTTACACAGTCTCGAACTATCTCAAAAGGATAAAAAATTCTGCGAAATCCGAGTACGACAAGATGTGTAACGATATCATACAAAGGCAAAACAGTGTATGTGGTGGGACTACTGGGTTCTTCGGAAATTATTAATGTTTCTACGTTTCAGGTTATCAGTCATAAAAATTGTTATAACGCTCCGGAAAAGGTACTAGTTAAGGTTACTTTGAAAAAAGAACTGATAAGTCATCCCTTACTAACAGATAAGTTTAACGCCCAACGGGATCAATTACTGCCCCAGGGAAGTTCCATTAATCTTTCCATTTCTAATCTGGATAAAGAAAGACAGAGTATGAGTTTCAAGAATGCCTTCGAAATACCTAGAGATAGGTTGATTTACCAAGTAAGTGAACTTCAATATTTCTGTAAAGTAAAAAGAAATTAATGTTCTGTTTTAACCTCTAGGTGGTTCGAATGAGAAACAACTTCATGCAGCCCGACTGGATATCACACGATCTCGACAGTGCTCACTCTTTGCCAATATCGCAGATGGGTAACTACCAGGAACATCTTAAAAGACAGACCCCTCAGCTCAGGGAGATCGAAAGCACCCCAGTAAGGCAACACATGTTCGGCAATCCATTCAAAATTGACAAGAGGATGATGGTGAGATTTTTTTCATTAAATATCTCCACTTACTCTAAATTATGCTAATTTCAGGTGGACGAAGCTGATATAGATCTTGTAGGCTCACCCGGGACGAATAGAAATAACAAACGCCCTATTTCTAGTATTGATAATAATAGTAGAGCCTCCGCCAAGAGAAAACCGGGACCGTTACCGAAGCAGTTCAGGTTCAGAAGACCCAGCGAAAACTTCTCATCGCCACTTCCAACTCCGGAACCTTCACCAATTCCATCCCCTTGGTGAGATTTTCCATTCCAAAGTTTTCAGACCTTTATTTTCACCCCGCATTATCTTCAGGTTGAACTCGATAGAGAAGGACATCCCGAGTTTCGATGAGCCACCACTAATAATAGAGAACGGTTTGGATTGTCCCTTGAGCCCGATGTCTAGTGAACGGTCAAGATCCCCGTCGCCTCCTTTGGAAGTGCCAAATCATAGTGTACCCAACGAAAATCATGTATTGTTAAGGACTAATCCGATTCAGTATAACTGTTCACCACCGGTAATGGAAGTGAATATGAACTCTTCGAATAGTTTGTCGTATTCTAATTCGTCGATGTCGAACTCCAACAGTGACGATAAGATATCGCAAATTTTGAAAGAAGTTAATAGTTTGCCGTCTGTTGCCTTGAATCATAACAATCATGAGCCCTCCATCCCAGAGCAGAAAATTTTGGTAAGTTTATTATTATTATCAATAATGAATTATTGGAATAGTTTAGTACTCGGATCAGACTAAAAAAAATCATTCCTGGAAAACTATCCAATATAAAATCATGAAATTGGAAGTTGTATTGGTAATTTTTCTCGATCAAAAAACTTTACCCCTAATCTCTATCTGGTTTTAATGTCTGTTTAAATTAAGAAAATGAGAATAGTAAGAATCAAATAACATAACATAAAATTGTACAAGTTGAAGGATGTTTTTTATGAATCATCAATGGTATAAAATTAAAATAGGGCATGTAAATAATAAATCTGTGTAGAATTACGAGTTGTTTTACAAAATTGTAATTTTATTTATTGCAGGTACAGTCTGAAGAAGAAATGGAAGATATCAAAGCACAAAACTTTCAAATAAGAAAAACCCTGAATAAATTAGTGAGAAGACCGGGAAAGAATTTCTCTGAGCTGTTTGACACAATAAGAACACTGAAAGGTGATGCGGATATGCAAGTTGGTGTTGTTAAGTTGATAATAAAAGAATCGCTAAGGTTCAAAAGACAGTATCTGGCTTCTTTACTAGAGGAACATATAAATACTTTGAAGGGTATCGAAAACAAACAATAAATTGAAGGAATACAATTTTTCTAATTTTATACTTTGATACTAGACATGAAATTCAGTGTTCTCTAACTCAATTGATTTTATGTTATGAAATTTAACAGTTGATTTTTAATTGTTTGTTTGTTGTTATCGACATCCAAAATTTCGAATTTCACTTTGAACCATTGTAAATATTCCCAAAGGAGTGCCTTAACCGGCTGAAATTCGATAATTTTATGTTGCAATGACTTTAAACTGAGAATTTTGTAAATAATAAAAGATGATTAAAATTGTTATTTCTTTTTCAAATTGAGTTTTGTAAATTAAAACTGTTTTTAGATGTTAATTTTATAAATAAATTATTTATTCTACATTGCTACATTAAATATTGTATTATTGTAGATTTCTTATTCTCCCTATTGCACCTGGGATAATCATTAGGAAAATAAACGAAATTTTTGACTTTTGGAATACATAGTTCGAAGAACATGTGATTATTTCTCATTTGGAATCTGTACAAACTAAAGGCTGAAATTGAATGAAAAACTAAGTAGGTTAGTAATGGTACCATAAACGAAAGTTTAACTCCACCTACAAATCGAGTTTAACCTAATCGTTTGAGACCTTTTTTGGTCAAAAATTACAGACATAAAAGTTCAATTCTGAGTAATATGTTTTTATTATATCATTGAATAGTTTCGAAAACAGATATAAAAATATACATATATGCAACTAATGGTGAATTTTACATGTTTCAGAAACTCTGGTCGTTATTTTATCAGCAGTACCTTAGATGTAGTTTAATAATAGCAGTGTCTTTTATGAATAGTCTTTGTGATCTGGCTTCGAAAATACATTGCTTTGTGATAAAACTAACATTTGAGAGTTTTTACCGCCATATAGGTTAACACACAGCGGTCAAATTTAGAGGTTATGCAAATCATCATGGTAAGTTACAGTGTTGAGCAAGATGTGGGGAACATTGAACTTCTCCAAAGAACAAAGCTGAACTTGAAATCGCTAACAAAAAAAGTACATTCCATAATAAGATTCTGGAGAAATATCCTTCAAAAACATTGTTTAATACTTGTTGATTCCAATATTAAGTTGATATGTGAAGACACTTATATCATTGTTCCCATACTTTGTGCCTTAAATATTGTATATATTATATTCTTATGACCAGCTGCCAAATTGTTCTATTCATCTATCATTAAAAAAATTTAGAAAAGCCATAGCTCAAATATCACCATGAGACATGCATTAGTCTCCAAGGATCAACTGAAATGATTTATTAAATACTGATCGACAACTCCACCTGCATTGCATTATTTCCTTCTATCATAATTAAATCAAAATTTTAATGAACAAATGTTTCTACTACTATCAAGGTAATTAATTAACTAGTATCAACTGTACATATTGATATAAATGATGCAATCAAGCATATTTCATCCAAAATTATAACATTTTTCTATATGTTATGAATTTTTGGCCCTTATATACTATAAATACTTATCTTAATAAATTTAATCAGGTCATTATATAAATACTACGGTTCCTTCATTGGGGTTGAATAATTAGTACGAACTTGCTATAAGAGATAGAATGACTCGAAATAACAAATATTCCTTTGCTGCCAATACGATAATGTAAAAAAAAACGAAATATAAATACCTGATAAAAAGAAGTTATTCTATTAACAATCAACTCAACATGTTTAGCAGAAACACAAAATGAAATATCACATTTAGTTACAAGATCAAGAAATTAATACCTGATGGAATGAAAGTGGAAATATTTATCTTATATTATCAAAAATATGAAAATTGATAGCACTGTAGTAAATCTGTCAATTTTTTTTTTTAAAACGTTGTAATATAGGTAATAAACAATTAATCTATATCTGACCCCAATAAATCGATACAATATTTGTCATACAATACTTATAAATTTGGCCACTTAATGAGCTCAAGGCCAAGGATGATTTTACATGAAGCATTCTACAATTTTATCGTTGGAAGCCTCAATCAGTCTTGCACATGTGCAAATTATCACGAATTTCTGATGTTAAATATTCAAACGAAAAGTGATATGTGCATCAAAATTCATTCAACCGAAATATAGCTACCATTATTTGAATATAACTAAAAGAACGTCCTTATCCTAATATTAATAACCTTAACATTCCTATCGGACGGATAACCAAAATGTTACAGTACCCAGAAAACACACCTCCATTCCCTCATGATAGAAGTTGCAAGGTTTTCGTTGCACTTTCCGATTGAAACTTGAACTGGTAGCGTTCTATCAATCGGTGAACATCGTTACCTCAGAAACCTTGAAGGGGCGCACCCCATCTTATTTCCGGTAGGTGTATCTCCTGGGCCGTATCCTAGAATCGATCTTTAGCCGATAGCATCTCGTGATCGCCTTGCAGCATTTGAAGATCCTCCAGTTCTTGGAATTTTTCGTGGTCCCTTATGTGAGCGTAATTCGCGGAAAGGCACATCAGGTAATGCACCAAACTTAAAATCACCAATACACAGGCTACGGTGGCGAATATGAACATAATTTCTACTTTTTCAACGTAATCGATGCAAAAACTTTTCACCTCTTTCTCCCCGCTGATTTTCATTCGCTCCTGTGGGGTGTTTTCTGGTAGCAAGAAATCTAGGAAATCGTCAGGTTTAATAACGTACTTTACCATTATTTAGTTACTTACAGAACTGTGTTAAATCAATAGGATCCTGATACGTTGCCACCCTAGGATTCTCGCACATTTTCCAGAAGACGGTATAGACAAAAGTCACCAAAACCAGAAAAGTGAACTTGATTATCCATACTAAAGTGAGAATATAGGTGATGGCCATGAACTAAAACAAAATTAAACAATGCTATATCTCTACTTAGTTCTCAACAACTTACTATAGCACAACTTATTCTTCCCCCAACCCTGTGTCTCCACGCCCGATAAACCTTATGTCTAGTGGCTCCAGTGGCCAAACATCCAACAAACAGTATCATCAAACCAAGGGCACCCATACAAGCACCGATAATAACAAAAGTCATTTTGACTGCCTCGATCCTAAAATATTAAAATTTTAACCAACAATCGTACACTACATTTCCTACACTCACCAAAAAATATTAAGTTTGAATATTTCTCGAAACATTAGAACGGCTAAGGTGGCTCCCCTATACATCGTCCCACAAAATATCGACACCCCCAAAGCACACATGATGGTGGCGATGAGGGTTGCATATGGAATTCTGGTGAGGCACGCATCACATCCGCCTGAAATATCATTCGATTATAATGAGAAGAATATTTGAAGAATTTGATACTTTTTTCAACTTCTAAATATGTTTGCACAGAAAAAACACTCTCTTCTGATCTACTTCGAGGTATGTCGAAGGAAGTTTCTTGGATAGGTGCTCGACGATAATTATTCATAATTGACTAAACAAGGTGGAATTACTCATGTTATTGAGTAACCACACCTCTCATGAGAAAAATCAGATAACTTCTGATAAGATAAAGAGTTAATCTTACCCATTTTGTAAACAAATTTATAAGCAAACGAATCCGTATAAAAAACAGTTAGTCAAATACCCTTGTCTAGGGTTAACGACTCTATTCTCGCATAATTGGAGCGAATCGACGTGAATGCAACAGATTCTTACGTAAATAACAACAATTTTCTTAAATTGTAACTGTCATTTGCTCATTTGTGCAAGTGTCATGAATTCGCGATTCCGAAAGTCTGAACGCCCCCTGCCGGCCAAATCCCGAACCTAGAAAACGAGTATTGTTTTCATATTTCACGAGCTTTTAAACCAGATATTTTTATTTTATATCCAGAAACCAGGTATTCGCGAGGTATATTTAGAAATTTTTATCCTGTTCTGTTCACGAAGTTTTTGAATTTTAGGTTACAAGTTTGAGTCCAATTTTCTTGGGCAGGTTTGAGTGGTGAAAGGTAGAAAGGTAATAAAATAATTATCAACAAGAGTGTTATGAAATTGATCTTCGTATTTCAAATGACTGTGACTTAATCTTTCTGTAAGAAAGAAATTAGAATCATCTTTAAGGTGAAGTCTGAATGAAACGATTTTATGTTCAAATAATATATGTACATGAATTTTAGGACATTGAATTATATAACAATGACTGAATAAAGTTCTACTAGTAGAAAAAAAAATAGTTTACAATTGTAATTGTTGTATCTTCAATTGCTCCTCGGAGAAAAATCAAAACAGGGCTAAACATTTCCATAAATTTTATAAGAAAGATGCCTCAGCAGTTTGTGTCACTAAACTCACTAAAGCCTTTGGCATAGTGGAAAAATTGACCGAAGAAAAGCACAAATGATCGACTATTAGGTGTAGCTTCCAAATAATTGAACACTGTCGTCAAACTCAAATAGTCTCATTCTTCCCGTTGAATTATTATCATTCTCCATATAATTAAAATTGGAAAAACCAGTTTGTTCACCTTAAATTAATAAACTTGACACTAAACTATCAATAATCCAATCATTCACCGAAAAGTCTTCGCATAAAACTCACAAAATCGAAGGAAAAACCTGAAAAACACCTAAAATAATCCGTTTCACCACAATAAATCCCGAAAGGTACTCGTTTTCCTCCATGTTTGTTTACATTTCGCAGCGCCCTCGTCGGTAGTTGGAATCGCGAATAGCAGGGACGACCGTGACTAAAAGAAAAAATTTTCTGTGGAGCACACTTGTTGAACTTCTATTATTTGTTTCTCATCTATGAATATCTGTGATCTGTGTTTACGAATTTACGATTCTTTCTCACTTCTCAGCTGATGCAGAAGTGCATCAAGTGCATTGTCAAGTGTCATGCGTTGCAAGTGCATTGTGCCAGTCAGGTGTTTCTTGCAACCTTTTAGTGTTTTTAAAATATTTTAAGTTTATAATATCTCCAACAAAATTGATATAAATTCGGAACAAAATGTTTTTCGATTTAAAAAGAGAAGACGTGCTTATGCAAATTCGCGAAAAATTGAGGAATGACAAAATTAAGTTATGGTTGGAACCATATTACAATGAAACAAAGGGTCCGGTAGAAGATGAAGTTAAGGTAATGCGATGAACAAAAAAATAATAGAATGGAGTTGAATATTTTGATGATTATTTCAGAAACTAGCTCAGGACTTCTCTACTTGTCTGAATATTGATTTCGATTCTTGCCTAGAAGTCCTAAGTGATCTGCAAGAAAGTGCAGTTGAGAATTTAAAACAAAATACAAGATACAAAGAGAGTGGACTAGCCACTCTAAAAATAAAAATTTTGCACCAACAAAGTCCTCCGAAAATAATCAAAAAAGAATTATTGCTAACTATAAGGGCGAGTGAGCTGAAGGCTTTGCTTTTGCCTGATGTGAATGTTTCTGATAATGGGTAAATATTGAATATACATAGCGAATACTTGACGACAATTTGTTGAAATTTTTGATTGTAGGTTGAAATTGATCTCATCTGGCAAAGTGTTAATAGACAATGAACCTTTGTTAAGCCAGGGTGTCAAACACGGAAACATGATTTTAGCGATCCTTGTGGGGGATGCCCCAACTGAAATGAAAGAAAATGAAGAACAAATCAAAGAATTGGAAGGGATCAAGTCAGACTCGAGACTACTTGCTTTGGATGATCAATACATAGAGGTAAAACCGAATTTTGTCACTATTATTTTCCCGTTAGTTTATAGGGTGATTCCGAATTTGACGTGAACCTCGAAGGACGTGTTACTATGACTCATTCATTTGAGCCATATTTATTGATATCTAAAAATCAACAGTTTACGAGTTATTTGTGTTTTTGAAAAATTCGTCAATTTTTTCTACGTTGAGCAAGTTTGATTATAAATTCGATTTCCTCAGACTACCGAGATGTCAATAATTCTTAAACGAAGTATATATAATTACATAATGCCAACCCTGTATACCTTAGATGAATTGCTTATCTGTATTGCATTCCATTTGAATATGAACATGTTACATTTTGATTACTAAGCATTAAGATCATACCACTGTGTGCATGACGTGGGTGTTGTTTGTCGCGTGTTATTCATTTACAGATAAGATATGTTATAAATACCTCTCCAGACGGATGTATCATTCAATTAATTCAGTGCATTTCTTCCTAGCTTATTGTTAGAATAGGATAATCTTCCGTTGTAAATTAATAAATCTTTTTAAAAGATCGGCTTTCGCTCCAAAAACGTAATTATATATATTACTATTGATTTTCAGTTGGAAGATCAGTTTGGAAATACTGTCAGAATGCCTCCAGCCGAGAAGGAATCCCTAGTGATTGCAATGACTCTGCAGAAAAAAGGAGAAGCTGCCATGAAGAAAGGCGACTATTCGAAAGCCTTGGTCATGTTTTTAGAAGCAGATGAGGAGTACAGGTATGACGAAGGAACTAATTAGATTATCCAATTCTGTATCAATATTTCCATAGCAAGTAGTTTTGTATTTTTTCAATTTTTCAGACAATGTAATTCCAAGTGGTTGGCCGCAGTCGATAACTACGGTTTGTTGGACTTGGACATAGCCTGGTGCTACTTGTGCCTCCAAAGTGTCGCGAACTTGCCCGATGCTCAAGAAAGACTGAAACGTTGTGAAGAGGTTTTCAACAGAACTTACGGTCGAAATTTCGAGAGAGTTGTCGCCGTCAAAGGTTATTCAGGTAAAACAACAATTCGATCTTGCGTCGAACCTTTCTAGCCGGTTTTTTCGATATTTTCTTTAGGAAACGAAGAGGCTTTGGTTATGAGATTACATTTACTGCAAGCGGTCATTTATTATCATCAGAACCGGAGGAACGAAGCCCTACGTATGTTCCAAGTCACCGAACAGGAACTCAAAGGTTTGAAGATTGATGAAAACAGCGTCGTTCATCTTTTAGAATTGGGTAAGGATTTAAAATTTAAAACAATCGAAACATTGTTTATTGATGAATTTTCATCAGGTTTCACATTGAACGATGCTAAAAAGGCGTTGAGAACTACGAAAGGTGATCTCAGTCAGGCGGTAACATACATCACCGACATGAAAGAGCAAGAAAGCAGAGTGAAAGCTAAAGAACTTCTGGAAAAGTAAGTTGCTTGAATTCTTTCGGTATTCGGAAAATTGATAATTGAATATTTTTAGGGAGAAGAAAAAATTAGGGTTATGTGCTGATGGTAAGCAGTACGTCGAGCCCAACTATATTCAAATACTCGTGAATATGGGTTATAACAAGGAAGCTGCAAGGATTGCCCTGCAAAAAAGCAACAATATCATAACGAATAGTATTCAGTACATTCAGGATAATCCTCAACCTGGACCTAGTTCATCTACCAATGATCACGGGATAAAAGATCTTCCAGATTTGATTGACGCTCTTCTGCCGGATGTAAGTGTTCAACAATTTTTTTAAAATCTCAACACACTCAAAATTTTTTCATACTTTTTTTCAGTTGATTGCAGTAGGATTCAACATGGAAATGGCAGCTTTGGCTCTACACAAACACGGAGGAAATATTTACAGAGCAGCTGAGGATCTTTTGAATAATAACGGAATCATAGATGTAGCATCATCTGGACTGACTCCAGAAGAAGGTAAATGCCCCTAATATTCCCTTAGCTCTATATGGAAATCAATGTTTCTTTTAGAAAAGCCTTCGATAATGTACATAATATCATTTTTCAAAACACTTGCCCGTATTTTCAGTACCTAGGTCGGAACTACCAGCTGAAGCAGAAGAACTGAACGAGGACAACCCAAAAAATCAAGCATATAATCGTTTGATGACCGATATAGATTTTGAAGAAGCTCCGGATTTATCGCTGGAGGAGGAAGAAAATTTTTTAACAATGTTTTTGCAGCTCCTCCAAATTGAATAACGAAATATTCTTTTTTTTTCGGAGATCGCGAGACTGATTAATTTAATTCAAACATTAAACGTTTAAGATTGATATTGTATATAGGAAAGATTATTTTGGCAAAGATTTGTCAAATTTTGAAGAAGTTCCGGATTTATCGCTTGAGGAGGAAGAAAATTTTTAACAATGTTTTTGCAGCTCTTCCAAATTGAATAACGAGATATCCTTTTTTTTCGGAGATAGCGAGACTGATTAATTTAATTCAAACGTTTAAGATTGAAATTGTATATAGGAAAGATTATTTTTGAAAAGATTTGTCAAATTTTGAAGAAGTTCCGGTTTTATCGCTTGAGGAGGAAGAAAATTTTTAACAATGTTTTTGCAGCTCCTCCAAATTGAATAACAAAATATTTTTTTTTTTTCGGAGATCGCGAGACTGATTAATTTAATTCAAACGTTTATGATTGAAATTGTATATAGGAAAGATTATTTTTGAAAAGATTTGTCAAATTTTGAAGAAGTTCCGGATTTATCGCTTGAGGAGGAAGAAAATTTTTAACAATGTTTGTGCAGCTCCTCCAAATTGAATAACAGAATTTTTTTTTTTTCGCGAGAGATCGCGAGACTGATTAATTTAATTCAAACGTTTCAGATTGAAATTGTATATAGGAAAGATTATTTTTGAAAATATTCGTCAAATTTTGAAGAAGTTCCGGTTTTATCGCTTGAGGAGGAAGAAAATTTTTAACAATGTTTGTGCAGCTCCTCCAAATTGAATAACAGAATTTTTTTTTTTTCGCGAGAGATCGCGGAGATCGCGACACTGATTAATTTAATTCAAACGTTTCAGATTGAAATTGTATATAGGAAAGATCATTTTTGAAAAGATTCGTCAAATTTTGAAGAAGTTCCGGTTTTATCGCTTGAGGAGGAAGAAAATTTTTAACAATGTTTTTGCAGCTCCTCCAAATTGAATAACGAAATTTTTTTTTTTTCGGAGATCGCGAGACTGATTAATTTAATTCAAACGTTTCAGATTGAAATTGTATATAGGAAAGATTATTTTTGAAAAGATTTGTCAAATTTTGAAGAAGTTCCGGTTTTATCGCTTGAGGAGGAAGAAAATTTTTAACAATGTTTTTGCAGCTCCTTCAAATCGAATAACGAAATATTCTTTTTTTTCGGAGATCGCGAGACTGATTAATTCAATTCAAAAGTTTCAGATTGATATTGTATATAGGAAAGATTATTTTTGAAAAGATTTGTCAAATTTTGAAGAAGTTCCGGATTTATCCCTTGAGGGGGAAGAAAAATTTTTAACAATGTTTTTGCAGCTCTTCCAAATTGAATCACGAAATATTCTTTTTTTTTTTCGGAGATCACGAGACTGATTAATTTAATTCAAACGTTTCAGATTGATATTTTATATAGGAAAGATTATTTTTGAAAAGATTTGTCAAATTTTCATTTTCTAAGTTTAACTGCCAACTGAAGCTGAAAAATCGAACAAGGAGGAGGAGCGTTTTCCAACAATGTTCTTGGAACGCTTCCAAATTAAATAACATAAATTCTTTTATTTCAATTTTAGTTTGAAGAAATTCGATGCACTTGTTTTGTCCTCAGGGTATCAGAGGTCGTGATGATGTTGACCAACAATAAGACTGATCAATTTATTCTCATATTTTTAGATTTATATTGTATGTATATAGATAATATCATTCTTGTAAACATTCGTCAAATTTTCAGTATCAAAGTTGAAACTGCCAACTAAAGCTGAAAAATCGAGAGAGGATATTCATAAAAATGAAGCCTACAATCGTTTGGTGACTGATATGAATCTCGAAGAAGATCTGGATTTGTCTCTTCAGCAAGAAGAACAATTTCTGAGAATGTTTTTGGATCTCCTCCAAAATAAATGAGAAACCTTTTTTTCGAATTTTATTTTTAAGAATTTTCATGTTATGGTTTTAGCTACCTCAAGGTAACTCTGTAATAATGTTTACCTGTATTAGACTGATGAATTGAATTTTATATTGATAAAAAATATATTCTTATCCTTATAGTGTTTGTATTCATGGAAAACATCCAATGGTACAAGAAATGATTAAATTTCACATCGTTCATTCAAATCAGGTAAGAATAAAACAAATACAAAAAAATCCTCATTTTCGGAAAGTAACTATATCCAATCCAGTAGCGAACACTCTGTTCAACAATTCGTCCACCATTCTTCTGACTGGGGCATGCTCATCATCCCAATCGATCTCCACTTCGGCAAGCTCCACTTTATCGATGGAATCCTTGGAGCCGCACAAGCACTCCTCCCAAACTTGTATCACTTCGGCCAGTTTCACTTTGTCGATTGAATCTCTGGAGAAACACGAACAGGAGCTCAGTTTGTTGGAGATGGTTTCGGCAGCTTCCGCTCGTTTCAATACTTCTATTGGGATCTCCTCCACACTCCTCATCATGACGTTGCAGAGGGAGATGTGGTACTTGAACTCCTCCGTCTGGGACATCATGTCTTTGAGGATGTCATCCATGATAATTCCGACGTATAATCTTATTTCGCTCGGTGTCATCGCGGAAACCGGAGGCGGAGGTTTGGAAGGGCGCCTCTCGAAGATGTAAGATTCCTGAAAATTCATAAATCAATGCGGTATTATTATTTTTGAAGGGTATATTACCGAATCCACGAGATCTGCGCCGCTGACTCTGAGGATCTCTGCACTGCTTTTAATTTGGTCCATTTGGTGCTTTGACGGTTCAGCTCCAACTTTATTAACAATTTCCTTCACGATCTCATTGATGCTAGCATAGGCGATCAGAGGGGTGATGGTTTCCTTGATGAAATTCTCCAAGGATAAGTTGTCCAATTTCACATCCAAGTTGTCCAAAATCTCCATCACAACATTCCTTATAACTTCATCCTTACTTCTGGAAATCAATACGATTGGTGATGGTAATTGAATGGTCAACAATTTTAACAGGATTTACGACTTGAAATTCAATTTTAACTGACCCCTTCTCGCCTTGGACACCGATTAAAGGCAACTGCATGTCGGATAAATCGTCTTCCCCGACTAATTCTGGATAAAGGTATTCACGAGCGTGTTCTATATCATCGAATGCTTCTTTCTTAACTTTATCCTCGCTCTCTTCCTCCACCTTCATTCCAGATGGAAAACGGCTCTTCGATTTCAGCAACTTGATTTCCTTCTTCATGGCCTTAAAGATACCTAATCATGAACTCTTTCAGTTAATACTTCTGATTCAACCGTTTACCTCAATTTCTTGTTCTTGTTTCTTCATAATTCTTTTCAAATCATGCAGTTCGCTGTCAATCTCTTCAGCGTTATCTTTCCTTTTTTCGACCATTTCACGTTTCTTGTCCTGATTCGCTATCTGGGAAGTAAGTTCGAGTTTCTCTTTTTTTAGCAAACCGAGCAGGTCGAGTCGAGCTGTGTTCTCCCTCAGTGTTTCGGTGTATTCTATTTCTGCATTCTCTAGTTTTTTCTGAAAAAATAAAGTATTGAATGGATTCTATGAAGAAAACTCTGGCTTATTTTGGTCTGAGGTTTGTGAATGATCAAATTAGTCTCCCTCACCTCCCATAAGATGAGTTCGTTCTTGTAAAGTGATTTCACATCGGCCAGGGTCAATCGAAGATCGTGGACCATTTTTCTCAAGAGGGCCTCCATCAACTCGTTGACTATGTCATCTCCGAAGGTCTTCTTTTCCAAATGTTCATTAATGACGTCCACGTTTAGTATCTTACCGAATTTCAACAGCACCAAGTCTAGGATTTGCTGTTTCAGTACCGATATCTCAGTGTGCATATATTTCAAGTCGGTTTTCATCCTAGCCAGATGCTTTATGTCTACCCTGAAATAAATTTGAGGAATTATATCATCTTCATTTCGTTTTCCTTTTTGAAAGACATCCATTATTTCAATCCCTTCACTGTAAGGCTTTCAGTTCTGAGACACCTCAAGTTATTACTTTTTGGGGAATGAATATATTGAGAAAAATCATATCTGCACAAAGCTCATAATCTGCAAGGTCGGTTTGCTCCACATAAAAGGTCTCGAGAAGATCCACGGAAAAAAACATTTTTTCTCAAAATTTATCCAAGATCCAAGGCACTGTTAACTTTATGGTTAATGTATACGTCGTGACATCTATGGAAATATTCCTGAACTAAAAGTTAGTTCGGTATCCCGTCCATAGATGGTGCGTCGAACTGGAGTATACAGTTAACTTTATTGGTTAGTGTATACGCCGTGACATCTATGGAAATATTCCTGAACTAAACGTTAGTTCGGTATCCCGTCCATAGATGGCGCATCGAACTGGAGTATACAGCGACATCTATGTCCTAGTTAACAAACTAACATTTAGTTTGGAAACTCGCTCATAGATGGCGCGCAAGAGGTGGGGAAGCAGCGCCATCTATGTACAAGCTTCATAACTGAAAGTTAGTTCGATAATGGCTCGAAAGATAGCGCATGGATCGATAAATTTTCATTGAAAGTATTGTTTTGATTTAAATTTTAACGCCAGTGCAGTAAACTCACAAGTGTCTCGATTTGAGTTTCAAAGTTTCCGATTGCAATTCACCAACTCTTCTGTACAACTTCGACAGAGTGTTTTTGGAAAATACTAGGCATTCGGAGATGGGCCATGTCTCTCCTGGACCCTTGAGGTGCTGCATCTGATCCAGATTCAACATGATGGTGCATTCAACTTCATTCAATTTCTGTTGCTTCTCTCTCTAGAAAGGACAGGCAAAAATTAAATAATAAGCTCATTGGGAAATGTTCGTCAGTTTTCACCCACCTGGTAGCTGTTGAGTTCTTCCTGGCTGGCTTGAAGCGACAAATTCATCACCCTGATTTTTTTCATGTTCAGTTCAAGATCTTTCTTCATACCTTCGATTTCTCTTTGACATTCTCTGACTCCGATTTCCAGTTGGTGCCTGGAGGAAAAATTATAGATATAAAATGAATTGGCGAAGAATTTTTTTTAATACCTTTCTGAACGTAGTGCTATTGTATTATCGAATATTTCTTGCTCGCAACCTTTAGGACAAACATTGAGATCTTGCTTTATGAAACCAAAGTCCCTCGAGTCTATACTTTTGGTGTCATCCTCCTCCTCCGATTCCGAACTCGACGAGGACGATGACTCCGAACTTGAATCTGAAAACGAAACAATTCAAGAATCACGAAGCAAAGGCAAAGGGTTTACAAAGGAAGAGGAAGAGTTATGCTTCTCTCTTCCCTACAATTATTCCCTCTTACCCTCGCCATGTGGAACCTTAGGAGGCTTGTACTTCTTCTTGAACACCTTCTTCAAGAAATCTGAGAATTTATTGTCGTGTATAAGCTTGTTGAACTGCTCGTGTATAAGTGCCTGCTGTTCCAGATTCTTCTCGATGGCCGTATTCTGAGTCTCAATATGGGACTTGACCTCGTTTATTACGTCCTCCATGTCCAGCACGTTCGTCATCCTCGCGTTGACCTTCTCCTGGAGCACTTCCTCGTGCGCCTCGAAGTCCCTGAGGATGATGAGTTCCTGGTGCAGCTTGTGGATGAAGAGGTCGCAGAAGGAGCCGCCCACCAAGGCTTCCGCCCTCTCGTTGTTCAAGTTTTCCAGCCGATCGTCGAAGTCCTCTAGGGCGTCGTTCATCTTTTGTATTATCTCTTCCTGTTCGAAGAGCATCCTGAAATTCGATTCAAATTTAGAATCTTAGGAGTTTAAGATTGGATATAAAGACCTTTTTAGGCGAAAGGCGCGTATTTCCAACTCCCAAGGGGTCGGACCCGACCTGGACAGTTCCAGGAGTTGTGGGATGGAGGACTCGCACACGTCTTTGCTTCTTTGGAGGAAGGCTGTGTCTTGAAAGAAGTTGTCGATGTTTTGGTCGCTTTCCAAACCGAGAATTATCTCGCGTTCTGCGTCATCTGCGTCTGGTTCCTGGAGGTTAAACATTTAATGTAAGGAGAGTCGTGAAGACATCTAAGGTCGGACTCACCTCCACGAACCTCTGGATATATTCTTGTGGGACGTACATGAAGTGTTCCTCTGCGAATTCCGCCTCTTCGTCTTTCAAGACAACATGAAACTGCTTCTCGGGATGTTCCGATTCCTTCTGCGGAGGGATGGGTGGTCCCTTCTTCCTAGTTTCCAGTGGTATTTCTTCGTGGATTTTCTTGAGCTTCTTCTCGTACCTGAGCAGAAGTTGGCGGACTTCTTCCTTCTGATCCCTCAGGTTGTAGACTTTCTTGCTGAATTTGTGTCGGATGTTGTATTGCTTGAAGGAGGTTATTATTACACCGAGTGGAATTTCCTTCAATATTCAATTACCTTTCTTCTACTCAGAATTATCTGTCTATATTTCTTCAAAGTGGTCTCTCTTTCTTGAGGGTTGGTTACCTTATAATTATCGCTTGTTTTGAGCTTGAAATCTCCGATATTTTTTTCTGCGTATGATAAAGCGGCCACATCATCTGGATGGTCGAGACCTTCGACAGGTTGGAGAGCCATGAAGTCTTCCCACTGCAACATATCAAACACGAAGAGATAGATAAAATCAAGTTCAGTACCAGACCCCTCTTTTCTGGAGGTTATATTTCGCCGAATTAACCTACTTGTTCTTGTCGTGATTCCCATTTGGCTTTCCTCGTCCTATATTTGTTGAGGAGTCGAGTAAATTTGGCGTCTAATCTCAAGTCCAATGTCGATTGAGATAGAGTTAGCAGGAAGTACTCGAGTTCTTTGGCCTTCTTCTTCCTCGCAACCTTCGCTTTAGCTGCGACAGCTGTTCTCTCCACGGTCCTGAGGAACAAAACCAAACGGTGCAGTTCTCAAATCTTTGAAAGATAATGGAAGTACCTACTCGATTTTATTTTTATCCCCTGTTTTCTCTATTTTTTCAGTTCAAGAAAGCAGCATGTAGAATAAAGAAGTATAGAAATGTGAGAATTAGATAAAGTATTGACCTGCCTTTCAGGTCCGCCTCCAAGATCCTCATATCAATGTAAGCGTGCATGTTGAAGAGAGCTGGAGACAAACGCTTCTGTCGCAGACAACTGATCTTGGTGTCCCTGACCAAAGCCGTGATGGTTAGCGGAAAATAATCCACTCTGTTGAGATAATAACTTCTCAGTTTCTTCAGTGAAGTGTCTGCTTTGGACAAATCGAAAGCCATCTTTCTCCTGACGAGCGCAACCTTTCTCTCCAACTGAATATGCAGGGCTTCAGTAACCCTCGGATCGATCTCCAGGTGATCCCGTTTGATCCTCTGACTATCTGGCAGCGCCGCGTTTCTGGCCAGGATGGCAGCGTATCTATCCCTCAGGATCGCGATCTTGTCCCTGTATATTTTCTTGTTCTCGTTGGCCACCTTCATAATCCTGTCGTTTTCCGCCTTTATCATCGCCTGTTCGAGGCTGAGGGCGTCGTATCCTTTCTGGTCCGGCACCTCGGGCATCTGCCTGAACCTCGAAAGGGCTTCTGGTATCAAACTAAAGGCAGAAATCAGATTGAGGATGAAAACTTCGGTCTATACTTACTCCTTCGGCTTGTAGTCTTTGTCATCTGGAAAGAAGGTATACGCGAAAACGTTTCCATCATGGCCACAAGAAAAGAAATACTTCTCATCAAAGCTGAAACACATTCGAGGTACGAAACCGTTGAGGTTCTCGTGCATAGCCAACGTCCAGTAATCGCTGAGATCGTGGAAATCCTTAGGGTTAACTTTGTTAACTCGTATGGTGCCATCCTGCAGAGCGAATACCAGGTATTTCCTGTTGTAACTGGAAATGAAAAGGTGACCTTCGTGATAAAGCCTGTTGCAAAGGCGCTGATGTTTTACTTGTAGACGAAGCTGGAAATTTCCACGTCGTCGGCGTCATCCACCATCTTGTATTTCAGAGGAATCTCGTCTTTCTGGTCCATTTGATATTCGTAGATGTACCCTGCGTCAAACCTAGAAAAAGTTTTGAATCATGAATGAAAAGGGACCTACAGGATGTTTCAAATTAAGTGCGTTATCATCATCACCAAAAATTACACCCTCACCCTGTCATAGATAGCCAAATGGTGTCATCTGGGGTATACTGCATCCAAAGTATGTCACCAGGAGTTTCAGGTATATACACAGGGTCCCACTTGATGGAAGATTCAGAATCCGCTGTGAAGGTGTTGAAGTTAGTTTAATTGCATCCACAAAAGATGAGAGACACTGGACGATGAAGCTATTCCCAAAATATCACGAGGAGAGACCTCCGAAGAATTCAGCTTAGAAAGGTGCCAAAACAAAGTTTCTTGCCTAAGAACAATTCCTCATCGATCTCCAATCCGGGGTTCTCCTCCTTGATCTTCTCCATATCCACCCTCTTCCTCTCCACTTTCTGAGCTTTCCTCGCCTCAATGATAGAGATCTCGATGTCGCGTCTGATCTGCGACTTGTAACTGCAAAATTTCCTCATCTTCGGCTTCACCTTCAAAAGGAACGAGACCGTCGTGTAGAATTGGGTCTCTGTGGGAACCTCCACCTCGAAGAAGGAGCCGTGGAGGCAACCGACCGTCACAGTATTCGCCTGAAAAATTACCAATTTCAAAGTTAGAAGCTGGATTCGTCAAATACCCACGTGGTCGGGTTTCCAAATGATGCAACTGGGAATATCTGGTGCAGGTATGTAACCTATGGGCACCAGAATGGCACAATCGGTCTTGGTCTCGAGCTTGAAGACGAAAATGGTAGAATCTGCTCCGCCGCTCACCAAGACGGTGTGAGTTGGGTTTATGGAGAGACACGTCAGGGGTTGGCTGTGTGGTTTGATCATCTAGAAGAAAGATGAGGGAGATAAGAACCTTCAATAGAGGAACTCACCTGTATGATGCTGAAAGTAATATCTTCCGATTCGCCTTGCAGGTCTAACAAGCAAACTCTCAGATTCCCATCGTCGAAACCCATAACAATTTCATCTGCAGATCGCACCAACTGAAAGTCCAACAGAGTTAAGAGACTTTTCCTGATTTCACTAGATTTCCATATTACCGAGACTGGTAGCCACAGCAAGCAGCTACCCTTCGCAGGAAACTTATATTCGTAAACGATCTTCCTCTGCAGATAATTGTACACCAGGAAACGACCTCCAATGCCCAGGGTCACGAAGTACTCCTTACAAGGAGACGCTGCCAAATCCATCACATCACCTGCGTGGCACTTTACCAGCTTCTTGCCATTCCCCGGGGTTACGTAGACGTTGCAATCGATGAGCCAGATACCACCATTACCATCCTGTACCAAGGAAACATTCAAATGGTATCGAATAACTGGAGGTTTCCATCACCTGTGCAAAATAGTGATATGAATCGGGATCCTGGCGATATCTCTTGATGACGGACATCAGCATGGTCCCAGGCGTGTAGAAGTCGTACGATGGTTCGAGCATCACGACCCGATCGTCCTCGGGAGGGTCAGCCTGGTCTATCTTCTCGTACCACCAGACCTTCACGTGGCCATCTTGGGACACCGTCCACAGCTCCCCTTCTATATAGAATATCTGCACGATTTGGTCCTCGTGCAGGGGCTTCCTGTTGTTCCTCATCACCTCCACCTTTATGAGACCGGCTTCCCATACTAAGAGGTTCCCCCACCCGCATCCAGATACCACCTGGAAGGATTAATGATGACACGTTGATGGGACCAAACCTAATGTTACCTTCTCATCTGGCATTGGTATCACGCCAACGATGTCGGTGTACTCGGTTTTTCCGAAACGACCAACTTCCCCCTTCAGTTTCAGACCAGTGAAGGTGTTGCACATCTTCCAGAACTTGATATGGGCCACACCTTTGAAGGAAGAAGATATTACTAATTCAAATTTGGTCTTTTATGTCAACCTACCAGCTGAACACAATTGACCAGGGACGCTTTCGGAGAACTTCACCCTGTGCACGTCGTTGACGTAAGATTTTGTCCTCAGGAGGATGGTATGTCTGGGCCAATCGTAGATGGTGATGAGGTAATCTGGTTCACCAGCTTGGGATACCAGTAGCAAACCGTCAGGACTGAAATGGTTTGAATGCGAAGAGATTCATTAAATTATCAATATATTCACCTGTAATCTAAGTTTGTGAAAGATGCTGTCGATCCCCCCTTAAGGACACAGACAATGTCCAACGAAGGCCATTCGTAAATAACCACCACAGGTTTCGCACCAAATTTATTTCCATTCTCCGCAACCGCTACATGTGGATACTCTGGATTGGGATTTGTCTGCAAAATCAATATTGAAGGAGCTTCTCATCTCCACAGTTGGGTAACTTACTCTTATGTTCCCTATGCCCCCTCCAAGAGCAGTTCTTCTGAATTTCATTTCATTAGTTGGTACGTGAAAAATATGAATGATATTTCCTGCAGTGAACAGGAGATGGTCAGGATCGGCCATGGCCAAGTTGAAGTACTTTCGCAAGGTGAATCCATAGGAGTAGCTGTGCGTTGATGTAAGGAAAAAATGTGTGAATCCTGTTTGGACATAATTAGGAAAGGATACTCAAATTTTAAAATTTCCTCGTGTATTGTACATTTTTCGCTGACTCTTGGGCCCGAGAGGAAAGTAGCACTATCATAGATTATCTCCTCTTCTTCTAATTCTTCTCCATCAACTGATATATCATCTACGTTATCTTCTGTATCAGTCATTTTCAGAGTTTTAATTTCTCGACAAGAGTTTTTCGTTGAAAAGTATGATTGAATCAAGACAACTTAATGTTTCTAGGATACGATATTGTACGTAGATTGGTTTCCAAGGTTTATTTGATCGATACATCTAGGAAACTAGAAAAGCAGTAACCTTGTAATGTTGGTGAAGAAAAAAATTTGTTGATTCGTTTTTTGGATGGGTTGAATTTGAGATGACTGGAACTTTCACACGCAGATTCATTATTTTCTATGCAATAATTGAATATTCATCTGATGTTTATTGAGGCCAATCTATTCGTCATACGTCGGGTTACAAAAATGCCTCTGAAAACTAATAAAAAGGCAGTTCTAGAGGCTGAAACGATATAAAAGTGATCCTTGTACGTTTCTTCAACTACACTGAGCAGTTTTCAGGAATTTTTTATCGACTTCGGCGAATTTAGAACGAAATTCCATCGACCTGTCATTAGGTTAATTTCATTTATTTCAGCAAGTAGAACACATTTGGAGTGGAAATAGAGGCGAATATAGATAGAAGTAGGAGTGAGCGAAAGTTTTTCAAAGATTTACAAACCCTACGATAAGTTTTTCTCCAGGGTTCGAGAATTTACGAAAAAATTGTCTAAAACTGAGGTGTCCTGGAGACCTCCAAATTTACATTGAAATATCGAAATATAGACCGTTTAGGGGTCTGAAATGAGGGGAATACTAATGAGCACCTTGTCTTTTGACCCAAATAACCCACTTTTGGCGATTTTCGATAATTTTCAGGGAGTTATGAACAAAATTTGGAACCTGAAGAAATCCGAGAATCATAGAATTCCTATGACGTTTATTCAAATAATTCGGCGTTCTTTCGGGATCAGAAAGTATCTCCGAATTCGACAAAAAAGAGAGTTTTTGAGGCTGAAAAAAAATAAAAAAGGGATCCTTATGAGTTTCTTCAACTACATCGAGCGGTTTTCAGGAATTTTCCATAGATTTTGTTGAGTTTAGAACGAAATTCCATCGACCTGTCATTAGGTTAATTTAATTTATTTTAGCAAGTAGAACAAATTTGGAGTGGAAATAGGGGCGAATACAGATAGAAGTAGGAGTGAGCGATAGTTTTTCAAAGATTCACAAACCCTACGATAAGTTTTTCTCCAGGGTTCGAGAATTTCATGAAAAATTTGTCCAAAACTGACGGTTCCTGAAGACCTCCAAATTTACATTGAAATATCGAAATATAGACCGTTTAGGGGTCTGAAATGAAGTGAATACGAATAAGCACCTTGTCTTTTGACCCAAATATCCAATTTTTGCCGATTTTCGATCATTTTAAGGGAATTATAAACGAAATTTGGAACCTGAAGAAATCCGAGAATCATAGAATTCATATGACGTTTACGAGATAATTCAGCGTTCCTTCGGGATCAGAAAGTGTATAAGAAATCAAATAAAAAGACAGTTTTGGAGGCTCAAACAAATGAAAAAGTGATCCTTGTACTTTTCTTCAACAACACTGAGCAGTTTTCAAGAATTTTCTATCGATTTTGGCGAGTTTAGAACGAAATTCTACCGACCTGTCATCAGGTTCATTTCATTTATTTCAGCGAGTAAAACAGGTTTTGAGTAAAAATAGAGGTGATTACAGATGGAAATAGAGGTGAGTGACGATTTACAAAGGTTTTTAACATGTCGACCGGTGTTAAAAGTGACTTTTCTGACGTTTGAAGAAAAAATATTCCAAAAACGGCTCTGTCAACAAATCGTAGGGAACGACCAGATATGTTCTGGAATTTCGACAACGGATATTCGATTTTTTTATCGCGACAGGATGGGAATCCTGAAATTCTCGCAAACTGATAAGAAAATCGGTGCGAAGTTGATTCAGTTTTGAGCTTATCACTTCATGGTTACTTGCCACACTCTGAGTAGAACCGTATATTCAAGGCCACCCCGTCTCATATTCGCACCATAATTCTTGGAAATTCAAAGCAGATACGTAGAATAATAGCTCTGAAGCTCCTATCTCGACGCTCTGTGGTCGACCACTTGGTTATTTTCGTGTTACCTTACCTTCTTCTGTCACAAGGCGTCCAACGTCTCAATAGGCAACATTTCTACCCTTTCCGAGATCGGCATTTTGTTACGCTTAATACTGTCTAAAAATATCCTCACTATTCAGCTCTCCAAGTTTCTTCACAAAAAACCATTCTTTTATTTCAATATCGCTGGTTTATCGTTAGCGGAAGTCTGGATGATATGCATAGCAATCCTACAAAAGAATTATCAGTTTCCTGTTCAATTTCTTATAGTTCTTACGCAAGGGTAACAAATAGTTGACAGGTAATTCATTTGTTCGAAATGTTCCAATCCGGATTTGGGATCTTACTAAGGTGAGTGATCTCAATTTGAGTTTTCTCCGCTAATATTCGAGAATCGTGAAAATAATAAACTTTTGTGTTTCTCGTCCAAACATCCCATAAAAGTGGGAGACGTACTTAAATTTGTGGGACCTCCCTGTTCCCCATTTGAGGTCCATCATCTCCGACCACTTAACTTTTATACGAAACAAATGTTAAATCTCGGAACAACAACTCTTGGTGAACATTCCCTCCAAATTAACTGCATCCATGTGCATTTACGATTGAGATCTCGGCCTGTTAATGTCGATCCATCGATAAATCAATTTGATTGTTTCCTGTATATGAAATGATTACTTTGCATTTCGTGCGTACGGAGTTGGAGTAAAAATTTATGGACCTATCAAACTCTAGGCGTTAACAAAAACTACGATGAAAGAGGTGTTGTTAGCTTGGAAAAGCATATAAACTAGACCAGTATCTGCGAAACCTTCGATTGGGTATTTCGCGTCGTATGTTCTTGAGTAAAAGTGATATTTGTGGTGTGTATAACTGAATGGAACCAACATGATACCAGCCATAAGGTGAAACTAAAATAATCCTAATATAGAAAAGTATTGATGAAAGGAAAATTCACTAATTGAAACAACTCTTCATTTCAATTATGATAATTGGAGGAAACTGATATTGGTAGCTGGAAATAACTGCATACCATTCAAAACAATGAGTTCAACGAATGTTTGAAACTCGAGACTTTGCGTGTGGCTATTTTGAAACATCTAAAAAGAATTGAAGCACTCAATTTCCCATCGTGAAATACGTAACGTAGATAGTGTTATCAATTGGAAAGTTATGCAATAAGTACAAGAAAAGTAGGCTTCAAGATTTTGTTCATCAAATCGAAAATGTTTCGTGTTATCGTCATTTGAAACCATAGTTTTTTCTAAACGAGTCTTAATACTGGGTAACCCCAAAATCAAGACTGAATACGAACTTTCCTTGAAACCTATTTAGAATTCAACTAAGGGGAGGTAACTGATATCTGGCAACGTCGGCTTGATATGACTGATGTGGTACATTAGATCTACTCTGTGACGTGAATGTCATAAATATTACAATAATCCCTAAGTAGCCTTCACTAAATTGAGAATGTTTTATATTATCTTCGTTTGAAACCACAGTTTTATCTCAACGAGTCTTAAAAAATTGTATCCCCAAAATTAATTTTATTCACCGAGACAGAATATGAATTTTCCTTTACTATTTTTTCGTTTGTACCAGTTTTACTGGTTAAAAACTCAACTAGGAAAAAAGTCAATGATATCTGGCAACGTCGGCTGAATATGACAGATGTGGTACATTAGATCTACTCTTTGGTAGGAATATCGTTAATATTCCAAGAAACCCTGAGTAGGCTTCAAGATTTTTTTTTATTAAATTGAAAATATTCTATCTCAACGAGTCTAAAAACTTGGGGAATAAAATAATAAAATAAATTTTATTAATCGAGACTGAATACGAATTTTCCTTACAAATTTTTTCGTTTGCACTAGTTTGAATCATTGAGAACTCAACTAAGGGAAGGTAACTGATATCTGGCCACGTTGGCTGAATATGATAGATGTGGTACATTAGATCTACCCTGTGACAGGAATATCGTTAATATTACAAGAATCCCTAAGTGGGCTTCAAAATTTTTTTCACTAAATTGAAAATATTTTATTCCAACCAGTCTTAAAACTTGGTATCCCCGAAATTAATTTTATTAATCGAAACTGAATACGAATTTTCCGTAAAATTTTTTCATTTGCACCAGTTCGACTCATTAGGAACTGAACTAAGGTAAGGTAACTGATATCTGGCAACGTTGGCAAATAACGACAGAAATGGTACATTAGATCTACTCTTTGACAGGAATAAATATTACAAGAATCTTTTTTAAATTCGTAATAAAAGACCTTTTCAGTGCCCAAACTGAGCCAATTTGTTCCAATCTCATTCGCTCATAAGTGACACCCTGTATACTGGGAATAATGGAACATGGAAAAGGTTTATCGGAAATACGATATCCTGCAAGTAAACATTCTCATCCTCGTTTTGTATCGATGCATGTCACTGGTGTTAACATCATGCTAAAGACGTTCCTTTATCTATTTCCCCATCTGTTGCCTCGATTCTCCGTGTATTTCCACCATAAAAACGACGACCCTATTCTGAACGGTACATTAGTTTCCGTTTTACCACGTAATCATATCTGTTTCACAGAGAACAACTATTACTATAAAATATCGCTAACGATCTATCATTTACATCGTACTATCGTACGTCAGTACCTCCTCGACTTGTCATGATTCATCGCTCTGGAAATGGTGTAAAAATTCTCACTTGATCAATCCGAGAATTCCTGACGCATTTATAATGATTCCAGTTCACGTTTAATCTACTTTCCATTTCTTCAAGGCGAAACGGGTCTAGATATTGAAATATTCGTGATAACGCGGTCGTAAGTGTCACTTTTGTGATCGCGGGGAAACTGAACGATCTTGACGATATTGACCGAGATCAAAGGTCGAATTTCGTCATCGGAAGAAGAGGTGTGTAATGAAATGTCGTCAAGTACGAGTCTAGAATCCAATGGGGTTCCGTAAATATGAAGCTAGATAACGCGAAAATCGAATTTTGGTCGCAATTTCGGAGATGTCGAGCTCAAATTTGGCACGAATACGTGGACTCGCGTTCTCTAGGAGCCCATCGAAATTGGTGGAAATCGGATTACGAATTTTCCTCGATTTTCCGGGTTTTTCGGTGCATTTCTTGTTCCCACGTTACTGGCTGCAATTTTTCAGTAATAGATTTGAAATTTGCATGGTTAGTATGCCCTTCACTACTTGGTGAATCGTATCGAAATTGGTGAAAATCCGACTGGTGGTTTTTGAGTTTTCCGAGATTTCCCAAAATTTTAGGTTTCTTTTTTGTACGTCCATTAAGTGGGATTTTCGAACGAAACTCACTACATTGCATAAATGGGTAATGAAACTTTGTCTGAAAAAATTGCGACGTTGCCATGTGTATGGGAAATGCGGAAATTTTTGGTATTTCCAAAAATTTTGGTCGCAATTTTGAAGATGTCGAGCTCAAATTTGGCACGAATACGTGGACACGCGTTCTCTAGGAGCCCATCGAAATTGGTGGAAATCGGATTACGAATTTTCCCCGATTTTCCGGGTTTTTCGGTGCGTTTGTTGTTCCCACGTAACTGGCTGCAATCTTTCAGTAATAGGTTTGGAATTTGCATGGTTAGTGTGCCCTCCACTACTTCGGGAATCGTATCGAAATTGGTGAAAATTCGACTGGAGGTTTTTGAGTTTTCCGAGATTTCCCAAAATTTTAGGTTTCTTTTCTGTAGGTCTATTAAGTGGGATTTTCGAACGAAACTTACTACATTGCATAAATGGTTAGTGAAATTTTGTCTGAAAAAATTGCGACGTTGCCATGTGCATGGGAAATGCGGAAATTTTTGGTATGTCCGAAAGTTCGGGAAATTTTAATTTTTTTGTTGTTTTCGTAGTGGATGTATTTCTTATTAGTTTGAATTTCCACCAAGTCAAAACTGTGAAAAAATTTTCAAAGTACAATGCAACGTGGATGATATAAATTTTCAGTTCACAAGCTCAACACGAGTACCTTAAAGAGATAACTTTCCCTTTTATGCATAAATAGATTGAGGAAAGTTGAAATTGTATACGTAGATCGAGAACCTGATAAGTGAGAAGTTTCTTCAACTGGTTCAACATTCATTCCGTCCTCCTACGCTACGCCATATGTTCCTCATTAATTTCGCTGGAATAACAAGGAAATTATCAAGTATTTAATACGATCTCACGAGATACAAAACATTCCTACTACCATAGTCCAGTGACTAACATCCAGAATGGCACAGTCGAAAAAAACGTCACCAATTAGTGCAGATCATTGGAATTGTCAACGAGGATTAATTCAGTAATTTGTGGAGCCAGTGAGAGGTCATCATTCCCTCTGCTATTGTTAAGGTTCCAGTTGAGTTGGAGGGACCTTGATTAGGGGAAGAGGAGCGGATGCGTTCAACAAAGGGGACACAAAAATTAGTTTAGAGTTATAAACTACAGGTGAATTGAGCCGATGCAAACATCAAATTTCAATTTGTGGTAGTCGCAATATTGATCTTTATGTTTGTACCAGTTCGATTTAACCTAACCTAAACTGAGGGTAACTTATATCTGGCAACGTCGGCAAATATGACAGATGTGGTACATTAGATCTACTCTGTGACATCAATGTCATAAATATAACCTCGATTTCCCATTGGGAGGAATAACTTCCTCAACTTTATCCAATTGAATGAACTCAATTGGATGTAGAATTGGAAAGAAATGATTGTCATAAATTGCTTTGTTCACCAATAAAATTAATTAAATATGGTAAATTACAAGAAATAATTATCAAACAAATATTCAAATATCTTGTTTCAACAATTTTTCTCAGGTCACTACGACGATAAACCTCACCAACTAACGACGTTACCGAATTAATTAGATCACATATTATTTATCAAATACCCACGCAAGTTTCGAATTCTACTTGTACTTTTTCCAGACGTCTGTAGTTCAGTCAGCTGTTCCCACTTTGTCTGACTCCCAGACTTATTTATCTCCAACTACAAGGAATCCTGTGTCTTATTTATGTTAAGTCGTCGATTTAATTGGGACCCAGTTTTTTTTCTCGCCGTAAAATTTTCACTTTATGGGTAAAACATTTGTTTCTTTGTCTAAAAATACCCTTGTCTTGTGTTCCTTCAGTTATGTAACTGAGCGGGGGGGTCAAAGGGTGTAAGAGTCAAGCTTTTAACTATTGGAAGTTACATTCTTCTGCATTTTAAAAATTGTTTTCAATTCAGAAGGAATTTTCCAACAATACTTATTCTGTTTTATATTTTCACCTGAATCATTGAAGGAAATGAGATTAACCCATTACTTCAAATTTTCATCAAATGGGCTCTAGTTTTTGATCGGTATTATAAAAAATAACGTAATTGACCCATACAGTAGTTATTTCTTTGTGAAACATTGAATTTCCAACTTTAATTAAATATTTGACAAACAAATATAGGTATCACTACTCTATTTCCTGAATTCAATGTTTGTTTAAATAGTTACTGGAGATATGATATCGATTCTGGACCATTTAAAATCAAGAAACAATACTTTCTCGAATACAAGTCAGTAGACCGAATAAATATTTGTTTCAATTTTTGAACTCAAATAAATATTTTTGAGCGCTCGTACAACTTACACGAGGGCTATATCATTTCGTCACGATGTCTGTATTTTTCGAATTTTGAGCCGAAAATGGTCTCAAACGACTATGTTCGACTCACTGATGACGAATCCGTCGGAAAATTCGAGTCTGTCCGTCCGTCCGGCCGTATACACGATAACTCTCGAACGGAATGTCTTAGAAACTTGAAATTTTCATGTTAGGTTCGAATCTCGAATGCCGAGGTTAAGTTCGTTATTGGGCAAAATCCGCCTAAGGGTTCCGTAAATATGGCCGCTCGAAATTTTGTTTTCCTGATTACTTTGAAACTACAGATTCGATCGAGATGAAATTTTGCACTCTAATGGAAAATGAGGTGTTCAAGCTACATGCAAAATTTTGTTCAGCTCGCATCACCATAACCATAGAAAACATAGAAAATTGTAACTTTTGAACAGAAACGCCTAGGGACTTGAAATTTTCAGGATAGGTGTGGATCTCGATTGTCGTGATCACTTTCATCTATGAGCAAAATTATACTAGGGGTTCCGTAAATATGGTCGTTTGAAATTTAGTTTTCTTGATAATTTCCAAACTACAGATTTGATCGTGACGAAATTTTGTATACTTATGGGGAATGATATATTCAAGCTACATTTCTCTAGATCGCTTGACCAGAACCATAGAAACCATAGAAAATCATAACTTTCGAACGGAAAGGCCTAGGGACTTGAAATTTTCAGGATAGGTGTAGATCTGAAATGTCGCGTTCACGTTTATCAATGAGCAGAATTATACTAGGGGTTCCGTAAATACGGTCGTTTGAAATTTTGTTTTCTCGATAATTTCGAAACTACGGATTCGATCGAGATAAAATTTTGTATTTTAAACGAGAATGACATATTAAAGCAACATTTTGTCCAGATCTCATGACCAGATCTATAGAAATCATAGAAAATTATAACTTCCGAAGGAAAAGGCCTAGGAATTTGAAATTTTCAGGGTGGGTTTGGATCGCGAATTTCACGGTCACGTTCATCAATGAGCAAAATTAGACTAGGGGTTTCGTAAATATGGCTGTTCAAAATATTTTTTTCCTGATAATTTTGAAAATACCGATTGGATTGGGATGAAATTTTGCACCTAGCTGAGGAATAATGTATTCAAACTACGTGCGAAATTTTGTCCAGATCGCATCACCAAGACCATAGATACCGTAGAAGATTTTAGCGAATTATCGAAAAAAAAATTGGTCACCTAAAGCACTAACTTGAAGTCTGGATTATCGCCTTAGTTTGAAAAATATGTTTGACAGCTGTCAAAAATTTTCTCAATTGGTTTCCAAAACTGGAAAATGCGAATCTACCTACATGGTGCATGTACGAGCGCTCAAAAGCTCCTGCCTTCACGACAAATACTGTCAATCTATATTCATAAACTTCAAGAGCTGAAATTAATATTTATTTGTTTCAATTTTCAAACTTGAATTCAATTTTTTTTTTCTATTTCAGTTATAAATATGATCCCAAAATCGAAAATGAAAAAGTTGAAAAGCATTTACGTGAAGTCCGGAGTATGTCAAGTACCGTCATTTTATTTTTATTAACCTCAAAAGATGGAATCACCGAAATATTTCGAATTAATCAGAAGAACTCTATTTCTTTTCTGTGTACCAAAACGCCCTTTAGTGTTAATTGTCAGTATGACAAATACTGTCATCTTATTTTTATAAACTTCAAAAAATGGAATCACCGAATCTTATTGAATATATCAGAAGAACTCTATTTTTTTCTGTGTAAAAAATGGATTTTAGTGATCATTGTCAGTATGACAAATACTGTCAGTTAATATTTATAAGCTTCAAGAAATGGAATCACCGAATTATATTGAATATATTATCACGAGAACTCTATTTTTTTTCTGTGTACCGAAACGGTCTTCAGTGTTTATTGTCAGTGTCAGTATGACAAATACTGCCAATCTATTTTCATAAACTTCAAGAGATGTAATTAATATTCATTTGTTTCAATTTTTAAACTCGAATTTAATTTTTTTACTATTTCAGTTATAATTATGATCCCAAAATTGAAAATGAAAAATTTGGAAAGCATTCACGTGAAGTCCGGAGTATGACAAGTACCGTCATTTTATTTTTATCAACCTCAAAAGATGAAATCACTCAATTGTTTCGAAATAATCAGAAAAATCTATATTTTTTTTGTGTACCAAAACCCCCTTTAGTGTTAATTGTCAGTATGCCAAATACTGTCATCTTATTTTTATAAACTTCAAAAAATGGAATCACCGCATTATATTGAATATATCAGAAAAACTTCATTTTCTGTGTGAAAAAATGGCCTTTAGTGTTCATTGTCAGTATGATAAATACTGTCATTTAATATTCATAAACTTCAAGATATGGAATCACCGAAATATATTGAATATATCAGAAGAACTCTATTTTTTCTGTGTACTTAAACGGTCTTTAGTGTTCATTGTCAGTATGACAAATACTGTCAATTTATTTCCATGTACTTCAGTAGATGGAATCACCGAATAATATTGAATATACCAGGAAAACTCAATTTTCTTTTCACATGGAACAGCTGAAAACCTGAATTTCTCCATAAATCATTTAATCGATGGCTTTTATGCGTACACAACATTTCAGCAGGATATGGCGAAAAGTTTCAACGGAGTTTCGAAAAATATCTTCACAAAAATCGAGTGTTAGGATCCTCACGAAATTTTACCGAAACTCTCGAATTGTTGAAAAGAAAAACATTCAGATGAGTATATCAACGGAACTCTCTGGCGGATCAAGCCCATTGAGGACTTATCCGGCGCATTCAGACCTCGAAATTTTTGAAACTTTCTTTCTGAAGTTATCTTGTCTACGGTCTGAATTGAATTTGACCATGAATTCTAGGGATGAAATATACTGTTTTCGGTATATTCTTTGGTAACCGGTACCGAAACGGTGCAAACACGAGATAGCGAAACCTAAAATACGGCGATAAGCCTCCCAGAACCAACAAGAAATACGTAAAGACCGACGCAAGACACAAAAGCGAAAGATAACGTTCAATATTATCCAGTTAAAAGGTAAATCAGTGTTAGTCATGATCTTGCCGAGTCCCAGTGGTACTTCCAGCGAAATGATTACTAACAAATGACTAACCATCGAATGCGGGTCCGCGATGATGGTCGTGGCTCATTCACTCCTCGCATTTTACAACCACAACTCGCGCCGAACTTTATTACCAGTTAAAGCGCCAATTAAAATTAATTTTTAACCATCCTGTGTTTGTGTGTGTTGTGTTGTGTTATTTGACAAAAGGGTTCGTCCCCTACGCGATGCTCAATTAAGTCATCTCTTCTGTGTTCAGTGATGGATCGAAATTGTTCTATGATGGACGAGGCGAGCGCGGCGCGTTCGCATTTTTCGGAATTGGTGAGGTAAATCTTTTGTTTGTTTTTGTTTTTGGACGGTGCGAAGATAGGAAGTGTCGCTGTTTGGACCACGAAGAATGTGCTGTTCGTTTTGTTGATATAAACATGTGTCGTACACGTGCGATGGTTTTTTGGCAATAAGAAATTATCTGGTTTGAAAATACGTTGTTGTTTCTGTTTGCGCGCGATCAATTTCGATCGGAATTTAATGTTCAGATTGAGTTTTACCTCAGCCCATTTAATTCTTGAAATTTACATCCGAGAATATTCGAGAAACCATAAATAATGTTTAGATACGAATGGAATTTATTATTTACAGCAACAACGCAAAACGAAAATAAGGAAAAGAAATTCTGCATGTCGAAAAAATAATACTACAAATAATGTTCACAATAAGAGCAGGATTGAAAATTTCAATACTCTAAATATTTTCATTCCATTCTATTTTTTTTCGATAAATGTTACTATGAACTGAGCTATGCAGTCCAGAATTTTGGCTCGGGGAGAGCTGGAGTGAGAAATAAAAAAAAAATACATCAAAAGTTAACTCTTATAATTCACGAAAAAAAATCATTTGCGCCGATGAATAATGAAAAAATAATGATGCGAAAAGAAGAATAAAATAAAATTTATGAATAATGGCAAAACATAAAACAAAGAATCGATGAGCACAAAACAACAAATTTTCGAATTTAATATTGACCAATCTCCATATCAAAAAAAAAAAAAAAATTATAGATTGAAGGGAACCAAAAACATATTCCAAAAAATTCGAAAACAACCCAACAGGAGCTTTTGCTCATCCGTTTATATTCATCCCATGAACAGTCACCCATCCAAGTTTTGAACCCACACAACGCTGCTAGGCTTCGAGTCTTATCAAACTCACACCCGGTTTCTGAAAGACTTGACAGCGATGTTATAAATCATTTCGAGTGTTGTTTAGTGAAAAATCAACTAATCTATGATTGTTTTGAATTGAGATCTCGTGTCACTATAGCGAGACTATCAAACCAAATATTATGAAAGGAACTACAGATTCTGTGAACTAAACCGGCCGTCAGCGTGACAAATAATATGGGATGTATCAAATTTCCCAACACCAGATAGAAAAACTCAATTTTCTTTTCACCTGGAACAATATGGAATTTCCAATAACCGAGAAAAAAATTCAGATGACTATATCTTCGAAACCTCTCGGCGGATTTTGTCAATATGACAAATAATGTCATTTTATTTTATAAACTTCAATAGATGGAATCACATTTTTGAGCGCTCGTACTACTTACACGAGGGCTATATCATTTCGTCACGATGTCTGTATTTTTCGAATTTTGAGCCGAAAATGGTCTCAATCAACTATGTTCGACTCACTGATGACGAATCCGTCGGAAAATTTGAGTCTGTCCGTCCGTCCGACCGTCCGGCCTTAAGCACGATAACTCTCGAACGGAACAACCTAGAGACTTGAAATTTTCAGTGTGGGTTCAGTTCCCGAATGCCTCGGTTAAGTTCATTAATGGGCCAAATTCCACTAGGGGTTCCGTAAATATGTCCGTTCAAAGTTTTGTTCCCCTGATTTCTTGAAAACTATAGATTTGATTGAGATGAAATTTTGCACTCAAATGGAGAATGAGGTGTTCAAGCTACATGTGAAATTTTGTCCAGATCGCATGACCAGAATCATAGAAACCATAGAAAATTGTAACTTTTGAACGGAAACGCCTAGGGACTTGAAATTTTCAGGATAGGTGTGTATCTCGAATATCGTGATCACGTTCATCTATGAGCAAAATTATACAAGGGGTTCCGTATAATGGTTGTTTGAAATTTAGTTTTCTTGATAATTTCAAAACTACAGATTCGATCGTGACGAAATTTTGTATACTAATGGATAATGATATATTCAAGCTACATTTCAGATCACATGACCAGAACCATAGAAACCATAGAAAATCATAACTTTCGAACGAAAAGGCCTAGGGACTTGAAATTTTCAGGGTAGGTGTGGATCTGAAAGGTTGCGTTCACGTTTATCAATGAGCAGATTTATACTAGGGGTTCCGTAAATACGGTCGTTTGAAATTTTGGTTTCTCGATAATTTCGAAACTACGGATTCGATCGAGATGAAATTTTGTATTTTAATCGAGAATGATATATTAAAACAATATTTTGTCTAGATCGCATGACCAGAACCATAGAAACCATAGAAAATCATAACTTTCGAACGGAAAGACCTAGGAACTTGAAATTTTCAGGGTGGGTTTGGATCGCGAATATCGCGGCCACGTTCATCAATGAGCAAAATTAGACCAGGGGGTCCGTAAATATGGCTGTTCAAAATATTTTTTCCTGATAATTTCGAAACTACTGATTGGATTGGGATGAAATTTTGCACCTAGCTTAGGACTAATGTATTCAAACTACGTGCCAAATTTTGTCCAGATCGCACCACCAAGACCATAGATACCGTAGAAAATTCTAGCGAATTATCGAAAAAAAATTGGTAATTTTTTTTTTCACTGACATGAAGTCTGGAGTTTCGCCTAAGTTTCAGAATTTTTGTGACAGCTGTCGAAAATTTCTTCAATTGATTTCTAAAACTGGAAAATGCGAATCCACCTACAAGGTGCATGTACGAGCGCTCAAAAGCTCCTGCCTTCATTCAATTTTTATTTCTGTGTACCGAAACTGACTTCAGTGTGACAAATACTGTCATTTCATTTTTATAAACCTCAAAAGATGGAATCACTGAATAATATTGAATATATCAGAAAACTTAATTTTTTTTCTGTGTACCAAAGCGGACTTCAGTGTTTATTGTCAGTATGATAAATACTGTCATTTCATTTTTATAAACTTCAAAAGATGGAATCACTGAGTAATATTAAATATTTCAGAAAACCTAATATTTTTTGTGTTCCAAAACGGACTTCTGTGTTTATTTTCAGTATGACCAATACTGTCATTTTATTTTCATAAACTTCAATAGATGGAATTACCGAATTATATTGAAATATATCAGAAAACTCAATTTTTTCCTGTGTACCAAAACGGGCTTCAGTGTCCATTGTCAGTAAAACAAATACTGTCATTTTAATTTCATAAACTTCAATAGATGGAATCATCGAATTATATTAAATATGTCAGAAAAACTCAGTTTTCTTTTCACATGGAATTGCTACACAGCAACTCATTTAATCGTCATAGGATATGGCGGATAGTTTCGAGAGTTATTGTCTTTACGGACGGCCGGACAGACAGAATTAAATTTGAAAAAAATTAAATTGTCGAAAAATTGTTCTGTACCTACGTCAGAAGTATGAAATTCTGATATCTTTTAAACAGCCTATCATCAGTTGAAATATTGTACAAGGATTACTGGACACCCTGTATATTGAATTGCATATATTAATCAAATGTTCTGAATTAAATTTGAAAAAAATTAAATTGTCGAAAAATTATTCTGTACCTACGTCAGAAGTATGAAATTCTGATATCTTTTAAACAGCCTATCACCAGTTGAAATATTGTACAAGGATTAGTGGACACCCTGTATATTGAATTGCATATATTAATCAAATGTTTGTCAATAAACTTCGTGAAAAATGATAATTTTCTGGTAGCTTTTATATATATATTTTGTATATTTTCTTTGTTATGATTGTCATAAAGATCTCTTTTCCATACTTTTTGCTCATCAATCACTTTCGATCCAATTGTCGAAAGAAATGAACTTTTCTGTGAATGAAACAATATATTGTCGAGAATTTTTCCGTATTGACTAATCATTTTTTTCGTGTAAAAAACAACAATCATATCAATCTTCAGAATCTTTCAACAATGGTCATATCCTCGACGAACGACGCAGTAGATAATCTTTCTAAGTGCCTTCCAATCTTGTATTCAAATATCCACTTGTTAAATTAATCAACAGTAATCCAAACAGAAACGTCGATTGAATTATTGTAGTTGACTCAAGTATAAAACATTCCTACAAATCAATTCGATATTTTTTTTATTATTATTTTCTGCATTGTTATGCTCGAAAGAGAGTCCTTGAATCTTTCGAACGAAATCGTGGAATTTATAGGTTAATAGGTATTTTATTATTACTGAATATTTACGAAATATTTGATATTTTATACCAAATATGTCATCTTGCAAGGCATACTCGTTAAAACCTGTTTCATGAATGATTATGGACCATATAAATCCATCTCATGGTTCGCATTTTATGAAATGGTAATATTTTCTGTTATGAATGAGGACGTTTTTTGTTGAAAAGATCTCGGTGGATGCTCTCTTCGCTAAGGCAAGAACGAAGTAATATCAATGATTCAAGTTTTTTATTACATCTTATCCAGCTCGACCATTAGTTCCTTTCATTAGTTCTTGTATTTCACTCGGTTGACAAATAAATTCTCAGATAACCGACGTTGGACAGGGTACAAATTGAAATCTAATCACTTTCACCGTTCGTTGGTCGAGCAGTTTACTCGAGAATTATTGAGCATAACCAGTTGCTAATAAAATAAATTCGAAGTATTCGAAATGGATTCACTTTATTTTGTCCACGAGAATTCCTTTCTTTTTCCGTTCAGTACGTCCCAGAAAAGTCAAGACAAACGGAGGATATAACAATTAAGCTAATTGACCTATGAATCTACTTAATTTGGACGAATACATAATTGAGTTGAAAAAATAACTTAACATACAACGAAGAGATACCAAAATTCCCCATTACAACAATCAACAACACAGATAAATACAAAGATAAACAGTTGTTGGGGTACAATAACGGAAGCAACCCTTATCAAGAACATTACAACAGCGACACTTTCAGTTCCATCCTCGTGGAGTTCCTAGTTCCTCGAGTATCGATGAGTGTTAATTTTTTCTTAAGTGATGATTCTTCCAGGTATTCCCGGCCGATGTTGACGGCGGCTGGGGTTATCACCCTCATCATCATGGTGATTGGAGTCGTGGGGAATTCCTTAACAGTCGTCGCTCTAATAAGAAACGCCAAGATCCGGACTGTTGCTGCTGCGTTTATTGCGAGGTAAATATCGAATTAATTTTTTATTGGATCTTGTGAAATTTTAGATATTCCTCGAAAAGGAATTTTAGTACTTTGGTAATTTCTGGAAATGAATATTTAAATGGAATTTTAGCGATAAAAATAAAATATGTGGTATTATGTAAATTGCTCCAGCATTTTCGAATAAATATCGCATTTTACCTAAAAAAAAAATTGTATAATGCCAGGATGTATCGATAATAAAATATTGGACAAATTTTTGTATTCCATCTTCTTTCACTATTATTCGAAATGGAAATATAGTTTGTGAAAAAGTATATGTGTAAAATTACCGAAGAAAAATCGAGGTCACCTAGCTCAATTTTATGAATCACTTCCAAGTCACTATTTAGTGATTCATCGGAAATCTAACTGTTTTGAAATCGAGCGTGCGGTTTGCAGATATATTTCCAAGAAGTTGGATGATGAAGATACGAAAACTATTTCCAAACGTCATCCTCAATGAATTAAGTGATCTTCTTGTGAATTTTAAAATTTCATTTAAGGATGTTTACTATCGGTTATCTGTTATCTCCAAAAATTTATCTTGAAATGTATACAAGTCATTTTTTTCTGGTCTGATAACTTCATTGTTTTTGAAGGGGCACCCTATATATATTGTCATGGAAATCCATAGGTGAAAAATAAATTCAAATTATATCACCAAAATTCAAGAATTTTCTTTCAACATCGTATAAATTATAGTAAAATGAATTTTTTTTCAAGAGGATTCAGAATAATTTAATAGTTACCATTGAAAATTGTTGTAAGATAATTAGAATTAAGCAAGCGGATTGATTTTGACAATTGTAAAAAAGTCAGTGTGAAAAAATTTCTTTGAATTGTATGATTGAAATTAAGATTGGAAAACGAAAAATTATCAAAGATTTATACAGCCTGACATCAGGAAGTTGTTGATTTGGAGATACTGGAATCAAGTTGCAGTACATTCATTGCTGATTTCACTGTTTAGAAGAGAACTGTGGGATAAAATTGTCTCAACAGCTCATACCAGAAATATTAGTGGAACCAGAGGCAATAGATCTTATAGGATCAATTACTGAATTCATAGATATTCTCTACGAAACAGAGGAGAAATTTGAAGCTTGCATTTTGATAAACTATATTTAGAGTAAGCTGTTCACAGTGAGTTTTTTATTTTATATCTTGTTCGATAGGCATCATAATTTAGAATTTTTATAACATTTTTAGAATTAGTTTATTGAATTTAAATTATAAGTTTTTTGTAAACGAAGATTATTTCATATGTGCACCTTGAGAATCCTCCTTGAAAAAGAGTCGCGGGAAAAATAAAAGAAAAATTAAAATACAAAATTATTTTCAATATTGTTAGTGGTTCTCTCTTAAAAATTTGAATAATAAATTTAAAATTATTATTATCAAAAAATTTGAACCATAACAAATTTGGCGCCCAACGCGTGGCTTGAACAAGGTGAATAATTTGAGTTTATACAACAGATTTATTATAATATTTTTTTCGATAATTTTTTTTATAATTAGCATTTGTTTTTCAACATGGAAACTAGAAGTAAAACTTTGATTGGGGAAAAAGGAGATGAAGAAGATAAAATACAAAGAAGTGAAGAAGAACAAAACAAAACAGAATCAAGTGTATTAATCAATTTATTAATGGAGATGAAACAAAAGATGGAAGATAATTCAGAAAGAATGCATCAAGAAATGAAAGATAATTCAGAAAGTTTGAAACAAAAGATGGAAGAAATGAAAGATAATTCAGAAAGTTTGAAACAAAAGATGGAAGAAATGAAAGATAATACAGAAAGATTGAAATTGGATATGAATAGAAAATTTGAGAAAATGGAACAAATTTCAGAGAGATTAGAGACTAAAATAGAAGAAAATTCAAGGGAACTGAAGGAAACCAGAGACAGAATTGATTTATGGGAAAGCAGACTTCAGAATAAAATTGAAGAAGAAATAATTGATTTTGAGAAAGACAAAGAACTTACAGTAAAAATAGAAAATGCAGAAGAAAATATGAAATTAAATGAAATTAATATGCAGAAATTACAAGACTCATCATATAAGAAAAAGGAAAAAAATGCTTTTAAATCTAATGATGACAAGAAAGGAACTAGAGAGGATAGTTCTGAAACAGAAATAGGAAAATATTGTTTTGGAAATATTCATAGAATAGAAAATTCTATATACAGATTCAAGAAAGGGGATATCAAGTTGATATACAAAAAATCAGGCAAAATTGAGCTGATACAAACAGAAATTCAGAAATTTGATAGATTTTATTATACAAAATTAAGACAAAGAGGTGACAAACGTAAGAAGGCAAAATTTGATGACAGCGAAGAAGATGAGAGTTCCCTAATGTATGATGAAATCGATGATGATTCCCAGAAGCAAAAACGAGCTTATAAGATGAACAATAAAAAGAAAAAAATTATTAAAAGAGTTCATAAACCTGCGCCAGAGAAGAGTTCCATTAAAAAAAGACGTGAGAAAGTAAAAGAGAAGTGGGGAGAAATATTATAAAAAAAAATTTTTTTTTGACCTAAATGATGTTAGTATTGAAATCCAATCAAGAAACAAATAATGCTTATCAAGAAAATTTTTGTCATTATTCGAGTTATAAATTACAAATCAATCATAAAATTTCAATATTTAAAATTTTTTTTAAAAAAAAAAAAAAATTATTAAATATTTAATTTGGGGAATTGTCATGGAAATCCATAGGTGAAAAATAAATTCAAATTATATCACCAAAATTCAAGAATTTTCTTTTAACATCGCATAAATTATAGTAAAATAAATTTTTTTTTTTAAAGAGGATTCAGAATAATTTAATAGTTACCATAGAAAATTGTTGTAAGATAATTAGAATTAAGCAAGCGAATTGATTTTGACAATTGTGAAATGTCAGGATAGAAATAATTTGTTTGAATTGTATGATTGAAATTAAGATTTGAAAACGAAAAATTATCAAAGATTTATACAGCCTGACATCAGGAAGTTGTTGATTTGGAGATACTGGAATCAAGTTGCAGTACATTCATTGCTGATTTCACTGTTTAGAAGAGAACTGTGGGATAAAATTGTCTCAACAGCTCATACCAGAAATATTAGTGGAACCAGAGGCAATAGATCTTATAGGATCAATTACTGAATTCATAGATATTCTCTACGAAACAGAGGAGAAATTTGAAGCTTGCATTTTGATAAACTATATTTAGAGTAAGCTGTTCACTGTGAGTTTTTATTTTATATCTTGTTCGATAGGTGTCATAATTTAGAATTTTTATAACATTTTTAGAATTAGTTTATTGAATTTAAATTATAAGTTTTTTGTAAACAAAGATTATTTCATATGTGCACCTTGAGAATCCTCCTTGAAAAAGAGTCGCGGGAAAAATAAAAGAAAAATTAAAATACAAAATTATTTTCAATATTGTTAGTGGTTCTCTCTTAAAAATTTGAATAATAAATTTAAAATTATTATTATCAAAAAATTTGAACCATAACAATATATATAATTTATGCTAGGATGATTATTGCTGGATGAATATTTTGATTGAATCAATAAAAACCTTTTTTAATGTCAATATATTTGAAGTCTAAATTGAGAAAAAACTTCATTTCAAACTATTTTCTGAAATGCACCCCTTTTATGACCCCCTGTACATATATTTCATTTTGCCAAAATTTGTCAGATTCGTGAAATTCGTTTTTAGATAAGCAGAATTGTTCAGATCACCAGCTCAGGACTCAGGAGTCAATATATGAAAGTTCCACAATTAACTCTGCCATAGGTGGAAATTAGTAATTTTGTTATCACCGAAAAATTTGGCTTATCCGAAAATCCCAGTATTCAGATATTTATGGTTTTTCCAAATTTTGACTAAATAATCGCAAATAATTTGGGGATCTTACTCCCCTATTTGATTAAAAAAAAATTGTGTGCTTTATACCTTACCAAATACCATTTGGAAGAATTCCGGGTAATGCCAGAGATATCCGAAAGAATCCGAAATTTTGAAAGGATAAAAAAAGATTAATTTCTACCAGTGGCGGAGGTAATTCAGAGATGGGGTTCCAATTTTTTCTGATGAAAAGTAAGTGGCTCTTTTAAAATCGTAAAATCTTTTTTTTTCGAAAATACTTCATGACATTTTTAAAACAATTTACCTTTTGGGAATCAAAAATTGATTCAGACTCAGGACTCTCTCCGCCACTGGTGGAAATCAGTAATTTTTGTTATCCCCGAATAATTTGGCTCATCCGAAAAATCCCAGAGCATTCAGATATTTATGATTTTACCGAATTTTGACAAAATAATCGCAAAAATTTAGGGGATCTTCTACCCTATTTCATAATAAAAAAAAAAAATTACGAAAAGCACTGCCGTGAAGTCAGGAGCTTTTGAGCGCTCGTACCTTGTAGGTAGATTCGCATTTTCCAGTTTTAGAAATCAATTGATGGAATTTTATACAGCTGTCAAAAAAATTCTGAAACTCAGGCGAAATTCCAGACTTCATGTCAGTGCTCTAGGTGACAAAATTTTTTTTCGATAATTCGCTAGAATTTTCTACGGTATCTATGGTCTTGGTGATGCGATCTGGACAAAATTTCACACGTAGTTTGAATACATTATTCCTCAGCTAGGTGCAAAATTTCATTCCAATCCGATCAGTAGTTTCGAAACTATCAGGAGAAAAATATTTTGAACAGCCATATTTACGGAACCCCTAGTCTAATTTTGCTCCCTGATGAACGTGACCGCGATATTCGCGATCCAAACCTACCCTGAAAATTTCAAGTTCCTAGGCCTTTCCGTTCAAAAGTTACAATTTTCTATGGTCTCTATGGTTCTGGTCATGCGATCTGAACAAAATATTGCTTCAATATATCATTCTCGATTAAAATACAAAATTTCACCTCGATCGAATCCGTAGTTTCGAAATTATCGAGAAAACAAACTTTCAAACGACCGTATTTACGGAACCCCTAGTATAATTCTGCTCATTGATGAACGCGACATTTCAGATCCTCACCTATCCTGAAACTTTCCCTAGGCCTTTCCGTTCGAAAGTTATGATTTTCTATGGTTTCTATGGTTCTGGTCATGTGATCTGGAGAAATGTAGCTTGAATAATTCTCCATTAGTATACAAAATTTCGTCACGATCGAATTTGTAGTTTTGAAATCATCAAGAAAACTAAATTTCAAACGACCATATTTACGGAACCCCTAGTATAATTTTGCTCATAGATGAACGTCATCACGACATTCCAGAACCTCACCTATCCTGAAAAAGTCCCTAGGAATTTCTGTTCAAAAGTTACAATTTTCTATGGTTTCTATGGTTCTGGTCATGCGATCTGGACAAAATTTCACATGTAGCTTGAACACCTCATTTTCCATTTGAGTGCAAAGTTTCATCTCGATCGAATCTGTAGTTTCGAAGTAATCAGGAGAAAAAAAAATTTGAACGGCCATATTTACGGAACCCCTGGTGGAATTTGGCTCGGTTTTTTATACCTAACAATATATCATTTTTTTTTAAATTTACAAATTTTTTCAAATCGTTTGGGGATCGAAAATTCAGTCAGATCACCAGCTAAGGAGTCAATATATGAAAGTTCTCCAATTATCTCCGCCACTAGTGGAAATTAGAAATTTTTGTTATCACCGAAAAATTTGGCTCATTCGAAAATCTCAGCATTCAGATATTTATGATTTTTCCAAATTTTGACAAAACAATCGCAAAAATTTAGGGGATCTTACTCCCCTATTTGATAAAAATATTTTTTATGCCTAACAATATACCATTTGGAAAATTGAAGAATTCCGAGTACTTCCAGAGATATCCGAAAAAACCCGAAATTTTGAAAATCCTAGCTTTATTTGAAAAGGAATTTCAAAACAAATTGCACATTTCCTTAGTCACTTTTCGAGGGGCTATCATCAGCTAAAATTGTTCAATACGGCCCTGTTTTTTCATGACAATAGCTAAGTTCCTCTTTTATTCTGATTTTGGTGATATAACTCTAGTTATGAGAGTAAGGCTCTGAATACTTTCGAAATATCTACTGGAGAAGAACAGTATAAAAGTGGATAAAACATAAAATGTTCAACAATTCTTTTTAATCAATGATTCGAAAAAGTTTCAATCAAAAATTAATACGAATTCATGCAATGTTTCATTATTTTATTTCAATATCGCTAAATGTTGATTTTCTCGAAAAAACAACAGGGACGTATTGAAAGAAAATTAAGCTGATGATGTCTCTCCGGAGACGAAACGTCGGATTCCAAAAATGTTAACGCCATTGGATAAAACGGGAAAAGTAGCATATAAATATTGAATTTATTATGAAATTCGTCTTCAATTGAAGCTAGGAAAAAAATAATTCGCAAAATTTAAGGGGATATTACTCCCCTATTAAATAAAAAAAATTATGTTTTTTATACCCAACAAAATACCATTTGGAAAATTCCAGGAAATTCCAGAGATAGCCAAAATTTGCAATTTTGAAAAGAAAGTTTTTTTTTCCTAGCTTCATTTGGGAACGAATTTCAAAACAAATTGCCCATTTACATTGTCACTTTCTACTCTCTATCCAATGGCGTGAACATTTCTGTAATCCGACGTTTCGTCTTCGAGGGGGTATCATCAGCTAAATTCTTTCAATACGGCCCATTCCTAATTTCCAATATTTAAGGTCCTCTTTGAATCTCAATAGGATGAAATGATTCTTGTTATCTGAATACGGTTCTGAACGCTTTCGAAATATTCATTGGGAAAGAACTTGACTGTATAAAAGTCGATAAAACACAAAATGTCCAACAATTTTTTTCAATCAATGATTCAAAAAAGTTTTAAATTTTCATTATTTCATTTCAATATTGCTTAATATAGATTTTGTCATAAAAACAACAGGGCTGTATTAAAGAAATTAAGCTGATGATGCCCCCGAAGACGAAACGTCGGATTCCAAAAATGTCAACGCCATTGGATAAGGCGGTAAAAGTGTCATAGCTATAAATATTATGTTCATTCTGAAATTCTTCTTCAAATAAGGCTAGGAAAAAAATAAAACGATAAAACGTTTTTTGGATATCTCCGGAACTACCTGGAATTTTGATTTTTTTTTCAACGGTATGTATTGTCATGGAAATCCAAAAGTGAAAAATAAATTCAAATTATATCACCAAAATTCAAGAATTTTCTTTTAACATCGTATAAATTATAGAAAAATGAATTTTTTTTAAGAGAGGATTCAGAATAATTTAATAGTTACCATAGAAAATTGTTGTAAGATAATTAGAATTAAGCAAGCGAATTGATTTTGACAATTGTAAAAAGTCAGTGTGAACAAATTTCTTTGAATTGTATGATTGAAATTAAGATTTGAAAACGAAAGATTATCAAAGATTTATGCAGCCTGACATCAGGAAGTTGTTGATTTGGAGATACTGGAATCAAGCTGCAGTACATTCATTGCTGATTTCACTGTTTAGAAGAGAACTGTGGGATAAAATTGTACCAACAGCTCATACCAGAAATATTAGTGGAACCAGAGGCAATAGATCTTATAGGATTAATTACTGAATTCAAAGATATTCTCTACGAAACAGAGGAGAAGTTTGAAGCTTGCATTTTGATGAACTATATTTAGAGTAAGCTGTTCACTGTGAGTTTTAATTTTATATCTTGTTCGATAGGCGTCATAATTTAGAATTTTATAACATTTTTAGAATTAGTTTATTGAATTTAAATAATAAGTTTTTTGTAAACAAAGATTATTTCATATGTGCACCTTGAGAATCCTCCTTGAAAAAGAGTCGCGGGAAAAATAAAAGAAAAATTAAAATACAAAATTATTTTTAATATTGTTTGTGGTTCTTACTTAAAATTTCAATAATAAAATTTAATATTATTAATATCGAAAAATTGAACCATAACAGCATATTGTTTTCTTTTAATTCAACTGACCCTGTATCTCGAAACGTTTCCTAAATCCTTATGCTATCCCATCCCTATATTGGACATCTATCGTTTGGTGCGCAGTATTTACCTCAGTTGAATGATAAAACATTCTTCCATATATTGTATCAGTTCATATATGAGCATATGAATATTCATTAATTCAAATTTGGAAACTTGAATATGATAATCTCCCTTATTTGATTCTGTCGAAAGGAAGTCTCACTTCCTTAGAAATTCTTGATTTCCGCTCACATTTCATGAATGATCAAAAAAAAATCTTGTCTACCTATAAAAACTATAATATTTCATTGTTTCAGCCTGTGCATCTCCGACCTCCTCTTCTGCTTCTTGGTGGTGCCGTTCGCGGCGAGTCAGTTCTTCCACGGCACCTGGATCCATGGCCAAGTGCTCTGTTCCATGATCCCCTTGCTGAGGTACGGCAGCGTCGGCGTCTCCCTCCTGAGCATCGTGATCATATCCATCAACCGCTACATCCTCATAGCCTGGCCGTCGCTATACCCTAGCATCTTCACGAAGACCAGGGTCACCCTCTACATCATCGGAATCTGGGCGTTCAGCTACGGCATCCAGATACCCACCCTATTCGGGGTGTGGGGTACCTTCGGACTGGACGAGAAGCTTGGCACCTGCTCGATAAAGGAAGACGAGTATTGTCACAACCCGAAGAACATGTTGTTCTTCTACGGTTTCGCCATACCGTGCATCGTCATCATCATATGTTACGCCAAGATCTTCTGGGTGGTGCACCAGTCGCACAAGAGGATGGCGGAACATACCACCAGCACCAACTATAAAAGGAGCGAGATGCATATCACCAAAATGGTTTTGGTCATATTTATCTGCTTTGTCGTCTGTTACCTTCCTTTGGCGTTGGTTAAACTGTTGGACAGTGGCGTGGCCCATCCTCCCCTCCACGTCCTAGGCTACATACTCCTTTACTCGGCCTCTTGTGTCAACCCGGTGGTTTATGTCACGATGAACAAGCAGTACAGACAAGCCTATTTGAATACGATACGGTGCGACTTCATGAATAATATTGAGTCTTACAACACCCAACCGCAAAACAGCAAGACGCATTTATCAGTGAATTATCTGAAGAGTATGGTGATCAAATCCCCCAAAGTGTGACCAACGAGGCAACGATGAGTAGTGCAAATCGCACTAGGACTGAAATCTACAATAAAAAAATTAGATTCATACCAATGCCTATGTGATATTACGATAGATAGAAATGGTAGAAAATCGACTGGATATATTGAATTTTTTTATTGGAACGCCTAAAATTCCGCTCTCCAAAAGACTGTAACAAACTGGAATTCGAAATAGCGTTTAGAAACATTTTGGTGACCGAGCATCTTCGTTGTGATATGTATCAATGCCATTTAGATGAAATCTGTATATAATTGAAATAATGTTATTTATTTTTAGTTGAGATAATTGAATTTTAAATCGATTTATGTTGGAAAGTACAAAGATATGATATCGTTTAAATACCATGGAAGATCTGCTACGTTTTATGCACGATGTTCCACCTTACATTCAAGGACTTTTTATTTTGTTCCATACCTCGATGTAAATAATTTTATTGAGAAAATTTATTATATATTCTTGAATTTATTCGATTTTGAAAATCGAAATAAATTACAGTAATTATTATGTTTTATTTCTTCCATTGCTTCCTTTCCACAGTTTACTATTAACTTCTTTCCATTTGGTTTTTTATCTTTTCATTCGCGAGCTTGTTTCTATGAATAAGAGAGTTATCATTTTGTCCAAATGCCTGTAATTTTCGAATTTTGAGTCGAGAACGATCAGGTTGGACTAACTGATAACTCTCGAAAAGTCCAAGAATTTTGAATTTTTTTGGGTATGTTCGAGGTCTGAATGCGCCGGTTGAGTGAGCGAAATACGCCGGAGGGTTCTGTAGATATATCCATCTGAATTTTTTCTTCTCAATTGTTCGAAAAATATATATTCGATCGAATTCAAGCTTTTAAGTTAGTTTCAAAATAACAACACGATGTAACATGTGAAATTTCCTAAGAATCATATTATCACTAGAAGATTCGAAAAAGGAATATTTTGAAACTTCGGTAACTCAGAAACTATTCGCCATATCCTGCTGAAATTGCGTATCTACAATGAGGCATCTATTAAATGAGTTATGTGAAAATTCAGCTTTCTTAGCAGAGTCATACTGACAATTAACACTGAAGGCTATTTTGGTACACAGAACAAAAATTGAGTTTTTCTGATATATTCGAAATAATTCGATGATTGCATCTATTGAAATTTATACGAACAAATTGACAGGATTTGTCATACTGATAATGAGCACTGAAGTCTGTTTTGTTAGACAAAAAAAATATAGAGTTTTCTGATACATTCAGTATAACCCCTTGATTCCATCTTTTGAAGTTTATGAAAATAAAATGACAGTATTTGTCATACTGAACACAAAAGTCCAATTTGGTACACAGAAAAAAAATATGTTGTCTGATATATTCAATATAAATCGGTGTTTCCATATTTTGAAGTTCATAGAAATAAAATGACAGTACTGTCATACTGCCAATAAACACTGAAGGCTATTTTGGTACACAGAAAAAAAATTGTATTTTCTGATATATTCAATATTATTCGTCTATTCCATCTTTTGAAGTTTATAAAAATAAAACGACATTATTTGTCATACTGAAGACTGAAGTCCGTTTTGGGACACAAAAAAAAAATAAGTTGTCTCATATATTCAATATAAATCGGTGATTCCATATTTTGAAATTCATAGAAATAAAATGACATTACTGTCATATTGACAATGAACTAAAAAGTCCGTTTTGGTACACAAAAAAAAATTGAATTTTCTGATATATTCAATATAATTCCTTTATTCAATCTTTTGAAGTTTATACAAATAAAATGACATTATTTGTCATACTTAAGACTGAAGTCCATTTTGGGACACAAAAAAGAATAAGTTGTCTGATACATTCAATATAAATCGGTGATTCCATATTTTGAAGTTCATAGAAATAAAATGACATTATTGTCATATTGACAATGAACTAAGAAGTCCGTTTTGGTACACAGAAAAAAAATTGAATTTTCTGATATATTCGATATTATTCCTCTATTCCATCTTTTGAAGTTTATAAAAATAAAACGACATTATTTGTCATACTGAAGACTGAAGTCCGTTTTGGGGCACAAAAAAAAAATAAGTTGTCTGATATATTCAATATAAATCGGTGATTCCATATTTTGAAATTCATAGAAATGAAATGACATTACTGTCATATTGACAATGAACTAAGAAGTCCGTTTTGGTACACAGAAAAAAAAATTGAATTCACTGATATATTCAATAATATTCCTCTATTCAATCTTTTGAAGTTTATACAAATAAAATGACATTATCTGTCATACTGAAGACCATTTTTGGAAACACAAAAAAGAATAAGTTGTCTGATACATTCAATATAAATCGGTGATTCCATATTTTGAAGTTCATAGAAATAAAATGACATTATTGCCATATTGACAATGAACTAAGAAGTCCGTTTTGGTACACACAAAAAAATTGAATTCACTGATATATTCAATATTATTCCTCTATTCAATCTTTTGGAGTTTATACAAATAAAATGGCATTATCTGTCATACTGAAGACCATTTTGGGACCAAAAAAGAATAAGTTGTCTGATATATTCAATATAAATCGGTGATTCCATATTTTGAAGTTCATAGAAATAAAATGACATTATTGTCATATTGACAATGAACTAAGAAGTCCGTTTTGGTACACAGAAAAAAAATTGAATTTTCTGATATATTCGATATTATTCCTCTATTCCATCTTTTGAAGTTTATAAAAATAAAACGACATTATTTGTCATACTGAAGACTGAAGTCCGTTTTGGGGCACAAAAAAAAAATAAGTTGTCTGATATATTCAATATAAATCGGTGATTCCATATTTTGAAATTCATAGAAATGAAATGACATTACTGTCATATTGACAATGAACTAAGAAGTCCGTTTTGGTACACAGAAAAAAAAATTGAATTCACTGATATATTCAATAATATTCCTCTATTCAATCTTTTGAAGTTTATACAAATAAAATGACATTATCTGTCATACTGAAGACCATTTTTGGAAACACAAAAAAGAATAAGTTGTCTGATACATTCAATATAAATCGGTGATTCCATATTTTGAAGTTCATAGAAATAAAATGACATTATTGCCATATTGACAATGAACTAAGAAGTCCGTTTTGGTACACACAAAAAAATTGAATTCACTGATATATTCAATATTATTCCTCTATTCAATCTTTTGGAGTTTATACAAATAAAATGGCATTATCTGTCATACTGAAGACCATTTTGGGACCAAAAAAGAATAAGTTGTCTGATATATTCAATATAAATCGGTGATTCCATATTTTGAAGTTCATAGAAATAAAATGACATTATTGTCATATTGACAATGAACTAAGAAGTCCGTTTTGGTACACAGAAAAAAAATTGAATTTTCTGATATATTCGATATTATTCCTCTATTCCATCTTTTGAAGTTTATAAAAATAAAACGACATTATTTGTCATACTGAAGACTGAAGTCCGTTTTGGGGCACAAAAAAAAAATAAGTTGTCTGATATATTCAATATAAATCGGTGATTCCATATTTTGAAATTCATAGAAATGAAATGACATTACTGTCATATTGACAATGAACTAAGAAGTCCGTTTTGGTACAAAGAAAAAAAAATTGAATTCACTGATATATTCAATAATATTCCTCTATTCAATCTTTTGAAGTTTATACAAATAAAATGACATTATCTGTCATACTGAAGACCATTTTGGGACACAAAAAAGAATAAGTTGTCTGATACATTCAATATAAATCGGTGATTCCATATTTTGAAGTTCATACAAATAAAATGACATTATTGCCATATTGACAATGAACTAAGAAGTCCGTTTTGGTACACAAAAAAAAATTGAATTCACTGATATATTCAATATTATTCCTCTATTCAATCTTTTGGAGTTTATACAAATAAAATGGCATTATCTGTCATACTGAAGTCCATTTTGGGACACAAAAAAGAATAAGTTGTCTGATATATTCAATATAAATCGGTGATTCCATATTTTGAAGTTCATAGAAATAAAATGACATTATTGTCATATTGACAATGAACTAAGAAGTCCGTTTTGGTACACAGAAAAAAAATTGAATTTTCTGATATATTCGATATTATTCCTCTATTCCATCTTTTGAAGTTTATAAAAATAAAACGACATTATTTGTCATACTGAAGACTGAAGTCCGTTTTGGGGCACAAAAAAAAAATAAGTTGTCTGATATATTCAATATAAATCGGTGATTCCATATTTTGAAATTCATAGAAATGAAATGACATTACTGTCATATTGACAATGAACTAAGAAGTCCGTTTTGGTACACAGAAAAAAAAATTGAATTCACTGATATATTCAATAATATTCCTCTATTCAATCTTTTGAAGTTTATACAAATAAAATGACATTATCTGTCATACTGAAGACCATTTTGGGACACAAAAAAGAATAAGTTGTCTGATACATTCAATATAAATCGGTGATTCCATATTTTGAAGTTCATAGAAATAAAATGACATTATTGCCATATTGACAATGAACTAAGAAGTCCGTTTTGGTACACAAAAAAAAATTGAATTCACTGATATATTCAATATTATTCCTCTATTCAATCTTTTGGAGTTTATACAAATAAAATGGCATTATCTGTCATACTGAAGACCATTTTGGGACCCAAAAAGGAATAAGTTGTCTGATATATTCAATATAAATCGGTGATTCCATATTTTGAAGTTCATAGAAATTAAATGACATTGCTGTCATACTGACAATGAACACTGAAGGCCGATTTGGTACACAGAAACCAACGCGAAAAAGCTTCACGTCAGTGCTTCTCAAATTTCTCAGTCCAGCCGTTCCAACATATTTCAATATTTTTATGTATAAAAAAATTGAAACAACAAAATTGTCTAAGGAATTTTTTTAGCTGACGGAATCGTATTGTTTTGGTTAGTTATTTTCACTATCAAACATTCGAAAAAAAATCCAATTTATTTCTAGCAAACACGCCCCCTACCGGACGTTCAGATAACTGAGCTCTGGGGCCATTAACAATTTTTCTAACGTAAAGAGATTATTTCCAAAATTCCAAATGAAACAAGAATAAAACAAAATCTACGTATATTTCAACATAATGTCCTTGACATCCTGGTACACTTGATCGGGCTCTTTGGTCGCATCAACAGTATGAACAAGTTTCAGCATGTTATAATGCTGAATGATCGGACTAGTTTGGGACAGGTAAGTCTCTATCCTCTTCCTCAGACTCTCCTCGTTATCGTCGCTCCTCCCGCTTCCCTCAGCCCCCCTCTTCAAACACCTCTTTATGCACTCCTCCAGAGGGCAGTCGAAGAACAAGACGCACTGGAGGTCCACGAAATCCGCCACGTCCTTCGTCCAACCGTCCACGTTGTCTTGGTTCCGGGGAAAACCGTCGATGAGGAACCGTTCTTTCGGAGATTCGAACATGGCGTTCTTGAGGAGACCGCAACTTATGGCGACCGGCACTATTTTACCTTCTTTGAGGTAGGTGTCTATCAGTTTTCCATACTGGGAATCTGGCTTGGTCCTCTCCTCCCTTAAGAGGTCTCCGGCGGATAGGTGGACGTAGCTGAAGTCGGATACTATCTTGCTGCACTGGGTCCCTTTGCCGGCACCAGGTGCGCCGAGCACGAATATTACCTTTGGTCTCATCACTTTGCTTCCCATCATCTTAGTTGGAATCTGAAATTTAAGAATGGTTTATCTGAATTCTTAGTAAACTGGCTCTCTTTCAATGATAATGTGGGACACCCTACTAGAAACGTCTAGTAGGCACTTGAACTTGGGACACCCTGTATATGCCTCAGTTAGCTCAAGAAAAAGGGGACAATAAATATTCAGATGTAGTACACTAATAAACTCCCGAAAATAATTTAAAAAATCATTCAGTTTTATGGGTCGATTCTAGGCGCATTAACTGTAAGAGTTAAAGTTGATTGACTCATTTGAAGGGTATTAAAAATACTTTTAACGATACCTCATCTAAGAGTAGAACGAAAAAATGTCCTTCCAGTATACCCCTTTTTATCGCCGCCCCTGCTCTCCCCGCAATATTAAATCCATTCCGTAACTTTATCGTCTACAATCGTCAATTCCTATTTATCCTGAATTGAATTAACTTAACAATTGGAGTCTTTCCATTCCACCATATCTTATCCTATCAGTGCGACTATTGACTCTGATGAAATCCAATGTAAAAATGAATTGAAAAATAATACGTTTCGTGTTATTGAAATATATGATAATTTTCTTGTGTGACCTTTCGCTCGTTGGGCAGTACCTACCGAGAAGGGGAACTAGAATATTCGAATAACTCGCCGGGCTTGTTTAGTGACTTAACAACATCACTGTATTACTTCAATTGAAATAACATGCTGCCTTTACAGAGAAATTTGGTGAGTAACACCCCGATGAAATTCAGCATAACACAATTTTAACGTACATGCCCTAACCTCAAAATTTATCGATTTTAATTTCTCACAAAGTAAGGATGATGTGTATATTTTGATCAAATGAAATTTACCTCGCAAAATGGAATTGTCCACCATCAATACTTCGTTCCACACACTACCACATTAGAAACGGTTCTACGGTGGAAATAATTAAGGGAATCGATTCTTATTTACAACAGTCTGGAGTTGAGGGTTATCATTTAAAAGCAGTGGCGGCGACAGGTTAGGGACATTAAGTCCTGACCTGGAAATGTTTGTTAGGATTTTGGTTCATTGTTCATCCCATTAAATAATTGGAAGTGCAAGTCCCCTTTATAATCAATTGTGCCTAATATTACTTGATGAACCTTGATTGTTGGACAACCAGCTAACATACATATACCAAGTGTAAATAAGTAGACAATAAACTTAATAACTCTGAATGAAGTTGAGAACAAAACTTTTCTTCAATAAAAATTTGAATCATGAATTTACTACATGAAAAACATAGTTCGAAATATATTGAAATTGCTGAAAACTACCCAACAAAATATTTGAATCAAAAATGTTTTTTTTTAAAACTTTGAAACTATCAAACAAATATAGTTAGAATCAAATTTCCAACAATCTAATTGAGTTTTGCATTTCAAACTATGTAAATACGAGTGGATTTCTCAAGCCACTTATTGTTATCGAAGAATTGTATGTGATCAATATTCATTACCACATCATTATATTTTTCGAACTGCCATTATCTGGAATTGACGTCACTATGTTCCTTAAATTTAAAATTAAAACTCGAAATGTCTTACGATATCAAATGAATTTCGAAAACAGTGGCTTACATAATCTCATTGATTTTACTATATGAAATTTTCTGAGAGCGTGCGCAAAGTTGCAACTTGCCGCACGCGGTGGGGACTTTTTAAACAAATATACAATTGGTCCTGGCAAAAAGGTTTTCATGTAAAATGAAAACTTTCAAAAACAGTAGTTACAATATTGGGGGAGAAAATTTACGAGCGAGCAAAGTGCCTTTTCCTGGATTTGCGTGCGGAAAAGTTACATCTCTCGCACTTGTTGAACAGTTACAAAATTGGTTCTGGCCAAAAGGTGAAAACTTTTGAAACAATGGCTTACATAATCTCAATAGTTTCACTGAATGAAATTCCAAACGAACGTGCGCAAAGTTACAATTTTCCGCACTCCGTGCGGATAAGGTTATTTCACACTGACTGCGGAGAAATATACTTCTTGAAAATCACATTGGACTGGAAAATTCATGTGCGCAAAGGGTCTTTTCTGCTCGAAAAACTGTATTTGCGTGCGGAAAAATAACAATTCCCGAACATGTTAAACATATACAAAATTGGTCCTGGCAAAAGTTTTTCATGTAAAATAAAAACTTCCTAAAACAGTGGCTTACATAATCTCAATAGTTTCACTGTATGAAATTCCCTACGAGCGTGCGCAAAGTTAAAATTTTCCACACTCCGTGCGGATAATGTTATTTCGAACCGAGTGCGGAAAAATATACTACTTGAAAATCACATTGGACAGCAAAATTAATATGCGCAAAGTGTCTTTTCTGCTCTTAAAAACTGTATTTGCGTGCGGAAAAGACACAATTCCCGAACTTGTTAAACATATACAAAATTGGTCCTGGTAAAATATTTTCATGTAGAATAAAAATTTTCAAAAACAGTGGCTAATATAATCTCAATAGTTTCACTGTATGGAATTCCCTACGAGCGTGCGCAAAGTTACAATTTTCCGCACTCCGTGCGGATAAGGTTATTTCGCACTGAGTGGGGAGGAATATACTACTTGAAAATCACATTGGATAGGGAAATTCATGTGCGCAAAATGTCTTTTCTGCTCTTAAAAACTGTATTTGCGTGCGGAAAAGACACAATTTCCGAACTTGTTTAACATATACAAAATTGGTCCTGGCAAAATATTTTCATGTAAAATAAAAACTTTCAAAAAGAGTGGCTAACATAATCTCAATAGTTTCACTGTATGGAATTCCCTACGAGCGTGCGCAAAGTTACAATTTTCCGCACTCCGCGCGGATAAGGTTATTTCGCACTGAATGCGGAGAAATATACTACTTGAAAATCACATTGGACAGGGAAATTCATGTGCGCAAAGTGTCTTTTCTGCTCGAAAAACTGTATTTGCGTGCGGAAAAATAACAATTCCCGAACATGTTAAACATATACAAAATTGGTCCTGGCAAAAGTTTTTCATGTGAAATAAAAACTTCCAAAAATAGTGGTTTACATAATCTCAAAAGTTTCACTGTATGGAATTCCCTACGAGCGTGCGCAAAGTTAAAATTTTCCGCACTCCGTGCGTATAAGGTTATTTCGCACTGAGTGCGGAGAAATATACTACTTGAAAATCACATTGGACAGGGAAATTTATGTGCACAAAGTGTCTTTTCTGCTCGAAAAACTGTATTTGCGTGCGGAAAAATAACAATTTCCGAACATGTTAAACATATACAAAATTGGTCCTGGCAAAAGTTTTTCATGTGAAATAAAAACTTCCAAAAATAGTGGTTTACATAATCTCAATAGGTTCACTGTATGAAATTCCCTACGAGCGTGCGCAAAGTTAAAACTTTCCACACTCCGTGCGGATAATGTTATTTCGAACCGAGTGCGGAAAAATATACTACTTGAAAATCACATCGGACAGGAAAATTAATATGCGCAAAGTGTATTTTCTGCTCTTAAAAACTGTATTTGCGTGCGGAAAAGACACAATTCCCGAACTTGTTAAACATATACAAAATTGGTCCTGGCAAAATATTTTCATGTAAAATAAAAACTTCCAAAAACAGTGGCTAACATAATCTCAATAGTTTCACTGTATGGAATTCCCTACGAGCGTGCGCAAAGTTACAATTTTCCGCATTCCGTGCGGATAAGGTTATTTCGCACTGAGTGCGGAGAAATATACTACTTGAAAATCACATTGGACTGGGAAATTCATGTGCGCAAAAGGGTTTTTTCTGCTCGAATCCCAAGATTACATTAGGAAGGAAAATTTATGCACGCGAAAATGTCTTTTCTGCTGGCAAAAACTATATTCGCGTGCGGAAAAGTAACAATGCTCAAACTTTTTGCCAAAATACCCAATTGGTCCTCCAGCAGAAAGTTGTTTATGTAAGATAAAAACAATATTCGATAGTAGCGCAAATATTCCATGATGAATCCCTTCTATAAGCAAAATATATGGGTGTCACTAGCCATTACCATTGAAGAACTCTATTCCTAATTCCTTTCGTTTGTAGCTGCAACCCTTAACCAAAAGTCTGAGGAACTATTCGAACGTAGCTCCAACAACAAAGCTCTTCATCGATGGACAATTCGTCGAATCCAAAACTTCCGATTGGGTCGATCTGCACAACCCAGCCACCAACGAGGTGGTCACCAGGGTTCCCATAACCACCAAGGAAGAAATGGAGACCGCTGTCGACTCCTGCAAGAGAGCCTACGAGTCCTGGAGTAAAACCACAGTATTAACCAGACAACAGTATATGCTCAAACTACAAGCTCTGATCAGGAGGGACCTGAAGAAGATCGCGGAAAATATCACCACGGAGCAAGGGAAGACGCTGATTGACGCGGAGGGGGACGTCATGAGAGGAATTCGTAAGTTTAGTCTTTGGGTATATACTCCAAATTTGATTTTTTGTTGATGTGTGTAGAGGTGGTAGACCATAGCTGCGCTGCTGGGACCCTTCTTCAAGGGGAGTCCTTACAAAACATAGCCAAGGATATGGATATTGTTTCCTATAAATGCCCTCTTGGGGTTACCGCTGGTATTTGTCCCTTCAACTTCCCTGCTATGGTGCCTCTTTGGATGTTTCCCCTGGCTCTCATCTCCGGTAACACCATGCTGGTTAAACCTTCCGAGAGAGATCCAGGAGCGACCATTATGTTAATGGAGCTGATGAATGAAGCTGGTGTACCTCCAGGTGTAGTGAACGTAAGACAACCCTTAAAAACTCTTCCAAAACGTTTAACAACTCCGATATTCATTAAAGGTGATTCATGGAACCCACGATTCCGTGAACTTCATATGCGACCACAAAGACATAAAAGCTATAAGCTTCGTCGGTTCTGATAAGGCTGGGAAATACATATACGAACGCGGTGCCAAGAACGGTAAGAGGATTCAATCGAACATGGGCGCTAAAAACCACGCCATCGTCTTACCTGACGCCGATAAGGAAGCTACGATAAACCAGATAATCGGGGCTTCCATGGGAGCTGCTGGTCAGAGGTGCATGGCCATCAGCGTTTGTATTCTGGTTGGGGAGAGCCAGAAGTGGATACATGACTTGGTCAAGAAGGCGAAGGAGTTGAAGATAAACGCTGGGCATGAGCCTGGTACTGATTTGGGGCCGGTTATTTCCCCCCAGGCCAAACAGAGGATTCTGGATCTGGTGGAGGCTGGAATCAAACAGGTAAACCAACAAAAGCCCCACCACAAGGACTAAAAGTAACCAAGAATTTCTTATTTTCAGGGAGCGAAATGCGCTTTGGATGGAAGGAACATCAAAGTTGAAAAATACCCCAATGGTAACTTCGTCGGACCTACGATCCTCACGGATGTTACCGTAGACCAAGACTGCTACAAGGAAGAGATATTCGGTCCAGTTCTTTCTGTCATATCAGCTAACACCCTCGACGACGCCATCAAGATCATCAACTCGAATTCCTACGGAAATGGGACAGCGATATTTACTTCCAATGGAAGTTCGGCCAGACAGTTCGTGGACGAAGTTGACGCAGGTCAAATTGGGGTTAACGTGCCCATTCCAGTTCCCCTACCGATGTTCAGTTTTACTGGATCGAGGGGGAGTCATCACGGTGATTTGCACTTTTATGGGAAGCAGGGTCTTAACTTCTATACCCAGACGAAGACTATCACTTCTTTGTGGAGGAAAGGGCAGGCGTCGACGGGAGCTTCAGTGTCCATGCCCGTTCACAATTGAAGGAATTTAGGTGATGTTCTTGGTTTGTTGAGGATTGGTAGTTTGTCGATATCGAAATTGTCTTCCATCATGTTATTCATGAAAAATGGTATTTGAATTAATCCAATTTATCTATATTTTTTTAGATGAAGGCATGTTACATTTTTTTTTTAATTATAATGTATATACCCCTGAAAAGTTTGATTCGAACTATGAAATAAATATATTTACGGAAAAATGTGTTTCATTTGCCCAACGTATTGCCAAATGAATTGCAGAGTTATAGCAAAATAGTTCTTCATTCAAAGTTTCTAACCTAACCTAACCTTTGTTGTGAAATGTTACCTTCTTTCAATTTAGCCTCATAAAAAAATGTTGTAGAATGAAATTAACCTGGACTCAATAATAATAGTATATTATTTAACGAGCGGTAATGTAGGTCATAACTCACGCACTCGTAACTCACGCACTCATAACTCACGCACTCACACTCGCGATTCGCGCTGTAATTCATCAAGTGAGTTATGACCATCACCGCAAGTTGAATACTATACTTTATCTACGACTATAACAATAAATACTAAGATACAAGTACAGAGAAATCAATAGTTACCTATAACAATGCATTATTTATGTTGATTGTGCTTCTTAGCATGGAGTAGGAAGTCCATAGGGGCGATGCTTTATATTTGCTGCCAAGTTCACTAAAATATGCCAAAAGGACATTATCTGTAAACGATGACTTAATATTCTTACTTCTACACCAATCTTGAAAATTGTTGTATACACCTTTATATTTCTTTGGGATTTTTCGGGCAATAAATTCTGTATGGTAGCATTGGCTGATTGTCTTATTTCTGAAGGTACATAATAATTCATCTTCACTATCTGAATTCGTCTTTTTCAGCAAAACATTCACAATAATAATTAGGTTTCAACTTTATTTTGAGACAACGTCAAAATTAATCAAGTGACCTCCCCTCAATACCAATAATGAACCCTTTCGGCCAATCGGCTTGTTCAGAAGCACAGAGGCAGGAAGTTATAGGAGTGAGTTATTATAACTCACGTTGTTCGTTTACAGGTACTATTAATTGCTCAAAAGTAGTTGAATAATAAATATATAATTCAATAGGAGTAGATAAAAGAAATTTATTTCGGTTTCTAACTACGGCTTTTAATAAATAAGTAATGATTTTTCTTGAAGAAAATAAAATTGTGTTTCGGAAGAAAATTTATACTTCAACTGTAATAACTCTTACGAGTAATTGCGCGTTACAGGTGTTACAATTTCAACACTTTCATCTATCTACAGTTAACTATGCATGTCAACAGTCACGGATTTTCGTTCCATAAATTTCACCGAGAAGTATATAAATTGATCTTTGTTGTTGGGAAACATCATATCAATACTACAACCGAAACTATCGAAAAAAAATTATAAAAAGCACCGAAATCATTTTCAACAATTTTTTTCTCTTTAGTGAATTTGTACATATAAAAGATTCTCATAAAAATGTTTTATATTTTAATTTTATTTACAACTTTGTAGTTCCTATAAAAGTTTTTTTGTTTGCCTCTTCGGTGCATTTGTATTTCGTATGAAAGTTTCCCTTTGGAAATTTTTTTATTTAACTTATATTTTATCCTTTCAGTTCTAATAAAAGTTGATTTTGAAAAAAAATTTCTTCTTTTTCTTATTTATTATTCACTTTGTAATATTTATGATGTTGAATAACAAGTTTAGTTCATCCACCTTCTATTGGAACATTTTTTTATGGTTGTAAAAAAAATGGCAGCTGCTCTTTGTCAATTATGCCTAATAGGCTGTTACAGGAATATAAGGATTTTTTTCGATAATTCGCTAGAATCTTATACGGTTTTTATGGTCGTGATAATGCGATTTGGACATAGTTTGAATACATTATTCTCCATCTATGTGCGAAATTTCATTCCGATCGAATCAGTAGTTTCGAAATTGTCAGGAAAAAAATATTTGAGCGGCAAAATTTACGGAACCCCTAGTCTAATTCGGCTCGTTGATAGACGTGACCTCGACATTCGAGATCCAAACTTACCCTGAAAATTTCAAGTCTCTAGGTCTTTCCGTTCGAAAGTTATAATTTTCTATGGTTTTTATGGTTTTGGTCGAGCGATCTGGACAAAATTCCACATGTATCTTGAACACGTCATTCTCCATCTGAGTGCAAAATTTCACTTTGATCGAATCAATAATTTGTGAGTAATCAGTAGAACAAAATTTCGAATTATTCAAGGAACCGCTGGTCAAATTTCGCCCAATAACGAAATAAACCGTGGCATTTGAGATTCGAACCCACCCTGAAAATTTCAAGTTTCTAGGCCTTTCCGTTCGAAAGTTATAATTTTCTATGTTTTCTATGGTTCTGGTCATGCGATCTGGATTAAATGCAGCTTGAATATATCATTCTCCATTAAAATACAAAATTTCGTCATGATCGAATCCGTAGTTTTTAAATAATCAAGAAAACTAAATTTCAAACGACATATTTACGGAACCCCCAGTCTAATTCTGCTCTTAGATAAACGTCACCGCGACATTCGAGATCCACACTTATCCTGAAAATTTCTAGTCTCTAGGCCTTTCCATTCGAAAGTTATAATTTTCTATGGTTCTGGTAATGCGATCTGAACATGTATAGCTTGAGCACGTCATTTTCCATCTGAATGCGAAATTTCATCTCGATCGAATTAGTAGTTTCGAAGAAGTCAGGGATTCGTCATCAGTGAGTCGAACCTTGTCGATTGAAACCATTTTTGGCTCAAAATTTGAAAAACACAGACATCGTGACGAAATGATATCGATAATTTTTGGCATTCTCCGTAAATGGTGAAAAGGTCCAAAATTTTGTCATCAGTATAAGACATCACTTCAAGATCTTGCAACCGATGGATCAAAAAATGCAACAAACTAAACCACCTGAATCGAGGTTTGATTAACAATTAACATTTTTTTCTATGGCATCCATAATCATCGAACACTTTTTATGATCTCAACCATAGAATCTATTTCAATTATTCACCTCATAATCACAGATCCATTCAATCGTAAACAGGACCATAGATCATGACTATAAATACTGAAATAATTGAGTATTTTTCATCTCATTCGAAATCTATCCAAAATAATTGATTGGTTTAAAAAAAGACTACCAATCATTTTTTATTTTGAATCGAATGGTGTAAAACAAATATGGGGTTGCTATTTGAAAATCTCGAAATATTTCAATTTTAAGTTCCACATTTTCGGAGCAAAATCTTCGAAAAACCTTTCGATTCATCAAAATACCGAATGTACCACATGAATGCTGGGATTATCTACTATGAGACTGCTGAGTTTGGTTTTGTTCCCATATAAAATAATCGAGATATTGCATTTCCAAACTGGCAATGCAGATGTCAAGAATTTCAAGAATTAGTGCATACCTTGGCAACAGTGCATGGCAGAGAATTTTTTTTAGTAGGTTGTACTGGAATTGTATCGATACCTAAATAAAAATATAGGTAGTTCCATTTGAAATAAGAAAGTAGATAAGCGTTTAACATAGATATGGCAACACTGTCGACTTGAAAATATTTTAGGCGAAGAGTTCCCTCATCCCCAAGGCTCCACCTAAAATTTCGAAACGAAATATTCACTTGTTCTGTAAAAACTTCTAATAGGCCAAGTTAAAAGGAAAACCCTGTATACTCAGTGTCCAAATACGTCAAATTCGCAAAAATATCGAGGAAATATACAAACATAATAGAAAAATTCAAATTCAACCCTGTATCGGTATTTGAAATTTTTCTTCCCTAAAACTTTTCTTTTTGTGGTCACTCTAAGTGCGCTCTTGAGCTAAACCTACTTTTATCTCCCCGATATGTCAACAAGCTTGGATTTATCGGACAACAAAAGAGGAGCTTGTTCGATTTATTCAAGAAGCATATGGCAACCGTGGTTTTTCTCTAGTCTGGATGTGAAACACCTTATTATTCTATTTACAAAAAGACGATATCAGTGGCCAGGTGGTTTGTACAAATTTGAATTTTCAGACAGGTTTATGTATATATATCCCATTCATTGACTGACGACCATAGATGGCATAGATAAAGGAATATATCATTCATCTATGTTGACGACCAAATAATGCACTGGTTATTTAGTGACTTATATGGGCCACAGATGTTTGAACTTTGAACATAAAGCTGCAGTACAATTGCATCTCAGCAGCACAGAGGTCAAATCATAACATAACCTATATTTTAATCGCTCTGTCATACATTTCCATAATATTCGCACTTTTTTAACATTTAAATCTACAGTGTCATTCCAATTGGAATACATACTCATCATCGAGCATGGCAGACAACCCTTTTGGATGGGATTTGCTCTTCAACAGCATAAAAAATGACTTGAGAAACAACCAAGATCTTTTGATGGGATTGGTGCACTACACTCTAGTTTCGAACGGTTTCAGATGTATTGGTTTGGGAGAATCCAAGGTTCTAAACGGGGATGAACCTAAGAGTGAAACCCTCCCCGACGGTTGGACTGATAACTATGCTATAAGATACGTTTATCAAGGCGTCCTTTACAACATGAAAGGTACCAATTTGGACGATGCCATTATGGTCAATCTAATAAGAACCGATGAGAGGAATGTTTCGTTCGTTCAATTAAACACAAGGGCAGTAGTGAAACGTTCAGGTCCCTTGAACGAGATGATACCCGATTACCTCGCAATGATTGAAATGATCAAAAAACAATTGATCGATAAAGTAATCGTATCGAAAAAGAGTAGGGACGGTTCGACCCAAACAAATCCGACGACATCACCACAACGATGGCAACAAAGCGTCACATCCAACTCACCGAGCAACTCCAATAACGCCTTGTATGAAAATAGGGATTACAGAGAATCCTTCGGGCAATTCATGGATCCCGTGGGTAGAAACGATTTGGACCCGTTCGGTGCGGATCCTTTGAGGATAGTTCGTCCGAATCGTCCAAGCGGTGGGGGAATGCTCTTTCAACCTCCGGGGAATTTCGGACCTCATCCTTTACCACCGGGTCTGCCACCTGGTGCGGTGCCTCCAGGAGCCAGGTTCGATCCTTTCAGACCTCCGGATCCGGATAGTTGGACCGGCAGAAGGCCTAATCGTCCGGATAACGATGAATTTATGCCACCGGGATATGATGATATGTTTATGTAAAGAAATATTTGTTTGTTTTCATTGTGAAATAATTCTACCGATACAAATTATATTATATACTCAATTAAGTATTGTTTGTTTTGGAATAGAATGTTCATCGTTTTTTTTTTGGTGAAATAATTAAGTTTTAAAACATTTTCATGCTATACTTTTCTATATTTAGACTGAGAAGAATTATTTTGGTAACTTTTTATTCTAGTTTTATGCATGATATGATTTTGGAGAAACGAAATGTTTCAAGGCATTCTTCATTCGTGTTAATGGACATTGTAATAAATATTTTATATTGCGTGTTATAATTTTTGTCATTCTCACATTAGGTACGCCATTTTTCATATTGGTGAACAAATGAAATTATGAAAACCCCTCATTTCTGCCATTTTCACATTAGGTTAGGCATATTTCTCAAAATTATATTGGTGAACAAATCAATTTATGAAAATCCCTTATTTCTGTCATTCTCACATTAGGTACGCCATATATTTTATTAATTATATTGGTGAACAAATAAATTCAAGAAAATCCCGTATTTCTGCCATTTTCACATTTCGTAAGGCATATTTTTTCAATTATATTGGTGAACAAATCAATTTATGAAAAACCCTCATTTCTGCCATTTTTACATTACGTAAGGCATATTTCTTAAAATTATATTGGTGAACAAATCAATTCATGAAAATCCCTTATTTCTGTCATTCTCACATTAGGTACGCCATATATTTTATTAGTTATATTGGTGAACAAATAAATTTATGAAAATCCCGTATTTCTGCCATTTTCACATTTCGTAAGGCATATTTTTTCAATTATATTGGTGAACAAATCAATTTATGAAAATCCCTTATTTCTGTCATTCTCACATTAGGTACGCCATATATTTTATTAGTTATATTGGTGAACAAATCAATTTATGAAAATCCCTTGTTTCTGTCATTCTCACATTAGGTACGCCATATATTTTATTAATTATATTGGTGAACATATAAATTTATGAAAATACCGTATTTCTGCCATTTTCACATTTCGTAAGGCATATTTTTTAAAATTATATTGGTGAACAAATCAATTTATGAAAACCCCTATTTCTGTCATTTTCACATCACGTAAGGCATATTTCTTAAAATTATATTGGTGAACAAATCAATATATGAAAATCCCTTGTTCCTGTCATCCTCACATTAGGTACGGCATATATTTTATTAATTATATTGGTGAACAAATAAATTTATGAGAATCCCGTATTTCTGCCATTTTCACATTTCGTAAGGCATATTTTTTAAAATTATATTGGTGAACAAATCAATTTATGAAAAACCCTCATTTCTGTCATTTTCACATCACGTAAGGCATATTTCTTAAAATTATATTGGTGAACAAATCAATATATGAAAATCCCTTGTTCCTGTCATCCTCACATTAGGTACGCCATATATTTTATTAATTATATTGGTGAACAAATAAATTTATGAAAATCCCGTATTTCTGCCATTTTCACATTTCGTAAGGCATATTTTTTAAAATTATATTGGTGAACAAATCAATTTATGAAAACCCCTATTTCTGTCATTTTCACATCACGTAAGGCATATTTCTTAAAATTATATTGGTGAACAAATCAATATATGAAAATCCCTTGTTTCTGTCATTCTCACATTAGGTACGCCATATATTTTATTAATTATATTGGTGAACAAATAAATTTATGAAAATCCCGTATTTCTGCCATTTTCACATTTCGTAAGGCATATTTTTTAAAATTATATTGGTGAACAAATCAATTTATGAAAACCCCTATTTCTGTCATTTTTACATCACGTAAGGCATATTTCTTAAAATTATATTGGTGAACAAATCAATATATGAAAATCCCTTGTTTCTGTCATCCTCACATTAGGTACGCCATATATTTTATTAATTATATTGATGAACAAATAAATTTATGAAAATCCCGTATTTCTGCCATTTTCACATTTCGTAAGGAATATTTTTTAAAATTATATTGGTGAACAAATCAATTTATGAAAACCCCTATTTCTGTCATTTTCACATCACGTAAGGCATATTTTTTAAAATTATATTGGTCAACAAATCAATTTATGAAAATCCCTTATTTCTGTCGTTCCCACATTTAGGTACGCCATATATTTTATTGATTATATTGGTGAATAAATAAATTTATGAAAATCCCTCATTTCTGCCATTTCCACATAAGGCATATTTTTCACAATTATATTGGTGAACCAATAAATTCATGAAAAACCCTTATTTATGCCATTTTCTCATTACGTGAGGCATATTTTTTCAATTATATTGATGAACAGATCAATTCATGAAAATCCCTCAATTCTGCCATTTTCACATTACGTAAGGCATATTTTTTTAAATAGATTGGTGAACAAATCAATTCATGGAAATCCATTATTTCTGTCATTTTCACATTACTTAAGGCATATTTTTTTAATTATATTGGTGAACAAATCGATTTATGAAAATCCCTTATATCTTTCATTCTCACATTTTGGGTACGCCATATATTTTATTAATTATATTGGTGAACAAATGAAATTATGAAAATCGCTTATTTCTTCCATTTTCACATTATAGGTAAGGCATATTTCTTAAAATTATATTGGTCAACAAATCAATTTGTGAAAATCCCTTATTCTTGTCGCTCCCACATTTAGTTACGTCATATATTTTATTGATTATATTGGTGAATAAATAAATTTATGAAAATCCCTCATTTCTGCCATTTCCACATAAGGCATATTTTTCACAATTATATTGGTGAACCAATAAATTTATGAAAAACCCTTATTTATGCCATTTTCTCATTACGTGAGGCATCTTTTTTCAATTATATTGATGAACAAATCAATTCATGAAAATCCCTCATTTCTGCCATTTTCACATCACGTAAGGCATATTTTTTTAAATAGATTGGTGAACAAATCAATTCATGGAAATCCAATATTTCTGTCATTTTCACATTACTTAAGGCATATTTTTTAAAATTATATTGGTGAACAAAAAAATTCAAGAAAAAACCTTATTTCTGCCATTTTCACATTACGTAAGGCATATTTTTCAATTATATTGGTCAACAGATCAATTTATGAAAATCCCTTATTTCTGTAATTCTCACAGTAAGTACGTCATATATTTCATCAATTATATTGGTGAACAAATCAATTTATGAAAATCCCTTATTTCTGCCATTTTCACATTACGTAAGGCAATTTTTTTCGAAATTATATTGGTGAAGAAATCATTTTATTAAAATCCCTTATTTCTATCATACGCCATATTTTATAAATTATATTGGTGAACAAATCATATGACCATACCACTTCATGTACAGAACCAATGGAATCACCAATTCTTGCACCTAATAGTGAGAGATTATTCATTCTTCGACAGAAAGAAACCTGTCCATATTGAAAAAATACCTCTGGTGCTAAATCATGATATTTTCCGAGAAAATCCTTCGTGATTATACCCACTGCACCCAGCAATAAGAACTCTCCTCAATCTCCTCTCGAGAACGTTGAATTTTTTTGTTCTAAAACGCGAAGTAATTAAAGTCAAAACCGTGACGATTTCCATTTGTCGTGACAATATAAGACAAAAGTTATTAATAATAGGATACTGACGATCTATTGAAGAGAGAAAGCATCTCACGTTTTGTTCGAGTAAATCGTTTTGCGCTTCGGAACTTTCTATCCTTTGGACAAATAAAACACTTATAATCTGCAATGTCATTTCGAATCCATCTCCAAGGGTAGGGGATCTTGTAACACATTTGTGATTACAGGAGTGGAAAGTATAATACGAGAAGATAGCGTAGTTGTTCATCAGTTGGGGTTAAGATTCAGGTGTGTAAAAATGTTGTTTTACATGTTATTAGTGACCCTCACTGTGTTTTATAGTGCAAACTTGGCGGAATCAAAATCATCAGTTAAAATTTTCGAGGATGAATCTCTATGGGACGACAGTGATAGAAGGATAAACAAGAATTCAAACAGATACAACCGTGGATCATCGACAGACAGAGCAGATACGACTTTTAGTGATTCTACCAGTGAAGAAAATTTCAACCAGTACGCCTTGGAGAAATTCCTGAACTCTTACGCTGAGAAATTCCGGAGAAAACATCCAACCTACTTGAACGCCAACGAAGGGGATGAAGCAGCATCATCTTCAACCGAGAAAGAAGAGAAATCGAAGCGGTGGAATTTGATGCATTTACAAAAACATAAACATCCTTATGAAGACAAAAGTGGATGGGTGAGTCTCGACCCAGTCCCTTGGTCACTTTCGAAAATATCGAAATGGCACAATGATAAGAATAAGCCAGTCAAAAAACCCGACTCCTCGTACGAAGCTATAGAAAAGCCATGGGAAGCAGATTTGGTGACCAGTGAATACGAAGATCTACCATCGAAACCGTCGTGGTATCAAAAACCTCGACCGTATAAAATCAAACCTATGGCCCAGTATAAACCAGTGCCAGAAGAAACATACCAAGAGCAGGAAAACGAACAGGATAATTATTACCAGATGGGAAGACCAACCATAGTGGTTCAACATCCAGAGTATGTGGAAACAGACTCTCCTTACGACCATAACGTCCAAATACATTACAGCCTGGACCCAGAAGGTACCAAACATTCCTTCAAGAGACCTAGCCACCATACCAACAGATACGACGTCCAACCCCACAAAAACTGCCACCACGATCATTCATCGGAGGAACTAATAACCGATGGCCAACCACCAAATTTCCCGAACAGGAGGAAGTCTTCGGAACTTCCAGAACATCACCCTTTCGCTGGCAATGGGGATTGGGTCTTACTTTCCACCACGAAAGGATATAAAAGCCCTAAAACGCGTCAAAGATCCCTTCAGATAACCTCGAATCCAATTCCTGAATCCTCAAGAAAAAGTCTCCAAATCATTCCAAATCCATCCACCAGCTTGGACCATAAGGAACCTGACTCGATTGGTTTCAAGAAGGGAGTCCAACTAACTGTGCTCCCACCCCTCAAAAACTCCAAAGTTAATATGACAACATCCCATGGTGGGTTGCTCCAAGTAGAATCGACCTTCGAAACCGTCGAGCAAGCCCAGCAAAGACAAGCCAGAAGGGTTAAAGACAATTTCAGGAAGAAACCAGTGAGGACGAAGATAGGAAAAAAGGTTATAAGAAGACCTGCAGTGCAAAAATTCAATGTGGCATTGCCGGTTACCTCTTTGAATGAACGTATTGGAAGACCTGACATATCCACAGTTTTAGCAGCTGCTGGTGCTGGGATGATTCCAGCAACGATGGCCATGTTGGTCCCGATGGCGATGGGTGGGAGGAGGAGACGAAGAGATACCAGACATCAATATAGAACATTTGTATCGTAGTTTAATACTTGGTTTAGATTGAGGTAATCTGTTTGGATTCACTTGAGATACGTCTTAATTCTAGGTGACACTTTTGTTAAGGTCTATTTAACTGGTTCATTCGTGTCAATTTTATTTAATTATACGCGAGGAATAATGTAGAACATTACATGTTGGCGAAAATATATCTGTGATATATTTTAAAGATTATTTTAATTGGTGATTTATTAATCAGCTTGAGTCTGTAAACAATAATTGGAGAATTCTTCATGACATTTCAGAATAAAAAATATATAGCGATATAACTTAAACGTAGTTTGTTGGGGTGGATGGAAGTTGAATGTTTTTCAAATTATTAAGGATTATACTAATCGAGAAAAAAAATCCCTTGCTATTCGGGATTTTTTATTATCTTCATATTAATAATTTGTTCTGAGAGTTTTTTGTCTTCATCATTTAATTTCGAATTTTTTCATTAAGGAATACACATTTTCCGTGAAAATCGGAAAAAGTTAGTGAATATAATGATTGAATTAATCTTGTGTATGGCCTTTTATAATTGCGAATTTCTTTTTATGGAAAAATTCTATAGATATCTGAGTATTATATTCTTTATCATTTTAATAGATCGCGATTTTCTTTTATTGAATTAATCTTGTATGGTCTTTTGATAATTGCGAATTTCATTTTATGAAAAAATTGTATATCTGAGTATATTCTTCTTCATTTTAATAAATCTCGATTTTTTTCGATTGAATCAATCTTGTATGGTCCCTTAATAATTTGCGAATTTCATTTTATGAAAAAATTCTATATCTGAGTATACTCTTAATCATTTTAATAGATCGCGATTTTCTTTTTATTGAATTAATCTTGTATGGTCTTTCAATATCTGCGAATTTCATTTTACCAAAAAATTTTCATCTGAATATATTTTTTATCATTTTAATAAATCTCGATTTTTTTTTTGATTGAATCAATCTTGTATGGTTTTTCAATAATTTGCGAATTTCATTTTATGGAAAAATTCTATATCTGAGTATACTCTTAATCATTTTAATAGATCGCGATTTTCTTTTTATTGAATTAATCTTGTATGGTCTTTTAATATCTGCGAATTTCATTTTACCAAAAAATTTTTCATCTGAATATATTTTCTATCATTTTAATAAATCTCGATTTTTTTTATTGAATATATCTTGTATGGTCTTTTGATAATTGCGAATTTCATTTTAAGAAAAAATTCTATATCTGAGTATATTCTAAATTCATCATTTAAATGAATCTCGATTTTTTTTGATTGAGTTAATCTTGTTTGGTCTTTCAATAATTGCGAATTTCATTTTATGAAAAATTTCCTATATCTGAGTACCTACATATATTTTTTATCATTTTAATGAAGCTCGGTTTTTTTTTATTGAATTTATCCCGTATGGTCTTTTAATAATTGCGAATTTCATTTTATGAAAAAGTTCTATATCGAAATATATTCTTTATCATTTCAATACATCTCGATTTTTCTTTTATTGAATTGATCTTGTATGGTCTTTTAATAATTGCGAAGGTCATTTCAGAAAAAATTCTATATCTGAGTATATTCTTTATCATTTTAATACATCTCGATTTTTTTTTCATTGAATTAATCTTGTATGGTCTTTTGATAATTGCGAATTTCATTTTATGAAAAAATTGTATATCTGAGTATATTCTTCTTCATTTTAATAAATCTCGATTTTTTTCGATTGAATCAATCTTGTATGGTCCCTTAATAATTTGCGAATTTCATTTTATGAAAAAATTCTATATCTGAGTATACTCTTAATCATTTTAATAGATCGCGATTTTCTTTTTATTGAATTAATCTTGTATGGTCTTTCAATATCTGCGAATTTCATTTTACCAAAAAATTTTCATCTGAATATATTTTTTATCATTTTAATAAATCTCGATTTTTTTTTTGATTGAATCAATCTTGTATGGTTTTTCAATAATTTGCGAATTTCATTTTATGGAAAAATTCTATATCTGAGTATACTCTTAATCATTTTAATAGATCGCGATTTTCTTTTTATTGAATTAATCTTGTATGGTCTTTTAATATCTGCGAATTTCATTTTACCAAAAAATTTTTCATCTGAATATATTTTCTATCATTTTAATAAATCTCGATTTTTTTTATTGAATATATCTTGTATGGTCTTTTGATAATTGCGAATTTCATTTTAAGAAAAAATTCTATATCTGAGTATATTCTAAATTCATCATTTAAATGAATCTCGATTTTTTTTGATTGAGTTAATCTTGTTTGGTCTTTCAATAATTGCGAATTTCATTTTATGAAAAATTTCCTATATCTGAGTACCTACATATATTTTTTATCATTTTAATGAAGCTCGGTTTTTTTTTATTGAATTTATCCCGTATGGTCTTTTAATAATTGCGAATTTCATTTTATGAAAAAGTTCTATATCGAAATATATTCTTTATCATTTCAATACATCTCGATTTTTCTTTTATTGAATTGATCTTGTATGGTCTTTTAATAATTGCGAAGGTCATTTCAGAAAAAATTCTATATCTGAGTATATTCTTTATCATTTTAATACATCTCGATTTTTTTTTCATTGAATTAATCTTGTATGGTCTTTTGATAATTGCGAATTTCATTTTATGAAAAAATTGTATATCTGAGTATATTCTTCTTCATTTTAATAAATCTCGATTTTTTTCGATTGAATCAATCTTGTATGGTCCCTTAATAATTTGCGAATTTCATTTTATGAAAAAATTCTATATCTGAGTATACTCTTAATCATTTTAATAGATCGCGATTTTCTTTTTATTGAATTAATCTTGTATGGTCTTTCAATATCTGCGAATTTCATTTTACCAAAAAATTTTCATCTGAATATATTTTTTATCATTTTAATAAATCTCGATTTTTTTTTCGATTGAATTAATCTTGTATGGTCTTCTAATAATTGTGAATTTCATTTCATGAAAAAATCTGTATCTGAGTATATTCTTTATCATTTTAATAAAACTCGATTTTTTTTCTGTTAATCGAAATGATACTTATTATCTAGACTGCAATTTCGTGAAGTATATTTGTCTTTAATTTTTTTTTTTCAATTCTATATCCAACGGAGCTTTTTAAATATGACGTTGAGCATTTCCTTATCGTCTCCCCCTGTCATTGGAGTAGAAGATTATTTTCTGAATTACTCCCCTTCACTTTGGGAATGAAAAACATTATCATACTAATCAAAACAGTCGGAAATTGAGGTTATGAACGTAATATTTTTGACATTCCTGTCAAACAGTAGATCTAATGTATCACATCTGTCATATTTGGTCGACGTTGCCAGATATAACCTCAGTTATGTGGATCTGGTGCTAACGAAAATATTTTCAAATTTTCGTCATAATGGGAAATAATCGAGTACCTAAGACACAATTCATGGTGGAATAATCGAAACGGTAGATACCTAAAACGAAATAATTTATTTTAAATTACAGTCTCTCTTTCTTACAAATATATTACATCAGCTAATTTTTTTGGTTGAAACCACGTCAAAACCCACCAAATATCCCCTCAATCTACGTACTCTCGAAATTCCTGCACACAAAAGAACGACGGAGCTCAAATAACCAAGGTTTCTCGTTGAAAACTCGAGCTAAATTTCGAAAGCACATAAACTACCCCAATATAAATTAAATGATGACTCTTGGTATGTCACCCTATCGAACCCAAAATTTCTGCGAAGTTCTGTAATGTCTATCCAGCTTGGTTTGAACTTTTTCAATATAATTCGAGATGGATCTGGTGGCATTCTTGACCAGTTCCAGTCCCAAACTGAGTTTCAAATGGAAAATGTCTTTGATCAAGTCGACGACTGAATGAACCCTGTTATCCAGGGATTCCGTGGTACTTTTGGTCGAGGTAGTGATGGGTGGATCGGTTGTGGAAAATTCCACAGTCGTGGCTTCAGCGTCAGTTATTTCTTTATCGCTGTATATATCATTCTCCATATCATCCACGTCTCTTCTTCGTCTCAACCTCAACATCCTCGGTCCATGCTCAGGAACAGCCGCTGGTGTTACTTCTTCGATGGTTCCTTTAGGGGCGTTACCTACCACGAATTTTTGATCCATGTTCACTTCAGAGTCTCTATTTGGGTCCACCTCATTGCTCTTGTAATTGACCAATTGGTAACTGTCCTTGTTGTAAGAATTGGCGAGATAGCTGTCTTTCCCTGGACCTAGAGGAACACTTTCTACAGTTCCTTGCACCATGCCGTTCTGTTTGTTATGGTTGTGGTTGTGTGGTTGGTTTTGGTAATTCTTTGTGTTCTGGGGTACATGGTGTTTGTGGTGGTTCTGATGGTTCGCGTAGTTTTGTTGTGGGGGATAGTAGTTGTTCTGTTTGTGTCCAAGTGGTCTTCTTGTGGTTTGTGTACTGCTGTACATGCTACTCTGGAGTTTTTCTAGTGGCATACCGGCGATAACTTTACCGAAAGCTTCCTCCTCTGCTATACCTCCAGAGTAAGCATCGTTGTAGTAATAGCCTCCCTCCTTATCCTTCCTGTCCACTTCGTAAATCCTCCTAGCAGCTCCGAACGGATACAAGAAGTAGCTGGCGAGACCGGCTGTTACCATAAGACCCACCAAACCAACCCCCAAAGTTGGCATCATCTCCCTAGACAAATAATTGTAGATTTGCGTCCCCAAAGGTTTCTCCTTAAGATGGTTCTTGTTCTTCGCAACTTTAGTGGTCGTTGAATTCGAGGTTTTTTCTTGTGGTTTCTTCCTTCTGGTTTTGTTCTTATTCTTCCTAGTTTTATTCTTTTTCTTCTTGTTCATTGGTGATTCTGTTATGTTACTATCGCCTTCTTTGGCTTCTAATTTCTGGGGATCCATCGAAGCTGGTGTGGTGGTTTTTTCTACACTCTTCAAGGTCGAAGTTTCCAACTTTTGGGAAGTTGTTGTGGTTTTGATGGTCGATAATCGATTGAAGAGCGTAACCTTTGGTTTTTCGGTTGGGTGCTCGGTTACTTCTTTTATAGATGTACCAATAGTTTTTGAGTCGTTCTTCTTCTTGGCGTTATTGAGGGTGGAGGCTTTTATTTTTACCAAAGAGGGCGGTTTTGGTTTTCTTGTAGATGTTTCATTGGCTCCTTTGGTCTTCTGTGTGGATACAGATGTTGTTGGTCTTATAGTTGTTGTTCTTTTTTTGAAAACAGGTTTAACAATTCTTGTGCCACTCACTTCTATAACTTTCATGTCGTCTTTAGTATCAGTTACGTTCATTGTTTTAGGAGTGGTGGTGCTGGAGTCTCCGCTGAGAAGAATCCAAGTTGAAAGACCGCTGTTGGTGGTTGGGCGTTGTATTTTGTAAAAATTTAGTTTCTTAGTTGTTTCTTCCAGTTTAACGGACTCTTCATCGACTGGTATGGCGACGCCAGCATGGGAGAACTCCATATGATCGTCCTTTTCTTTTTTCTTCGTTTGGGCCCTTATTTTTGGTGGTGTTCTTGTGTCGAGGAACAAGTCGTCGGAGGATTTCCTTAGTTCCATCAGTTGGTTCCCAGATTTTTCTATCGGCTCGAAGTGAAGGGATCTAAAACAGAAATTGTCAATAGCAACTTCGAGTTGGGATGATGAGAAACCAATATATCCTCAAGAAGATCCTTTCGACAAAATGTAGGATGAAATGAAAAGATCTTTCTTGAGGATCATGAGGTTCAAGAGTGATAAACAAGGCCTTAAAAATAAACACACAATTTTCTTCAACATTTATTTACAACATCATCAAATAATTCACAAATTAATTAATAAGAGAGAAACGTATGGCCAAAAATATAGGAATAAATAAATAAATAAATAAATACCTTCACTCGTCACTTGAGAATTCGATAGCACCGCGAATATTCGATTCCAATGGTGGTCCAACACCATAACTTGCCAAAAGGTATAACCACTTTTGGTCAAAAACTCACCTCAAATTTCTTATTGATTTTAGCTGTAGCTTATCGAACCCGTATCTTTTTCCGAACTGGTCTATAGCTTGAGGTATTCGATGTAAATTTACATTATCTATTCTTCTTTGATGCAGGTAATCTTGTAGATTCTCCCAAGTCTTCGTATTTTGGTTCCAAAACCAACCGTCTGGATGGTGGACAGGTTTGTGTATATGCTTATGATGTGCAACGTTAGGTTTTTGCTTCGCTTTGATACCAACCAACAAGAACAACAGAGGTACCCACCAGGGGAAGAGAGCGAATATCAAGAAGAACCCTATGAGGAAAAACAGAGCAGCAGGTATGAGGTAAAGGTAAGGATTTTTCAAAAAACTGAAGACATGACCAAATTTGTTCCCAATCCAATCCACAGCATCCAACATCCCTTTAATGTCTGGCCAGCCCAAGCCTGAATTACTCCCATCCCCACCGTTACCTCCACTTCCTCCGTTAGACCCAGAACCCCCAGTTCCACCAGCTCCTGGAGATGATCCCCCACCTGGATCCGACTGTGCAGCTTGTGCAGGTCCAGGGTCAGCTAGTGCAGATCCAGGGTCAGCTTGTGCAGGTCCAGATTCAGCTTGTGCAGGTCCAGAGTCAGCTGCTCCCCCCTCTTCAACTGGGTCTTCTGCTGCGTCAACTGGAACATCCCCCCCTGGGTTTTCAGCCTGGTAAGTGTCGATGCTGGGTAACCTATCGCTTGCAGTGTTCTGGTGGAAATGGGAGTTGATCACCAGGTTCAAATCAGAACATTCCTGACGCTGTTGGGGGCTCAAGACAGAGCTTGAAATGTGGACAGTAGGACATCCACTACCAGCATCAAAGGTGTCTTTGAGGCTGTTAAGTGCAGGTCTCATGTCGAGGTTGAAGGTACTCATAGCGTATGTTGGAGGGTTATCGTGTTGTACCAGGTCTTCACCTGTTGGTGAGTCCTCAACAGGAGGAAGGGGGAATGTTGGTGAATTCGAGTTTATCTCAGGCATTGGGTTTGGGTATGGAACTCCGCTTTCATACCAGTTCTGTTTGATTTCTTCTAGTGTTGGTTTATGACCACGTTTTGGCACATATTTCACCCTTGTTGGTTTCTTTCTGTTGTGAGGGGTTGGGCTGGGTTTTCTTATATTTGGTTTTTTGGATATATTCAATTGGGTATAATTCTTATACCTGTTCCAATCGTTCTTGTTCTTGATTTTGGTGTTAGGCCAGCCGAAGTTATCGCTCTTGGTGGAGCTCGTTGGAATCGGGGTGGTCGATTTGATCTTGCTGATCCAACCAGGAGTTCTCGTAGTTTTCCTCGTGGGTTTCGTACTCAAAGGAACTTTGGTGAGCTTTATTATTATTGGTTTGCGAGTTATGTTTAGGAATTTTGTGGGTTTGGGAGTTACTGTTGGTTTTGGAACTCTAATTTTGAAAATACCTGGTTTTTGAGCTGCGCTCGTTACGAAATTACCATAAAGGTAAGAATTGAGCTGTGTTTTATTCCTCTTGATGCCTTTCAGGCCGTTTCGTTCGAAGTTTGAATATAATTCGGACTTTCTCTTATTACTAAACTTCCTCGAATCGTCGGTAACGGTTGAGTTACCGAAAAAACTAAGATCATTCTTAAAATTAACCGTTCTTAAATTCCTAACAAGTTCTTCAGAGTGGAATTCTTGATTTCTTGGACTTTTCGATCGACGACCCTCGTCGTTTCTGGGCGATAAAAAATTCGCGATATCGAATATTCGGGGTGCTATTATTATGCTACTGTTCGAGTGGGGTGGAAGAGGTAGGGGTCTATTGTCATGTAATTCTACTGTTTCTCCGCTGTACCTGGATGTTGTGAAGTCTAATGGCACACATTGGGCCATTACGAAAGTCATTAAAAACACTACACATCGCGACCTTGCCGACGTCATTTTCACCTGAAACAAAAAGAAAAACAGTTAGAAAAATAAAACCAAATTAATTTGAGTAAGTTTCGTTGGGCCATCCTGTATAACCGTTCGACCGAGAAAAAATACGGTAATCGACGGGTTATATATTTTCATATAATTAACGAACAGAATACCGAAGCAATGACGCATACGTGGGGAAAGAAGAGTCCAAGAGGTGTTGGACGAAGAAAAGCTGTTAAATATGCTATTTACCGCTAGGGCCATCGACACCACAGCTATTATCTTGGAGTCCGAGCCCAGGGTCGGATCAGTGGAAATGTTGTTTAATGAATGAAATCATTGGTGAGGAGGCCCTTCTTCAATTTGGTGGATAGTAGCGAAATTATTGAAGAAATGAGTCGAATAACGCGAGTTTACTAAGGGTAACCTATAATATTTGGCAACGTCGCCTAAATATGACATTAGTTCTACTATGTGACAGAGAGATCAAAAATATTACGTTTATAACCTCAATTCCCGAATTTTCCTTTCCAGAGTGAAGATGAATAATTCAGACAAAAAATGTCAGCTCTAATGACAAAGGGGAAAAGATCAGAAAGTCAAAGAGGAGGAACTGCCTCAACTGTAAATTGAAAAAAACGATTGGATAAAGAATTAAAAAATTAAAGAGAAATCAATAATTTTCATAAATTGATTTTTTCACCAAAATACTAAATAAAATATGGTGTTGTCTTCAAAAAATTTCGACCAATATACAATTTTTAGTTTTTTCTTATCTTTTTGTCTTCAGACAATTCTTTTGCTATAGTGATGAGGCGTACACATCTTTCGAATCAATAAAAAAAATGGTTATCTATTTACTTGGTGAATCCGCTTGATACAAAAATGCACTGAAACGAGAAGTAGTAGCGAAAAAAATAATAAATTATAGAAAAAAAAAATGTTGGAGACAAGCTTTTATACGGATGCTCTGAAGTTATTCAAAATTCTCGTATACGTGACAAGCTTTTGGATCTGTTACCCAAAAAAAACTCAGATCAAACAATGAACTAATTTTTTGAAATTTTTTTTTTTATTTTAAATTTTTTATGGATGTACTCCTCTTTTCAGTGGAATTTCCTTCATTTCGTTTATTATATTGGTATTTTTGTAAAACTGGATTCACCAAACAATGTGAGAAATCATTTTTTTTTTCTTCAGTGCATTTGTACATTAAAAAGGTTTTTTATATAATTTTTATTTCTAACCTTTAAGTTTTAATGAAAGTTGTTTTTTTTGCCTCTTAAGTGCATTTTCATAAAAGCTTTCCTTCTAATTTTTTTTATATAACATTATTTTTAACTAATCAAAGTTTATTTTGAAACATTTTTTTTTGTTCTCTTATTTATTTTTCACTTTGTTATATTCAAGATGATGAATATCAAGTTGAGTAAGATCAGATCTCATCCTATCTCGGACAAAAAATTTGTCGTTTTATGTGAGTTAAATATTGAATTTTGAAAATTGCACCGATTTTTATTTTTAACCTTTTAGTTCTAATAAAATTTGTTTTTTTGCCCCTTTAATGCATTTTTATAAAAGTTTTCCTACAAAATTTTTTTGTATAAATCTTTCATTTTTGACTTTCCAGTTCTAATCAAAGTTGATTTTGAAAACAGTTTATTCGTTTTCTCATTTATTTTTCACTTTGTAATATTTCTGATGTCAAATAACAAGTTTAGTAATTTTTATCTCATTTACAACTTTACAGATAGGTAGACAGGTGAAATTAAAGAAAACTTGGAAAAAAAAGATAATAGAGGAAATTATAATGAGTAATGTTCAACATATCAGACTATGTTTTCGAGGTTATATCCAAGCCAACCATCAGGAAATGTCATCGAGTTAAGGTGGAGATTTTCTCGGCCAAAAAATTTGTCGTTTTATGCGAGTTAAACGTTGAATTTTGAAAATTGCAACGATTTTTATTTTTAACCTTTTAGTTCTAATGAAGTTGCCTCTTCAGTGCATTTTTATAAAACTTTCCTTTAAATTTTTTTTTTATAAAACTTTCATTTTAGACGTTTCGGTTCTATTGAAAGTTGATTTGGAAACAAATTTTTTTTTCGTTTTCTTATTTATTTTCAACTTTGTAATATGTATTATGTTAAATATCATGTTCAGTAATTTCTATCTCATTAACATTTATTTTATTGATAGGACTTTACAGATAGTTAGACGAGTGAAATAAAAAAAAATGGAAAAAAGATAATAGAGGAAATTATAATGAGTGATTTTCAACACATCAGACTATATTTTAGAGGTTATATCCAGGACAACCATCAGGAAATGTCATCGAGTTAAGGTGGTGATTTCCTCGGCCAAAAAACTTGTCGTTTTATGTGAGTTGAACATTGAATTTTGAGAATTGCACCGATTTTTATTTTTCAATTTATAGTTCCAATAAAAGTAATTTTTGCCTCTTAAGTGAATTTTTATGAAAGCTTTCCTTGAAATTTTTGTTTATATTACTTTTATTTTTAACTTATTAGTTCTAATCAAAGTTGATTTCGAAAAAATTTTTTTTTTCGTTTTCTTATTTATTTTCAACTTTGTAATATGTATGATGTTAAATAACGTGTTCAGTAATTTCTATCTCATTTACATTTATTTTATTGATAGGACTTTACAGATAGTTAGACGAATGAAATTAAAAAAAAATGGAAAAAAAGATAATAGAGGAATTTATAATGAGTGATTTTCAGCACATCAGACTATATTTTAGAGGTGATATCCAGGCCAACCATCAGGAAATGTCATCGAGTTAAGGTGGTGATTTCCTCGGCCAAAAAACATGTCGTTTTATGTGAGTTGAACATTGAATTTTGAGAATTGCACCGATTTTTATTTTTCAATTTTTAGTTCTAATAAAAGTCATTTTTGCCTCTTAAGTGCATTTTTATGAAAGCTTTCCTTGAAATTTTTGTTTATATTACTTTTATTTTCAACTTATCAGTTCTAATCAAAGTTGATTTCGAAAAAAATTTTTTTTTCGTTTTCTTATTTATTTTTCACTTCGTAATATTGATGATTTTAAATATCAAGTTCATTAATTTCTATCTCATTTACATTTATTTGATTGATAGAACTTCACAGATAGGTAAACAGATGGAATTAAAAAAAAAACTGGAAAAAAAGATAATAGAGGAAATTATAATGAGTAATGTTTTCGAGGTTATATCCACGCCAACCATCAGAAAATGTCATCGAGTTAAGGTGGTGATTTCCTCGGCCAAAAAACTTGTCGTTTTATGTGAGTTGAACATTGAATTTTGAGAACAGCACCGATTTTTATTTTTCAATTTTTTGTTCTGATAAAAGTCATTTTTGCCTCTTAAGTGCATTTTTATGAAAGCTTTCCTTGAAATTTTTGTTTATATTACTTTTATTTTCAACTTATCAGTTCTAATCAAAGTTGATTTCGAAAAAATTTTTTTTTTCGTTTTCTTATTTATTTGTTACTTCGTAATATTCATGATTTTAAATATCAAGTTTTGTAATTTCTAACTCATTTACATTTATTTTATTGATAGAATTTTACAGATAGGTAAACAGATGGAATAAAAAAAAAACTGGAAAAAAAGATAATAGAGGAAATTATAATGAGTAATGTTCAACACATCAGACTATGTTTTCGAGGTTATATCCACGCCAACCATCAGAAAATGTCATCGAGTTAAGGTGGTGATTTCCTTGGCCAAAAAATTTGTCGTTTTATGTGAGTCAAACATTGAATTTTCTGAGGCCTTCCCTGGACCCCTCCAATAACGACGTCCCTGACCAAGGTATGAAAGTGGAACAACAAGAATTTTACCATTCAATGGACTGCCGCGTCTGAGCTGTACCTTCCGATAACCATCATCTGGTAGATTGGCGTGTAGTACTTTTTTCGATTAAGTAGATCGTGAATTGTAAACTAGAATTGTGTTTTTTTCCGCTCTATCTTCAATATGAGGTAACATCGAAGACGACATGCCTTGCGGGTTTTCGAGAATACGCGTAGACATGGTAGAGGTCAAGGTTGTTGACGTTCTCTTCGGATTCCCGATGCTCCAAATTCATCTGATGGAAGAACGAACAGAGATGCATCTCAATTTTTGGATTTTGAGAAAACGGTTATTCTAATCAGTTCAAGAACAGCTGGCGGTAAATACCTTCGTTATTTTTTATTCGACTTCCAACCATCTTTACTAATTAAGTTTCTGATTTATTGCATTCAAATTATATTATCTTATGCGGAAATCCGCTTCGAATATGGGTGTTCCAAATAAGGTTGACGAGGTTCGTTGTATCGATTGGAATTTTTATTGATATGAATTAATTGAGTTCTGATCAGAGTCCTCCAATACTAAGTTTAAAAATTTTCGAGAAATTTTGCTCTTCCCTCACAATTTTCTTTATTTTATTTCTTTTCATTTATGTATTCATCGTTTATTTTTTTCGTCGGAAAAATTTGATCACAGGATATATAAATTTTTGCAGTCATCCAGTCGTGTCGTCTAATGTGATAATCTAGAAAATTTGCTGTAATAATGAAGAATAACTGAACTCTAATTTGTGAGACAACATGAAAAGTCTCGATGATGGCCCAGATTTGCGAGGAAGTTCTGCTATGGAATTATGACTAATGTTATACCTATTGTGGGAGATTGTATGTCACGTTTTTGCGCTTTATTAACTAGGACGATTCCTTCAGATTATTCTATAATTTGACGCCAAACAGCAAATTTTCATCCTTTACTTCATTCGAGACTATTTTGAGTACTTTTATGCCAATCAACTGCTATTATTCAACTAATGCACCTAACAACGTGAGATTTTATGGTTTAAAAAAAAATGAAACGCACTGCCAGAGCGGTCACCCATCCAAATAGCGAAGCTGCACAACGCTGCTTTACTTCGAGTCTTATCAAACCCAACCCCGATTTCTGGAAGACTGAACCTTAGTTCAACTTGACAGAGAAGTCAGATCAATTTGAGTTTCCGTTGATGAATCAACTAATCTATGATAATTGCGATTTGACATGAGGTGAAACTGTAGCGAGACTATCGAACCAAAGATTATGGAACGAAACACAGGCACTGTGAAACGAACCAGATCAGAGAAACTCAATTTTCTTTTCAAGTGGAATAATTTTTCTAGAACTAATTTATCGATGCCCAATATGAATACACACAATTTCATCAGGATATGTTGAATATTTTCTGAGATCCCGAAGTTTTGAAAAAATTTATTTTCTTCATTTTCTATATATTAAATTTCCCAACACTCAATTTTCTTTTCACATGGAACAACTTTTGTAGAACTCATGGTATCGGTGCCCCATATGAAGACAATAAATTTTTGCCCAAATCTGTCCTATATTTTGTTGAATGAGCTCGTCGTTTATGAGGAGAATTCTTCGGTACGACCTCAATTTTATGTCCGAAAATAAAAACAAAAATGCGACTTACCGTCATTGTGAGTACGTCGAAGGACAGTGTGATGAACAACGGGCACTTGGCACTGGTACATCCGAAGAACTACTGCTGGAGGAACCCTGGGAGCTGCCCGAGCGCTCAACATAGCGGTACCCATGACTGGCACCTGAAAACCGAATCCTACGTATTATTATTAGGTTATTATAACTATAACGTGCAACAATATTCCATACAGAAAGAGTTTAATGAATGGTCGTCGAAAATTCCCAGTATATTTTGGGAACATCAAACGACTGGTACCGGTTTTTCAAGAAGTACCGTTGGTGCCTTTGGTCCTGGTAAATAGGTCGTTAACAGGATTGGGATTGAAACTTTTGGGCGTTTTAGGGTTTTGGTGCATCACAAAAACATGTCGACAACAAAAAATTGACAGTACAATTTCAACTCGGTGGGACTTCGAGTGAATTGTGTCCAATTACTCATTAACCGTTTCTTCTTTTGTTGGACATGCTCGGTACAATACTGTGCCAATGAAATCTAGGACACCTAGTCTATCTATATTGCATAATGAAGTAACTTTGGTTGCCTACACCAGACTGCACTAGTAGGTCGGTAGATCAATAAAAAGTCTCATCAAACTTACCCCCGATGACAGTAGTTCAACTTGAGAACGATCGAACGAAGTCAAATCAATTTCCGAAATGTTGTTTTGTGGAAAATTAACTAACCTTTGAACATTTTGATTCGACATCTCATCCTGAAGCAAGACTATCGAACCAAAGATGAAGAAATGAACCACGGTGTCTCTAAACCTAACCGGTCGTCAGTGTGATTGATGATGTCATTTTATAAAATCCACACTTCAATAAATGGAGTCACAGAATTATTTAAAATATTTCAAATTTCCTAACACCAGATCAGAAGAACTCAATTTACTTTTCACATGGAAACATTTTCATAGAACTCATTTTATCGACACCCCATATGGAGACATAACATTCCATCAGGATATGGTGGATAGTTTCGGAGATCCCGAAGTTTTGAGGACAACTTTTTTTTCCATTTTCTGGTCATAAAATCATCAAAATTTCACATAAACCTTCGTATCTTACAACTTACTACATAATCGACACTCCAAGTGATGAAATCACAGAATTATATGGAATATTTGAAATTTCCCAACACCAGATCAGAAAAACTCAGCTTTCTTTTCAAGTTAAGAATTTTTCTAGAACTTATTGTATCGTTGCCCCATATGAAGACATTATATTTCATCAGGATATGGTGGATAGTTTCTGCGATCCCGAAATTTGGAAAACATTTTTTTTTTTCATTATCTAGTGATAAATTCTTTACGAAATTCCAATAAAACTTCGTATCTCACAACTTACTACATAATCGACACTTCAGGAGATGGAATCACAGAATTATATGGATTATTAAAAATTTCCCAACATCAGATCATGAGAAACTCAATTTTCTTTTCACGTCAAGAATTTTTCTAGAACTCATTGTATCGATGCCCCATATGAAGACATTATATTTCATCAGGATATGGTGGATAGGTTCTGGGATCCCGAAATTTGGAAAACATTTTTTTTTTCATTATCTAGTGATAAATTCTTTACGAAATTCCAATAAAACTTCGTTTCTCACAACTTACTTCATAATCGACACTCCAGGAGATGAAATCACAGAATTATATGAATTATTAAAAATTTCCCAACATCAGATCATGAAAAACTCAATTTTCTTTTCACGTCAAGAATTTTTCTAGAACTCATTGTATCGATGCCCCATATGAAGACATTATATTTCATCAGGATATGGTGGTTAGGTTCTGGGATCCCGAAATTTGGAAAACATTTTTTTTTTCATTATCTAGTGATAAATTCTTCACGAAATTCCAATAAAACTTCGTTTCTCACAACTTACTTCATAATCGACACTCCAGGAGATGAAATCACAGAATTATATGAATTATTAAAAATTTCCCAACATCAGATCATGAAAAACTCAATTTTCTTTTCACGTCAAGAATTTTTCTAGAACTCATTGTATCGATGCCCCATATGAAGACATAATATTTCATCAAGATATGGTGGATAGTTTCTGAGATCCCGGAGTTTGGAAAACATTTTTTTTTTCATTATCTAGTGATAAATTCTTTACGAAATTCCAATAAAACTTCGTATCTCACAACTTACTACATAATCGACACTTCAGGAGATGGAATCACAGAATTATATGGATTATTAAAAATTTCCCAACATCAGATCATGAGAAACTCAATTTTCTTTTCACGTCAAGAATTTTTCTAGAACTCATTGTATCGATGCCCATATGAAGACATAATATTTCATCAAGATATGGTGGATAGTTTCTGAGATCCCGGAGTTTGGAAAACATTTTTTTTTTTCATTTTCTAGTGATAAAATCCTCACGAAATTCCACATAAAACTTCGTTTCTTACAACTTACAACATAATCGACACCCCAAGAGATGAAATCACAGAATTATATGGAATATTTGAAATTTCCAAACACCAGATCAGAAAAACTCAATTTTCTTCTCAAGTCAAGAATTTTTCTAGAACTCATTGTATCGATACCCCATATGAAGACATTATATTTCATCAAAATATGGTGGATAGTTTCTGGGATCCCGAAATTTGGAAAACATTTTTTTTTTCATTATCTAGTGATAAATTCTTCTCGAAATTCCAATAAAACTTCGTATCTCACAACTTACTTCATAATCGACACTCCAGGAGATGAAATCACAGAATTATATGAATTATTGAAAATTTCCCAACATCAGATTATGAAAAACTCAATTTTCTTTTCACGTCAAGAATTTTTCTAGAACTCATTGTATCGATGCCCCATATGAAGACATTATATTTCATCAGGATATGGTGGATAGTTTCTGGGATCCCGAAATTTGGAAAACATTTTTTTTTTCATTATCTAGTGATAAATTCTTCACGAAATTCCAATAAAACTTCGTTTCTCACAACTTACTTCATAATCGACACTCCAGGAGATGAAATCACAGAATTATATGAATTATTAAAAATTTCCCAAAATCAGATCATGAAAAACTCAATTTTCTTTTCACGTCAAGAATTTCTCTAGAACTCATTGTATCGATGCCCCATATGAAGACATTATATTTCATCAGGATATGGTGGATAGGTTCTGGGATCCCGAAATTTGGAAAACATTTTTTTTTTCATTATCTAGTGATAAATTCTTCACGAAATTCCAATAAAACTTCGTTTCTCACAACTTACTTCATAATCGACACTCCAGGAGATGAAATCACAGAATTATATGAATTATTAAAAATTTCCCAACATCAGATCATGAAAAACTCAATTTTCTTTTCACGTCAAGAATTTTTCTAGAACTCATTGTATCGATGCCCCATATGAAGACATTATATTTCATCAGGATATGGTGGATAGGTTCTGGGATCCCGAAATTTGGAAAACATTTTTTTTTTCATTATCTAGTGATAAATTCTTCACGAAATTCCAATAAAACTTCGTTTCTCACAACTTACTTCATAATCGACACTCCAGGAGATGAAATCACAGAATTATATGAATTATTAAAAATTTCCCAACATCAGATCATGAAAAACTCAATTTTCTTTTCACGTCAAGAATTTTTCTAGAACTCATTGTATCGATGCCCCATATGAAGACATTATATTTCATCAGGATATGGTGGTTAGGTTCTGGGATCCCGAAATTTGGAAAACATTTTTTTTTTCATTATCTAGTGATAAATTCTTCACGAAATTCCAATAAAACTTCGTTTCTCACAACTTACTTCATAATCGACACTCCAGGAGATGAAATCACAGAATTATATGAATTATTAAAAATTTCCCAACATCAGATCATGAAAAACTCAATTTTCTTTTCACGTCAAGAATTTTTCTAGAACTCATTGTATCGATGCCCCATATGAAGACATTATATTTCATCAGGATATGGTGGTTAGGTTCTGGGATCCCGAAATTTGGAAAACATTTTTTTTTTCATTATCTAGTGATAAATTCTTCACGAAATTCCAATAAAACTTCGTTTCTCACAACTTACTTCATAATCGACACTCCAGGAGATGAAATCACAGAATTATATGAATTATTAAAAATTTCCCAACATCAGATCATGAAAAACTCAATTTTCTTTTCACGTCAAGAATTTTTCTAGAACTCATTGTATCGATGCCCCATATGAAGACATTATATTTCATCAGGATATGGTGGTTAGGTTCTGGGATCCCGAAATTTGGAAAACATTTTTTTTTTCATTATCTAGTGATAAATTCTTCACGAAATTCCAATAAAACTTCGTTTCTCACAACTTACTTCATAATCGACACTCCAGGAGATGAAATCACAGAATTATATGAATTATTAAAAATTTCCCAACATCAGATCATGAAAAACTCAATTTTCTTTTCACGTCAAGAATTTTTCTAGAACTCATTGTATCGATGCCCCATATGAAGACATTATATTTCATCAGGATATGGTGGTTAGGTTCTGGGATCCCGAAATTTGGAAAACATTTTTTTTTTCATTATCTAGTGATAAATTCTTCACGAAATTCCAATAAAACTTCGTTTCTCACAACTTACTTCATAATCGACACTCCAGGAGATGAAATCACAGAATTATATGAATTATTAAAAATTTCCCAACATCAGATCATGAAAAACTCAATTTTCTTTTCACGTCAAGAATTTTTCTAGAACTCATTGTATCGATGCCCCATATGAAGACATTATATTTCATCAGGATATGGTGGTTAGGTTCTGGGATCCCGAAATTTGGAAAACATTTTTTTTTTCATTATCTAGTGATAAATTCTTCACGAAATTCCAATAAAACTTCGTTTCTCACAACTTACTTCATAATCGACACTCCAGGAGATGAAATCACAGAATTATATGAATTATTAAAAATTTCCCAACATCAGATCATGAAAAACTCAATTTTCTTTTCACGTCAAGAATTTTTCTAGAACTCATTGTATCGATGCCCCATATGAAGACATTATATTTCATCAGGATATGGTGGTTAGGTTCTGGGATCCCGAAATTTGGAAAACATTTTTTTTTTCATTATCTAGTGATAAATTCTTCACGAAATTCCAATAAAACTTCGTTTCTCACAACTTACTTCATAATCGACACTCCAGGAGATGAAATCACAGAATTATATGAATTATTAAAAATTTCCCAACATCAGATCATGAAAAACTCAATTTTCTTTTCACGTCAAGAATTTTTCTAGAACTCATTGTATCGATGCCCCATATGAAGACATTATATTTCATCAGGATATGGTGGTTAGGTTCTGGGATCCCGAAATTTGGAAAACATTTTTTTTTTCATTATCTAGTGATAAATTCTTCACGAAATTCCAATAAAACTTCGTTTCTCACAACTTACTTCATAATCGACACTCCAGGAGATGAAATCACAGAATTATATGAATTATTAAAAATTTCCCAACATCAGATCATGAAAAACTCAATTTTCTTTTCACGTCAAGAATTTTTCTAGAACTCATTGTATCGATGCCCCATATGAAGACATTATATTTCATCAGGATATGGTGGTTAGGTTCTGGGATCCCGAAATTTGGAAAACATTTTTTTTTTCATTATCTAGTGATAAATTCTTCACGAAATTCCAATAAAACTTCGTTTCTCACAACTTACTTCATAATCGACACTCCAGGAGATGAAATCACAGAATTATATGAATTATTAAAAATTTCCCAACATCAGATCATGAAAAACTCAATTTTCTTTTCACGTCAAGAATTTTTCTAGAACTCATTGTATCGATGCCCCATATGAAGACATTATATTTCATCAGGATATGGTGGTTAGGTTCTGGGATCCCGAAATTTGGAAAACATTTTTTTTTTCATTATCTAGTGATAAATTCTTCACGAAATTCCAATAAAACTTCGTTTCTCACAACTTACTTCATAATCGACACTCCAGGAGATGAAATCACAGAATTATATGAATTATTAAAAATTTCCCAACATCAGATCATGAAAAACTCAATTTTCTTTTCACGTCAAGAATTTTTCTAGAACTCATTGTATCGATGCCCCATATGAAGACATTATATTTCATCAGGATATGGTGGATAATTTCTGGGATCCCGAAATTTGGAAAACATTTTTTTTTTTCATTATCTAGTGATAAATTCTTTACGAAATTCCAATAAAACTTCGTATCTCACAACTTACTTCATAATCGACACTTCAGGAGATGAAATTACAGAATTATATGGATTATTGAAAATTTCCCAACATCAGATCATGAAAAACTCAATTTTATTTTCACGTCAAGAATTTTTCTAGAACTCATTGTATAAATGCCCCATATGAAGACATTATATTTCATCAGGATATGGTGTATAGTTTCTGGGATCCCGAAATTTGGAAAACATTTTTTTTTCATTATCTAGTGATAAATTCTTTACGAAATTCCAATAAAACTTCGTATCTCACAACTTACTTCATAATCGACACTCCAGGAGATGAAATCACAGAATTATATGAATTATTAAAAATTTCCCAACATCAGATCATGAAAAACTCAATTTTATTTTCACGTCAAGAATTTTTCTAGAACTCATTGTATAAATGCCCCATATGAAGACATTATATTTCATCAGGATATGGTGTATAGTTTCTGGGATCCCGAAATTTGGAAAACATTTTTTTTTCATTATCTAGTGATAAATTCTTTACGAAATTCCAATAAAACTTCGTATCTCACAACTTACTTCATAATCGACACTCCAGGAGATGAAATCACAGAATTATATGAATTATTAAAAATTTCCCAACATCAGATCATGAAAAACTCAATTTTATTTTCACGTCAAGAATTTTTCTAGAACTCATTGTATCGATGCCCCATATGAAGACATTATATTTCATCAGGATATGGTGTATAGTTTCTGGGATCCCGAAATTTGGAAAACATTTTTTTTTCATTATCTAGTGATGAATTCTTTACGAAATTCCAATAAAACTTCGTATCTCACAACTTACTTCATAATCGACACTCCAGGAGATGAAATCACAGAATTATATGAATTATTAAAAATTTCCCAACATCAGATCATGAAAAACTTAATTTTCTTTTCACGTCACGAATTTTTCTAGAACTCATTGTATCGATGCCTCATATGAAGACATTATATTTCATCAGGATATGGTGGATAGTTTCTGGGATCCCAAAATTTGGAAAATATTTTTTTTTTCATTATCTAGTGATAAATTCTTTACGAAATTCCAATAAAACTTCGTATCTCACAACTTACTTCATAATCGACACTCCAGGAGATGAAATCACAGAATTATATGGATTATTAAAAATTTCCCAACATCAGATCATGAAAAACTCAATTTCCTTTTCATGTGAAGAATTTTTCTAGAACTCATTGTATCGATGCCCCATATGAAGACACAAAATTTCATCAGGATATGGTGAATATATTCTGAGATCCCGAATTTCTTAAAATAATTTTATTTAATTTTCTTTTTTTTGGTGAAAAAACCCTCACAAAATTCTACAAAAACTTTCCAACACCAGATCAGAAAACTCAATTTTCTTTTCACGTGAAACAATTTTTGTAGAACTAATTTCTTCCATGCCCCATATGAACACACAAAATTTCATCAGGATAGTTTCTGCGATAATGAATAAAAAAAAATTTTTCTTACACTGTCTCAAGAACGTGTAGTTATATCACAACTAACCACAAAGTTTCAATTCGATCGGATCTACATATTTGTTATTTAGCGTATTCTGACCTCGAACTTACCCTGAAAATTACAGATTTTTGATAAAAATTTTTTTGATTCTTTTAGTGCCAAGAACGAAATTCCACCTGGACCTTCTCGTTGTTATAAATTCCGATGATTCGAGTTTCAGCCGTTATCATGCAAATATCTGGAAATTCCAAGAGAAATGAACCAAAATTCGTAGAACCTCTCATATTCACACAAAATCGAATCCGGTTAGAAAAGCTTTCACAGCTATCATCTAGCTCGTTCTCTTATTGACCCTATTTTTTTCTTAGGTAGTATAGACATAAAATTTCATTGCCGTTGTTCCCTTGCTAATTCCTTTGATTAATTAAATCTAGGCTACTATTCTTGATAATCTGAATTACAGTGGTCATAAACTGAAGAAGAAAATGTGCGAATAATTTCAAAGTTGAATTTTTACGATGGAATGTCATGAGAAAGTGTTGATACTTCATGAGAATTCAGCGTTGATAATTGGGCATCTCAATAAATATTGCTTGATACGGAGCCAAAAATTTTGACAGAGCGTGAAGACAATCATCATTATCGAGTTAATAGATTGTTTTATATTTCGTGCATCAAGAAATCCAAACAGCGCTGTCTTATAATTAAACAGTTCGTTTTCGTGAAGAAAAAAACTGTTATAACACGTCTCGTGTGATGTTACCCTAATCGATAGAGACGTGCAAGTATCTTCCGGTCTGTTTCCTCCGACACTAGCGCAGTGTCACATTCGCAATTGAGGATAGAATTTATTCGCTTTGCGAAATAAATGAGCATGTAATGTTTCTTTTTCGCGAGAAATAGAGATTAAAGGATCTTATTGCATATTATTACATCTTCGGAAAACAGATTCAAACGAATCGAAATTGAGGTTATAACCATAATATTTTTGACATTTGTGTCAAACAGTAGATCTAATGTATCACATCTGTCAAATTTTGCCAACGTTGCCAGATATAAAAATGGCACCAGTACGATATTTGGCTCAACTAGATGAACTACTGACAATGAATTATGTATTTGACCTTAACCTTCTTCGGAAATTCACAATGGATGATATTGTTTGATGATGTAAGAAATCTGCGGCGTAAACAAGAGTGTTTTAGTCTGAGGTTTCAGCAAGACAGTCCCAATCTGTGGTATCTCCAATCGAGAGAAGTGTGTCAGTAAGATTAACTGTACAGCAATAGTCTTGAATACAAATTTCATTTTCCATTTGAAACAGTAGAATCCACTTCGATATGCAGAGAATGTAGCTCGGATGTGGGATGCAAAATAAAAAATCCGAGGAAATCGCCCCAGTTGGAAAAATTTCTAAGAATTGTGTCGATAAATTTGTTCCAGTATCAAGTAATCATAACAATCGGAAATTGGGGTTATGAGTGCAATATTTTTGACACTCCTGTCACGCAGTAGGTCTAATGTATCATATCCGTCATATTCGGGCGACGTTGCCAGATATAATTCACCCTAGGCTAAGTCGAACTGGTGCGAATAATTCGAAGTTGAACCAATTACCAGAAGAATACATTTCAATTATTCGCAATATTATTTTCTAAATAAGATTCAAGCGTGTCGATTACATTAATATTAACTGAAGCTGAAATTAATCTGAGTTTCACAACAAAAAAGTTAATTATTCGATGGAAAAAGAAAACGAAAGTTTGAAATGTATAATCATCAATTTAATAAACTGATCTCGTTAAAGAGTTGACGATGTTTATTCCGCCTTCAAATAATTTCCAGAATTTCTACATTGGATTTTTATCTGTTATTTTCCATTGAGGAAACAGTGAATGAAGAAGGAAATTACATAACAGATGATAAAATCTCTATTTTCCCCTTCCATAAAAACATTACGATCAGTAAGTACCGCAATGAATTGTTTAAAACTAAAGATAATAGGCCTTAAATTGTCTATAAACAATGACTCGAATAGATCAATAGAAACATTTTTATCGATGTGTTAAGCTTTCATTGTGTTACCAAGCTGCTAAAGTATGTATTTCGTAATTCCAATTCAGGTGCAGTGGCTAAACCAGCTTTTTAAAATAGGGAGAGGGGGAGGTTGCAAGGAGGGAGAAGATTTTTTAGGGTGGGTCAAAATTAACACATGAAGCGAAAATAGAAAAATTTTTATATTCCTACAGAACAATTTGGGGGAGAAATCGGCCCCCATGCCCCGATAGCATCGCAGCTGTTCAGGTGATATTGGAAAGGGGAAAAGAAATTTTTTTCGAGAAATTTATAATCCTCCAATTCAATTGATTGTTCAGTTTTCCACCCTTTGAGGGTTCTCAAGATATATGTTCCTTTTTTTATACTCGAAAAAGCATTGAATAAAATTCTGAATAATTCTTCAGATGTGGCAACGTCGCGATACCTTCACAGGAAGTCTTCAAAATCTACATGACATTTCAATGTAATATGACCCCACTATAGAAACATATATTCTACAAGAAAAAATATTCGAGTTTTCGCAAACTATGGGAATTACAGATTTTTCCATATTTTCCTAAACACCTGGCAACGTGGCAATTCTTTCAGAGGAGGACTCCAAAATCTACATTTTTCATTTCATATTAAGGGTGAAAATTCGTTAGAGGTGATCTTCCAGTCCAATTTATTTTAGTTCAACGATAAAATACGGAACGAAAAGTTGAAATAAAAAAAAAATTCTCAAAGATTCTGAAATCTACACAACGTATTGATGTTTTATGACCCCACTATGGAAATATATATTCTCCAAAAAAAAATATCCGAGTTTTCCCAAATTTTGTAAATTCCAGATATTTCCGTATTTTCCAAAACACGCGGCAACGTCGCAATTCTTTCAGAGGAGGACTCCAAAATCTACATTTTTAATTTCATATTAAGGGTGAAAAACCGCTAGAGATTGTCTTCTAGTCAAATTTATTTTAGTTCAACAACGATAAAAAACGGAACAAAAAGTTGAAATTAAAAAAAAATTGTCAAAGATCCTAAAATCTACACAACGTATTGATATTATATGACCCCACTATGGAAATATATATTCTACAAAAAAAAATATCCGAGTTTTCCCAAATTTTGTAAATTCCAGATATTTCCGTATTTTCCAAAACACGCGGCAACATCGCAATTCTTTCAGAGGAAGCCTTCAAAATCTGCTTTCTTCATTTCATATTAAGGGTAAAAATTCGTTAGAGATGGTCTTCAAGTCAAATTAATTTCAGTTCAACAACGATAAAAAACGGAACGAAAAGTTGATATTTAAAAAAAATTGTCAAATATCCTGAAATCTTCACAACATATTGATATTATATGACCCTACTATGGAAATATATATTCTACATAGAAAAATATCCGAGTTTTCCCAAATTTCGTAAATTCCAGATATTTCCTTATTTTCCAAAACATGCGGCAACGTCGCAATTCTTTCAGAGGAAGACTTCAAAATCTACTTTCTTCATTTCATATTAAGGGTGAAAATTCGTTAGAGATGGTCTTCAAGTCAAATTTATTTCAGTTCAACAACGTTAAAAAACGGAACGAAAAGTTGAAATAAAAGAAAAATTATCGAAGATTCTAAAATCTACACAACGTATTGATATTATATGGCCCCACTATGAAAATATTTATTGTACAAGAAAAAAGATTCGAGTTTTCCCAAACTTTGTAAATTCCAGATTTTTCCATATTTTCCAAAACACGTGGCAACGTCGCAATACTTCCAGCAAAAGATTCCAAAATCTACTTTTTTCATTTCATATTTATTATGGATGAAAAGTCATAGAGATGGTCTTCCAGTCCATTTTATTTAAGCTCAACAACGCGAAAAAACGGAACGACACGTTGAAATTTTAAAAAAATGCCAAATCTATAAAATATTCCGAAATCTATACAACTGATGATATTATATGACCCCACTGAGAGGACATATTTTCTGAAAGAAAAAATATTCGAGTTTTTCCAAACTTTGGAAATTCTAGATTTTTCCGTATTTTCCAAACACGTGGCAACATTGCAATTTTTTCAAAAAATGGCCCATAACCCATCTATGAAATTAAGCAAGTTTCGAGCAAAAACCTTGCATAACGCATTAATACCAAACTAACCTAAAATTTCGGAAGACCCTGAAACTGCTAGTCCGATTTACACCAATTTCATCAGGCCTTGCTGTCTGCGTATTCATGTCGAATTTGAGTCCAAAATTTCGTACTGTAGCGTTCAGAAAATAAAACTTTAGACGCACAGACATAAATTTGGATTGAAAAATTTTTCAAGAAATTCGTGATTAATTTTTTTGTACTTACGTCATCCCAGCCCTATATCACTCAAATCCAACTGCACATGGAATCCCCAAAACCAAATCCATCAAAAAATCATTAGACCAACACAAAAAAAACTGGGCTTATCACATTATCCGCTCACTAGAAAACTTAACACTGCACAATTAGCAACATTTCTGGAAACAACGTTTGCGACTTCAATCGGAAGGACTCAATTGATATCCTGATTCGAATTCGCACTCACGTTTTCATATTTTAATGATAGGCTTGCTCTTGCGGTTGGCGTCGGACATGAAGCAAGAATAACAGGAGGAGAGATTGTATTCCGCAGGCAGCTCTTCAGGCATCAGCGAGATCAGTGGGGACAAGTTACTTGTTTCAGTTCTTGAGGACTGGTGTACGAAACAAGTGTAGAAAGTGATAGGCCACAGGTTGGTTGGGTAACATCCCAAATTAGCATCCAATCTAAGTGGGCGTCTCACCTGCCTCAGATTTGGATTTTTTTGAATCATCACCCCTATTTCGAGACCTGACCCCTGCTGACGACGAATTAATTGGCATCGATAAACGTCAGATGTCAAATGACTATTGAATTATACAAATAATTCTGAAGAAACAGTGGCGTGTCGCATATGGAGAAGAAACACTTTTTGTTCTCAATCAGCCCCTAATAAAGCAATATGCTATTGTTGGAATGTTTGTGTGTGAATTTTATTTTGAATTTCGGATTTCCCAGAAGAAGTGGAAACCCTCAGATCGGACAAAGCTGTGGCTATTCAAATAGTCTTCGAATCGGGGGAATTAGATCAAGACGAGAAAATAACTTAATCAATATCGCCTCTAGGGCGTTCTCAAAATTTCGTTTTCACCAGCGTTTCGTGGGCACAAACACGTTCCGATTTTCGGTAAGTGTTACACTCGGATTCTAGATGGACGTTTCGTAATCGAAATCGAAAGCAGGGCTCCAAGTAGTTTTTCTCTAGTTTGCATCGGAGTGCAGTTCCTCTCACGACTCTCCCATGTTGTTTACAACGAAATCTTGTAATTAATTGGTATGATGGAGTGTTGATGCCTACGATAACCCAAGACCGTTCATCAAATTTCGAGGAATTGGAACAAGGGGTCAGAATGTTCGGGAAAAACGGTTTCCTTTTATAATTGCTACATTTCTTTTGAATGGCCTTGGAACTCGATTGTACCTAACGGTATTCTCTTACAATCGATATGTTAAAATCCTCTCGTTAATTTACATTTTCTTATATTCAAACATAATTTCTTTTCTTTTCCAGAAAACCCTCATCCAAACAACTCTAATATTTTGAGGTACTTTGACACAAACACAAAGTAGTCCATCTAATTCTGAGTCAACTCACGTCTGGTCACATTCAAAGTATCCCATCAATAATAATAATGGCCATCTGAGTATTCTGAGTTCAGTTAGTGACCTTGCATACGACAAAACTGAAACGGCACAGAACACGTCTAGAATTTACCAGATGACATCAAAAGAATCCAATTAACGGTAAATAAATGACCATTCGGTTGTCTCAGATTGGAAAGAATAACTTAAATTCTAACAGAGGCTAAGTCTTAATAAAGATCGAGCAATAGGAAAGTCTAGGAGATCAATTCTCTCGATTCCGCCAGAATTGGGTTACTGTATTGAACACTTTTATTGCCCGAAGGCAGAAGATTGGAAGGAAGTGAATTGAGATCGATTATTTCTCGGTAGTGAACCGCTTTCGATCGGATGAATTCGATATTGTCGTCCTTTTTTCCGATTTTGGGTCATTGGTTTATTTCGTAGAATCAGAATCAAACTTTTGTAGGGAAACTAAAGGATATCGCTGTATACAATAAAATTGTATTTTTTCGTATTTTCTGAAACATGTTGCAAAGTCGCAATTCTTTCAGAGGAATGCTCCAACATCTACTTTTTTCATTTCATATAATGGGTGAAAGTTCATTAGAATGGTCTTCCAGTCCATTTTATTTGAGTTCAACAACTCGAAAAAACGGAACGAAATGTTGAAATTTCAAAAAATTACCAAATCTGTCGAAAATTCTGAAATCTAAACATCGTTTGAAAACGTTATTATATAAACCCAATATAAAAATATAGATTTTACAAGAAAAAATATTCGAGTTTTCCCAAACTTTGGAAATTCCAGTTTTTTCCGTATTTCCGAAACGGTCTTTTCTAAGGAAGACTTCAGAATCTACATTTTTCATTTTATATTATGCGTGAAAATTCATTAGAGATGATCTTCCACTCCATTTTATTTGAGTTCAAGAACGCGAAAAAACGAAACGTTGAAATTGAAAAAAGTTATTGAAAATTCGAAAATATACATAACGTTTTAATATTATTTGACCCCACTATGAAAACATAGATTCTACAAGAAAAAATATTCAAGTTTTCCCAAACTTTTGAATCTCCGGATTTTTGCGTATTTTTTGAAACATTTGGCAACGTCGCAATTCTTTCAGAGAAAGACAGCAAAATCTACATGTTTATTTTCATATTATGGGTGAAGATTCATTAGAGATGGTCCTCCAGTACATTTTTAGCGAGTTCGAAAACGGCAAAAAACCGAACGACACGTTGAAATAAGAAAAAAATTGTAGAAAATTCAAAAATATACAAAACATTTCGATATTATATGACCCCACTATAAAAATATAGATTCTACAAGAAAAAATATTCGTGTTTTCCCAAACCTTGGAAATTCCAGTTTTTTCCGTATTCTCCCAAACACGTGGCAACGTCGCAATTCTTTCAGAGGAAGACTCCAAAATCAAAATTTTTCATTTCGTATTATGGGTGAAAATCATAAGTGATGATCTTCCAGTCCAAAAGTTATAAAAAATTCAAAAATATACATTTAATATTTTAATATTATATGACCACACTATGAAGACATAGATTCTACAAGAAAAAATATTCAAGTTTTCCCAAACTTTTGAATCTCCGGATTTTTGCGTATTTTTTGGAACACTTGGCAACGTCGCAATTCTTTCAGAGAAAGACACCAAAATCTACATGGTTAATTTCATATTATGGGTGAAAATTCATTACAGATGGTCCTCCAGTCCATTTTAAGCGAGTTCAAAAACGCGAAAAACCGAACGACACGTTGAAATAAGAAAAAAATGGTAAAAAATTCAAAAATATACAAAACATTTCGATATTATATGACCCCACTAATAAAATATAGATTCTACAAGAAAAAATATTCGTGTTTTCCCAAACCTTGGAAATTCCAGTTTTTTCCGTATTTTCCGAAACACGTGGCAACGTCGCAATTCTTTAGAGGAAGACTCCAAAATCAAAATTTTTCATTTCATATTATGGGTGAAAAATCATAAGTGATGATCTTCCAGTCCAAAAGTTATAAAAAATTCAAAAATATACATAACGTTTTAATATTATATGACCACACGATGAAAACATAGATTCTACAAGAAAAAATATTCAAGTTTTCCCAAACTTTTGAATCTCCGGATTTTTGCGTATTTTTCGAAACACTTGGCAACGTCGCAATTCTTTCAGAGAAAGACACCAAAATCTACATGTTTATTTTCATATTATGGGTGAAGGTTCATTAGAGATGGTCCTCCAGTACATTTTTAGCGAGTTCAAAAACGGGAAAAACCGAACGACACGTTGAAATAAGAAAAAAATGGTAAAAAATTCAAAAATATACAATACATTTTGATATTTTATGACCCCACTATAATTTTGGAAACTCCAGTTTTTTCCGTATTTTGCAAAACACGTGGCAACGTCCCAATTCTTCCAGAGGAAGACTCCAAAATCTAAATTTTTCATTTCAATATATTGGTGAAAAATCATCAGTTATACTCTTCCAGTCCATTTTATTTGAGTTCAGAAACGTGAAAAAACGGAACGACACGTTCAAATAAAACAAAAATGATCAAAAATTTAAAAAAATACAAAACGTTTTGATATTATATGACCCCAGTATAAAAATATGGATTTTACAAAAAAAAAAATTCGTGGCGCTTGTTTCGTTGAACAAGAGGTCACGTTTATCAATGAGCAAAATTAGACTAGGGGTTCCGTAAATATGGTCGTTCAAAATATTTTTTTCCAATGAAGAATAATGTATGCAAAGTGTGTGCGGAATTTTGTCCAGATCGCATTAAAAATTTTAGCGAATTATGATTCGGTATAATTGACAAAAAGTTGCTGTAATTTTTTCGACAGCTGTCAAAATTTTTCTCAATAGAAGGTGAATGAACGAGCGCTCAAAAGCTCCTGACTACACGTAAGTGCTTTTTATAATTTTTTCTAATATTCCTTCGGTAAATCTAAGATCGCGTGACAATAAGATTAAACGCAAGACTATAACATAGTAATGTAACGAACTTACCGACAATTATTGTTTATTCGTCACACCTTTTTATGTTCGTTATTCATTACTCTTGATAATTACCATTATTTCAAGAGGAAAACGCAATTTGTAATCCTTCTGTTCTATTTTCTTGTAGATCCTTCATTCCTCAATCTGTATTACTATAATTGTTAGAAATGTTTAAGAATACACATGATGCGTGAATATACAATTATGGGAATAGCATTTGAATGTCTCACATTCTTATTGTTGGAATTCGCGAGATTTCACATCTTCAAAAACTTCAACATGCGAAATTTTGTCCAGATCGCATGACCAGAACTATAGAAAATTATAACTTTCGAACGTAAAGGCTTGAAATTTTCAGGATAGGTGTGGATCTCGAATGTCGCGATCACGTTACTCAATGAGCAAAATGAGACTAGGAGTTCCGTAAATATGGCCGTTCAAAATATTTTTTTCCTGATTATTTCGAAACTTCTGATTGGATTGGAATGAAATTCTGCACATAGATGAAGAATAATGTAACCAAACTACGTGCGAAATTTTGTCAAGATCGCATTACCAAGACCATAGAAAACGAAAGTTCTAGCGAATTATCGAAAAAAAAATGGTCACTTGAAGCACTGACGTGAAGTCTGTAGTTTCGCCTTAGTTTGAATTTTTTTCTGACAGCTGTCAAAAATTTCTTCAACTGGTTTCTTAGACTGGAAAATACGAATCTTCCTACAAGGTGGACGAACGAGAGCTCAAAAGCTCCTGACCAGAAGTTATCGTATTTTTCAAGTTCAACTGTTCATAATTTTCGGAAATAATAAACCAAACGAATGTACAGATACTTTATTTGTAAAATAATTCCTGTATGACACATACATAAAATTGACCTACTTAAAACATAATATGTTATATACATTCTCATCATACAAAAGCTCAGTTTATATAACTTTACGAATATTACTAAAAAAACAGATATTCAATATTTTAAAATTAATTCGATAACAATAACTTCGGTGATTCCAACTGTCACTAACTTTCTGGAGAATGAAATGAAGTGAAAATGAAAAATAAGTCCTCTGTTATTACTTCTTTAATAATTTTCACACACTGGTTGAGATAATTGGACAACTTCAGGAAAATTTCATTATAAATGTGTGAATCCCTGATATTTAGAGTTATAGGAAACTACAGTTTCAAGGCACATTCTGCAATAAATTTACTAAATATTTCTCAATTTTTAACAAATTTAATGTTGGTTTATGTGCCAGGATGAACTCAACCAAAACAATCCAACTAAATGCTAATAACCATATTTGTCCTGGAATTAATAGGAATTAGATAAATAAAAATAAAGAATGGAATTCAAAAATACCTGTAATGAAGTCATTACACCATTTGCTAACGAACTTAATTTTCCAGCTACTTTAGACACACCTTGTCTTACACTTTCTTTTACTTCCTCTACATCATAATATTGAACATTATTTCTTTGATTGTCTGAAATGACATCAGTAATTCAAAAAACTGAGAACATTTATTATCATTTTTTACCTCTGTCATTCCCGAAAAATTCCGAAGAAGATATGCTCGACGAGCCTTGGAATCGGTTAAGATTAGCCTTAGTTTCGAAATCTGGACTTTGATCAGTGAAATACTGATCCGAAGAGATTGCTTTCGCGTTTCCAAACTTCTTCTGAGCCGCATCACCAGAGGAGGCCTCATACTTTTTCGGCGTTTTATCCACTGAAAAAATAGAGGAGTGGAAAAATCTACCTAGAGGAAACGTTAAACTTCCTACCTTGACCCCTACTCTTCGGTTTCTCCGGCGGATCGTCCACCACGACCCAGTCGCTTTTGGAACTGCTACTGCTGTTCGATTCCAGCAGGAAAGAATCCAGCTTGCTGCTGTTGAACCCGCCCACGTTCCTGCTCATCCCGAAACCCGGTCCGAACGAGAAATCGTCGAAGAAACTATCGTCGGATAACCTTAATTTACTGAGAGAGCTGAGAGTGCTGCTTGCGTTCGATTGAACGTTTTCCTGTTCGATCGTTTGCATGTCGCTTAGTGCGGAATGGCTGATTCCACTGAAAAAAAGCGACAATAATCTGGTTATATTTAAGAAATTTCTTTCGAGAACAATTTTTTTTTTGGCCAATCTTAGAAATAATTTATGAATTTTATACCATTTTAGAATTGCGTGTGCCAATACCAAAAAGTTGCGTCACTATCTGCTCACTCACACTTTATGGCTGGTCTCGCCCCATCTCATTCAAACCAGATTCTTAAAGTTATGGCACAAATTGAATAGGGCAAAATCACGGAGTGGGCGACATCTACTTTTAATCATTTGAACCACCCGAGTGATGAACAACAAACTAACATGTGTGTGTTCATATGGGAAAAGTGTGAAATATTTGTATGATTTTGAGTCATTTATGTATCGAAAGTGATATATTTAGATGATAATTTATGGAAAATTGCATATTAAAATTCCGCGGATTATAAGAGGTAATGTGAGAATAAGATCGCGATTAACGACCCTCGACCAAGAAAGAGTTGGGTGCAGTTTTTTTCATAAATTCTGTGTTTTTCATTTTTTTCAGTGAGGTATCGATATGTCAATGTGACTATTTCATTTCAACATTGATAAAAAAAATTGTAGGTATATCTCAAACTAAAGTTATTGAACACAGTCGTTTTTCAGTTCTCATTTTTTTTTCATTAATTCTGTTCTTATAAAATAAAGAATACCAATACTTATTTTTTATTGTGTTCTTACTCTTAATTTTCCAAGAACTCACTAATACTTATAGTTTTTTGTGTTTTTACTTAATTTTCCAAAAACTATTCATACAAGTACGTATCGATACTTTTCAAATGATACCAAGTAAGTATCAATACTTGACGACCGATACAGTATCAATACCTCAATGGTATCGTTTCATCCCTAACAAGATCAAGAGTTTTCTCGGATTTCGAGATCAAATCATCAAATCTCACCTTCTATTTCCGACTCCCATTCCGAGTCTCTCCACCTGGTTGGCCTTCTTAGGATCGGTTTTCTTCATCTCTTCCTCCTTCCTCTGCTGCTGCAGACCGAGATCTTTGTAGGCGAGACGTACAGCCGCTTCGCGTTCTTCCTGTTCTTTCACCGTGAGCGCCGCAGCTTTGGCGTTCTCCTCGATCATCCTCAGTCTGCTTTCCTCCGCCAGTTCGGCCTCCCGTTCGATTTCGGCGAAATTCGTTTTGACCTTGGTGGCGCCCAATCCTCCCTTTTTGGATCCGAGCTGATGGACACAATAAATAATTTCCAATCAACTCATTCGTAGTTTAATCTTACCCCTCCCTTTCTAGCTGCTGGTTTTCTCGGCGCAATCGTCGATTTTCTGGGTTCGAAATTTTGGTTATTTGAGGTGAAATCAATTTTGGGACCTTCGTCTGGGTTATTGTTGTTGGAAATGTTGTTTTTTTTTACGTCTGTCGGCAGCTGAAATTTCATACGGTTTTTAAGGATACCCAGATTGAAAATGTCTACTATATAAGATAAAATGATAGACAAGTTGAAGATATCGAGGAATTGTACCTACTTTAACTAAATTCTGCTCTGGTGAATCGGGAGAAGCAAAACTTTCGTGTTCTGTAAAGAAATCAACTTCCTTCTCCTCCTCGCCCTTCTCCTCATGATGGGGGTGAATGTGCAGCTGAGAATGTTAGAAAAATGTCACAAAAAGCACCAAACTTCATGAAAAATCAAAAGTTAGGTATCAGCATTCTCGATAACAAAAAAATGTGAAAATTGATTGAATATTACTCACCTGATTATTATTCAATAAAGATTTGAGTGCGAGCTGACTCAGTTTGTCCCTATAAAGTTGAGCCGCTCTGGAATTATACTTTTTTTGAGCATCGGTAGTATTACAGTGGTGTTGGGAGAAGAATTGCATCTAAAAATTAATTGATAAGAAAACAGTTGTACACAAGAAGGAATCGAAGTTCTTACAGCGTTTGCATTGCCCCCTAATTGCATTTGCCTCAATTGTTGCCATGTCCAGTTCGTATCCAGCTGTGTCGATCGGACAAACGTTAAATGTACACCTAAACTTCTGTGTACAGCTGAGCAATCTATACATATGAAAACACCATATGTTACACTGGACCACGTAGGATTTTTAGCGTTGCAATCGAAACAAACCTGAAAAATTCGAATAACTTTAATACACGTCATTCTAAGAAATATGCTACTAATTTTTTTTTTTTGGGATATGCACCTTGTTTGTAGGAACTGATCTGAGCCTGTGAAACACTGCCTCAATATCTTCTTTACCTAATTGAGATTGTGGGTCCATCTTACTATCAAAATATTTTCTACTTTTCTAAAAAGGAAATGTTGACAACCTTGTCATCTATCTTCTGAATCTGATGACACACTTTTAAAAGTCAGTTTGAAGTGCCAACGTGACGTTTAATCATAGAAGTCGAAAGATACTCTTACCAGTCTTACCTAATGAGACAATTTCAATCCATCATCAATTCAATTCAATCATATTCAAGGATTTCATTGAATATTGAAAACGTTTCATCTGAGTAAAATGCCCCGAATTGCGTATTCTGTCAATTCGAATATATACATTCATATATTCGCGATCTAAACGCTCCCTGTTGGCCAAATCCCGAACCTAGAAAACGAGTATTGTTTTCATATTTCACTCGCTTTTAAGCCAGATATTTTTATTTTATATTCAGGAACCAGTTATTCGTGGTGTTTTTATTGTTTTTTGAGCAGAGTGATTGATATTGAAAAAAAATTGTCGGTTAGGTAGGTATCAGTGTTATTCAGTTGAAATACGTTCACGAAGTTATAGAATTTTAGTTACAAGTTTGAGTCCAATTTTCTGGGGCAGGTTTGAGTTGTGATTTAGAATGGTTATTCAATAATTATCAACAAGAGTGTTATGGAATTGATCTTCGTAGTATGTATTTCAAATGATTGTGACTTAATCTTTCTGTGAGAAAGAAATTAGAATCATATGAATGAATGTTTTAATAGTATATGTACATGAATTTCAGGACATTATGTAACGATTAGTGAATAAAGTTTTAGTACTAAAAAAAAAACAGTTTACAATTGTAATTATTGTATCTCCAATTGCTCCTCGAAGAAAAATCAAAATCGTAACATTTCCATAAATTTCATAAGATGCCTCAGCAGTTTGTGTCACTAATGCCGTTGGCAGAGTGGAAAAAATAGACCGAAGAAAGGCACAAATGATCGACTATTAGGTGTAGCTTCCAAATAATTGAACCTGTCGTCAAACTCAAATAGTGCTCAATTTTTCCTGTTGAATTATTATCAATTTCGATATAATTGAAATTGAAAAATCCAATTTGTTCACCTGAAATCAATAAACTTGACATTGCAATATCAATAATCCAATCATTCACTAAAAAGTCTTGACATAAAACTCACAAAATCGGAGGAAACTCTTGAAAAACACCTAAAATAATCCGTTTACCACGATAAATCCCGAAAAGGTACTCGTTTTCCTCCATGTTTGTTTACATTTCGCAGCGCCCCCATCGGAATCGCGAATATTCGAAAACGGAGGCGATTCCTGTTTTTCGATTGAATGTTCCGGGCAACACTCACCAGAGGGCGCTTTTGAAATTCATTCATAAAAATGGACAGAATACAGAATAAACAAAACTTGGAAGAGAGAGTGACAGTGTAGTAAACAAAGATAGTGCCGAAGTTTTCGAAGTTTTCCCAGTGTTTTTTTGTGTGAATAAAATGAAAAAGTTATATCATTTAGTGGAATAGTAGTGTTAAAATCGTGAATTCCCTCCATAACGTTATCGTATTGCCTGTAGACTTTGGTGTTAGAAATTTCTAATTAACCTCAATGCAAATTAATTGCAATTTCTCTTCGCACTTTAAATTAATTATTACGTGAGAATATAATCATGGGAAATGTCGAGGAGGCAAAAAACGAAACAGGGCTCGATTTATCCCCAACAACCGAAGCAAGTAAACTATTGGAACAGGCCTTAATGCAGATGGATGGGATAATTTCAGGTTAGTTTTGTTTTGTTCACCTTCGAAAGTTTTTATCTTATCATTTTTGTGACGGGGATTTAATATTGTATAGTATTAATTACACCTAGTTCGATTCTGTACTCATTAGATGATCATTATCGTATAACAACCTGCAAATATTTTGATCACTTGATTGAAATGAAAGTAGTACCTATGTAAAAGGAAAACGAAATTTTCTATACAGAACAGTTGGGTTAATATATCAATGCATCGAAGTGTCGTACCTCAATTATATGAATGAGTAAAAGCTGGAAATGTTTACTTATATTTTTCTGGTGCAATTGGAGACTTTCTCTAGTCAAAACTATGCATTGAACAGTTTTTTAGACAACAGCAACATCTTAATTTCGAACACAATATTCACACTTTCCAGAAATATTCTTTTTTTACGTCAGATGAAACTACCTTCAATATTTTCAGTACTTCTGTTGAATAATTTAATTAAGTAGGAAATCAAATCGCTATATTGATGACAGTTGTTTGTGTTTGGAATTTGTATTGGAGATTGGATCATAGAAGCACATGTCTAATATGATGAAGATTTCGAGAGTTTATGTTCTACTCGACTTTTAATCATAGATGAAAGAATACATTCTTCTATTTATGCATGGGCTTATCATTGCAAAAAATCTAGCAGTCGGTTTATTAGCGTTTACTTTGCTTATGGGACGATGAATTCTAATCAGAGCAAAATAATTTCTGGTGTTTTTTGAGATATTTGCAAACAACTATTTCATATAGATAATCTGGGTTAGGTGTTTGTGTTTACCTAGGCAGAGGCCTTCGTCCGGAAACTTTCTCTTCCTCGCAATTCCTCCCAGCGGAGTTAACTTCCAGACGAATTTCAACAGTGCCAACCCCTCCGGGTGTCTGGCGCGAAATCCCCATCCTCATTATTGTCTCGTCTTCCACCCCCTCGGGCGGCAAATACCGAATTGTCTAGTCGGCGGCGGCAGGCGCAGAGCAGCCTCCCCCACCGTCATTCGCTCCTCCGCGGTCCGGAGGCTGAGAGAGCGGCGAACCCGTCGTTTCATCCCCCGTGTGGTTGTGTGAAGACGGCGCGACGTGTCTCAACAGGTGCGCGTTGTAACTTGTCGAATAGTCGACGAGGAGTGATTGTGGAGTGAGATTTATCGCATTCGGAACGGATTAAATTGCGGGGTTGCTGTGTTATGGTAGATGAATCGAACCACGGTATTCAAATGTGAAGATTGTGCCGGAGTTTATGGCGGTTTTATCGGCCGTCCAATTTTATGGTCGATATTCTGTTTTGAGTCTCATGTTAATTCGGTTTAGTCTGTGAAAATAATTCGAATTCTAGCTCTTTTAGTGAATACCCTTCTCGAAGAACGGGATGAAATCCGAAATTGTCGCGTGACGGACGTTTTCCATTTACCCCGACATGACTTACGGTTTTCAATTTGCTCCGGGAGTCCGTCTATTTATAGGGAATGTGCCGAGGTGTTCCTTCATTAGACGGTGTCGAAAATAACGTTCAGACGGCCGAAATTTATGGGTCGGTACGTTCAATTTCCGGTCCATCGGAGTCTCCACCAGGTTGGAGGTTCGTTTCCGGTTATTTGTTGGGCTCGGGGGCGGAGTTGGTCCAAAGATGAGACGTGCAGATGTTCAATCCCTCTTCGACCTGTTGAATACGAACCGAATAAATCGGGGGTTAACTGAGGAGTCGAACGTGAAATCCAAAAGGAATGATCCGATTATATTCTATCTCACGAAATTTTCCCCTACCTAGGTTACGTTTGACTCAACATAAATTTGGCAACGGCGGCCTAATATGACAGATGTGATACTTAACATCTACTGTGTGACAGGAATGTCAAAAGTATTTCGATAATAACCCCAATTTTCGACTATTTTGATAGTGTTTTTCTTTCCAAAGTGAAGATCTTCTGCTCCAATGACAGAGGGGAAAAGCTATGATTTGACTCGATTGGATATACAGGGTGTTCAAGAATAAGATTGAGATTGACATATTTAAGCTACATGCAAAACTTTGTCCAGATAGCATGACCAGAACCATAGAAACCAGAGAAAATTATAACTTTCGAAAGGAAAGGCCTAGGGACTTGAAATTTTCAGGGTATGTTTGGATCTCGAATGTAGCGGTCACGTTTATCAATGAGCAAAATTAGACAAGGGGTTCCGTAAATATGATCGTTTGAAATTCAGTTTTGACGAAATTTTGTTTTTCAATGTAGAATGATATATTCAAGCTACATTTTGTCCAGATCGCATGACCAGAACCATAGAAACCATATAAAATTATAACTTTCGAACGGAAAGGCCTAGGGACTTGAAATTTTCAGGGTATGTTTGGATCTCGATGGTTGCGGTCACGTTTATCAATGAGCAAAATTAGACAAGGGGTTCCGTACATATGGTCGTTTGAAATTCAGTTTTATTGATAATTTCAAAACTACAGATTCGATCGTGACGAAATTTTGTATTTTAATGTAGAATGATATATTCAAGCTACATTTTGTCCAGATCGCATGACCAGAACCATGGAAACCATATAAAATTATAACTTTGGAACGGAAAGGCCTAGGGACTTGAAATTTCCAGGTTATGTTCGGATCTCGAATGTAGCGGTCACTATTATCAATGAGCAAAATTAGACAAGGGGTTCCGTAAATATAGTTGTTTGAAATTCAGTTTTCTTGATAATTTCAAAACTACAGATTCGATCGTGACGAAATTTTGTATTTTAATGTAGAATGATATATTCGAGCTACATTTTGTTCAGATCGCATGACCAGAACCATAGAAACCATATAAAATTATAACTTTGGAACGGAAAGGCCTAGGGACTTGAAATTTTCAGGTTATGTTCGGATCTCGAATGTAGCGGTTACGTTCATCAATGAGCAAAATTAGACTAGGGGTTCCGTACATATGGTCGTTTGAAATTCAGTTTTATTGATAATTTCAAAACTACAGATTCGATCCTGACAAAATTTTGTATTTTGATGTAGAATGATATATTCAAGCTACATTTTGTCCAGATCGCATGACCAGAACCATAGAAACCAGAGAAAATTATAACTTTCGAACGGAAAGGCCTAGGGACTTGAAATTTTCAGGGTATGTTTGGATCTCGAATGTAGCGGTCACGTTCATCAACGAGCAAAATTAGACAAGGGGTTCCGTGAATATAGTCGTTTGAAATTTTGTTTTCTTGATAATTTTGAAACTACAGATTCGATCGTGACGAAATTTTGTATTTTAATGTAGAATGATATATTCAAGCTACATTTTGTCCAGATCGCATGACCAGAACCATAGAAACCATATAAAGTTATAACTTTCGAACGGAAAGGCCTAGGGACTTGAAATTTTCAGGTTATGTTCGGATCTCGAATGTAGCGGTTACGTTTATCAACGAGCAAAATTAGACTAGGGATTCCGTAAAGATGGTCGTTTGAAATTTAGTTTTCTTGATAATTTTAAAACAACGGATTCGATCGTGACGAAATTTTGTATTTTAATGTAGAATGATATATTCAAGCTACATTTTGTCCAGATCGCATGACCAGAACCATAGAAACCATGGAACATTATAACTTTCGAACGGAGAGGCCTAGGGACTCGAAATTTTCAGGGTATGTTTGGATCTCGAATGTCGCGGTCACGTTCATAAATGAGCGAAATTATACTAGGGGTTCCGTAAGTATGGCCGTTCAAAATATTTTTTTCCTTATAATGCAAAACCACTGATTGGATTGGAATGAAATTTTGCACATAGATGAAGAATAATGTATTCAAACTAAGTCCAGATCGCGTTACCAAGACCATAGATACTGTAGAAAATTCTAGCGAATTATCGAAAAAAAAAAAAAATTGGTCACCTAAAGTCTGGAGTTTTGCCTTAGTTTGAATTTTTTTTGACAACTGTCATGAAAATTTTCAACTGGTTTCTAAAACTGGGAATTGCGAATTTTCCCACAAGTTGGATGAACGAGCGCTCAAAAGCTCCTGACTTAACGGCAGTGCTTTTCAAATTTTTTTTAAACGTCTCAACTTTTCAGCTACGGTATGTTGAAGTTTTGGAAAAAAAAACAGTCATGTCTGTACGGGATATGGATATTTATGGTGAAGGTGTAGAATACAGTCACCACACGAATTTCGATAAAATTTCCACAGGAGCTGAAATATGCTCTGAAATTAATGAAAAAGAGAAAACTGAGCCGCGGAAATTCTTCAATTCAGTTGTTTGTTGTGCAGTTGGTAGGATTTGCTTGTCATCACAGTCATCTTACCACCATGTTATAGTTGTTGAATATTTTGAATAAAATAATGTTGAATTTCATGCATTTTGACTGTTTGTCGGCAATAAATTTTTTTTTTGTGACAAAGAAATCGATAATATACAGTGCATTAAATGGTAGAAATATTTGGATCAATCCTTTCTTACGAGGTGTCTCAGCTCAGTTAATTTTTGTTCACGAAAAATCCGGCAAATTTTATTTCCGCCGCAAAATTTCATGTTTTTTATTCATTTCGAAGCATTTTGCAGCTTCTGTAAAAATATTATTAAAATCTAGGAGGTGACCTTATTCTACAACTTTTCCATTTTTGCCTATGTACGCCTCTGCGTTTTCCTATTCTACAGCGGAGATCTGTCATCTGGTGACGCTTAACCTAGAAAGAGTTGAGTCATTATCCTCAAAGTGCATCGTAGATTTTTTTTCCAGGAAAAAATCCTCAATATAATTTAACGACGTTAATGAGACAAAACCGACGATCCTTGTCGACTACAACAAATTAAACACCTCGTACCGTTCGAAGTCAAAGTGACTCACGTGAGTACCAACAGTGCCACCTTACGTAATACGTAAACAAAGCCATCCTTACGTAAGAATTTCCGCGAATGAAGTGAACAACGGTGTCGGCCTCGATCTTGAGCTTGATTGAGTGAGGAACCCTCGGGATGGACCCGTTTTTGTGCGCGGAGCTTCGTGTTCGATCCTTGCCACCCTCTGCGTGATGGATACGGCGATTTTTCCGTTTGTCATGGAGGGATACGAAGGAAGTTAACCGGATGACGCGTTGGTGGTGGCTGAACATGTGCCATTCTGGCAGGCTCAACGAGACCGACCTGAGAAGTGAGTAATGACGAATTTTTAGATGGGAAAAACGAAGAAAAACATACCCCACATAAAATTTTACGGTCATCCCTAAAAATGGGTGTGGAATTTTTGTAATCAATATAAAATTTTCATTAACGTGTTCTTCGTACTGTTATTTCTCTTCGTCGGTGCAATGAGACAGAATTGAAGTTTAATGACTTCTCGTTGGAAATTAATTGGGGGAATATTGGGGAGCATGCTGTGCGGTTGCTGGAAATCAACGTTTTCCTGCTATTAATTTGCTGTTTTTGCCCTGCCTTTTATTTGCCTGCCATTGTCTTGTACTTGGGGATGTTCTGAAGTTGCTTCATTACCATACCCGCTAGAATTGGAATTCGGATGGACTCACAGTGAATTTTTCCATAGTTTTTCCTCATAATTTTCTGGAGCAATCTCCCCTTTTAGTTTCCAAAACATTTTTATCGTGCGCTAGTGCTAGTTTAGAATATATGGAAGGGAGTCTTTGTTGCATTTAAAAAATTTTCGATATTTTGCATGTTTTTCGTATCTCTCAATGTTTTCGAGAAAAAATTGTTGTCAGGAGAATGAAAATTTTCCTTCAGGCAGATTTGGATAAATTCTTGGTCCCATTATTTTTTCTTCGAAAACGGTGCCAGATGAGTAAAAATCGTTATATCTTTGCCAAATTACAGCTGAATATGTTGGGAAACAGAGATGCTACGAGGAAAAGACTTTGGAAATTTTAACTTTAACACCCTGTGTCTCGAAAACGAACGTTCACGGACTTCGATTTTGAAATCATCCAACTAATCAGCGTCTTTGTTCGTACCTTCAATTTAGGAACAGCCTGTATTTCGGAAAATAAAGAAGAATAAAGATTTTTCCTCATAATTTTCTGGAGCAATATCCCCTTTTATTTTCTAAAACCTTTTCATTGTGCGCCACTGCTATTTTAAAAAATATGAAAGAGAATCTTTGTTGCATTCAAAAACTTTTTGATTTCCTGCTAAGTGCTCGTATCTCCTAATGTTTTCGAGAAGAAAAATGTTTGACAATTTCATCTAAGTTGTCAGGAGAATGAAAAAAAGTTTTTGAATGAACCAAGGATTCTTTTTCATATTTCCTGAAATACCAGTAGCGCACCATGAAAAAGTTTTGGAGGAAAAAGTGGACATTTCTCCTGAAAAAATATCACCCTGTACAAATTCACCGGCAATCGTGTAAACCTTAAATGGTAATATCTAAGCTAAATTGCAGCTGAATATGTTGAGAAATAGAAATGCTATGAGGAAAAAAACTTTGGAAATTTTAACTTTAACACCTTGTATCTAAAAAACGAACGTTTACGGAATTCGATTTTGAAATCATACAAGTAATCACCCTTTTTTTGTTCAATTTAGGAAAATATAGAAGAATAAAGATTTTTCCTCATAATTTTCTGGAGCAATGTCCCCTTTTAATTTCCAAAAAATTTTTGTTGTGCGCTAGGCTAATTTGGAAAATATGAAAAAGAATTTTCGTTGTATTTGAAAATTTTTTGATTTTTTGTAATTTTTTCGTATCTCCTAATGTTTTCGAAAAAAAAAATGTTTAACAATTTTATCTGAATTGTCAGAAGAATGAAAATTTTTCCAAATTCTTGATCCCATTATTTTTTTCCTCGAAAACGGTGGCAGATAAGAAAAATTGCGGAAAATCAAAAAGATTTTTAATGAACCAAGGATTCTTTTTCATATTTCCCGAAATACCAGTAGCGCACCATAAAAAAGTTCTGGAGGAAAAAGTGAACATTTCTCCTGAAAAAATATCACCCTGTACAAATTCACCGGCAATGGTGTAAACCTTAAATCGTAATATCTTAGCCAAATTGCAGCTGAATATGTTGAGAAATAGAAATGCTATGAGGAAAAAACTTTGGAAATTTTAACTTTAACACCCTGTATCTAAAAAACGAACGTTTACGGAATTCGATTTTGAAATGATACAAGTAATCACCCTTTTTTTGTTCAATTTACGAACAGCCTGTATTTCGGAAAATATAGAAGAATAAAGATTTTTCCTCATAATTTTCTGGAGCAATGTCCCCTTTTAATTTCCAAAACATTTTTGTTGTGCGCTAGTGCTAATTTGGAAAATATGAAAAAGAGTTTTCGTTGTATTTGAGAATTCTTTGATTTTTTGTAATTTTTTCGTATCTCCTAATGTTTTCGAAAAAAAAATGTTTAACAATTTTATCTGAATTGTCAGAAGAATGAAAATTTACCCGAATTCTTGATCCCATTATTTTTTTCCTCGAAAACGGTGGCAGATAAGAAAAATTGCAGAAAATCAAAAAGTTTTCAAATGAACCAAGGATTCTTTTCCATATTTCCTGAAATACCAGTAGCGCACCATAAAAAAGTTCTGGAGGAAAAAATGGACATTTCTCCTGAAAAAATATCACCCTGTACAAATTCACCGGCAATGGTGTAAACCTTATATCGTAATATCTTAGCCAAATTGCAGCTGAATATGTTGAGAAATAGAAATGCTATGAGGAAAAAACTTTGGAAATTTTAACTTTAACACTCTGTATCTAAAAAACGAACGTTTACGGAATTCGATTTTGAAATGATACAAGTAATCACCCTTTTTTTGTTCAATTAAGGAACAGCCTGTATTTCGGAAAATATAGTAGAATAAAGATTTTTCCTCATAATTTTCTGGAGCAATGTCCCCTTTTAGTTTCCAAAACATTTTTGTTGTGCGCTAGTGCTAATTTGGAAAATATGAAAAAGAGTGTTCGTTGTATTTAAAAATTTTTTGATTTTTTGTAATTTTTTCGTATCTCCTAATGTTTTCGAAAAAAAAATGTTTAACAATTTTATCTGAATTGTCAGAAGAATGAAAATTTTCCCGAATTCTTGACCCCATTATTTTTTTCCTCGAAAACGGTGGCAGATAAGAAAAATTGCAGAAAATCAAAAAGTTTTTAAATAAACCAAGGATTCTTTTTCATATTTCCTAAAATACCAGTAGCGCACCATAAAAAAGTTCTGGAGGAAAAAGTGGACATTTCTCCTGAAAAAATATCACCCTGTACAAATTCACCGGCAATGGTGTAAACCTTAAATCGTAATATCTCAGCCAAATTGCAGCTGAATATGTTGAGATATAGAAATGCTATGAGGAAAAAACTTTGGAAATTTTAACTTTAACACCCTGTATCTAAAAAACGAACGTTTACGGAATTCGATTTTAAAATCATACAAGTAATCATCCTTTTTTTGTTCAATTCAGGAACAGCCTGTATTTCGGAAAATATAGAAGAATAAAGATTTTTCCTCATAATTTTCTGGAGCAATGTCCCCTTTTAGTTTCCAAAACATTTTTGTTGTGCGCTAGGCTAATTTGGAAAATATGAAAATTAGTTTTCGTTGTATTTGAAAATTTTTTGATTTTTTGTAATTTTTTCGTATCTCCTAATGTTTTCGAAAAAAAAAATGTTTAACAATTTCATCTGAATTGTCAGAAGAATGAAAATTTTTCCGAATTCTTGATCCCATTATTTTTTTCCTCGAAAACGGTGGCAGATAAGAAAAATTGCAGTAAATCAAAAAGTTTTTAAATGAACCAAGGATTCTTTTTCATATTTCCAAAAAACCAGTAGCGCACCATAAAAAAGTTCTGGAGGAAAAAGTGGACATTTCTCCTGAAAAAATATCACCCTGTACAAATTCACCGGCAATGGTGTAAACCTCAAATCGTAATATCTTAGCCAAATTGCAGCTGTATATGTTGAGAAATAGAAATGCTATGAGGAAAAAACTTTGGAAAACTTAACTTTAACACCCTGTATCTAAGAAACGAACGTTTACGGAATTCGATTTTGAAATCAAACAAGTAATCACCCTTTTTCTGTTCAATTTAGGAACAGCCTGTATTTCGGAAAATATAGAAGAATAAAGATTTTTCCTCATAATTTTCTGGAGCAATGTCCCCTTTTAGTTTCCAAAACATTTTCGTTGTGCGCTAGGCTAATTCGGAAAATATGAAAAAGAGTTTTCGTTGTATTTGAAAATTTTTTGATTTTTTGTAATTTTTTCGCATCTCCTAATGTTTTCGAAAAAAAAAAATGTTTAACAATTTTATCTGAATTGTCAGATGAATAAAAATTTTCCCGAATTCTTGATCCCATTAGTTTTTCCTCGAAAACGGTGGCAGATAAGAAAAATTGCAGAAAATCAAAAAGTTTTCAAATGAACCAAGGATTCTTTTTCATATTTCCTGAAATATTAGAAGCGCACCATAAAAAAGTTCTGGAGGAAAAAGTGGATATTCCCCCAGAAAAAATATCACCCTGTACAAATTCATCGGCAATGGTGTAAACCTTAAATCGTAATATCTTAGCCAAATTGCAGCTGAATATGTTGAGAAATAGAAATGCTATGAGGAAAAAAACTTTGGAAATTTTAACTTTAACACCCTGTATCTAAAAAACGAACGTTTACGGAATTCGATTTTGAAATCATACAAGTAATCACCCTTTTTTTGTTCAATTTAGGAACGGCCTGTATTTCGGTAAATATAGAACAATAAAAAGATTTTTCCTCATAATTTTCTGGAGCAATGTCCCCTTTTAGTTTCCAAAACATTTTGTGTGCGCTAGGCTTATTTGGAAAATATGAAAAAGAGTTTTCGTTGTATTTGAAAATTTTTTGATTTTTTGTAATTTTTTCGTATCTCCTAATGTTTTCGAAAAAAAAAATGTTTAACAATTTTATCTGAATTGTCAGAAGAATGAAAATTTTCCCGAATTCTTGATCCCATAATTTTTTTCCTCGAAAACGTGGGCAGATAAGAAAAATTGCAGAAAATCAAAAAGTTCTCAAATGAACCAAGGATTCTTTTTCATATTTCCTGAAATACCAGTAGCGCACCATAAAAAAGTTCTGGAGAAAAAAGTGGACATTTCTCCTGAAAAAATATCACCTGTATAAATTCACCGGCAATGGTGTAAACCTCAAATCGTAATATCTTAGCCAAATTGCAGCTGTATATGTTGAGAAATAGAAATGCTATGAGGTAAAAACTTTGGAAAATTTAACTTTAACACCCTGTATCTAAAAAACGAACGTTTACGGAATTCGATTCTGAAATCATACAAGTAATCACCCTTTTTTTGTTCAATTTAGGAACAGCCTGTATTTCGGAAAATATAGAAGAATAAAGATTTTTTCTCAAAATTTTCTGGAGCAATGTCCCCTTTTAGTTTCCAAAACATTTTTATTGTGCGCTAGGCTAATTTGGAAAATATGAAAAAGAGTTTTCGTTGTATTTGAAAATTTTTTGATTTTGTAATTTTTTCGTATCTCTAAATGTTTTCGAAAAAAAAAAATGTTTAACAATTTTAACTGAATTGTCAGAAGAATGAAAATTTTCCCGAATTCTTGATCCCATTATTTTTTCCTCGAAAACGGTGGCAGATAAGAAAAATTGCAGAAAATCAAAAATTTTTCAAATGAACCAAGGATTCTTTTTCATATTTCCTGAAATACCAGTAGCGCACCATAAAAAAGTTCTGGAGGAAAAAGTGGACATTCCTCCTGAAAAAATATCACCCTGTACAAATTCACCGGCAATGGTGTAAACCTTAAATCGTAATATCTTAGCCAAATTGCAGCTGTATATGTTGAGAAATAGAAATGCTATGAGGAAAAAACTTTGGAAATTTTAACTTTAACACCCTGTATCTAAAAAACGAACGTTTACGGAATTCGATTTTGAAATGATACAAGTAATCACCCTTTTTTTGTAAAATTTAGGAACAGCCTGTATTTCGGAAAATATAGAAGAATAAAGATTTTTCCTCATAATTTTCTGGAGCAATGTCCCCTTTTAGTTTCCAAAACATTTTAGTTGTGCGCTAGTGCTAATTTGGAAAATATGAAAAAGGGTTTTCGTTGCATTTGAAAATTTTTTGATTTTTTGTAATTTTTTCGTATCTCCTAATGTTTTCGAAAAAAAACGTTTAACAATTTTATCTGAATTGTCAGAAGAATGAAAATTTTCCCGAATTCTTGATCCCATTATTTTTTCCTCGAAAACGGTGGCAGATAAGAAAAATTGCAGAAAATCAAAAATTTTTCAAATGAACCAAGGATTCTTTTTCATATTTCCTGAAATACCAGTAGCGCACCATAAAAAAGTTCTGGAGGAAAAAGTGGACATTCCTCCTGAAAAAATATCACCCTGTACAAATTCACCGGCAATGGTGTAAACCTTAAATCGTAATATCTTAGCCAAATTGCAGCTGAATATGTTGAGAAATAGAAATGCTATGAGGAAACAACTTTGGAAATTTTAACTTTAACACCCTGTATCTAAAAAACGAACGTTTACGGAATTCGATTTTGAAATCATACAAGTAATCACCCTTTTTTTGTTCAATTTAGGAACAGCCTGTATTTCGGAAAATATAGAAGAATAAAGATTTTTCCTCATAATTTTCTGGAGCAATGTTCCCTTTTAGTTTCCAAAACATTTTAGTTGTGCGCTAGTGCTAATTTGGAAAATATGAAAAAGAATTTTCGTTGTATTTGAAAATTTTTTGATTTTTTGTAATTTTTTCGTATCTCCTAATGTTTTCGAAAAAAAAATGTTTAACAATTTTAACTGAATTGTCAGAAGAATGAAAATTTTCCCGAATTCTTGATCCCATTATTTTTTCCTCGAAAACGGTGGCAGATAAGAAAAATTGCAGAAAATCAAAAATTTTTCAAATGAACCAAGGATTCTTTTTCATATTTCCTGAAATACCAGTAGCGCACCATAAAAAAGTTCTGGAGGAAAAAGTGGACATTCCTCCTGAAAAAATATCACCCTGTACAAATTCACCGGCAATGGTGTAAACCTTAAATCGTAATATCTTAGCCAAATTGCAGCTGAATATGTTGAGAAATAGAAATGCTATGAGGAAACAACTTTGGAAATTTTAACTTTAACACCCTGTATCTAAAAAACGAACGTTTACGGAATTCGATTTTGAAATCATACAAGTAATCACCCTTTTTTTGTTCAATTTAGGAACAGCCTGTATTTCGGAAAATATAGAAGAATAAAGATTTTTCCTCATAATTTTCTGGAGCAATGTTCCCTTTTAGTTTCCAAAACATTTTAGTTGTGCGCTAGTGCTAATTTGGAAAATATGAAAAAGAATTTTCGTTGTATTTGAAAATTTTTTGATTTTTTGTAATTTTTTCGTATCTCCTAATGTTTTCGAAAAAAAAATGTTTAACAATTTTATCTGAATTGTCAGAAGAATGAAAATTTTCCCGAATTCTTGATCCCATTATTTTTTCCTCGAAAACGGTGGCAGATAAGAAAAATTGCAGAAAATCAAAAAGTTTTTAAATGAACCAAGGATTCTTTTTCATATTTCCTAAAATACCAGTAGCGCACCATAAAAAAGTTTTGGAGGAAAAAGTGGACATTCCTCCTGAAAAAATATCACCCTGTACAAATTCACCGGCAATGGTGTAAACCTTAAATCGTAATATCTTAGCCAAATTGCAGCTGAATATGTTGAGAAATAGAAATGCTATGAGGAAACAACTTTGGAAATTTTAACTTTAACACCCTGTATCTAAAAAACGAACGTTTACGGAATTCGATTTTGAAATGATACAAGTAATCACCCTTTTTTTGTTCAATTTAGGAACAGCCTGTATTTCGGAAAATATAGAAGAATAAAGATTTTTCCTCATAATTTTCTGGAGCAATGTTCCCTTTTAGTTTCCAAAACATTTTAGTTGTGCGCTAGTGCTAATTTGGAAAATATGAAAAAGGGTTTTCGTTGCATTTGAAAATTTTTTGATTTTTTGTAATTTTTTCGTATCTCCTAATGTTTTCGAAAAAAAACGTTTAACAATTTTATCTGAATTGTCAGAAGAATGAAAATTTTCCCGAATTCTTGATCCCATTATTTTTTCCTCGAAAACGGTGGCAGATAAGAAAAATTGCAGAAAATCAAAAATTTTTCAAATGAACCAAGGATTCTTTTTCATATTTCCTGAAATACCAGTAGCGCACCATAAAAAAGTTCTGGAGGAAAAAGTGGACATTCCTCCTGAAAAAATATCACCCTGTACAAATTCACCGGCAATGGTGTAAACCTTAAATCGTAATATCTTAGCCAAATTGCAGCTGAATATGTTGAGAAATAGAAATGCTATGAGGAAACAACTTTGGAAATTTTAACTTTAACACCCTGTATCTAAAAAACGAACGTTTACGGAATTCGATTTTGAAATCATACAAGTAATCACCCTTTTTTTGTTCAATTTAGGAACAGCCTGTATTTCGGAAAATATAGAAGAATAAAGATTTTTCCTCATAATTTTCTGGAGCAATGTCCCCTTTTAGTTTCTAAAACATTTTAGTTGTGCGCTAGTGCTAATTTGGAAAATATGAAAAAGAGTTTTCGTTGTATTTGGAAATTTTTTGATTTTTTGTAATTTTTTCGTATCTCCTAATGTTTTCAAAAAAAAATGTTTAACAATTTTATCTGAATTGTCAGAAGAATGAAAATTTTCCCGAATTCTTGATCCCATTATTTTTTTCCTCGAAAACGGTGGCAGATAAGAAAAATTGCAGAAAATCAAAATGTTTTTAAATGAACCAAGGATTCTTTTTCATATTTCCTGAAATACCCGTAGCGCACCATAAAAAAGTTCTGGAGGAAAAAGTGGACATTTCTCCTGAAAAAATATCACCCTGTACAAATTCACCGGCAATGGTGTGAACCTTAAATCGTAATATCTTAGCCAAATTGCAGCTGAATATGTTGAGAAATAGAGATGCTATGAGGAAATTTTATCTTTAACACCAGTATCACAAAAACGGAACGTTTACGGACTTCCTTTTTTGAAATCGTCCAAGTTATCACCCCTTTCCGTTTGTACCTCCAATTTAGGGACACCCTGTATTTCGAAAAATATAGAACTCAATAATTCTCTATGATCGAGCATAAAAGATCATCCCCGAGCACTTTTTATATCGCAGTCTGTGATATAAAATTGAAATTCGGAAAATACCTTTTCCACCAAAGTATCTCCTATTTATATACCCACTTTCGCTCAGAAGGTGCAGCAGATGTACCATAAGGCGAGCTCACACGAGGCGCGCACATTTGTAATCTCGCATAATTGCGGAACACTGAGCCCGGTGGGTCGAAAACGTTCATTCCGAATACATTCAGGAACTTCACGTATTCGGGGAAACGGCGAAATACGGCCTTTATTCAGCGGTAATGGGGTAATAAATAGCGTCGATAAAAGTTCGGCGTTATGAAGACCCCCCCTCCTTCCCTGGAGACGTTAAATTCTCAAGGACCTCTCGGACATAAACTGCGATTGCGATCTTTCATCATTCCTCCACCAAGTTGACGGCTCATTCCGCACAGAAATTTTGAGATTGACGATGAAATGATAAAGTTGCTTGGAGACAGGGCAATTATATCAAATAAAAGAACCTTACAATATAGTTCAAGCCTTCGTCATGCTCCCATCATTACAAAAATCATTGCTACCTAGAACAGAAAATAAATCGAAAAAATACAACAATAAGAAATAAATAACAGAAATAATGAAATAAAAAGCAGGATGACCTAGCCTAGCTTCGAACCCTCACCAAATGTCGAACAAGGAAGAATTCAATATTCCGCGTCGTTTGTCGAACAACCCGTTCTCGTCGAATTCCTTTATTCCCGTTCGGAAAGCGCAAACATTTCCAGACGTTGAAAAATTAGGTAACGTCCCCTTATCCACCCCGAAGCCATGCACACAGAAAAACGAACAGTGCGAAACGAGACAACCTAAGCTCCGTATTTGTACGAGGGATTTTCTGCAGAGCAGCTGTCGCTCCTGGAGATTTATCTCCCTTAATTATTTGGGACACAGGAAGGATTCTTCTGCTCGAAATTGAGTTCCCCAATTACTATCGGGACTTCGATTAGCGTTGTTGCCATAAAGTTTCGATACTGCAATCGGTCCACGATCCATTTTGGCATGCTCGGAGGGAAGAAGTTTTCAATTTGTAAGGATGAATATTTCATAGAATATTATATCACCAATTAGTTCATTGGAAAATCACAAATATCGCCGAATATAGAGATAATCTGTTTCATTATGATACAAATTTTTCATAACGATACAGATTTCAAATCAATAGATACCCATAATTTTTCAATCAAGATGAACAGCATCATCTAACGTTGTCCCAGATTCCTATCTAATTGTTTCATTGTCGAAATCAGCAGTGGCGGCCGCTGAGAGGAGGCAGAGGAGGCCAAGCCTCCCCAAATTTTACTGCATTATATTTAATTCTTAGTTCAAGTTCATCTATATTATGTCAACCTGAATCAATAGAATATTCAAACTTCTGGATATTCTTCACCCCAATATTTCATCACGTTTATACATTCTCCGCAACAGACTCTAAAACTGTGGAGATTGCGCATCGCTGCACCGTACTACAGGCATGCGAATCATGGGAATACAGCAGACCCCATAAGTCCATCCGCGGAGGCCCAGCTCGGACCAGCTCCAGTCGACAATCGAGATCCCCTCGAATCTTGAATGTGAAATTTCGAATTTCTGCAGATACGAAGCTGCGTCCAATCAAAACTCGATCTGTAAACCACGTGACGGAGGCAGATTTCCCCTCGCATATTCGTCTAGCTCGATGGCCCGATCAACCCCGAATATGAACCTCGGCCTCGGCCGCCTCGGCGATTAGAAAGGATCGGAATCACTACACTATACCACCTGTTTCTATTTATTTTTAATATCGTATCATAGGGACGATTCAGAAAACAATGTGTGGTCAAAATTAGGCTATTCGGATTTAAAAAATTTACAGAGGTCTATTGAAAGACATAGCAGATAAAAATCTCACTTAGGGGTATCAATTAAATTCAAATTATTCGTAAAGCTCGATATTGTAAATTCACTTGATCAGGGTCATAGGCTAGGCAAACTATCATAGATCAACTATCTAGTGGTATATCTATACAGGATGTTTCATTATATATGCGCAGGATTTCAGGATGTGATAGATCGTCCAAAAATATTATCATTACTATTAAGGTAATCTAATAAGTTCTTCCAAAGATTGCTCAGTGGTTCAAAAAATAATTTCATATTGTAAACCTGAAGTTTTTGACGTATAAAAGGGTTGACAGTTTGTGAAGACCATGTTTTTCAACATAAAAGTTGATTTTTATCGAAAACGGTCGACTATAGAGCGTATTACCAGGAGTATCTTTCGAAGAAAACATTGGCGGTTAAAATGGGCGTCTCGAAAACCGTACTTTTTCGATTAGCGTAGAAGTTGGGTAGAAAGACACCCAGTACCCCTTCAAAACTTTCACCAATTGAGACAAAAAAAAAATCCGCACAAAACATTGCTTATTATGATTAGAAAATGCTCACGAAAGCTGTTTTCTGTACGATAAAAGGTTTCGGTGATATTCGCAAAAACCGATTTTTTTTTTCAATTTCAAATTCGAAAATGGTGCATTTTAGAGGGTGAGTTAATAGAAACTTTTTCCATATTTTTGGACGAGCTATCACATCCTGAAATTCTGCGCATATATTATGAAACACCCTGTATTTTTTGCTTGGCCTCCTCTGATTGAAAGCTCACGAGCCGCCTCTGGAAATCAGTAGGTATCAAATTTTCGTAGAATATAGCTAAACTTCGATAATTATATTATTGAAATGTCTGATACCAGCGATATAGAAGAATTAACCTCGACCATTCCACACATATCGGAGAAAGCAAGGAAATGCAGTACGAAATATTTCACCCCAAATATCTGAGAAAGTATACGAAAAACTTTTTGAATATACAGGCGTGCATGCACAAGAACGTTTTCGAATAAAAATTCAATATTTTTCCTTGTAATTCAATTCATCACAGGCGTATAATTCGAACTCACTTCAACAATTACTGAAAATTAAAATTTCTTTCAATATCAAAAAGTTGTTCTCATTAGCTCTCGATTTGGTTTTAATCCATAACCTTTCGAATATTTATACATACAGGGTTTTCCTTTTAACTTGGCCTATTAGAAGTATTTAGAGTGAATATTTCGTTTTGAAATTTTAGGTGGAGCCTTGGGGATGAGGGAACTCTTCGCCTAAAATATTTTCAAGTCGACAGTGTTGCCACATCTATCTTAAACGCATATCTACTTTCTTATATCAAATGAAACTACCTATATTTTTCTTTAGGTATCGATACAATACCAAATTCCCAGTACAAGCTACTAAAAAAAAATTCTCTGCCATGCACTGTTGCCAAGTTATGCACTAATTCTTGAAATTCTTGACATCTGCATTGCCAGTTTGGAAATGCAATATCTCGATTATTTTATATGGGAACAAAACCAAACTCAGCAGTCTTATAGTAGATAATCCCAGCATTCATGTGGTACATTCGGTATTTTGATGAATCGAAAAGTTTTTCGGAGATTGTGCTCCGAAAATGTGGAACTTAAAATTGAAATATTTCGAGATTTTCAAATGGCAACCCCATATTTGTTTTACACCATTCTTTCGAAATAAAAAATGATTTTCTTTCTATTCTTTTTTTGAACCAATAATTTATTTTGGATAGGTTTCGAATGAGACGAAAAATACTGAATTATTTCTGTATTTATAGTCATGATCTATGGTCCTATTTACGATTAAATGGATCTGTGTTTATGAGGTAAATTATTGAAATAGATTCTATGTTGAGATCATAAAAAGTGTCCTATGATTTGTGGATGCCATAGAAAAAAATGTTAATTTTTAATCAAACCTCGATTCAGGTGGTTTAGTTTGTAGCATTTTTTGATTCATCGGTTGCAAGATTTTGAAGTGATGTCTTATACTAATGAACAAATTTTGGACCTTTTCACCATTTACGGAGAATGCGAAAAATTATCGAAAGGACCTGTAGGGTCAGGATTACCGGAAGCCAAAAAATTTCTCCGCAGTTTTCGGAATTTATTTCCAGTCATTCTTGCTACATGTGGGTAACGATTGTTGAAGGTCCTATAGGTCCTTTCGATAATTTTTTGGCATTCTCCGTAAATGGTGAAAAGGTCCAAAATTTGTTCATTAGTATAAGACATCACTTCAAAATCTTGCAACCGATGAATCAAAAAATGCTACAAACTAAACCACCTGAATCGAGGTTTGATTAACAATTTAAAGTTTTTTCTATGGCATCCATAATCATCGAACACTTTATATGATCTCAACCATAGAATCTATTTCAATAATTTACCTCATAATCACAGATCCATTTAATCGTAAACAGGACCATAGATCATGACTATAAATACTAAAATAATTCAGTGTTTTTCATCTCATTCGAAACCTATCCAAAATAATTAATTGGTTTGAAGAAAGACTACCAATCGAATGGTGTCAAACAAATATGGGGTTGCCATTTGAAAATCTCGAAATATTTCAATTCTAAGTTCCACATTTTCGGAGCAAAATCTTCGAAAAACCTTTCGATTCATCAAATTACCGAATGTACCACATGAATGCTGGGATTATCTACTATAACACTGCTGAGTTTGGTTTTGTTCGCATATAAAATAATCAAGATATTGCATTTCAAAACTGGCAATGCAGATGTCAAGAATTTCAAGAATTAGTGCATAACATGGCAACAGTGCATGGCAGAGAATTTTTGTTAGTAGGTTGTACTTGGAATTTGGTATTGTATCGATACCTAAATAAAAATACAGGTAGTTCCATTTGAAATAAGAAAGTGGATATGCATTTAAGATAGATGTGGCAACACTGTCGACTTGAAAATATTTGAGGCGAAGAGTTCCCTCATCCCCAAGGCTGCACCTAAAATTTCAAAACGAAATATTCACCCTAAATACTTCTAATAGGCCAAGTTAGAAGGAAAACCCTGTATGTTCATGTATAAATATTCGAAAGGTTATGGATTAAAACCAAATCGAGAGCTAATTAGATTTGGCAACACTGTCGACTGAAAATATTTTAGGCGAAGAGTTCCCTCATCCGCAAGGCTCCACCTAAAATTTCAAAACGAAATATTCACTTGTTCTCTAAAAACTTCCAATAGGTCGAGTTAAAAGGAAAACCCTGTATATCGGATTTGAAAGGTGATGGATTAAAATAAAATTAAGAAAGCGATGAAAACAACTTTCTGATATTGAAAGAAATATCATTTTTTTTTATCGCCAGTTATTGTTGAAGTAAGTTTGAATTATTCGCCTTGGAAAGATTGGATTACACGCAAAAATATTGAATTCATTATTTATCGGGTGTAGAAAAAATAGCGTATGCAACTCTCATGTAATGGTTATTAATACACTTGCATAAACCATACAAACTCGCCTTCGGCTCGTTTCGTTTCCCGGTTAATGCCCGTGAATTTATTACCATCATTACATGATCGTTGGAAAATATACCTATATTTCCATACCAAACTTGACCGCATCTGCGGTAGTTTTCCCGAAACAAAATTTTCATGTTTTTGCGGAACTGGCTCTACCAGAGTGCGTATTCCAATATCGAACAGTTTCACGATTCGTCGAATCCGAATGAGAGCACGTCTGTAGCAGATTTCTCCATTTCGAATGTTATCTTCCTATATCGAGTCATGTCTACGTTCGTGACGCATAAAGGGGAGATTGTTATTTGCCCGAATTCGAAAAGGTATAACGAAATTATATTCGATTCGATCCAACGAAAAAGAAAGGATCACTTCTTCTTCGGTTAATTCTCTCTTGGGGGCAATCTAAACTTCGAGAAATTTTTGGAGGATTTAAACAGCTCCCCTCCTACATTAATAACGAAGTTTACTTCAAGTTACCCGAATTTTAGTCATGAAAGATTCCTTTGCAAGAAGATAATACGGGTTATCCGGAGGTTACAATATGGCGAATGCGCCGGTCCAATAATGAAATTATGTATTGAAATTTTTCCACCATACTTTTTTAGCGCTCGTACTACTTACACGAGGGCTATATCATTTCGTCACGATGTCTGTATTTTTCGAATTTTGAGCCGAAAATGGTCTCAATCGTCTATGTTCGACTCACTGATGACGAATCCGTCGGAAAATTCGAGTCTGTCCGTCCGGCCGTCCGTAAGCACGATAACTCTCGAACAGAACAACCTAGAGGCTTGAAATTTTCAGTGTGGGTTCAGTTCCCGAATACCTGGGTTAGGTTCGTTAATGTGCCAAATTCCACCAGGGGTTCCGTAAATATGGCCGTTCAAAGTTTTGTTCCCCTGATTACTTGAAAACTACAGATTTTATCGAGATGAAATTTTGCACTCAAATGAAGAATGAGGTGTTCAAGCTACATGTGAAATTTTGTCCAGATCGCATGACCAGAACCATAGAAACCATAGAAAATCATAACTTTCGAACGGAAACGCCTAGGGACTTGAAATTTTCAGGATAGGTATGGATCTCGAATGTCGTGATCACGTTCATCAATGAGCAGAATTATTCAAAATATTTTTTTTCTGATATTTTCGAAACTACCGATTGGATTGAAATGAAATTGCACCTAGCTGAGGAATAATCTATTCAAACTACGTGCGAAATTTTGTCCAGATCGCATCACCAAGACCATAGATACCGTAAAAAATTCTAGCGAATAATCAAAAAAAAATAGGTCAGCTGAAGCACTGACGTGAAATCTGGAGTTTCGCCTAAGTTTCAGAATTTTTTTGACAGCTGTCGAAAATTTCTTCAATTGATTTCTAAAACTGGAAAATGCGAATTTACCTACAAGGTGGATGTACGAGCGCTCAAAAGCTCCTGACTTCACGGCAGTGCTTTTTGTAATTTTTAGGCATTAAACTGGGTAATTTCGTTACATCGAGATATAGGTAACCCGATGTAACGAAATAACCCAGTTCAATCCCTGAAAAGTATCGAGGAATTAAATTTCAATCATTGAGCGCTCGTACTACTTACACGAGGGCTATATCATTTTCACGTCGTGCCTTGAGTACATGTTTTCGCTCAGCATTTTCGTTGTTTCGAAATTCGACATCATTTTTTATCATTGGACCGGCGCATTCGCCATATTGTAACTTTCGCATACCCGTATTACCTTCTTGCAGAGAAATCTTTCATGACTTCACTTGATGAATTAACGCACTCGCCTTCGGCTCGTGCTGCATTCATCTGCGTGAGTTATGACCTATATTACTTCAAGTTGAAAACTATACTTTATCTCCGACTATAACAATTAATACTAAAATACAAGTACAGAGAAAGAACTTTATTTACAAATCTCAATAGTTACCTATAACAATGCATTATTTATGTCGATAGGGGCGATGCTATATATTTAGTGCTAAGTTCACTTAAATATGCCAAAAGAACATTATCTGTAAACGATGACTTAATATTCTTACTGCTACACCAATCTTGAAAATTGTTGTATACACCTTTATATTTGTTATGGGATTTTTCGGGTTATAAATTCTGTGTGGTAACATTGGCTGATTGTCTTATTTCTGAAGATGTACATAATAATTCATCTTCACTATCTGAATTCATCATTTTCAGCAAAACATTCACAATAATAATCAGTTATCAACTTAATTTGAGAAAAAGTCAAAATTATTCAAGTGACCTCCCCTCAATACCAATAATGGACTGTCCCCTTTCGGCCAATCGGGTTGTTCAGTAGCACAAGGACAGGGACTTATAGGAATGAGCACGGTGTCTGTTTACAGATACTATTAATTGCTCAAAGTAGTTGAATAATGACTTTATTATTCAATGGGAGTAGGTAGATGATAAATTTTCACCGTTTATTTTTTTTTCAGGCAATAATGGGTCCATGAACGCTCACTCCCCGGACTACGGCTTCGGATCGTCGCCCTCGGGGGTGCGAGAGGCAGCCAACAACCTCGTCAAGGCGCTTCGAAACACGAGGGACCCCCCCGCTCCGGACCAGCAGGTCCTGAAGGCCCTCCACGACTGGATTCAACAGGTAAGCCTTGTTTACGGCCGTTTCGATCGCGTTTGCAGGTTTACAGCGAAATCATGTCCCTTCCGGGGTGGCGAAGTGGATTTGTTGGTCGAGTTATTGTTAGAGCTCCAAGCTCTGAGAAGAGTATTGTATTGTATATTGTTTAAGAGATTTAAGTATATCCGTGTATCGATAAGATCGAAGGTTTTTTATGAGCGGAAATAATAGTATTGTGATGACTATAGTCCAAATTCTTCTTAAATATTTTATTTCATTTACACCACTCGATAATTTATCTACACGCGCTATGAGTCCTATACTGTTCTGTTACTCCCGTTCGGGCCGATGTCGTTTTGTATCCGCTTCATAGGTCTCGAAGGGTCTGGAACTCCTTGGAACGTCGAGGTCTGTCGAGAATGGCGTGGATGCATCTAGAAGCGACAGGTCCGGCATAAGTTCGTAACAGTATATCATTCAACGAGTGGTAATGTAGGTCATAGCTCACGCAGTTGAAGTTGGCAGCACGAGCCTAAGGAGAGTGCTGTAATTGATGGATTACAGCATAACTCACTTGATGAAGTGAGTTATGACCATTACCACAAGTTGATTACTAGATTTTATCTACGACTATAACAATAAATACTAGGGTACTAGATTTTATCTACGACTATAACAATAAATACCAGGGTACAAGTGCAGAGAAAGAACTTCATGTACAAATCTTAATATGTAGTTACCAATAACAATGCAGTATTTATGTTGAATGTGCTTCTTAGCATGGAATAGAAAGTCCATAGGGTCGATGCTTTATATTTAGTGCTAAGTTCACTAAAATATGCCAAAAGGACATTATCTGTAAACGATGACTTAATATTCTTACTGCTACACCAATCTTGAAAATTGTTGTATACGCCTTTCGTTTTGGGATTTTTCGGGCAATAAATTCTGTATGGTAACATTGGACTGTTCCCTTTAGGCCAATCGGCTTGTTCAGAAGCACAGAGACAGGGAGTTATAGTAGTGACTCATTATAACTCACGTTGTTTGTTTACAGGGCCGTATCTAGGTCGTGGCAAGGGTGGCACTCGCCACGGGCGCAAGGTCCGAAGGGGCGCCAAAAAATATCAAAAATAAAAAAATTGAAGCGCCAAGCAAAAAAAATAATTCGAAAGATGACAATACGGTTACTTAAGTAAGTAATTCAATCACAACATTTCGAAACATTGACATTCAAAAAACAGAATGAGGATGCAATTAGGTCAGAAATACGAGAAATATGGTCCAATTGTTATACCCACAAAATTTTCAAAGATGCCGCATTCTGATCATAAAAATTACAATCGGCAATATCGTCATGCGATTCCAAGCACAGCCCTTCGATGAGTTGCTTACACTACATCATTCCTTATCGCATCCAGCTTGTTTTGAAGGGCGGCTTCTTTGATTATGACGGTTCATAATGATCGATTTGTTTAGATTTTTAGGCCACATCGTGCTATTTTAAGAATGATTTGTATTGCCAAAAATTCACTTATTAGAGTTTTGAGCTCAAGAAGTGAGACAAAAATTGGGGATTCTTATTCTATTCTACATAAATATTGATTTCTTTCAATTGTGAAGAGATGAGCAAAAAATTTAAATTTTAATATTCGTTTAGTGTGTATCCAGATTTGAAGTGTTATAAGTTTTAAGTTTTTTTTATATTGTGACTTTTTTGTGCCATTGTGCTTTTGGATTCGATCATTATAGATTGTGCTATTGAAGGTGAGTTGTACTAAGTATTTGTTATTTTTTATGACATTATTCTGTCAACGGATATATTTAATTATTCGTATTTTAACATTATAATATTGTTCCTGTCAATTCAAGAGGAAATATGTTCGGTTCATTGCGGGAAATATGAATTTTCAAACTTGAGTTCTCACTTCTCAGAGCGTCTTTTTTTGAAATCTAATAAAACTCAAATTCCATTGTTACTTTTCATAGTTTTCATTGAATCTTCAATCTCATATGGCAAAGATTATTCTAGTGATTTTTTTATAATTAACGTATGGACTTCTCGAATATTGTAACATCGGGCCCTGTACGAAACTATAAGTACGTGTTTCAAATGGTTATAAAATGGTATTTGTATGCTAAGTTTGCGTTTTTTTTGCAGAGATTGTGATTATCGATTATTGTTTTCTAGTCAACTTATCAAAAAAATTTTATTTTACGTTTGCAGTATTTATTTTTAAATTTAAAGTTGAAGAATTTATATTTCCGAGATAAATGTTCGTATTTATTACATTAATATGAATATTTCATTTTGTTTTTTCAGAATTTGTTTTATTTTTATGCATTTCATTTAAAATGTGTTTTTCAATGTTTTTAATGGAAAAATTTTTCCATAAAAATGTGCATTATTTTAAATGTCTTACGGAAATATATGACTAGCATTATGAAAAAAAAATACTATGAGAAAATATGATTGATGAGAAGAAATCTACGCAAATGGGGGGGGGGGCGCTGTCTAATATATTGCCACAGGCGCAATAGCACCTAGATACGGCCCTGTTTGTTTACACATACTATTAATTGCTCAAAAGTAGTTGAATAATGAATATATAATTCAATTAGAGTAGATAAATTGATTCATCTTCTTGGTCGCAAAATGGCGAATGCGTTGGTCGGTTTGAGATAATTTTGGGAGTTGATTTTTGGCTTACATTCGTAGGGCTTCAAGTGCCTCAAAGCTTTCTGTGGTAATTCAATTCTTGCACCATTATGCTGCCTGGATAAGCAGACCTTGGCCCACCAGATTAAGGTCTGAAGTGTTGTTTTGAAGGCAGTGATTCCCTTTACTTCTAGCCATATAGTTCCTCCTTCTGGAGTCGTCGATGTACCAGGTCAGGTGATTTTTTTTTGTAGTTGTATGTTTGTCTAGAGGGAAACCCCTTTATAATAGGTGTTGAAAATTGATCAAGTTTTTCATTAAACCTTTTTTTGTTGAATTCAATTTCAATCAAGTTCTCGCTTAAAATAGTTTGACAGAAAGTGAGAAACAAGAACACATTGAAAATAAGTTGTCAATTATGAATCAAAGTAAAGTTTCTTTATAAAAGAGTGTTTATTTCATTAAACCCAAACAAAAGGACAGTGGAACTTCCATAATAACATGGGGTGTTACCAAAATCAGATTTCTCGTGTAAGCTTTTTCAACCGCGCTGATTTCAAACATGCAGTCGGTTTTAACGTAGACCTCATCGTTTAGTCGTAGCATAAGTCCAGAGAAATGAGTTTTTTGGCAGAAAGATCCTAACATTTTGGAGGAGGTTCTAGGAAATCGAAGATAAGGAAAAATTAAAAAAATTGTGATTCTTTATGAAACCACCTGGAAAATCAACCACATTTGATGTGGTTGATGAAATGAGTTTTTTGGCAAAAAGATCCTAACATTTTGGAGGAGGTTCTAGGAAATCGAAGATAAGGAAAAAATGAAAAAAAATGTGATTCTTTATGAAACCACTCGGAAAATCAACCATATTAGATGTGGTTGATGAAATCAGTTTTTTGTCAGAAAGATCCTAACATTTTGGAGGAGGTTCTAGGAAATCGAAGATAAGGAAAAAATGAAAAAAATTGTGATTCTTTATGAAACCACTCGGAAAATCAACCATATTAGATGTGGTTGATGAAATCAGTTTTTTGTCAGAAAGATCCTAACATTTTGGAGGAGGTTCTAGGAAATCGAAGATAAGGAAAAAATGAAAAAAATTGTGATTCTTTATGAAACCACTCGGAAAATCAATCAAATTTGATGTGGTTGATGAAATGAGTTTTTTGGCAGACAGATCCTAACATTTTGGAGGAGGTTCTAGGAAATCGACGATAAGGAAAAAATGAAAAAAAAAAATTTTGATTATCTATGAAACCACTCGGAAAATCAACCACATTTGATATGGTTGATGAAATGAGTTTTTTGGCAGAAAGATCCTAACATTTTGGAGGAGGTTCTAGGAAATCGAAGATAAGGAAAAAATGAAAAAAAAATTGTGATTCTTCATGAAACCACCCGGAAAATCAACCACATTTGATGTGGTTGATGAAATGAGTTTTTTGGCAGAAAGATCCTAACATTTTGGAGGAGGTTCTAGGAAATCGAAGATAAGGAAAAAATGAAAAAAAATTGTGATTCTTTATGAAACCACTCGGAAAATCAATCAAATTTGATGTCGTTGATGAAATGAGTTTTTTGGCAGAAAGATCCTTACATTTTGGAGGAGGTTCTAGGAAATCGAAGATAAGGAAAAAATGAAAAAAAATTGTGATTCTTCATGGAATCACTCGGTAAATCAACCACATTTTTCCCAGAACCGACGTCTTCGCCCATTACTTCCCCACATCCGTACGTTCTCCATCCCTCGATGCCGAGAAATCGATGTCAGTATCGGAACCTTTAGGGGTTGTGCCAAGGGACGTGGAATCAGTACAATTTTACGAGAGTGCGGCCTGCACTTGTCAACAGGGCACTTCACAACATACCTTTCTGTTCTCCTTTCCCTCCTTTCCACCGGAAGTAGCCCTACAAACGAGGAAGTTTCATAAAGAAGAAAGGCAAGCTTCATTCTGCAAACGCCAGGGGATTCAACGAGGGTTCAACGATCCCAACATAGACCTCCCTCTCCATAAAATTTCAATCTACAATGTGAAGAAATTATTGGATTATTAGAATAGAACGTTCGAGCGAGGAAGGCTTCGAAAAAGAGGATCCTCGACGTAATTTACGGGAGAAGGTTTTCAACAGGTGAAAAGCTTCCGTCACACATTATCCCTTAAGTGCGAGGGCGCCCTAAGGTCGCGCTTCGTACGTAAATAAACTCCGCACGCCAGAGGAAATCTCATAAATCGGGTATTTCCACGCCCCAAACTCTGGGTTGGACGAAATGAAGCGGACGCGAGTTTATTCGTTTTCGAACCGATAAATTAATATGCAATTCTCCGGCCAAAAATACGTCCGTCGGGGAATAAATCGGTTAGGGGTTGAACGGAATTGGCGACCTGTTGAACGTCGAATGTTTGCGTTCTATATTACGTCGGAAAATATTTGGTCCTTCTTCTGATGTACCTACGAATCCATAAACTGGTCCAGCATGCGAAGGAATATGTATCGATGTTCGCTCCAAAAGCTCTGCAGGATCATGAAAATATTTCTTGATTCCCCAACCACAACCAGGCGTGTGACATACGCGAACACCGATCTGCGCTGTTGTTCGTCCCTCACTTCGAATTTGTCATGTTATCTATAGGATTCGATGGTGGAGATTCCGCATATATTCTTGCTTTGGGAATTTCTTTCCACCAGGCTGGATCTCTTGGAGATATCTCAGATTTCCTAGAACGTACTTGAAGAATGTTATAATTTTTTTGCAAAAAGCTCATTTTTTCGGACTGCACATTCGAAATCAGCGTGATCTTATAAGCTTGCATGATAAGTTTCGAGAAAATCGTCGAACAGTTTTTATAATAGAAAGGTTTTTCTTGTCCTCCAAGGTCATGTGATCTAACACCATTAGATTTTCTAGTGGGATCTATATTTGACAAATAGGCCAGTAGATCCAAATTTTACGAATTTTGATTTACCTACTGTTATTATCGTATTTAAGGTGAATGTGGCAACGTCGAGGAAAAATCTGAAAACCGTATATTTCATTATGAGATAAATTTCATTTGATATTGTTCTCTTGACAACTGAAAAGCTCGATAAAATTTCCATAAATCTTTCACATATGTCAAGGATCACGAAATCTGCAGAATGTTAAGAAAAATTTGAATAAAATAGATTCTTCGAAACAATTTTATAAATTCTCGAAATTTCGGTATTTTCCATACACGTTGCAACGTCGACATTCTTCCAGAGAAAGTCTCATTTCCCCCCTATGAAATGAAACAAGCACCAAAAAATACCAAATGTGAAATGTGAACACGAGAAGTTTCGAGAAAGTCGCCAAACAGTTTTTATCATAGAAATTTCCCCAACAGGTTATCCTTATCCTCCAAGGTCATGTGATCTAACACCACCAGATTTTCTGGTGGGATCTATTGTATTTGACAAATAGGCCAGTAGATACAACTTTTACGAATTTTGATTTACTGTTGTAATTTTCGTATTTCAGTTAAATGTGGCAACGTCGCATTTTTAGAAGAAGAATCCGAAAACTGCATATTTCATTTCATTATGAGATAAATTTCATTCGATATTGTTTTCTTCAGTACTAGATGAGTTTTATTACGAGAAACAACTGGAAAAGCTCGATGAAAGTTTCTTGAATCTGTCACATGATATGTAAGGATCACAAAATCTGCAGAATGTTTAAAAAAATTTGAATGACATAGATTCTTAAAAAAAAAATTGGAATATTCTTGAAATTCACGTATTTTCCATACACGTGGACATTTTTTCAGAAAAAGTCTCATTTTTCTTCTATGGAATGAAGAAAGTTCCATTCAAAAATTCCACTAATTGAATACACCAAAAAATACCAAATGGGAAGACGAATTTTCGGAAATTCTGGGAAAACTCAGAAACCGCGAGTAGGATTTCCACCAATTTCCATTGGTTTTGTTAGATTGCGAAAACGCACCTACACTGCAAATTTCAGACAGATTTTCCGAAAATTTCAACCCGTAGCGTCTGACAACTAATTTAGTCAAAAAATTCAGGAAAAGTTATCGATTTTCACCAGTTTCTATAGGTATTTGCGAATTGCAGATCTACGTATTCGCGCTAAATTTGGGTTCGATATATTCGAAAAAGCGAGCGTGTCGTCAACAATGCATATCGCATACACACATTTTGTCGAGTGGAAAAATTTTGGAAATTCCCGCAATATCCTTATTTTCCGTACGTGGCAACATCGAAATTTTTTCGGAAAAAATCTTATATCCCTTCTATGAAATGAAGCAAGTTTTATTCAGAAATTCCACATATTTACTGCACCAAAAAATACCAAATGGGAACATTAATTTTCGGAAAATCTGGAAAAACTCAGAACCGCAGATATCCACCAATTTTCATTGATTTTGTAAGATTTTATGACTCACACTGCAAATTTCAGATAGAAATTCTGTCAATTGAAAAAAATGTTCACAAATTTTGGAAATTCCCGCAATATCCTTATTTTCCGTACGTGGCAACATCGAATTTTTTTCAGAAAAAATCAAATATCCCTTCTATGAAATAAAGCAAGTTTTATTCAGAAATTTCACATATTTACTGCACCAAAAAATACGAAATGGGAACATTAATTTTCGGAAAATCTGGAAAAACTTAGAACCACAGATTTCCACCAATTTCCATTGATTTTGTGAGAGTTTTTGACTTACACTGCAAATTTCAGATAGAAATTCTCTCAATTGAAAAAAATATTCACAAATTTTGGAAATTCCCGCAATATCCTTATTTTCAGTACGTGGCAACATCGAAATTTTTTAAGAAAAAATCTTATCTCTTCTATGAAATGAAGCAAGTTTTATTCAGAAATTTCACATATTTACTGCAGCAAAAAATACCAAATGGGAACATTAATTTTCGGAAAATCTGGAAAAACTCAGAACCGCAGATTTCCACCAATTTCCATTGATTTTGTGAGATTTTTTGACTTACACTGCAAATTTCATATAGAAATTCTGTCAATTGAAAAAAATGTTCACAAATTTTGGAAATTCCCGCAATATCCTTATTTTCCGTACGTGGCAACATCGAATTTTTTTCAGAAAAAATCAAATATCCCTTCTATGAAATGAAGCAAGTTTTATTCAGAAATTTCACATATTTACTGCACCAAAAAATACCAAATGGGAACATTAATTTTCGGAAAATCTGGAAAAACTCAGAACCGCAAATTTCCATCAATTTCCATTGATTTTGTAAGATTTTATGACTCACACTGCAAATTTCAGATAGATATCTTCTCAATTAGGAAAATGTTCGAAATTTTGGAAATTCCCGAAATGTCCTAATTTTTCCGTAGACATGGCAACGGTTTTTTCAGAAAAAGACTTATTTTCCTTTTATGAAATGAAAGAATTACCAGAACCATATTAAATTCCAACGAAATATTAAATAAAAAATCCTTATATTTCTGTAATAGCTGATTCGGCATAATTGACAAAGAGCTGTTGTCATTTCTTTGACAGCTGTCAAAAATTTTCTCAATTGGTTTTTAAAACTGGAAAATGCGAATCTACCTACAAGGTAGATGAACGAGCGCTCAAAAGCTCCTGATGCAGTACTTTTTAAAATTTTTTTGTAATCTTTCATTTTGGGAAATGCCTTCTTCGAACACTTGAACCAATAAAACTCTATTCATTTTTTGGTGGTTTTTATTTTCTGAATGAAAGATGTAGTTTTCATAAAAGCAAGTAATATCATACTATATGAGAACTTTAATTCAATGAAAAAAGAATCTAATGATTTCTACTGAAGGATACTACATACTAGGAAACTGATGAGTCCACCCAGATTTCAGCGAGTAGCGTTGCAAGGTGAATACATTTTGGTTCCGCAAGCAAACGCGAACACCCCGTTGACTTCCTCTTTGCACAGGCGATAAGGTCCAAAATGGATGGCTACGATTTGGTGAGAATTGTAGACTGGAAGCTGGGTTTGCTGGAATTGGAGCGCGTTCAGACAGCCAGTGACTGAAAAAAATTATTCTCAATACACAACCGAGAAAACTTCAACGACTTTCACTCACCAAAAGTGGCATGAAGAAGCGGGGTCGTTTGATTCGTCGCGTGGATAACCATGAAACAGCCTCCAGGCACTGGAAAAATTCACAACAATTAAAATGTCGAAAATGTGTCGACAAAAAACTCACCTCTGAAGAATGGGATGCTGCCGCTGGGCTCAACCAGACCGCACAAAGCCCTCGAAGCAGTGGCGTTCCTGAAAGGTAACTGAGGGCCAGGAACCCCCATACTTCCAGTGTTGAAGATATACTGACTGGTCGGTGAAGGAAGGTGCATCTGCAAATTAGTCGGTTGATTCTGCCCTCCTTGAACCGAAGTGGACGGAGTGGGCTGAAGGACGTCCTCGAAGGTCCTCGGAGGTTGGGACCCTCCTCCTTGGCTTCTCCTCATCGCCAGAGGGATCGGGGGAACGCTCATGGACGGCTTCGAGTTCCTCGGCGGCTCGGAGGGAACGTCGCCTTGGTTCGCTTCGAAGGCGTTCACTATTTGTTTGATGTCTTTCTCCATCCTCGCCAAAGAGACTATTATGTTATTGTCCTTCTGGTTCCCAGGGACTTCCGCTGGAACTGAACGAAAAAAAGCTGTATATCTCAAGAAATCAACAAAACCGAACGTGTCACTCACCAGACTGCTGGTCGGGAGGCGTCGAAGAGTCGAAGAGGACCTCAACAGCCATCTTCTCCTGGTCGTCCTCGTCGGACTCGAAGTCTTCCGCCTCGTTGGTGTCCGACCCGAAGATCAGCTGAAAGTCCGAGAGGCTCTCGGGGGTGCACTTCTTCTCGACGGAGAAGTCCAACATCTGCGAGGACGACGGTCCCATCAACCCCTTGAGGGAATACGGAAACTTGCTGTGTGGATTCATCACTTCCGTTCCCCTGTCCGATAAGTTGAAGTACGATGGGGTGGATGTGGCTGGTTCCATCTGCTTCCTCAGCTCGTCGAAGGTGGGGAACTTCGCGTCCAGACCCTTGAGGATCAGGATTCGGGAGATGGCCAGCGGGCTCCCCTTGTACGTGGTCTCCTTCATCCCGCAGCCGATCCTCACCTTCCTCGACCTGCAGCGGTAGGTCACCCTTCTGGGAGACAGGAACTTGGCGATGTACTCCCGTCTGCTCTTGCAGGTCGTCCGGAAGATCTTGAAGTTCTCGCCGTGACGCACGTGTCGCTCTTGGATCACCACTATGGAGGGCACTCTTTGACTGCCGGGTTTCATGTTGCCGATTTGGGATTCTCAGGTGAACTGGCTGGTCCCCCCTTGGCTGAAAAGTACTTATAGAGTTGATCGGGGGGGTTCATGTTATTGTAGCGAAATAACAGTCGAGATAACGTTGAATGGATTGAGTCATTTAATAATTGATATCGGCGTCGATTCGGAAATATACCCGTGGAAGACGAGGATTCGGGACAATGGATGTTTATGGCGGTATGTCAAGCCGGCGAGGTTTGTTTGAAAACACGGCGGAATAAAGAGAACAAGGAATGGTGTTCATGAGAAGGCGATTAAAAGCTCGAAGATATACTGGATGACATTAGAAGTGTTACACCCAGAAGGAATTTTTTCTTCAACTTAATTTTTGGCATTGGGGTGAAACTCCTAGGCATCGAAAAACTTAGATGCTCGATGTCTACTTGTGGCACCTCCACTTTAACTCTTGGAGGATGGTTGAAGTGAATAGCCTACTCCCCATCATATCCCCACATATTCTGGTTAATTTAAATCCGGTGAACGGAGTGGCCATTGAAAAACATCAACGCCTGCTTCTTGGACAGTTCGTAGAGCAAGAATTATTGTAACTGATATAACTTAAGAGGGTAGTTTTCTTCAGTCAACCAGATGTGGTTACATTATATAACATTAAAACTGTCGAAACGATGACGATTTCTCAATTTGCTTTCAGTTGATGCACGAACATTTCCTCACCGCATCTGATTTTCGAGGAATTGATCCTAAAACAAACAAACAAACATTAAGTAAAACGATTTTAATTTTTTTTCAACGAAAACCATGCGTCGGACAAAGAAAACTCAGAAAATTAAATTTGCTCAAAAATGAATGAGAAGATCAATAGAAATTTTTGATCAAAGTGGAAGCAGTGACGTGGTATTTTTTCATCCGAAAATATTCAATGCAACATCCGTGCGGACGCCACTGGTAGAGCTAATGAAAATCACAAAATGCACATTGATGAATGTACTAAATTTCAAAAATATGTCCACAATATTATCTCAGTTATTATAAAAAAGTGTTTTTTTCGGAATTTTATCACCTTGTATCTCAAAAGTTGATACTTTAAGAACATACGTTCATTGGAGGTTTTTTTCTTAAAATAAGTCAATCAAATCAAATTTGCTCAAAAATAAATGGGGAGTTCAAGAGAAATTTTTAATCAAAGTGAAAGCAGTGGCGTAGTATTCTTTTCCCAAAAATATTCAATGCAACCCCCGTGCGGACGCCACTGGTAAAGCTGATAAAAAAATTTCTACATCACAAAATGCACCTTGATGTATGTACAAAATTTCAAAAAGATGTCACAATGTTTTCTCAGTTATTATAAAAAAACTTATTTTTTTCAAAATTTTATCACCCTGTATTTCAAAAGTTGATATTTTTAGGACTTAAATTCATAAGAAGTTTTTTTCTTAAAATAAGTCAATCAAACCAAATTTTCTCAAAAATGAATGAGGAGTTCAAAAGAAATTTTCAATCAAAGTGAAAGCTAATAAAAATTTTTGTACATCACAAAATGCACCTTGATGTATGTACCAAATTTCAAAAAGATATCCACAATGTTACCTCAGTTATTATGAAAAACTGATTTCTTTCGAAATTTTATCACCCTGTATCTCAAAAGTTGATACTTTTAAGACATACATTCATAAGAAGTTTTTTTCTTAAAACAAGTCAATCAAATCAAATTTCTCAAAAATGAATGAGGAGTTCAAAAAAAATTTTTAATCAAAGTGAAAGCAGTGGCGTAGTATTTTTTTCTCCAAAAATATTCAATGCAACACCCGTGCGGACGCCACTGGTAAAGCTAATAAAAATGTTTCTACATCACAAAATGCACCTCGATGTATGTACCAAATTTCAAAAAGATGTCCACAATATTATCTCAGTTATTATAAAAAAACTGATTTTTTTTCGAAATTATATCACCCTGTATCTCAAAAGTTGATACTTTTGGGACATTTGTTCATGAGAAGTTTTTGCTTAAAATAAGTCAATCAAAGCAAATTTGCTGAAAAAAGAATGAGGAGTTCAAAAGAAATTTTCAACCAAAGTGAAAGCAGTGGCGTAGTATTTTTTTGTCCAAAAACATTCAATGCAACACCCGAGCGGGCGCCACTGGTAGAGCTAACGAAAATTCTTGTACATCACAAAATGCACCCTGATGTATGTACCAAATTTCAAAAAGATGTCCACAATGTTACCTCAGTTATTATGAAAAACTTTTAGGGCATAAGTTCATAAGAAGATTTTTCCTTGAAATAAGTGCGGAAGCCACTGGTAAAGCAAATACAAATTTTCTACATCACAAAATGCACCTTGATGTATGTACCAAATTTCTAAAAGATGTCCACAATGTTATCTCAGCTATTATTAAAAAATTTTTTTTTTTTAAATTTTATCACCCTGTATCTCAAAAGTTAAGACTTTTAGGACATATGTTTATGGAAGTTTTTTATTAAAATAAGTCAAAGAATCACCCCATTAAATATTAGCATGTCTTTTAGGAACACCCTGTATAACCCTCCAATCGATGAAAACTTGTCGAAAACCTATAAAAGTGGTATGGAAAGGTTGCAATTGCATTTCTTTGATCGTGTTCGCCTTATTTCTGACCCCGATAAGATATTTTCGAAAATTTTGACGAAATTATCTCATTAGTTGCTGAAATTCTTCACTTCCCTTTCTTCGGACGATTTTCGACCACATTGGTTCTTGACGGAGTGATTCGAAATGACTTGAGCGGGGCACAGACGATGTTCTCACATTCATCGGGGTTTGCTTACATACGTGGCGAAAATTGCCAATTTTTTTTTTCGAAAAGTTCATTTGTACCGGTCACAAGGAGCATACAATATTTGACCCATCGAGACTAACATGGAAGAGTCAAAAGTTTTATAGAATAATATCTAAAAATATGTTGAAGTGTAGGTACATGAAATACAGGCTTTTTTTGACGAGTGCTAGAACTTATAATATGAAATATTCAATTTGAAAAAAGTGCAAAAAAGCTTGGACATCAAGATCTTAAGACGACTCTGGATCGCGTTATTTCTCTGTTAGGAGAATCACGGTGCCATATGCATTCTAGCAAGTAAATAAAGTGCTGGATTTTACGCAAATTTGTTTATTCACTTTCAACTTTTATTGGAATTTTTTTGTTGAACGGTTTAATACTTGAAGTTTAAACTAAGGAGAGGAAAAATAACTGAAAAAGTCCTATAAAAAAAAATTAGGGAGTTCCCAAACTCACCGATTAAATTGATCCAAATTGTTTACAGATATTATTCGAAACGGTCACCATTCGTTTGATGTGCACAAAGTCTTTCCCATCGTAATGACGAATCATTACATGCAGCAACTATCACATCAGTTTGCTCACGAATAATGTCACAAGCATTTTCAATGCGTTGTTCTGGTTTTTCAGAACCATTCACCTCACCCTTACTGTACACTTATGTTTTCGAATGACCCCAAAAAAAGGAATCACAGGGGTTCAGATCCGGGGAGTGTGCAGGCCAAGAAATCGATACACCATGCCTTTTGTACCATTGTACCTCTTCCACTGAGGGTTTTATATTCTTCCGGTATTTTATTGTGAATTTTTATTCGGAGGACATGGAAATAGGGATCGAAACGCAATATAGATCAAAAATCTGGGGTTCTTAAGATCAATCGCGGCCTTCGGCCGCGATCCAACCGCGCCAGAAACCCTTTTCAATTCCTGGGACCTCTTTTGGTGATTTTCAGAAAATATTTAATGATCGCTGAAGGAAGTATTAGAATTGAATGGAGGTTTTTTAATAATCCCCTTTGTTCCCTTCGTCGAGGCATTTTCCGGCCGTCATCTGGCAGCGAGAAGCGCGTTATTGGAACTCCATATTCGACGGGGAGAACGCGAAATGTTCGGAAAGGCCTATTGAAATTCCTGCAACCCGGAAAATTCGACGGAACGACGGATGTTTCGTGCATATTTCCGCGGGCGGTGTACCGCCCGTTTCGGCGTTGCATGGTTTTCCACTCTTTTCGACAGCCGCCGACGGGGTTTTCGCAAGTGAAAACCCCCAGACATCGATGTTTCCGACGAAGAGTGGGTTAGCGAAACAAGTTATTTCCATTTGGATGGTTGACGCCCTCGAAGTGGGTATTTGCGATGTCGGGATAAAAGGTGATCTTCCACGCGGTTTATCTTCCTCGGAAAAATGGTGGTGTTCGAATGATTATGTTAAACAGGGGAAAAAACTCTGCTCGAAAATCTTTCAAAATTTGCTGATGCTTGTCCAGCAAATGTTCATTTACGAGATATCGAATGTTAACTCTCTTATATCTGAGCCGTGGGTGAGTTTGATCAGACTACCTGGATGGGTGACCTTTCTGGTGATAAATTCCTGACTTCATGTCAGTGCTTTTCGAGAATTAGATCGCTTGAATGAATGGAAAAGTTTGGCTCATTCGTTTAGTTTAGTCTTCAGCGTCGTATTTTTTTTTTTAGACTCCTGGGCCGTGAATTATCTGCTTCATCAATGAATTAGCGATTTATTAGCTAGTACGTCCGCCGATAGCGTGTAGAACAAACGATCATTTATATTTTTGTCGATAACGCTTCGAGTGAATCGCGATCGAAAGAGTCAGACGTCGATTGTGCATTTCTTCGAAATTATTTCACTCTAATCACACTCGTACATCCACGAAGACACGCCGATAAGCTCCTGGAATTATTCAATGGTGTAGTCATAGTTTTTCAATTCTTTCTGGTGTCTTATTTCGGCGATAAAAGAATAACTCTATCAATGACTTGAATGTTTTATATGAATATGAGTGATTCTTGTTGAAATAGTTTGTTTTAAATAGTCCTTGTTCAAAAAAAAAGTATGACTTACAAATTTCACCATTTGGCTCATTTATTTATCGCGAGATGAAAATCACTCACGATCTAGTGAAATTTATCAAAGATTTCGTCGTCTTGAAAGTTTTCTATTTTATATAGGCGTTTTCTGGTGAAATGGTTTGTTTTAACGTGTCCTTGTTGTAAAAAAGTTTGACTCACAAATTTAACCATTTGGCTCATTCATTCAAGGGGAAATGAAAATCACTCATGATCTAGGGAAGTTTATCAAAGATTTTCTCCTATTCCTCGTCTGGAGAGTTTTTATTTAAACGTGCTCTTATAGAAAGGAAAGTTTGGCTTACAAATTCAACCGGATTGCGTATTTATTTATCGAGAGATGAAAATCACTCATGATCTAGGGAAATTTATCAAAGAATTTCTGCATTTCGTTGTCTTGAAAGTTTTTTACTTTATATAGGCGATTTTTGATGAAATGGTTTGTTTCATGGTGTTCTTGTTGTAAAAAAAGTTTTATTCAAAAATTGAACCATTTGGCTCATTTATTCAAGAAGAGATGAAAATCACTCATGATCTAGGGAAATTCACCAAAGATTTTCTCCTATTCCTCGTCTGAAAAGTTTTTTATTTCATATAGGCGATTTTTGGTGAAATGGTTTGTATAAACGTGCCCTTGTAACAAAAAAGTTTTGCTCACAAATTTAACCATTTGGCTCATTTATTCAAGGAGAGATGAAAATCACTCATGATCTCGGTAAATTCATCAAAGATTTTCTTCTATTCCTCGTCTGGAAATTTTTTTATTTCATATAGGCGATTTTTGGTTGAATGGTTTGTAATAAAGTGCCCTTATAGCAAAAAAAGTTTAACTTACAAATTTGACCATATTACGCATTTATTCATCGAGAGATGAAAATCGCTTATGATCTAGGGAAGTTTATCAAAGATTTTTTCCATTTCGTTGTTTTGAAAGTTTATTACTTTATATAGGCGATTGTTGGTGAAATGGTTTGTATAAACGTACCCGTATGTAAAAAAAGTTTTGCTTACAAATTCAACCATTTGGTTCATTTATTTAAGGAGAGATGAAAATCACTCATGATCTAGGGAAATTCACCAAAGATTTTCTTCTATTCCTCGTCTGGAAAGTTTTTTATTTCATATAGGCGATTTTTGGTGAAATGGTTTGTATAAACGTGCCCTTATAACAAAAAAAATTTTGCTTACAAATTTAACCATTTGGCTCATTTATTCAAGGAGAGATGAAAATCACTCATCATCTAGGGAAATTCATCAAAGATTTTCTTCTATTCCTCGTCTGGAAATTTTTTTATTTCATATAGACGATTTTTGGTTGAATGGTTTGTAAAAAAGTGCCCTTATAGCAAAAAAAGTTTAACTTACAAATTTGACCATATTACGCATTTATTCATCGAGAGATGAAAATCGCTTATGATCTAGGGAAGTTTATCAAAGATTTTTTCCATTTCGTTGTTTTGAAAGTTTATTACTTTATATAGGCGATTGTTGGTGAAATGGTTTGTATAAACGTGCCCGTATGTAAAAAAAGTTTTGCTTACAAATTCAACCATTTGGCTCATTTATTTAAGGAGAGATGAAAATCACTCATGATCTAGGGAAATTCACCGAAGATTTTCTTCTATTCCTCGTCTGGAAAGTTTTTTATTTCATATAGGCGATTTTTGGTGAAATGGTTTGTATAAACGTGCCCTTATAACAAAAAAAATTTTGCTTACAAATTTAACCATTTCGCTCATTTATTCAAGGAGAGATGAAAATCACTCATGATCTAGGGAAATTCATCAAAGATTTTCTTCTATTCCTCGTCTGGAAATTTTTTTATTCCATATGGGCGATTTTTGGTTGAATGATTTGTAAAAAAGTGCCCTTATAGCAAAACAAGTTTCACTTACAAATTCAACCATATTACGCATTTATTCAATCGAGAGATGAAAATCACTTATGATCTAGGGAAATATATCAAAGATTTTTTCCATTTCGTTGTCTTGAAAGTTTTTACTTTATATAGGCGATAATTGGTGAAATAGTTTGTATAAACGTGAACTTATTGTAAAAAAAGTTTTGCTTACAAATTTAACCATTTGGCTCATTTATTTGAGGAAAGATGAAAATCACCCATGATCTAGGGAAATTCATCAAAGATTTTCTTCTATTCCTCGTCTGGAAATTTTTTTATTTTCTATAGGCGATTTTTGGTGAAATGGTTTGTATAAACGTGCCCTTATAACAAAAAAAGTTTTGCTTACAAATTTAACCATTTGGCTCAATTATTCAAGGAGAGATGAAAATCACTCATGATCTAGGGAAATTCATCAAAGATTTTCTTCTATTCCTCGTCTGGAAATTTTTTTATTTCATATAGGCAATTTTTGGTTGAATGGTTTGTAAAAAAGTGCCCTTATAGCAAAAAAAATTTCACTTACAAATTTAACCATATTACGCATTTATTCAATCGAGAGATGAAAATCACTTATGATCTAGGGAAATTTATCAAAGATTTTTTCCATTTCGTTGTCTTGAATGTTTTTTACTTTATATAGGCGATTTTTGGTGAAATAGTTTGTATAAACGTGCCCTTATTGTAAAAAAAGTTCTGCTTACAAATTTAACCATATTGCTCATTTATTTAAAGATAGATGAAAATCACTCATGAAGTAGGGAAATTCATCAAACATTTTCTCTTATTCCTCGTCTGGAAAGTTTTTTATTTTATATAGGCGATTTTTGGTGAAATGGTTTGTATAAACGTGCCCTTATAGCAAAAAAAGTTTTGTTTACAAATTTAACCATAATTGCGTATTTATATATCGAGAGATGAAAATCACTCATGATCTAGGGAAATTCATCAAAGATTTTCTTCTATTCCTCGTCTGGAAATTTTTTTATTTCATATAGGCAATTTTTGGTTGAATGGTTTGTAAAAAAGTGCCCTTATAGCAAAAAAAATTTCACCTACAAATTTAACCATATTACGCATTTATTCAATCGAGAGATGAAAATCACTTATGATCTAGGGAAATTTATCGAAGATTTTTTCCATTTCGTTGTCTTGAAAGTTTTTTACTTTATATAGGCGATTTTTGGTGAAATGGTTTGTATGAACGTGCCCTTATTGTAAAAAAAGTTTTGCTTACAAATTTAACCATATTGCTCATTTATTTAAGGATAGATGAAAATCACTCATGAAGTAGGGAAATTCATCCAACATTTTCTCTTATTCCTCGTCTGGAAAGTTTTTTATTTTATATAGGCGATTTTTGGTGAAATGGTTTGTATAAACGTGCCCTTATAGCAAAAAAAGTTTTGTTTACAAATTTAACCATAATTGCGTATTTATATATCGAGAGATGAAAATCACTCATGATCTAGGGAAATTCATCAAACATTTTCTCCTATTCCTCGTCTGGAAAGTTTTTTATTTTATATAGGCGATTTTTGGTGAAATGGTTTGTATAAACGTGCCCTTATAACAAAAAAAGTTTTGCTTACAAATTTAACCATATTGCGTATTTATTTAATGAAATGATTGTTTAAACGTGCCCTTATTGCAAAAAAAGTTTTACTTACACATTTAAACATATTGCTCTTGTATTTATCAAGAGATGAAGTTATCTATGTTAAAAATCAGAGATTATCTAGGGATGATTTTTTCGATTTGGTGATCTTGAAAGTTTTATGTAGGCGACTTTTTCTCAAATCAAATATATATCCTCTCTAATGAAGACGGTACGTGCGGCGCACTGGGATAAGCGGCGATAAAAAATTAGTCGCTTCGCGCGTTTACAAATAGGCTGTGACATAAGAATAAAAATAAAACTCCCGGTGTCACCGAGACGGTATAGGTGGTAACAACGAAATCCGAGAATCCAAGAATCGAGAATAGAAAATCAACAGTATCTTGTCGCGCTGGTGTCGTCGAGACATTTCCAGTCTTGCTCGACGCATTTGACAGATCGGCAACGGAATAATCATCTGGATAATTTGAAAACCGCGAGCGATCCGGGACGATGTCAGAACATCTGTTTTAGTTGTGATAAGTGGGATTCTTTCGGACAGTACTGGGTGATACCTGCCAGAAGGTTGTTGAACTGACCTTTAGTATCGCTATTTTCGCGTCGTGGTACAGACGACGGTTTCGTCCGTCGGGATGTAAAATTTCGAGCTGAAGACCCAAAGATGTGGTGCAACAGTGATAACACTCAGTTCTTCGGTTGATTATACTTCTTTCGTTTTTCTGATATGGATCAAACAGAAGATGCGGGAGACGAAGTCACCTTCCTCCTCAGATTAAAACCAGCTCCGACCCCTCCCATAAGGAAGAAAATCAAGAGTTACGATTCGCCGTCCAGGAAATGGGACATCGTCATAGAGCACCACAGTTCGGATGTCGAATCCGCGAGTAGCCGTCTCAGTTCTCCAGTGTTCCCCAGACGTGACCACTGGGGCCAAGATGCACCGACCACGTCCCCTTTGATGGACCGGAGGTTCGAGATATATTCGAACCATGTGGCGCCTCCGCTGCCTCCCAGGTGGCAGCCTTCTGCGCCACCTCCCGAAGACGACGCCCATAACTATTTCAACCTTCCACCTTCTTGGATGAGTTCGGGATATCCGAACTATGTTTCAGCCCCGCCGCAGCATCGTCCGAATTCTTCGTCGTATGGTGACGAGAACTATCCTTCGAGGTGTCCGCTGTCGATGGACCAGACCCACCCCTCTGGTAAGCCGCCTTTCTCCCCCACGCTACAACGGAAGTTGGTGAGACCCCCGAAACCCCTGCCAAGAAGTTCGGTATCCAGAGAGTTGCAGGAGGAAGGAGGCGGTTGGATAACGGTTAGTTCTGGCACAGCCGTCTTTATAGATAGCCTGGAACGAAGTCTGGCATCGTCGCATCCGAACGTAAATGGTAGGTATACTAGTGCGGAGCGATAGCGCGAGATATAGTATTATTTCACATTCAAATCACTAGTCAAGTCATCAAATTAATTTTTTGCTGAAAGAAAAAGAAACATAAGACCCTACTTAGTCAATAAATTGAATATCTCAGTTAGTTTTGCACAATAATCTCATGATAAAGTTGAAATTGAAATGATATTTCTCTGAATTTTTATTCAATTTATTGTTCAGCAAGAACCACGGGAAGGTGTAAGGTCATCTCTTGCCAAAAAAAAAACTCAAATAAAATTCTCAACATAAATATAAACTCTCAAACATAACAAATAAATAAATAAATATAGAAATATATTAAGTAATGAAAATTTCGAAAAACTCATAACAAAGTGAATAATTTTTTATTCTTCAATGGTTTTTTTTTGCTATCTCCTAAATGTTTTCTTTTCTTCTCCATTTGCTCGACTTTTGAATCATTATTTCTATTTTTCACATAATTTTTGAGCAGTAAATTCGCGAAAATGGAGCAGAGTGAATTTAAAATGTTACATTTGAGAGATAGTTTTTATTTCCACTGTCAGAATTAGGGGATATTTCTAATGACGAAGAAATTGATCTCAAATACCTTTTAGAAGGCAAAATAAAAAATTTTCTCATTAATTCATAACATGAAGGTGACTGTGAAAATAATATAAATGACATAACTATAGTACTTGATGAATATTTAATTCTTTTTGCTATGACCTGTCGTAATTGGTCTGTAATGATTTCTACCTGTCTGAATTTGTAAAAATTTTCATTATTTCTATCAGCTAAAAATAACAGAAGGAAGCTGAAGAACTTTTCAATGAATCTGACATAGATTCTTCAGGTACTGCATCTTCATTATTTACATTTTTATAACGAGAAAGTAAATTTGTAATTTGAGACCACCTACTAAGTGTTAGATCGTACGGAAGAACCATTTTAAATCATTTTGAGAGATCTGAATATTTTTAATAAATAATTTCAATCTAAGGTCTCTATCTATTTGAACTGAAACATCCACAGATAATGATTTTTCGAAATTAATTATATAAAAATGAATCTTTTCATCGAATTTCTTAATCTCCCATCCTGATACATCAATTTTGATTGAATAATTATTGATTAGGTCATCGAAATCTTTAATCATGTCCGAACTCAAAAAGGCTTCTATTTCATTATTCTGCCGAGAAATGATTTCATTTTTTCTAAGCTGAGGATCGGTCCTCGGTTTTGGAGTTGATTTTGTGAGATACTTCGGTAAATTTGGAAAAACTTTGGGAATAGCGTTTTTTTTTAATTTAGGATATTTTAATGATAACAATTGAATGGTTACATCTGGCTTTAAAAATTTATCTGTTTTAATAATATCACTTTCTTCGAAATGTTTCTCGCAAACTGAACTAGAAGAGGTCGGAATAAAATCTTTTCTTGGGATAGCTTTCATCCATAGAAGCTTCAGCTCTTCATTTTTGGGAAATTTAAAACAACTTACATAATTCCTATCTTTCTGATACGAATAATTGCTTCTACAATTTGGAACACAACACGATCGTACCATCTTGATTCTCAGTAGATGATCTCAAATATACCCACCAAAATTACTGAAAACAACACTTTCACTTCACTTAAATCACTATTACACTTCAGTTTGAACTTTATTACACTCATTTAATTCACAAAAACACAAATACCAACAAAAACACGTGCGTAACCTATTACGACTTGTTGAACTGAAAACTCGATTATGCGAAGCCCCCGAGTTCTATATCGCTCCGTCCAACGTTGCCAGTTTTCTCTCGTTCCAGGCTTCTAATAAAGACGGCTGTGGTTCTGGCTTGAGATGAACCCGCTTCAGTTTAACAGTTAAGGTTAATTGTTTCAATGATTTCTCATAAAGGGCATGTTGAACTCTTTTAATTTTTTGAATGTACATCCAGGCGTGTATGCAAAAGACTTTCCTCGAAAGTTTCCGTAAAAAAATTCAATATTTTTGCGTGTAATCCAATCCATCCAAGACGGATAATTCAAACTCACTCCAACAATTACTGGCGTTAAAAAAGAATTAAAATTGATATTTCTTTCAATATCAGAAAGTTGTTCTCATCGCTTTCTCAATTTGATTTTAATCCATCACCTTTCAAATCGGCAGGGCCGTATCTAGGGCGTGGCAAGGGTGGCACTTGCCACGGGCGCAAGGTCCGAAGGGGCGCCAAAAAATATCAAAAATAAAAAATAGATGCGCCAAGCAGAAAAAATTAATTCGAAAGATGACAACACGGTAACGTAAGTAAAAAATTCGATCACAACATTTCGAAACATTGACATTCGAAGTACAAAATGAGAATGCAATAAGGTCAGAAATACGAGAAATATGGTCCAATTGTTATAAAAAATTTTCAAAGATACTGCACTCTGATCATAAATATTACAATCGGCAATATCGTCATGCGAATCCAAGCACAGCCCTTTTACGAGTTGCTTACACTACATTTCTTATCGCATCCAGTTTGTTTTGAAGGGCGGCTTCTTTGATGATGATGGTTCATAATGATCGATTTGTTTAGATCTTTAGGCCACATCTGTGGTATTTCAAAAACGATTTGTGTTGTCAAAAATTCAACAGTCAGAGTTTTGAGCTCAAGAAGTGGGAGAAAAATTGGGGAATCTTATTCCATTCTACATAAATATTGATTTCTTTCAATTGTGAAGAGAAGAGCAAAAAATTTAAATTTTAATGTTCGTTTAGTGTGTATACAGATTCGAAGTGTTATAAGTTTTGAGTTTTTTTTTTTAATTCTGACTTTTTTGTGCCATTGTGCTTTTGGATTCGAGCATTTTGAATTGTGCTATTGAAGGTGAGTTTTACTAAGTATTTGTTATTTTTTATGACATTATTCTGGCATCGGATATATTCAATTATTCGTATTTTAACATAATAATATTGTTCCTTTCAATTCAAGAAGAAATATGTTTGGTTCATTGCGGAAAATATGGATTTTCAAACTTGAGTTCTCACTCCTCAGAACGTCTTTTTTTGAATGAAATCTAATAAAACTCAAATTTTAGTGTTACTTTTCATAGTTTTCATTGAATCTTCAATCTCATCTGGCAAAGATTATTCAAGCGATTTTTATATACTTAACGTATGGACTTCTTGAATATTTTAACATCAGGCCCTGTACGAAAACTATTAGTACGTGTTTCAAATGGTTATAAAATAGTATTTGTATGCTGAGTTTGCTGTTTTTATTGCAAAGATTGTGATTATCGATTATTGTTTTCTAGTCAACTTAACAAAAAATTTTTATTTTACGTTTGCAGTATGTATTTTTAAATTTTAAATTGCAGAATTTATATTTTTCAAGATAAATGTTCGTATTTATTACATAAATATGAATATTTCATTTTGTTTTTTCAGAATTTGTTTTATTTTTATGCATTTTGTTCAAAATGTGTATTTCAATGTTTTTAATGAAAAAAATTTTCCATAAAAATGTGCATTATTTTAAATGTCTTACGGAAATATATGACTAGCATTATGAAAAAAAAATACTATAAGGAAATATGATTGATGAGAAGAAATATACGCAAATGGGGGGGCGCTGTCGAATTTATTGCCACAGGCGCAATAGTATCTAGATACGGCCCTGCAAATCGGATATATGTTCATGTATGAATATTCAAGAGGTTATGGATTAAAATCAAATCGACAAATCGATGGCTAACGAGGACAAATTTTTGATATTAAAAGAAATATCAATTTTTTTCTTTTCCATCGCCAGTAATTGTTGAAGTAAGTTTGAATTACCCGTCTGGGATGGATTGAGTTACACAGAAAAATATTGAATTTTCATTCGAAAACGTTCGAGTAAAGTCTCGTGCATACACGCCTGAATTTACATTCAGAAAATTAAAAGAATTCAACATGCCGTTTATGAGAAATCATTGAAACAAATATTGTGAAGCAATGAAAGTAGTGTACACCTTTAACCAGAGTTCTTTGAATCCCATTAGAACTTATCTTGCTTCAAGGACTAATCAACTATGGATTATAGAAAGTTTTTTTTCCATACTCGAAAATTTCTGAACTGAAAGAAAATGTGCCACGCCTAACAACAATGGTTCAATTTAGTACAAATTCGAACAATTTATTATTGCAGCGAAAAAAAACTAATCCCAGGAATTTCCGGTTAAATCAATTCTTATCGATTAAACTCAACTATTGCTATCACGACAAAAAAGACCATTCTGAGAATAATATGTACTTGCAATCTAACATGCCGAATATTTCCGTAAATATTACAGGAATATCTAGTGAAAAATATAATAATTTCGTAAGTATAACCCAACCATATTTGTACGACTAACAGTATGGACACATTAAATTCAACAGGAATATTTGGTATTTTTCACAGAAATTCAGATTATTCTACCGGAATGAATCATGTTAAGCTAACAGTATTTTAATCTTTGTTGTACCAAATGGTTGAAGTTGTTTGGAATAAAATATCGGTTTTCGACGAAGGAACGAACATGATGAAACATCGATTCGATCATTTTCAGTATTTTTCGGTCTTCTACCTAGAATTGAATATTTACGATCTACGATTGATACTAACTCTTGAAAAAATTCTCCTAGGAAATAAAAAAAAAGAAAAGAGGGTTGGTATATGATTAAGAAACATATTGTAGGGAAGAACAGGGAAATAGGGGTTCAACAAGAAAACAGATTAAAGTCAGGTTAGATCAGATCAGAGGAAGGAAGAAATATAAGATCTGTAGCGATCTGCACCGGCGGCCCAACAACTACGGTACCGCTCGATAGAGGGCGCCACCGAATAGACAAAACTTAAAAGATACTACCCAAAGGATTGAAAAGCGTCAGAAAAGGTGTGAGCCCTTGAAGACAGTAATTCTGTAATCAAATTCGCTAATATTAGTCCGGAATCGAGGGAAAAATTTCCATATATTTATTATGGAGTCTCTCAAGACACCTTTTCGTGAAGTCACTCTTTATTTTTAGATAAAATGCATTACAACAGAAAATTCTTGTAAAATCTCAGGTTATAAGTTTCGAATACAACTAACTAGTACATTAATATATTGTTACGTGATCGACATTTAAGGCCTCACACGAGACACAGCGCACAGCCTGTACATTCCTACTTCGAGGAACCTCTCATGAAGCTGAATTTCTTATGAAGGTCAGCACATTTCTAGACATACCATGGATGACCGTCCAACCACCGGAAACAGTGGGTAGAAGTGCAATTCCGCGTTTCCCATGAGACTTGTGAAACTCGTGCCTAAAGTGCAGGTTCGAGGTTCCCCCACATCGAAACTTCGGTTAAATTTTTTAAAAATACATTGTTTTCAGTTCGTGTTATAAGCTTTCAACATTCACTTGTAATCAACTCACTTTTTTCTGTATTTTAATAATCCTTTATCTCATAGTTGTGATTATTATTTCTGCAAGAAAAAAGACTTTTGAAACGGAAAAACATTATTATATGAACGATAGTTCTTTAATTCAACGGAAAATTCCTGTTCAATCGATACTACAGTTCTGTTATAAGTCGAGTAATTCCTATTTCAGTCTAGTGTTCATTTCTGGAAATTCTTGTAGAAGCTGTAGTTTGAAGCTTGGAATGCTACTCTCTAGTTCGTTTATTGATCAGGTAATTCCTGTAAGTAGTCACGCATATTCCGGTTTTCGTCACAGTATCATTTTCCTGTTGAAATGACAAACTGCGGTTTGGTTGCATCAACTAATGTAAAACTGGTTATTTCTAGAGGAATTAAACGACCGGAATTGTCACGTGAATTCCTGATTTCGCTATTATAGGAGAAATTTCCTGTAGAAGTATCCGAATTCCTGTTGTTTATCCTTGAAATCTCTTTGAGTGAATCTGAAGCCATTAGGTATTTATTGTGGGATTTGTATGATATAAGCCAAATTCCATCCCTTTTTTTCTACGTTTAAAAGTGTTCGCTATTCAGAGAAGTCTCCACAATTTCTGATAGGGGTAGTAGTCCATTATCTCCGTTCTTCTTGCTCATATTTCATTCCCGGAGCATCAGGTGGAAATTCGCATCTGGGATATTCCTGCGGAACGTTCGAATGTTCGCAATCTTCGTTAATTACAACCCTGAGTTTGGTTATTATGGAAGTTCCACTGTCCGATTATAAGGGAGTATCCAAAAGTTACGCCAATCCAATCCAAACTATTTTATAATAGTCGACCAAAGAAGACAATGTCAATTTCCTGATATTACTGTTTGTATACACACTAAAAAAAATTTCTAGGAATTCAATAAACAACAGGAATTCGGTTACTTCTAGAAATATGAAATTCATGAGGCACCATAATATTTCACTGAATATATTCGACTTTATTGGCGACAACGTCTGAATGGAATTATCCAAATCGACTAATACATTTCTAGTTATTTAATGTCCTGAATAGAGCACATTAAATTTTGTAAGTGCTATTCATATTAAAAAAAAATATTTACGTGGGCAGGAAAAGAATTATAGTCCATTAGAGTGGAATAGATGCAATAATAGGGGTGTATTTGATTCATCTACAGGGTGTCCCACCGCTCTTACCGTATATTTTGAGGGTCAAAAATGTTACATATATTTCTTGAACTGTAAACTGTGAAAATTTCAGGGAGGGTTTGAACGAAACCAGATGTTTATTTTTAGAAATAATTATCGCAAACGAACAAAAACCCATCCAAGTCTTCTCTACCGCATTATTAACTCTTCGATTCATGTTCATCGAGTGTACTTTTTTCCTGGATTAGTGGGGTATGACCAGAGAAAAACCAACCCACCAGACTCTGCAAAAGCTTCGAAGGCTTGCCCATCTAGGCCTGATGGGAGCAATTTTCACCACTCCCACTGCATCAGAAGAAGTATTGCTGGACCTTTACCCACTAAATAAGTTTCTGCAAAAACTACTGGGTGCTCGCAGATTAGGTCGAAGTTATAATCGCCTATAACAAGGATGATTCAAGATCACAATTTCTTCAATTCAAAAATCTACTCCACGTTTTCCAATATCTCTACCAATACGACAGTCACACAGAATATCCCATTGACACCCAATTCCCAAAGTTCACCCAGAGATACCAACTGTCGAATTTGACAACCAAGAAAAAGAATAAAATGAAATCGAAAATTGTTTGATAATGCTATTCGTCAATTCCCATTGAGATGTTCTACTTATATATACTAAATAAGGCATTCTGTAAATTCAAATCCATGGTAACGGCTATAAGTCCGGAAATCATACGTAGAGGCCAAAAAGATCTTACCCGTGACATAAAAGCTAACGGAACGACAATGACGCACGCTACAGTTAACCTCACAAATTCCAAAACGAAACGAACAGAAGGAACGAATTTCAGCAATTCAAGCACGGAGATTCAGGAAATATCACATTACATTAGCGAGATGATAAATATATAACGTACCAAGAGGAATAAATTCAAACATTGAAAATAGAAATGATAGCGTTAGGTGGAATTTCGCAATTTTCCATAGTGCATGGTGGAGATAAACAATGACCTTAATCCTGGCCGTGGAAGGGTGGGCCAAGGTCTTTTCATCCTGGCAGAATAATGTAGCAAGAATTGAATTACCACAGATAGTTAGGAGTACCCACGAATGTATGCCAAAAACCAACTGGAGCCCCCTGGAGAAAAAAGATGCTCAAATGCAACAAAATAAGATTACACTCTGATGAACTCACTGGCCATTGCACAGTGATTTACCACCAATTGGCAAAGACATCCATGACCAAAAAATACCTCTTCATTCCGCAAATTTAATGTATTCTGATGATTTTCGTTCAATGAAGCGAACTATCGAATTATTTTCCAAAAACCATTGTAGGTACAAAAGGACCGAGTGGTTATTCGTGGAATGAAAATATCACGGTAGGGATGGAAATGGAAGATCTGAATTATTCAAACCTGACACGAGTCTCGTGAATTTCGAACTGTCAATTAACGGCTTGTGCCGCATAGATAACGGGAGGGTTGAAACGGCGGCTGCAAGCCCTAGAATGGTGCACATTGTCGCCTTTGTTTCTGCGACATTGTACTCGTATTTATCATTTTTGGGCACTGGTTGTTTCTACGAACAATGTTGCGTTATCATTTCGTCCGCGTTTTTCGAATTTCGAGCCGAGGAGAAGGGACTTTTAAAATTTTCGGAGTAGTTACGTCTCAGGTCTTAGGGTTTCGTAAATATAGCCGTCTGAATTATTTTCTCGATAATTCGAAAAATACCTTTGGAAAGGTCGAATAAATAACGCCACGAAAGAATACATCTAAGGAACTATTCTACATAATATGGGACATCGATGAAATGAGTGATATGAAATTTCAGCTGCACAGGGTGGGCAAATTTCGATGTTTTAGCACTACAATTTTCGAATCAGAGGAGATATTCAAAATCTGATACTCCTTTCTCGTTCTATTTTTCTGAGAAACTAACAAGAGTAGTATTCATTTTTGGCCACCTCCTTTTGTTTTCGAGTTATAAGCGAAGATGGTAAAAATGGCGGTATCTAAAAAAATTTATATCTCCACTAATACTGATGATAGAGCTCTGAAATTAAAACATTATACAGGCACTTTTTTACGTAGAATCCAGTGGCGTGCTCGTCTTTTCAGGGGGATTTTTAATTACGAAGCTATGATCCAAATTTATGTTTTTATAAATGGGAACACTCGATTTCTATGCCATTTTTTGAAAACTTAATTTTTGCTGATTTCAAAAATATACAACATCGTATGGTTTGTATTAATATATAGAGGGTGTCCCGGAAAATGTGGGAAATCTCTCGGATTCAGATAAAACATAAAAAAATTACGAAAAGCACTGCCGTGAAGGCAGGAGCTTTTGAGCGCTCGTACATGCACCTTGTAGGTAAATTCGCATTTTCCAGTTTTAGAAATCAATTGAAGGAATTTTTGACTGCTGTCAAAAAAATTCTGAAACTTAGGCGAAACTCCAGACTTCATGTCGGTGCTTCAGCTGATCAATTTTTTTCCGATAATTCGCTAGAATTTTCCACGGTGGTCTTGGTGATGCGATCTGGACAAAATTTTGCACGTAGTTTGAATACATTATTCCTGAGCTAGGTGCATAATTTCATTCCAATCCGATCAGTAGTTTCGAAATTATCAGGAAAAAAATATTTTGAACGGCCGTATTTACGGAACCCCTAGTCTAATTTTGCTCATTGATGAACGTGACCGTGAAATTTGCGATCCAAACCCACCCTGAAAATTTCAAGTTCCTAGGCCTTTCCGTTCAAGAGTTAGAATTTTCTATGGTTTCTATGGTTCTGGTCATGCGATCTGAACAAAATATTGCTTAAATATATCATTCTCGATTAAAATACAAAATTTCATCTCGATCGAATCCGTAGTTTCGAATTTATCGGGAAAACAAAATTTCAAACGACCGTATTTACGGAACCCCTTGTATATTGTTGCTCATAGATTAACGTGATCACGACATTCAGAATCCACACCTATCCTGAAAATTTCAAGTCCCTACGCCTTTCCGTTCAAAAGTTACAATTTTCTATGGTTGCTATGGTTCTGGTCATGCGATCTGGACAAAATTCCACATGTACCTTGAACACCTCATTCTTCATTTGAGTGCAAAGTTTCAACTCGATCGAATCTGTAGTTCCGAAGTAATCAGGGAAACAAAACTTTGAACGGCCATATTTACGGAACCCATGGTGGAATTTGGCCCATTAACGAACTTAACCGAGCCATTCGGGAACTGAAACTGCATTGAAAATTTCAAGTCTCTAGGTTGATCCGTTCGAGAGTTATCGTGCTGACGGCCGGCCGGACGGACGGCCGGACGGACAGACTCGAATTTTCCGACGGAATCGTCATCAGTGAGTCGAACATAGTCGATTGAGACCATTTTCGGCTCAAAATTCGAAGAATACAGACATCGTGACGAAATGATATAGCCCTCGTGTAAGTAGTACGAGCGCTCAAAAATACTTAAAATCGTGGCGGAGAGAACACTAGTCGACCAAATTGTGAAAGATGCTTTGAAGTGTTCCAGATTCAGTTTCTTCAAAGTTAACTTCCCAACCTCCTTCTGTCTGATGTCGTTTTTCGAAGATACGTGTTGGTCGCACACGTATTTTCTTCTATAATAAGAACAATATAACTTACAAGGTAAGGTAATTACTTCAAACTCATTTTAAATTACAATTAATATAAAAATTTAAAATATTTGCAGGTTATAGGAGTATTGTTAGCCATATCGGTTAGATTGTTTTTAATTATGTTTGTAGTAGCACTTTTCTCTATGTTGCTGTGAGGAGTGTCAAACGATTGATGATGTAGGCTCGAAGAATTGTCTATTTTATGTCTTTTCAAGGGAGCATCGAAGCTTGTAGATGGTACATTATATTGGACGGTTCTTGAGGCAGTGATGATATTTGAATGATTTTGACTGTCCATTTGTAGATACAGTTGGATTGACGCAGCTTTAGAATGCCCTGTGATTTTGATGAGTTGCTGCTCGCCTACACCGGCCTTTGCCACATTAGTAACAGCAGTTGATCGCATAGAGTGGTTAGATATTTCAACTTCCGTCTTGTTCATACCTGTTTTTTGGGCTGCGTCTTCTGTCCATTTCGACAGTTCATTTCTTCCAACAGGAATGTTTTTAAACCATCCAGTGCTACGATTGGATTGCCATGCTGAATTTGGTATCAGAAACAATATATTCTTTGTAGTCTTCCCCATTAGCATGTCTCATCCCCAGTCCTTGAGGATTGAATTTAGCTCGCCTGTAGTTGTTGTCTGGAGTAATTGGTAATTTTTTGCTTAGCAAAATTCCATGAATTGCTTCCAGATCGATGTGTGAATTTTCTGAGTACTTATTTAGTGGAACGCTATTTTCAACAGCCGCACTAATTTTACTTTCGGAAACATTTCCAAACCGATTCATTTTGAGTTTCAGTTGAAAAATTAATAAATTCGTAAGCGTTGTTTGTGATCTTTGTTGTTGGTAACGGTAGATAGCAACACAATACAGGGTCTTTCACGAGGAACCTCACCCATATTTATACGGGAAACTACTGAACGTATTTTCATGAAATTCAGCACTTATAAGTATTTCACGATGCTGATGAAATCTAAAATATTTTCAAGGCATGAGCACCTCCGGTTTTTCCGGAAATGACGTCAACTTCCGTTTTTCAAATTAGAACACCATTTTTTTATTGCAGAAATAGATTCCTTAGAAAATTTCAAGTTATTTTGATGTAACATTTTTCAGTTTTGGTTGGAAAATTCTCTCTGAGCGGGAAAATTCGAAAAAAAAATCGAAAATAGAGCTCCGCTGAAACAAGAATAACTTCGAGGTTTTTGGATAGAAAATTTTCATTTTTGGGATTTTTCAAGATGTAAAATTGATGTATCCACTTTGAAAATCGAAATCGCGATTCATGATACAGGGGGTGAAAAAATCGCTTTCAAAGTTAGGGATGACAAAATCGTGAAAAATCAATTTTTTCAAATTAGAACCCCATTTTTTTATGGCAGATATTGAATCTACGTTGAAAAATAATGTGAGTGTATGCATCACACCCTTGCCCTAAAATGGATATTTTCTGAGTTATTCACAAAAAACTGTTTTTCGTCTTGAATTTTCAGCTATTTCTTTTCCCTTCACGCCAAAAAGATGAAATTTTCAGGAACTGTTATTTGAACCATGCTGTAGATTTTTCACCCCTTCTTGAAACCGACTTCAAGTTACTATTAGGAGAACCATGGCAAACTCTCGCAGTTATAACTAGAGAAGATGCTCAAAGTTTTGACCGTTAATTTCTAGACATTTATTTATACGTCTCAGGAATGCTTCGTGCGTTGCTCTTCTTATTTCATCGGGAGGAAGAGATCTGCAAAAGTGTTCAAAAACCAAATTGAGTTTCAAAACTATGAATCTAAAAATCTAAACAAACCTGAACGCATTTCTGACTCGTTCTATGCAGTCCTCTTTATCAGTCAGGGGAGTTGAGTAGACAATATTGTTTATCCTACCCCAAACATAATAGTCTAAAGGAGTTTAATCGGGAGAACGTGGTGGCCAAAGATGTGGACCATTGTTCGCCAACCATCGATCTTCAAATAGCCTGTAGAGGATATTTGACACATTGAGTGAATTGTGTGGAGGCGCGCCATCTTGTTGATACCATAAGTCATTATGGTTCTGTACTAGCGGCTCAATTATTTGAGTCAATATGTCAGAATATCTATCTCCTAAGGGAGAACATTCTTTAAATAATGCAAACATGTGTAGTGTTCTATCTTACCAGTTAAAGTCTCATCATAAATGTGAACATCGAGAATTGCATTATTTTTGATGGCGCAAAAAACATTGAAACTCCAGGTCTCTTGAAAGTTCCATTGTCTGAAGTGGTGGTTGTTCTCTTCATCCCAATAATGACTGTTATGCCTATTGAAAGAACCATTCTTTCTGAATTTAGATTCATCTGTCCAAATTATACAGTCCAAAAAGTTTTCATTCTCTTGAAATCGAATCATCATAGCTTCGCAAAACTCTGTTCTCCTGACGAAATCAGTTTCCTTCAAATGCTGTACCCTATTGAATTTATATGGGTGCAATTTATGTTTTTTTAATATTCTCCAAACACTCGATTGAGATAATCCCAGATCAATCTCGGCATCTTTGAGAGAATTTTGAGGATTCACACGAAAATATGCAAGAACTGTAATTTCGTTGTTCTCATCTTCTACTACACTTTTTTCTCTGTGTATAGTTTTCTTAACGAAAGATCCGACATTTCTCAAGTTTGTCATGGTTCTGTTAATGGTATCTCTCGTTGGTCTGGGTCGGTCAGGAAACCTCTCAATGAACAGTCGAATCGTTCTATCTACAACTTTATTACATTCTCCATGAAGTAGAATGAGATTTAAATAATCTTCATTGGTAAAATTAGGCATAGTGATCGATTTTATAACTTGATACGAATTATCACCAAATTAATAGTAAACACAAAATGCTACTGAATAAAGAGGAATTTGGCAGATGTAATTAATGATATCTATCATTAAAAACAAAGAATGTAAAACATGGTAAGTTTTTGCATATGGTTCATAAGGAATTATTTATTTATCACTGGAGAGAAAACCGATGGCCGATTAGTTGAAATAAAGAGGTTTCCGATACAAATTCGAATCCAAATTCGCCATCTATTTAGGAACAACCTGTAATTTTTTTCTCTCGCATATTAGGGTAGTAAAATCTAAAACATGGTTTAAGTAACAGTTCCTGAAAATTTCATCTTTTTGGCGTGAAGGGAAAAGAAATAGCTGAAAATTCAAGACGAAAAACAGTTTTTTGTGAATAACTCAGAAAATATCCATTTTAGGGCAAGGGTGTGATGCATACACTCACATTATTTTTTAACGTAGATTCAATATCTGCCATAAAAAAATGGGGTTCTAATTTGAAAAAATTGATTTTTCACGATTTTGTCATCCCTAACTTTGAAAGCGATTTTTTCACGCCCTGTATCATGAATCGCGATTTCGATTTTTAAAGTGGATACATCAATCTTACATCTTGAAAAATCCCAAAAATGAAAATTTTCCATCCAAAAACCTCGAAGTTATTCTTGTTTCAGCGGAGCTCTATTTTCGATTTTTTTTTCGAATTTTCCCGCTCAGAGAGAATTTTCCAACCAAAACTGAAAAATGTTACATCAAAATAACTTGAAATTTTCTAAGGAATCTATTTCTGCAATAAAAAAATGGTGTTCTAATTTGAAAAACGGAAGTTGACGTCATTTCCGGAAAAACCGGAGGTGCTCATGCCTTGAAAATATTTTAGATTTCATCAGCATCGTGAAATACTTATAAGTGCTGAATTTCATGAAAATACGTTCAGTAGTTTCCCGTATAAATATGGGTGAGGTTCCTCGTGAAAGACCCTGTATAGAAACCATCAAGTTTGTTTGAAACTTGCATGAAATTTTTCCAATTTTTTTTTCCGGAAAAACTGCTGACAGCTAAGTTGACAGTTGTTAAGTAATTTTTCCACTTAAAATTTATATTTGACATACCAATTCTTGATAGCGATTGGTCAAAATTAATAGGAAGGAAATAATCACCGAAAAACATTTCATTTTATTTCTCGGAGAATCTCGAGGGTGTTGCTGTACATACAAAAAGGATAAAATCTTCTAAATCCAAGGTATATCCATATAATTTTTGTGCTAATGTTAATTTTGTGTTAACTCGCACACAAGTTTTCAACTTTTGTGAGTATCTGAAAACTTCAAAATACAATTTTTTTTCGATTTAGTATTTTTGATAATACATAGAAGAGACACCAAGAAAGCGATTGTGTTTTTTTTTCACGCTAAAATTATTCATCAGATTTTAATAAAATTTTGCAATCAATTTGAACCCTCCTTAAGTACTTCTCGTAGATGAAGAAAAACATGGCGAAGAGAACGCCAATCGACCAAATTATGAAAGGTGCTTTGAAGTGTCCCAGATTGAGTTTCTTCAAAGTTAACTTTTCAGCCTCCTTCTGTCTGATGTCGTTTTTCGAAGATACGTGTACGACCAGTCCATGTTCCATCGCATGGACCAATTTCCGGTTTATCACGTGATACAACGGATGTCCTCTGGGAAACGTCAAACCGCATTGCACGGTGTAAAACGACGGTTCGATTTTTTGCAACATGTAAACACCTTCTGGCGTCTTGAATTTGGGGCGATCAGGACCGGTAGTTGATTCCAGCAGAAGAGACACCACGTCGCCTTTGGAAATCGTACGGTTCGCACATTGGTCCGAATGCGGCAGAGACTTGAACTCGTATCGTCTTAGATGGAAACTGATTTCATTGGGTAAGTCTTGACCAAAACATACAAAATGGTTTTGAACAATTTCTTCGTTCGTTAGTTTCGTCGTGTTGTACTCGGTTCTGGTCAAAACGTAGTACAGCTTCCCCTTGTATATCGAATTCATCATGAATGTCAAGAAGATGGCGAGGTACACCAGGAGGATTTTTGACCAGCGCTTCATCGACATTTTTTCGGACTGCTCGAGGAGCAATTTTATTATTCCAGAACAGTTGTTCAAAACTGTAAGACTAAATGTGGAACATTTGTTCTTCGTGTGGGTGATAGCGGCGATGAGGGCTATCGAAAGCATACACAAGAACAACATGACCCAGATTTCCCAAGAAAAAACTCTGGTGGGGTACATTCCGAGAGGTAGCACCTCTTGCGCTCTTATATTGAGGGATATGTGGTCGTAAATGAAGGGCGCTGTTAACATCGCGAATATAGAAGCTCTCATCTGTTGGTATCCGTACCAAATGTCGTGCAGGTGCTGGACAGCAAAATCTTTGTGCCTCAGATTCAACGATGAGTTTATCGCATATATCGGCGTTATTTTCAGATGTTCGAGAACTATTCGGAGCAATTCATAGTCGGTGGTATTGGATTCCTTCAAGTTGCGCGCGTGGACAGTCCATCCTTCCGTTTCTCTAATCTCCCAGGAGATGGATAAGTTATTGGACAATTTCTTGTTCTCGTTCAATCCCGCACAAGTTCCGACGTTGACCAAAGCCAGATCCACCCTTCTTATATTCTTAAGTTTGTAAGGGAGGTAGGTCGAGATTCTCCCTGTCGACGTCTCCAGAAAAATCGCCCTATTAATGTAAAATTTCTGAATTGTTTTCGTCAGATTGGCAGGTATTCTATCCGAAACGAAAATATATATCGCTTGGTCATCGCCGTTGCAAACAGTAAACATGTCCGAGAAATATTTGTAGATGGAACGTTCGTAGTTCAAATCTATGAGGATCACGTTGGGTAAAATAGGAGTGTTCTCACATTGATGAACCTTCAGATCGAATTTGGTCATTCTTATCGTCGGCATATCCAGATTGTATAGACCATTCTCCTGTACGAATGGAAGAAAACCGTCTTGTACGTCGAGAAATATGAGATTCGTTAGGCACAATAATATTTCGCTGGCGATGTGCGTCAGTGGCGTCTTCAACATTTTACTCAAGTGATTGAAAAACATCATGATAACATTGAACCTTCATGGAAATAATAGTCATGAATCAATCATGAAGGAATCGATATCAAAACGACATTGCTAATTCAAAATAATTCAGTATTATAGATTATAATCATCTTCTTTTTTTTTATTGATGTCCCATTTCATTTATTCCAAGAACGCCTCAGTGTGTTCAAATCGAACTTTCAAACACGCGGGTTTTTTAAAGTCACCATGGCAACACCAACGACTCGAGAAACGTGAAGTCCAAATGTCAATTTTTCGATTTTAGATCTGAAAGTAGTACCTTGTTACGCCAAATAAAATATTATTGAATGCAAAACCGTTATTCAAACATCATTTAACAATTTTAATTTTATGAGTGGAAATGGAAAGTGCAGTCGGTATTTTTTTCGTCATCATTTGAAACCCCGATTGCTACTTTTCCTATGAGAAATTATCGTTAGAAGTGAAGTCTCTCTGCTGTCAAGATTCGTCTTCTTCATTTCGTAATAATAAACTGGAAATGTAATGAAACACGTATTATTACGATGGAAAAACGTTTTAATTACTTACTCACCTAGATTTATCTATTTCATTTTTTTCAATCCATCTTTTTCGAGCTTCTTAAATTTATTTCCATTTCGATCAGAATATAAACAAACCGATGATGATCGAATTAACGTTCTTCTTCTCGGATACGTTCGGAAATTCAAATATGCCTTCAAATTTACCCGTCAGCATAAATTTCTCATCCTATGTATTCGAATTCATCTCGAAATTAACGAGTTTCGAGAAATTTCGACGTCGTGTCAAAATACGATTTATTTATTTCCGCGAGAAACATCACGTAATATCTATGATCGACGTTAATTATTTCGGACTTTCTTCATTTTATGTAGTTTAATAATACCATTATTCATGATTTCGAAGCGCTCCAATGAAAAGAAAAATACGAAAAGCACTGCCGTGAAGTCAGGAGCTTTTGAGCGCTCGTACATCCGCCTTGTAGGTAGATTCGCATTTCCCAGTTTTAGAAATCAATTGAAGGAATTTTCGACAGCTGTCAAAAAAATTCTCAAACTCAGACGAAACTCCAGACTTTTTCTGTGCTTCAGCTGACCATTTTTTTTTTTCGATAATTCGCTAGAATTTTCTACGGTATCTATGATCTTGGTGATGCGATCCGGACAACATTTCGCACGTAGTTTGAATACATTATTGCTCAGCTAGGTGCAAAATTTCATTCCAATCAAATCGGGAGTTTCGAAATTATCGGGAACAGAATATTTTGAACGGCCATATTTAAGGAACCCCTAGTCTAATTTTGCTCATTCATGAACGGTACCGTGAAATTCTCGATCCAAACCCACCCTAAAAATTTCAAGTTTCTAGGCCTTTTCCTTCGGAAGTTATAATTTTTTATGGTTTCTGTGGTTCTGGTCATGCGATGTGGACAAAATGTTGCTTTAATATGTCATTCTCGTTTAAAATACAAAATTTCATCTCGATCGAATCCGTAGTTTCGAAATTATCGAGAAAACAAAATTTCAAACGACCGTATTTACGGAACCCCTATTATAATTCTGCTCATTGATGAACGTGAACGCCACATTTCAGATCTGCACCTATCCTGAAAATTTTAAGTCCCTAGGCTTTTCCGTTTAAAAGTTATGATTTTCTATGGTTTCTATGGTTCTGGTAATGCGATCTAGAAAAATGTAGCTTGAATATATCATTTTCCATGAGTATACTAAATTTCGTCACGATCGAATCTGTAGTTTGGAAATTATCAAGAAAACAAAATTTCAAACGACCATATTTACGGAACCCCTTGTATAATTTTGCTCATAGATGAAAGTGATCACGACAATCGAGATCCACACCTATTCTGAAAATTTCAAGTCCCTAGGCGTTTCCGTTCAAAAGTTCAAAATTTTATCTCGATCGAATCTGTAGTTTCAAAGTAATCAGGAAAACAAAATTTCGAGCGGCCATATTCACGGAACCCTTAGGCGGATTTTGTCCAATCACGAACTTAACCGCGGCATTCGAGATTCGAACCTACCCTGAAAATTTCAAGTTTTTAGGACATTCCGTTCGAGAGTTATCGTGTATATGGACGGACGGACAGACTCGAATTTTCCGACGGATTCGTCATCAGTGAGTCGAACATAGTCGATTGAGATCATTTTCGGCTCAAAATTCGAAAAACACAGACATCGTGACGAAATGATATAGCCCTCGTGTAAGTGGTACGAGCGCTCAAAAATGGATTTACGTTCTCATCAAATCATTAAACAATTTATCTTTATTAACCTCGTTATGAAACAAAATTCATATAATAGACTAGCAGACTCGGCCGCGAGTGACTGGGGCTAATTATTTTGTAGTAAAGTACTCAAACCAGTGGAATTATTAGTATATTAACCCTAACCTAACCTTACCCTACCCTTGACTTTTTATAGTTATAACCCAGATCTCAAACAGTTCCATTTCTTCAGTTTTGGGAAAGACCCAGAAACTTGGCATCACTCCTCGCACGTTATCGCTCTTTCGAGTGATCGGATGCAGTTGGGACGCGGTGTCTTACCGTCGATTTGAGACCCACGATAAAGATTTTGCGAAGCAGAAACCAAACCTTCAGCTTTGTTTATTTAAATAACATAACAGGTGACATTTTGTTCTTATGGCCCACTTCATTGAATGCATTTTGTCACTCAATCACACCGGGTGAATTTTTTCTCGAAACTTTCGGACAATACGTTATTGCATTATGCGTTTTATCAGAATTGCACGAAATGGTTTTATGTTTCCCTTTTGTATGTACAGGGTAGTCACATTCTCGAGCTTCTTCTCCGAGAAATAAACTAAAATATTTACCAGTGAAAAACTAACTTATCTATGGTAAGTTAAATTTCATTCAAATCTGTTGAATAGTTTGGTGGTGTCTGTTTATGCACATATTATCAAAAACTGAGAAAAAAAAAGAAAATGATTATTGGATTTTATCGATCGAGAGGACTGTAGGCTGTATTGATTCTTTGCACTGGTTAATTAATAATAATTAATAATACCAACCAAATTAGGTTATGTTGTACGATGTTACGAATCACTAGCGAATAGAATGCAAAACAGAGTTGGAACTAGGTACGTGAAATATTTACACAGAATGTCATGAAACTCATGAATAAAGTGAACAAAATTGACAATAAACAGTTAACAAATATAAATTAAAATTAATAATTTAAATGGAGTAAACAAACTGAAATAAAGACGAAAAACCATATTTAAGTGATGATGGAATGAAAATATTAATGGAGACTAGCGCCATCTACTGCGTCCACCAACGACGCAGCAAATGAAAAAGCGCTGAAATTTTCATTCAACATGTGAGTAACAACATATTTTATAATTACAACTTTATCATTATTCATATACAGGCTTCTCCTAACGTCCTGCACTTTTATTCAAAGGTTTCCATTACTTAACCCATACGTTATCTCCGCTATTTACCTTTAATTCACAAGACCTATATTTGCTTCTACTCAACGTATTTTACCATGTTTGTTTGCTTCTTGTGTATTGTTTGATATCCATTTTTCATACTTCATTATCAAGTCTATTCCATATTATTTACTGATTCTAACTGACCATTTGTATATTAAATTCCTAAGTGCTTCCCACAAGAACTTTCTTGTATTAACGATTGTTTAATCATCACCTTCTCTAATCATATCTGGGTTATTCTTTAAATAATACTATATGTAATCGTTGTAGTTTTCAGCGAATATGAAGAATATTCATAAGCACCAGTGTCGGCATTATGTTTCATCATTTTACATAGATTGAGGACTTTAAATCGACTCTCCACTCATTAAGGGCATTTTCCAGTCAAAAATTAACTAATCTACAGTAAGTTATTCCTGATGTTGATTAGAAGCAAATTTTCATAGAAATCTGTCGAATTGTTTTTGTGTGAACAAAACATCCAACCAGTTTTTGGTGTCTGTTTATGCACATATTATCAAAAACTTACCTGAGAAAGAAAAAGAAAATGATTATAATCCGACGAAAGTATGATAACAAATTAATCTATAATAGGGAATTCGTTTGAATTAGCAATGTCGTTTTGATATCGATTTCTTCATGATTGATTCATGACTATTATTTCCATAAAGTTTCAATGCTTTCATGATGTTTTTCGGTCACTTGAGTAAAATGTTGACGACGCCAAAGACGCACATCGCCAGCGAAATATTATTGTGCCTAACGAATCTCATATTTCTCGACGTACAAGACGGTTTTCTTCCTTTCGTGCAGGAGAATGGTCTATACAATCTGGATATGCCGACGATCAGAACGACCAAATTCGATATGAAGGTTCGTGAATGTGAGAATACTCCTATTTTACCCAACGTGATCCTCATAGATTTGAACTACCAAAGATCCATCTACAGATATTTCTCGGACATGTTTACCGTTTGCAACGGCGATGACCAAGCGAAATATATTTTCGTTTCGGATAGAATACCTGCCAATCTGACGAAAACAATTCAGAAATTTTACATTAATAGGGCGATTTTTCTGGAGACGTCGACAGGGAGAATCTCGACCTACCTCCCTTACAAACTGAAGAATATAAGAAGGGTGGATCTGGCTTTGGTCAACGTTGGAACTTGTGCGGGATTGAACGAGAACAAGAAATTGTCCAATAATTTATCCATCTCCTGGGAGATAAGAGAAACGGAAGGATGGACTGTCCACGCGCACAGCATGAAGCAATCCAATACTACCGAATATGAATTGCTCCGGATAATTCTCGAATATCTGAAAATAACGCCGATATATTCGATAGATTCATCGTCGAATCCGAGGTACAAAAACTTTTCTGTCCAACACCTGCACGACATTTGGTACGGATATCAACAGATTAAAAATGCTATTTTCGTGGTTTTCACAGTGTGCTTCATTTACGACCACATATCCTTCAATATAAGGGCGCAAGAGGTGCTACCTCTCGGAATGTACCCCACCAAAGTTTTTTCTTGGGAAATCTGGGTCATGCTGTTCTTGTGTACGCTTTCGATAGCGCTCATCACCGCTATCACCCACACGAAGAACAAATGTTCCACATTTAGTTTTACAGTTTTGAACAACAGTTCTGGAATAATCAAATTGCTCCTCGAGCAATCCGAAAAAATTTCGATGGAGCGCTGGTCTAAAATCCTCCTGGTGTACCTCACCATCTTCTTGACATTCATGATGAATTCTATATATAAGGGAAAGCTGTACTACGTTTTGACTAGTACCGAGTACAACACGACGAAACTAACGAACGAAGAAATTGTACGAAGCCATTCGATTTGTATGGGTCGAGACTTACCCGGGCTAATGAAGACCCAACTAAGAATAGGCGGTTACTTCCGTCTTCCACGTTCTGACGAATGTGCGAACCGTACAATTTCCACAGGAAACGTCGTGTCTCTTTTACTAGAATCAACTTTCGGTCCCGATCGCCCCAAATTCAAGACGCCAGAAGGTGTTTACATGTTGCAAAAAATTGAACCGTCGTTTTTTAGCGTGCAATGCTCCTTGACGTTTCCTAGAGGACATCCGTTGTACAATGTGATAAACCGGAAATTGGTTCATGCGATGGAACATGGACTGCTCGCACATGTATCTTCGAAAAACGACATCAGACAGAAGGAGGTTGGGAAATTAACTTTGAAGAAACTGAATCTGGGACACTTCGAAGCACCTTTCATAATTTGGTCGATTGGCGTTCTCAACGCCACGTTTCTCTTCATCTACGAGAAGTATTTGAGGAGGGTTCGAATTTATTGCAAAATTTCATTGAAATCTGATGAATAGTTTTCCCGTAAAAAAAAAACACAATCGCTTTTTTGGTGTCTCTTTTATGCACTATCAAAAAAACTTAATTGAAAAAAGTTGTATGTTGAAACTCAGATACTCACAAAAGATGTGTGCGTTAACACAAAATCAACATTAGCACAAAAATTTTATGGATATAGCTTGGATTTGGAAGAATAAAAATTAATGTAGAATTGTAAAGTTTTATTATTATTATTGTTTTGTCTAGTAGTTTAATATTGTGTTTTATCAGCATTACTAGAAGTTTTTTTATCCCTCTTGTATGTACAGGATGACAACATCCTCGAGCTTCTCCGAAAAATAAACTGAAATGTTTTTCAGTGGAAAATTAACTGATCTATGATAATTTTAATTTGGCATGAGGTGACACTGTAGTCACACTTTCGAAATAAAAATTACGAAAAGCACCTTGTAGGTGGATCCGCATTTTTCAGTTTTAGAAATCAATTGAAGGAATTTTCGACAGCTGTCAAAAAAATTCTGAAACCTAGGCGAAACTGCAGACTTCATGTCAGTGCTTTAGCTGATCAATTTTATTTCGATAATTCGCTAGAATTTTCTACGGTATCTATGGTCTTGGTGATGCGATCTGGACAAAATTTTGCACGTAGTTTGAAAACATTATTCCTCAGCTAGGTGCAAAATTTCATTCCAATCCGATCAGTAGTTTCGAAACTATCAGGGAAAAAATATTTTGAACGGCCATATTTACGGAACCCCTCGGCGAATTTAGCCCAATAACGAACTTAACCGCGGCATTCGAGATTCGAACCTACCCTGAAAATTTCAAGTTTCTAGGACATTCCGTTCGAGAGTTATCGTGTATACGGACGGACGGACAGACTCGAATTTTTCGACGGATTCGTCATCAGTGAGTCGAACATAGTCGTTTGAGACCATTTTCGGCTCGGAATTCGAAAAATACAGACATCGTGACGAAATGATATAGCCCTCGTGTAAGTAGTACGAGCGCTCAAAATTGCATAAAGTATTCGTGGATAACTTGTCTTTAAAACATTTTTTAAATACCTTTTTATTCACTTATACTTTGATATACTATTATTAATAAGGTACCGCATTAGTTGCAGATGAATCTTAAGTACCCCACAATGCCCTGCTCTCTCCTACAAGAGGCACAAAACAAACTCATTTCATGTAATTCTGATAAAACACAAGTTCAAACTGGTCGATGATATGTACAATATTATTTATATTTTATTTGCTCCAATTCTACATTAATTTTCTATTCTTCCAAATATGATGAATATAAATATATTTTTGAAATGGAAAACCAAGTTTTTAAAAGAAAAACTTTATTTACAACGGATGATTATCCGACAGTTACAATCAAAGTACAAATGATTATCCAAATAGGTATTTATAACCTAGCCTTATATAGAAGGGAAATAACAAACAAATAATCTGAAGGTTGAACACGTGCATAAATATAAATTTCAATCTTGCATAATGTTACATTGTTTTATCATCTGAATGAATATGAGATGAATGGTTCATCTGAGGAATATGGGGTTAGAATTATGTAATTATATGTATTAAAGGAAAAAATAAACGTTACGATGAAAATGACAAAACGTTTCCACATAGAATTTTTTTTTCCGATTTACTATTTTCGATAGTGAGTACATAAAAGTGAAACCAAAAAAGCGATTGTTTTTTTCTCCACGTGAAAACTATTCAACAGATTTCAATGAAATTTTGCATGGTGGTATCCGCATGTTTTCAATCAACATCAGAAAAATTTGGGTTTTATTTTCTCGATATAAGCAAGAAATTGTATATTTATAATAGTGTGCTGAATTTTTATTGAAATCTGGAAAGCACCACGTGTTCCCTTTTTTGAAGACAAAATCAATTCGAACCCTTCCTAAAATACTTCTCGTAGATGAAGAGAAACGTGGCGGTGAGAACGCCAGTCGACCAAATTGTGAATGGTGCTTTGAAGTGTCCCAGATTCAGTTTCTTCAAAGTTAACTTCCCAACCTCCTTCTGTCTGATGTCGTTTTTCGAAGATACGTATGCGACCAGTCCACGTTCGAACGCATGGACCAATTTCCGGTTTATCGCATGGTACAATGGGTGTCGTATGGGAAACATCAAACCGCATCGCACGGTGTAGAACGACGGTTCGATTTTTTGCAGCATGTAAACACCTTCTGGCGTCTTGAATTTGGGGCGATCAGGACCGGTAGTTGATTCCAGCAGAAGAGACACCACGTCGCCTTTGGAAATTGTAAGGTTCGCACATTCGTCCGAATGCGACAGACGCTTGAACTTGCGTACTCTTAGCTGGAAACTAATTTCATTGGGTAAGTCTTCACCCAAACATACAAAATGGTTTTGAACAATTTCTTCGTTCGTTAGTTTCGTCGTGTTGTACTCGGTTCTGGTCAAAACGTAGTACAGCTTCCCCTTGTATATAGAATTCATCATGAATGTCAAGAAGATGGCGAGGTACACCAGGAGGATTTTTGACCAGCGCTCCATCGAAATTTTTTCGGATTGCTCGAGGAGCAATTTGATTATTCCAGAACAGTTGTCCAAAACTGTAAGACTAAATGTGGAACATTTGTTCCTCGTGTGGGTGATAGCGGCGATGAGGGCTATCGAAAGCATACACAAGAACAACATGACCCAGATTTCCCAAGAAAAAACTCTGGTGGGGTACATTCCGAGAGGTAGCACCTCTTGCGCTCTTATATTGAGGGATATGTGGTCGTAAATGAAGGGCGCTGTTAACATCGCGAATATAGAAGCTTTCATCTGTTGGTATCCGTACCAAATGTCGTGCAGGTGCTGGTCAGCAAAATCTTTGTACCTCAGATTCAACGATGAGTTTATCGCATATATCGGCGTTATTTTCAGATGTTCGAGAACTATTCGGAGCAATTCATAGTCGGTGGTATTGGATTCCTTCAAGTTGCGCGCGTGGACAATCCATCCTTCCGTTTCTCTAATCTCCCAGGAGATGGATAAGTTATTGGACAATTTCTTGTTCTCGTTCAATCCCGCACAAGTTCCGACGTTGACCAAAGCCAGATCCACCCTTCTTATATTCTTCAGTTTGTAAGGGAGGTAGGTCGAGATTCTCCCTGTCGACGTCTCCAGAAATATCGCCCTATTAATGTAAAATTTCTGAATTGTTTTCGTCAGATTGGCAGGTATTCTATCCGAAACGAAAATATATTTCGCTTGCACATCGCCGTTGCAAACAGTAAACATGTCCGAGAAATATCTGTAGATGGATCTTTCGTAGTTCAAATCTATGAGGATCACGTTGGGTAAAATAGGAGTATTCTCACATTGATGAACCTTCAGATCGAATTTGGTCATTCTGACCGTCGGCATATCCAGATTGTATAGACCATTCTCCAGCACGACAGGAAGAAAACCGTCTTGTACGTCGAGAAATATGAGATTTGTTAGGCACAATAATATTTCGCTGGCGATGTGCGTCTGTGGCGTCGTCAACATTTTACTCAAGTGATTGAAAAACATCATGATAGCATTGAAACTTCATGGAATTAATAGTCATGAATTCATCATCAAGGAATCGATATCGAAAGGACAATGCTAATTTAAATTGATTCAGTAATAAAGATTAATTTGTTATCATACTTTTATTGGATTACAATCATTTCCTTTTTTTCTCAGGTAAGTTTTTGATAATATATGCATGAACAGACACCAAAAAAAGCGGTTGGTTGTTTTTCTCACGCGAAAACTATTCAACAGATCTCAATTAAATTTTGCTTCCAATCAACATCAGGAATAACATACCATAGGTTAGATTTCAAATATATATCCGTACCTCAGAGCAAAAGCGTATTAAGTCCAAAATGTCAATTTTCGGGTTTTTTGGCTCACCTTTATTTGAATTTCGCGGTCTTATTAGTGGTCTACCTTCAAGACGATCGGACTTGAAATAACGCAAATAACATAGTATCAAGTCCTTAATCACAACGCAAATCAAACGAAAAATGTATTTTTCCGTCGACCATAGAATAAAAGCTCATTTTAACGCACTCGAAATCATCCATTAATGACCCTTATTAATGCATGATTTTTTGTATTAATGCATGATTATCATGGCAACCGATTATAAAATATTCAGTCGGAGCATAGATGCATCTATGTCGGAGCACGATCGAGCTGTCAAATTTATTTATTCGCTTTCGATCAGAATCTGATTTTATCCGTTACGCTACTACATAATGAATAACGAAAAAAATATCTCTTTGACACCGCCAGCTGTGACAAAAACTGCTGAAGCAGCAACTTTAAGTCTGCTTCCTGAAAAGAGCCGCCATTTATATGAGAAAACCTATGCTGAATTCAGATCTTGGTGCAAGGACAAGAAGGTTCGGAACTTTACGGAAACGGTTTTGTTGGCATACTTTACGGGTATTGCAGAAAAGGGGCATCTAGCAAGTTTATGGCCAAAATATTCGATGCTGAAATCAACACTAAATGTGAAAGACAATACTGACATAAGCAGATACCACAAACTGGTGATGTTTATTAAACAGAAAAGAAAGGGATATATCCCAAAAAAATCAAAAGTTCTCGAAAAAGAACATGTGAGAGAGTTCATAGCGAATGCTCCTGATAGTGTTTTCTTGATGTCAAAGGTAAAAATGAAACTCAATTGAATCGTTATTCCAATTTATTCTCATTATCTCGTTATAGTGAAATAACTATCATTGTTTGATTTGTAGGTCGCTTTGATATTCGGAGTAGCGGGTGCATTGAGAAAAGATGAATTGTCAAAGTTGCAGAGAAAGGATGTACAAGATATGGGATCGAAATTTTTGGTGACAGTGAATTCATCGAAAACACATTCGGACAGGATATTCACTGTGGTGGATAATGATGAGCATACACTTTTAAACATAATAAAGAGATATATATCCTTGAGGCCAGCTCACACTCCACACGAAAGATTTTTCGTTTTTTATAAGAACTATTAATGCTCAACACAACCAGTTGGAATTAATATATTTTCTAAATCACCGTCAATGATTGCAAACTTTCTTAAATTAGAGCAACCACATTTGTATACAGGTCACTGTTTTCGGCGTTCTTCTGCGTCTATTCTTTCTGACAGTGGTGCAGATTTTTCAGCCATCAAAAGACTTGTTGGTTGGAAATCAACATTTCCAAACCGATTCATTTTGAGTTTCAGTTGAAAAATTGATAAATTCGTAAGCGTTGTTTGTGATCTTTGTTGTTGGTAACGGTACATAGCAACACAATATAGAAACCATCAAGTTTGTTTGAAACTTGCATGAAATTTTTCCAATTTTTTTTTTCGGAAAAACTGCTGACAGCTAAGTTGACAGTTGTTGAGTAATTTTTCCACTTAAAATTTATATTTGACATACCAATTCTTGATAGCGATTGGTCAAAATTAATAGGAAGGAAATAATCACCGAAAAACATTTCAGTTTATTTCTCGGAGAATCTCGAGGTTGTTGCTGTACATACAGAAAGGATAGAATTTTCTAAATCCAAGGTATATCCATATAATTTTTGTGCTAATGTTAATTTTCTGTTAACTCGCACACAAGTTCTAAACTTTTGTGAGTATCTGAATACTTCGAAATACAATTTTTTTTCGATTTAGTATTTTTGATGATACATAGAAGAGACACCAAGAAAGCGATTGTGTTTTTTTTCACGCTAAAATTATTCATCAGATTTTAATAAAATTTTGCAATCAATTTGAACCCTCCTTAAGTACTTCTCGTAGATGAAGAAGAACGTGGCGGAGAGAACGCCAATCGACCAAATTATGAAAGGTGCTTTGAAGTGTCCCAGATTCAGTTTCTTCAAAGTTAACTTTTCAGCCTCCTTCTGTCTGATGTCGTTTTTCGAAGAGACGTGTGCGACCAGTCCATGTTCCATCGCATGGACCAATTTCCGGTTTATCACGTGGTACAACGGATGTCCTCTGGGAAACGTCAAACCGCATTGCACGGTGTAAAACGACGGTTCGATTTTTTGCATCATGTAAACGCCTTCTGGCGTCTTAAATTTGGGGCGATCAGGACCGGTAGTTGATTCCAGCAGAAGAGACACGACGTCGCCTTTGGAAATTGTAAGGTTCGCACATTGGTCCGAATGCGGCAGACTTAAGTACTCGTGTAGTCTTAGATGGAAACTAACTTGCAAGGGTAAGTCTCGACCCAAACATACCCGATAGTTTTGAACAATTTCTTCGTTCGTTAGTTTCGTCGTGTTGTACTCGGTTCTGGTCAAAACGTAGTACAGCTTCCCCTTGTATATAGAATTGATCATGAATGTCGAGAAGATGGTGAGGTACACCAGGAGGATTTTAGACCAGCGCTCCATCGAAATTTCTTCGGATTGCTCGAGGAGCAATTTTATTATTCCAGAACAGTTGTTCAGAACTGTAAGACTAAATGTAGACCATTTGTTCTTCGTATGGGTGGTTGCGTTGATGAGGGCTATCGAAAGCATACACAAGAACAGCATGACCCAGATTTCCCAAGAAAAAACTCTGGTGGGGTACATTCCGAGAGGTAGCACCTCTTGCGCTCTAATATTGAGGGATATGTGGTCGTAAATGAAGGGCGCTGTTAAAATCGCGAACATAGAAAATTTCATCTGTTGGTATCCGTACCAAATGTCGTGCAGGTGCTGGACAGAAAAGTTTTTGTACCTCGGATTCGACAATGTTTCTATCGAATATATCGGCGTCATTTTCAGATGTTCGAGAACTATTCGGAGCAATTCATAATCGGTGGTGTTGAATTTCTTCATGTTGCGCGCGTGAACAGTCCATCCTTCTGTTTCTCTTATCTCCCAGGAGATGGATAAATTATTGGACAATTTCTTGTTCTCGTTCAATCCCGCACAAGTTCCGACGTTGACCAAAGCCAGATCCACCCTTCTTATATTCTTCAGTTCGTAAGGGAGGTAGGTCGAGATTCTCCCCGTCGACTTCTCCAGGAAAATGGCTCGATTTATGTAAAATTTCTGAATCGTTCTCGCCAGACCAGCAGGTATTATATTCGAAACGAAAATATATTTCGCTTGGTCATCGCCGTCGCAAGCAGTAAACATGTCCGAGAAATATCTGTAGATGGAACGTTCGTAGTTCAAATCTACGAGGATCACGTTGGGTAAAATGGGAGCCTTCCTACATTCAGAAACCTTCATATCGAATTTGGTCATTCTGACGTTCGGCATATCCAGATTGTATAGACCATTCTCCAGCACGAAAGGAAGAAAACCGTCTTGTACGTCGAGAAATATGAGATTTGTTAGGCACAATAATATTTCGCTGGCGATGGGCGTCTGTGGAGTCGTCAACATTTTACTCAAGTGATTGAAAAACATCATAATAGCATTGAGCCTTCATGGAAATAATAGTCGAATTAATCATGAAGGAATCGATATCAAAATGACATTGCTAATTCAAAATAATTCAGTATTATAGACTAATTTGTTATCATACTTTTATTGGATTATAATCATTTTCTTTTTTTTTTATTGATGTCCCATTTCACTCATTCCAAGAACGCCTCAGTGTGTTTAAATCGAACTTTCAAACACACGGGTTTTTTAAAGTCACCATGGCAACACCAACGACTCGAGAAACGTGAAGTCTAAATGACAATTTTTCGATTTTAGATCTGACAGTAGTACCTTGTTACGCCAAATAAAATATTACTAAATGCAAAACCGTTATTCAAACATTTAAAAATTTCAATTTTATGAGTGGAAATGGAAAGTGCAGTCGGTATTTTTTTCGTAATCATTTGAAACCCCGATTGCTACTTTTCCTATGAGAAATTATCGTTAGAAGTGAAGTCTCTCTGCTGTCAAGATTTGTCTTCTTCATTTCGTAATAATAAACTGGAAATGTAATGAAACACGTATTATTACGATGGAAAAAACGTTTTAATTACTTACTCACCTAGATTTCTCTATTTCATTCTTTTCAATCCATCTTTTTCGTGCTCCTTCAATTTATTTCCATTTCGATCAGAATATAAACAAACCGATGATGATCGAGTTTACGTTCTTCTTCTCGGATACGTTCGGAAATTCGAATATGCCTTGAAATTTACCCGTCAGCATCAATTTCTCATCCTATGTATTCAAATTCATCTCGAAATTACCGAGTTTCGAGAAATTTCGACGTCGTGTCAAAATACGATTCATTTATTTCCGCGAGAAACGTCACGTAATATCTATGATCGACGTTAATTATTTCGGACTTTCTTCATTTAATGTAGTTTAATAATACCATTATTTATGATTTCGAAGCGCTCCAATGAAAAGAAAATTTAGAAAGGCACTGCCGTTAAGTCAGGAGCTTTCGAGCGCTCGTACATCCACCTTGTAGGTAGATTCGCATTTTCCAGTTTTAGAAATCGATTGAAGGAATTTTCGACAGCTGTCAAAAAAATTCTCAAACTTAGACGAAACTCCAGACTTTGTCTGTGCTTCAGCTGACCAATTTTTTTTCGATAATTCGCTAGAATTTTCTACGGTATCTATGGTCTTGGTGATGCGATCTGGACAAAATTTCGCACGTAGTTTGAATACATTATTCCTCATCTAGGTGCAAAATTTCATTCCAATCAAATCGGAAGTTTCGAAATTATCAGGAACAGAATATTTTGAACGGCCATATTTGCGGAACCCCTAGTCTTATTTTGCTCATTGATGAACGTGACCGTGAAATTCGCGATCCAAACCCACCCTGAAAATTTCATGTTCCTAGGCCTTTTCCTTCGTAAGTTATAATTTTCTATGGTTTATATGGTTCTGGTCATGTGATCTGGACAAAATGTTGCTTTAATATATCATTCTCGTTTAAAATACAAAACTTTATCTCGATCGAATCCGTAGTTTCGAAATTATCGAGAAAACAAAATTTCAAAAGACCGTATTTACGGAACCCCTAGTATATTTCTGCTCATTGATAAACGTGGACGCGACATTTCAGATCTACACCTATCCTGAAAATTTCAAGTTCCTAGGCGTTTCCGTTCAAAAGTTACAATTTTCTATGGTTTCTATGGTTCTGGTGATGCGAGCTGAACAAAATTTTGCAGGTAGCTTGAACACCTCATTTTCCATTAGGGTACAAAATTTCACATCGATCGAATCTGTAGTTTCAAAGTAATCAGGAAAACAAAATTTCGAGCGGCCATATTCACAGAACCCCTCGGCGAATTTTGCCCAATAACGAACTTAACCGCGGCATTCGAGATTCGAACCTATCTTGAAAATTTCAAGTTTCTAGGACATTCCGTTCGAGAGTTATCGTGTATACGGACGAACGGACAGAATTTTTCGACGGATTCGTCATCAGTGAGTCGAACATAGTCGTTTGAGACCATTTTCGGCTCAAAATTCGAAAAATACAGACATCGTGACGAAATGATATAGCCCTCGTGTATGTAGTACGAGCGCTCAAAAATAGCAAAAAGTATTCGTGGATAACTTGTCTTTAAAACATTTGCTCTATTTCGAAAAATCGAGCGTGTTTTAAATACCTTTTTATTCACTTATACTTTGATATACTATTATTAAAAAGATACCGCATTAGTTGCAGATGAATCTTAAATACCCCTCAATGCCCTGCTGTCCCCTACAAGAGGCACAAAACAAACTCATTTCATGTAATTGTGATAAAACACAAGTTCAAACTGGTCGATGATATGTACAATATTATTTATATTTTATTTGCTCCAATTCTACATTAATTTTCTATTCTTCCAAATATAATGAATATAAATATATTTTTGTAATGGAAAACCAAGTTTTTAAAAGAAAAACTTTATTTACAACGGATGATTATTCGACAGTTACAATCAAAGTACAAATAATTATCCAAATAGGTATTTATAACCTAGCCTTATATAGAAGGGAAATAACAAACAAATAATCTGAAGGTTGAACACGTGCATAAATACGTACCTAGATATAAATTGCAATCTTGCATAATGTTACATTGTTTTATCATCTGAATGAATATGAGATTCATCTGAGGAATATGGGGTTAGGATTATGTAATAATTATATGTATTAAAGGAAAAGATGAAAATGACAAAACGTTTCCACATAAAAATTTTTTTTCCGATTCACTATTTTCGATAATGAGTACATAAAAGTGAAACCAAAAAAGCGATTGTTTTTGAGCGCTCGTACTACTTACACGAGGGCTATATCATTTCGTCACGATGTCTGTATTTTTCGAATTTTGAGCCGAAAATGGTCTCAATCGACTATCTTCGACTCACTGATGACGAATCCGTCAAAAAATTCGAGTCTGTCCGTCCGTCCGGCCGTCCGGCCGTCCGTCCGTCCGTCCGTCCGGCCGTCCGTCCGTAAGCACGATAACTCTCGAACGGATCAACCTAGAGACTTGAAATTTTCAGTGTAGGTTCAGATCCCAAATGCCTCGGTCAAGTTCGTTAATGGGCAGAATTCCACCAGGGGTTCCGTAAATATGGCCGTTCAAAATTTTGTTCTCCTGATTACTTCGAAACTACAGATTCGATCGAGATGAAACTTTGCACTCAAACGGAGAATGAGGTGTTTAAGCTACATGTGAAATTTTGCCCAGATCGCATGACCAGAACCATAGAAACCATAGAAAATTGTAACTTTTGAACGGAACCCCCTAGGGACTTGAAATTTTCAGGATAGGTGTGGATCTGGAATGTCGTGATTACGTTCATCTATGAGCCAAATTATACAAGGTGTTCCGTAAATATGGTAGTTTGAAATTTAGTTTTCTTGATAATTTCAAAACTACAGATTCGATCGTGACGAAATTTTGTATACTTATGGAGAATTATATATTCAAGCTACATTTCTCCAGATCACATGACTCGAACCATAGAAAATCATAACTTTCGAACGGAAAGGCCTAGGGACTTGAAATTTTCAGGATAGGTGTGGATCTGGAATGTCGTGATTACGTTCATCTATGAGCCAAATTATACAAGGTGTTCCGTAAATATGGTAGTTTGAAATTTAGTTTTCTTGATAATTTCAAAACTACAGATTCGATCGTGACGAAATTTTGTATACTTATGGAGAATTATATATTCAAGCTACATTTCTCCAGATCACATGACTCGAACCATAGAAAATCATAACTTTCGAACGGAAAGGCCTAGGGACTTGAAATTTTCAGGATAGGTGTGGATCTCGATTGTCGTGATCAGTTTCATCTATGAGCAAAATTATACTAGGGGTTCCGTAAATACGGTCGTTTGAAATTTTGGTTTCTCGATAATTTCGAAACTACGGATTCGATCGAGATGAAATTTTGTATTTTAATCGAGAATGATATATTGAAACAATATTTTGTCCAGATCTCATGACCAGAACCATAGAAACCATAGAAAATTGTAACTTTCGAACGGAAAGGCCTAGGAACTTGAAATTCTCAGGGTGGGTTTGGATCGCAAATATCGCGGTCATGTTCATCAATGAGCAAAATTAGACTAGGGGTTCAGTAAATATGGCCGTTCAAAATATTTTTTTGCTGATAGTTCCGAGAATACTGAGCGGATTGGGATGAAATTCTGCACCTTGCTGAGTAATAATGTATTCAAACTACTTGCAAAATTTGGTCCAAATCGCACCACCAAGACCATAGATACCGTAGAAAATTCTAGCGAATTATCGAAAAAAAATTGATCAGCTGAAGCACTGACATGAATTCTGGAGTTTCGCCCAAGTTTCAGAATTTTTTTGACAGCTGTCGAAAATTCCTTCAATTGATTTCTGAAACTGGAAAATGCGAATCTACCTACAAGGTGCATGTACGAGCGCTCAAAAGCTCCTGCCTTCACGGCAGTGCTTTTCTAATTTTTTTTTCTTCACGTGAAAACTATTCAACAGATTTCAATGAAATTCTGCATGTTTTCAATCAACATCAAAAAAATTTGGGTTTTATTTTCTCGATATAAGCAAGAAACTGTATATTTATAATAGTGTTTTCTTCAAGTGCTGAGTTTCTATTAGAATCTGAAAGCACCACCTGTTCTTCTCTTTTTGAATACAAAATCAATTCGAACCCCTCCTCAAATACTTCTCGTAGATGAATAAAAACGTGGCGGAGAGAACGCCAGTCGACCAAATTGTGAAAGGTGCTTTGAAGTGTCCCAGATTCAGTTTCTTCAAAGTTAATTTCCCAACCTCCTTTTGTCTGATGTCGTTTTTCGAAGAGACGTGTGCGACCAGTCCATGTTCCATCGCATGGACCAATTTCCGGTTTATCACGTGGTACAACGGATGTCCTCTGGGAAACGTCAAACCGCATTGCACGGTGTAAAACGACGGTTCGATTTTTTGCAACATGTAAACACCTTCCGGCGTCTTGAATTTGGGGCGATCAGGACCGGTAGTTGATTCCAGCAGAAGAGACACCACGTCGCCTTTGGAAATCGTACGGTTCGCACATTGGTCCGAATGCGGCAGAGACCTGAACTCGTATCGTCTTAGATGGAAACTGATTGCATTGGGTAAGTCTTGACCAAAACATACAAAATGGTTTTGAACAATTTCTTCGTTCGTTAGTTTCGTCGTGTTGTACTCGGTTCTGGTCAAAACGTAGTACAGCTTCCCCTTGTATATAGAATTCATTATGAATGTCAAGAAGATGGCGAGGTACACCAGGAGGATTTTTGACCAGCGCTTCATCGAATTTTTTTCGGACTGCTCGAGGAGCAATTTGATTATTCCAGAACAGTTGTTCAAAACTGTAAGACTAAATGTGGAACATTTGTTCTTCGTGTGGGTGATAGCGGCGATGAGGGCTATCGAAAGCGTACACAAGAACAGCATGACCCAGATTTCCCAAGAAAAAACTCTGGTGGGGTACATTCCGAGAGGTAGCACCTCTTGCGCCCTCATATTGAAGGAAATGTGGTCGTAAATGAAGGACACTGTGGACACCGCGAAAACAGAATATTTAATCTGTTGGTATCCGTACCAAACGTCGTGCAGGTGCTGGACAGAAAAGTTTTTGTACCTCGGATGCGACAATGTTTCTATCGAATATATCGGCGTTATTTTCAGATGCTCCAGAATTATCTGGAGCAATTCATAGTCGGTGGTATTGAATTTCTTCGTGTTTTGCGCATGGATAGTCCATCCTTCCGTTTCTCTTATCTCCCAGGAGATGGATAAATTATTGGACAATTTCTTATTCTCATTCAATTCCGCACAAGTTCCGACGTTGACCAAAGCCAGATCTACCATTCTTATATTCTTCAGTTTGTAAGGGAGGTAGGTCGAGATTCTCCCCGTCGACGTCTCCAGAAAAATCGCTCTATTTATGTAAAATTTCTGAATTGTTTTCGTCAGATTAGCAGGTATTCTATCCGAAACGAAAATATATTTCGCTTGGTCATCGCCGTTGCAAACATTGAACATGTCCATGAAATATTGGTAGATGGAGCTTTCGTAGTTCAAATCTATGAGGATCACGTTGGGTAAAATAGGAGTCTTCTCACATTCACGAACCTTCAGATCGAATTTGGTCATTCTGACTGTCGGCATATCCAGATTGTATGGACCATTCTCCTGAACGAAAGGAAGGAAACCGTCTTGTACGTCGAGAAATATGAGATTTGTTAGGCACAATAATATTTCGTTGGCGATGTGCGTTTGAGGCGTCGACAACATTTTACTCAAGTGATTGAAAAACATCATGATAGCATTGAAACTTTATGGAAATTCATGAATAAATCATGAAGAAATCGATAGCAGAACAATTTCTTATTCTCATTCAAATCCGCACAATTTCCACCAAAGTCAGATCCCCTCTGTGAGGGAGGTAGGTCGAAATGCTCCCAGTCCACTTCTCAAGAAAAATCGCTCTGTTCATGTAAAATTTCTGTCAGATTGGTAGGTATTCCATCCTAAATGAAAACCTATTGCGCTTGGTGGTGAACAACAGTGAACATGTCCAAGAAATATTGGTGGATGGAAGTTTCATAGTTCAAATCTATGAGGATCACGTTGGGCAAACAAGAATCTCCCTCCATTCACGATTCCTCGGATCTAATTTGGTCATTCTAATCGTCGGCCTATCCAGATTGTATGGACCATTCTCCTGCACGTAAGGAATCGAGGAAGAATACTAGCTTGTGCGTCGAGAAACGAGATCATGAATTCTTCTCATAAAAATATTATATAATGCATATTAACGCCTTCGTCTCGTTTCGTATGGTTTATGCGAGTGTATTAATAACCATTACATGAGAGTTGCATACGCTATTTTTTCTACACCCGATAAGTAATGAGGAACTTTGAATATTATATTCATATTTGTATGGAACACAATAACAGTTATTACTCGTATTTCAATAAGAAATTCTTCAAAATTGCATTCAGTTACCTCGGATATAACCATGGACATAGGATAACTATAAACATTATATTTATACCGAACATAATGATATTGAATTCCTTTGTTTTTCTCTTTCTTCTGTATGTATTGTTATGGTTCAATTTAGATATAAATAATATCAAATTTTAATTTTGAAATTTTATGAAAAAAAAACCACTAACAATATTCAAATAATTTTGTTTTTCCATTTTTTTTTATATTTTTTCCGCGACTCTTTTTGAGCGCTCGTACTACTTACACAAGGGCTATATCATTTCGTCACGATGTCTGTATTTTTCGAATCTTTAGATAGGTGTAGATCTGAAATATGGCGTTCACGTTTATCAATGAGCAGAATTATACTAGGGGTTCCGTAAATACGGTCGTTTGAAATTTTGTTTTCTCGATAATTTCGAAACTTCGGATTCGATCGAGATGAAATTTTGTATTTTAATCGAGAATGATATATTGAAGCAATATTTTGTCCAGATCGCATGACCAGAACCATAGAAACCATAGAAAATTGTAACTTTTGAACGGAAAGGCCTAGGAACTTGAAATTTTCAGGATGGGTTTGGATCGCTAATTTCGCGGTCACGTTCATCAATGAGCAAAATTAGACTATGGGTTCCGTAAATATGGCCGTTCAAAATATTTTTTTCCTGATAATTTCGAAACTACTGATTTGATTGGAATGAAATCCAGCACCTAGCTGAGGAATAATGTATTCAAACTACGTGCGAAATTTTGTCCAGATCGCATCACAAAGACCATAGATACTGTAGAAAATTCTAGCGAATTATCGAAAAAAAATTGGTCAGCTGAAGCACTGACAAAGTCTGGAGTTTCGTCTAAGTTTGAGAATTTTTTTAACAGCTGTCGAAAATTTCATCAATTGATTTCTAAAACTGGAAAATGCGAATTTACCCACAAGGTGGATGTACGAGCGCTCAAAAGCTCCTGACTTCACGGCAGTGCTTTTCGTAACTTTTTTAAAGATCTATTTCTACCCTGACGTTTCTTAATTAACCGGCTTGCTTAATTCTAAATTTTTTATAAATTTCCATGGTTACATTCAAATAAAATGAACCCTCTTTGGAAAAATTCATATTTTAATCAAATTTACTGAATTTACTTAGATGTTCGAAGGTTCTGGGCGATATAATTTGAATTTATTTTTCATTTTGAATTTTTTTGAACTTTTGAGAAATATATGTTCATTTTTGATTTTTATAACAGTATATACTATTTTATATGACTCATCCAATACATTTCTTGAATGTCGAAAAGGATCAATAAACTTTATTTTTATTATTATTATTATTAATTGGAAATGCTTATTTTATTCTGAACCAAATTTTCAAAGTAGACTTTCGACACTGAATTGAATTTCTAGCCAGCATGAAGTGTCATAGTTGAAAAATTTTGAATTGCAATGTGGGGTGGATAATTTCGTAATTAAAAACTTCATCCGGTGCTTCTATTTGTTCAATTGAAAATATTTTTGATTTTTTTTCCAACATATTCTTGAGACTTCCGCTTTAATAAAGCTTGTAGCTTCTTATATTCAGAAAATGTCTGTATTATGGTTGATATTCACCAACGCTTTTATTATCGAATAATGTGACCACGTACTAGATGATTTCATAGTTTCCATTAATTCTTGAAAATAAGCAATCGAAACATTTTCGCAAATATTTGAAATATTATTTGTATTTCTCCACTCCATAAACCGTTGATATAGTTTTTGGTACACTTCCTTAAATTTTTGGGGTAAAATATTTCGTACTGCATTTCCCTGCTTCCTTCGATATGTAATTCTTCTATATCGCTGATATCAGATATCTTGATTATTATAATTATCGAAGTTGAGCTAAATTCTACGAAAATTTAATACCTACTTATTTTGACTAGGTAATAAAACAATTAGATAGGAATCTGGGACAATGTTAGATGAACAGCATGCTTGATTGAAAAATTATGGGTTTCTATTGATTCAAAATCTGCATCGTTAGGAAAAATCTGTATCATAATGAAACGGATTATGGGCATATACCTAAGTGTATTATTATAGTACGGGTGTAGAGAGAAATATTTATGTGATTCCGTATCTTGAAATGTCCATTTTATAAAATGACATATGTCACAATGACGGACCATTTGGTTCAAAGAATCTGTGGTTCATTTCATCATTTTTATTTCGGAAGTGTGACTACAGTGTCACCTCATGCCAAATTGAAATTATCATAGATCAGTTAATTTTCCACTGAAAAAAATTTCAGTTTATTTCTCGGAGAAGCTCGAGGATGTTGTCATCCTGTACATAGAAGAGGGATAAAAAAAACCTCTAGTAATGCTGATAAAACACAAGATTAAACTACTAGACAAAACAATAATAATAATAATAAGACTTCACAATTTTACATTAATTTTTATTCTTCCAAATCCAAGCTATATCCATATAATTTTTGTGCTAATGTGTTAACTCTGAGTTTCAACATACAACTTTTTTTCAATTAAGTATTTTCGATAGTACATAAAAGAGACACCAAAAAAGTGATTGTGTTTTTTTCACGGGAAAACTATTCATCAGATTTTAATGAAATTTTGCAATCAATTCGAACCCTCCTCAAATACTTCTCGTAGATGAAGAGGAACGTAGCGGTGAGAACGCCAATCGACCAAATTATGAAAGGTGCTTTGAAGTGTCCCAGATTGAGTTTCTTCAAAGTTAACTTTTCAGCCTCCTTCTGTCTGATGTCGTTTTTCGAAGATACGTGTGCGACCAGTCCATGTTCCATCGCATGGACCAATTTCCGGTTTATCACGTGGTACAACGGATGTCCTCTGGGAAACGTCAAACCGCATTGCACGGTGTAAAACGACGGTTCGATTTTTTGCAACATGTAAACACCTTCTGGTGTCTTGAATTTGGGGCGATCAGGACCGAAAGTTGATTCTAGTAAAAGAGACACGACGTTTCCTGTGGAAATTGTACGGTTCGCACATTGGTCAGAACGTGGAAGACGGATGTAACCGCCTTCTCTTAGTTGGTACTTCATTTGCCCAGGTAAGTCTTTACCCATACACATCGAATGGCTTCGTACAATTTCTTCGTTCGTTAGTTTCGTCGTGTTGTACTCGGTACTAGTCAAAACGTAGTACAGCTTTCCCTTGTATATAGAATTGATCATGAATGTCGAGAAGATGATGAGGTACACCAGGAGGATTTTAGACCAGCGCTCCATCGAAATTTCTTCGGATTGCTCGAGGAGCAATTTTATTATTCCAGAACAGTTGTTCAAAACTGTAAGACTAAATGTGGAACATTTGTTCTTCGTGTGGGTGATAGCGGCGATGAGGGCTATCGAAAGCGTACACAAGAACAGCATGATCCAGATTTCCCAAGAAAAAACTTTGGTGGGGTACATTCCAAGAGGTAGCACCTCTTGCGCCCTTATATTGAAGGATATGTAGTCGTAAATGAAGCACACTGTGAAAACCACGAAAAGAGAATTTTTGATCTGTTGATATCCGTACCAAATGTCGTGCAGGTGCTGGACAGCAAAGTTTTTGTACGTCGGATTCGTCGATGATACTATCGAATATATCGGCTTTATTTTCAAATATTCGAGAATTATCCGGAGCAATTCATAATCGGTGGTGTTGAATTTCTTCATGCTGTGCGCGTGGACAGTCCATCCTTCCGTTTCTCTAATCTCCCAGGAGATGGATAAATTATTGGACAATTTCTTGTTCTCTTTCAATCCCGCACAAGTTCCGACGTTGACCAAAGCATGATCTACCCTTCTTATATTCTTCAGTTTGTAAGGGAGGTAGGTCGAGATTCTCCCCCGTCCAGAAAAATCGCTCGATTTATGTAAAATTTCTGAATTGTTCTCGTCAGATTAACAGGTATTCTATGCGAAACGAAAATATATTTCGCTTGTTCGTCATGCTGGCGCTGGATATTGAACATGTCCGAGAAATATTTGTAAATGGAACTTTTGTAGTTCAAATCTATGATGATCACGTTGGGTAAAATAAGAGTATTCCTCCATTGGAAATCCTCCTTCAGATCGAATTGGGTTATTCTGACATTCGGCATATCCAGATTGTATAGACCATTCTCCTGTACGAAAGGAAGAAAACCGTCTTGTACGTCGAGAAATATGAGATTCGTTAGGCACAATAATATTTCGCTGGCGATGGGCGTCTGTGGCGTCGTCAACATTTTACTCAAGTGACCGAAAAACATCATGAAAGCATTGAAACTTCATGGAAATAATAGTCACGAATCAATCATGAAGGAATCGATATCAAAACGACATTGCTAATTCAAACGAATTCCGTATTATAAATTAATTTGTTATCATACTTTCGTCGGATTATAATCATTTTCTTTTTTTTTCCTCAGGTAAGTTTTTTATAATATGTGCATAAACAGACACCAAAAACTGGTTGGATGTTTTGTTCACACGAAAACAATTCCACAGATTTCTATGAAAATTTGCTTCCAATCAACATCAGGAATAACTGTAGATTAGTTAATTTTTTACTGGAAAATGCCCCTAATGAGTGGAGAGTCGATTTAAAGTCCTCAATCTATGTAAAATGATGAAACATAATGCCGACACTGGTGCTTATGAATATTCTCAATATTCGCTGAAAACTACAACGATTACATAGAGTATTATTCAAAGAATATTGCATAACCCAGATATGATTAGAGAAGGTGATGATTAAACAATCGTTAATACAAGAAAGTTCTTGTGGGAAGCACTAAGGAACTTAATACACATGGTCAGTTAGAATCAGTAAATAATATGGAATAGACTTGATAATGAAGTATGAAAAATGGATACCAAACAATACACAAGAAGCAAACAAACATGGTAAAATACGTTGAGTAGAAGCAAATATAGGTCTTGTGAATTGAAGGTAAATAGCGGAGATAACGTATGGGTTAAGTAATGGAAACCTTTGAAGAAAAGTGCAGAACGTTAGGAGAAGCCTGTATATGAATAATGATAAAGTTGTAATTATAAAATATGTTGTTACTCACATGTTGAACCCAAAGTATCTCTTCAACCCTCGAAGGTTTCAGATCAACTAATTCACAATTCAACCCTGTTTTACCTTTAAAAGATATCACTGTAGAACTTAAAAGCCAGAGCCAAGAGCTCGCCAACAAAAAACCGGGAGAAGCTAACTGAAGCCAAGCCAAGAAGAGCCTCCCATTTCGAGGGTATCATCGTATGTCCGTTTTTCAAAGATTCTGTGACCTCAGATTATTCTTTCATCTCGGCCGGGCTCTGCAATCCTGAGTGCAATCCCAAGCAGACTGCTGTAAATAAACATTATATAAACTCGCGTTGCGCAGAAGTCAGATTTGTACAATATGCACGTAAACAGACACCAAAAAAGTGGTTGGTTGTTTTTTCCACGCGAAAACTATTCAACAAATATCAATGAAATGGCTTCCAACCAACATTAGGAATCACTTATTATACAGGGTGTTTCATGAATGGTTGGCCATAGCCTAGTAAAGAAATAGTAATATTATCACGAAAAGACTGAAATTAAGACCGCATATCAAAAAATTACATAAATTATAATTTCGTTCGTTCGCTACTTGTTTGTAACAGGTGTGCCATTCAAAGTGAAAATTGAATTATTTAGATTGAATTATGTATTTTTTTATGGCAAAAAGGCCATTTCTCTAAGTGATGTAAAAATTATAGACTTTGAGGCTTGAAAGATATACCACGATATTCTGAGTACTGACCTGAAAATATTGATATTTCGTGAGCCATTCGAAAGGACTTTTTAAAGTGAACAAACCCATGAAATTTGATCAGAATTGGACCTCAGATTCGAACGTTATAGCTATCGTAATTTCAGGCTAATAGCCTTAGGATACAAAACAAGCAACTTTTCTGGAAGGCCTGGAAGACCTGCGTTCACCACTAGGCTATATCCAACCACTCATGAAACACCCTGTTGCTTATTTAATTTTTGACTGGGAAACATTTCAGTTTATTTCTCGGTGAAGAATCTCGAGGATGTGAGTGATGTGACCATCCTATAAAAGGGAAACAAAAAACCAGGGCCGTATCTAGGTACTATTGCGCCTGTGGCAATATATTAGACAGCGCCCCCCCATTTGCGTAGATTTTTTTTCATCCATCATATTTTTGAGCGCTCGTACAACTTACACGAGGGCTATATCATTTCGTCACGATGTCTGTATTTTTCGAATTTTGAGCCGAAAATGGTCTCAATCGACTATGTTCGACTCACTGATGACGAATCCGTCGGAAAATTCGAGTCTGTCCGTCCGTCCGTCCGTCCGTCCGGCCGTCCGTCCGTCAGCACGATAACTCTCGAACGGAATGTCCTAGAAACTTGAAATTTTCAGGGTAGGTTCAGTTCCCGAATGGCTCGGTTAAGTTCGTTAATGGGCCAAATTCCACCAGGGGTTCCGTAAATATGGCCGTTCAAAGTTTTGTTTCCCTGATTACTTGAAAACTACAGATTTGATCGAGATGAAATTTTGCACTCAAATGGAAAATGAGGTGTTCAAGCTACATGTGAAATTTTGTCCAGATCGCATGACCAGAACCATAGAAACCAAAGAAAATTGTAACTTTTGAACGGAAAGGCCTAGGGACTTGAAATTTTCAGGGTGGGTTTGGATCGCAAATTTCACGGTCATGTTCATCAATGAGCAAAATTGGACTAGGGGTTCCGTAAATATGGCCGTTCAAAATATTTTTTTCGTGATAGTTTCGAAACTACCGATCGGATTGGAATGAAATTATGCACCTAGCTCAGGAATAATGTATTCAAACTACGTGCAAAATTTTGTCCAGATCGCATCACCAAGACCATAGATACCGTGGAAAATTCTAGCGAATTATCGGAAAAAAATTGATCAGCTGAAGCACCGACATGAAGTCTGGAGTTTCGCCTAGGTTTCAGAATTTTTTTGACAGCAGTCAAAAATTCCTTCAATTGATTTCTAAAACTGGAAAATGCGAATCTACCTACAAGGTGCATGTACGAGCGCTCAAAAGCTCCTGCCTTCACGGCAGTGCTTTTCGTAATTTTTTTTATAGTATTTTTGAGCGCTCGTACAACTTACACGAGGGCTTTATCATTTCGTCACGATGTCTGTACTTTTCGAATTTTGAGCCGAAAATGGTCTCAATCGACTATGTTCGACTCACTGATGACGAATCCGTCGGAAAATTCGAGTCTGTCCGTCCGTCCGGCCGGCCGTAAGCACGATAACTCTCGAACGGAACAACCTAGAGACTTGAAATTTTCATTGTGGGTTCAGTTCCCAAATGCCTCGGTTAAGTTCGTTAATGGGCCAAATTCCACCAGGGGTTCCGTAAATATAGCCGTTCAAAGTTTTGTTCCCCTGATTACTTGAAAACTAGAGATTTGATCGAGATGAAATTTTGCACTCAAATGGAGAATGAGGTGTTCAAGCTGTATATAAAATTTTGTCCAGATCGCATGACCAGAACCATAGACACAATAGAAAATTGTAACTTTTGAACGGAAACGTCTAGGGGCTTGAAATTTTCAGGTGTGGATCTCGAATGTCGTGATCACGTTCATCTATGAGCGAAATTATACTAGGGGTTTCGTAAATATGGTCGTTGGAAATTAAGTTTTCTTGATAATTTCAAAACTACAGATTCGATCGTGATAAAGTTTCGTATACTAATGGAGAATGATATATTCAAGCTACATTTCTCCAGATCACATGACCAGAACCATAGAAATCATAGAAAATCATAACTTTTGAACGGAAAGGCCTAGGGACTTGAAATCACCAGGATAGGTGTGGATCTCGAATGTCGTGATTACGTTCATCTATGAGCAAAATGATACTTGGGGTTCCGTAAATACGGTCGTTTGAAATTTTGTTTTCTCGATAATTTCGAAACTACGGATCCGATCGAGATGAATTTTGTATTTTAATCGAGAATGATATATTAAAGCAACATTTTGTCCAGATCGCACGACCAGAACCATAGAAACCATAGAAATTTTCAACTTTTGAACGGAAAGGCCTAGGAACTTGAAATTTTCAGGATAGGTTCGAAACTACTGATTGGATTGGAATGAAATTGACCACCTAGCTGAGGAATAATGTATTCAAACTACGTGCGAAATTTTGTCCAGATCGCATTACCAAGACCATAGATACCGTAGAAAATTTTAGCGAATTATCGAAAAAAAATTGGTCAGCTGAAGCACTGACATAAAGTTGGAGTTTCGCCTAAGTTTCAGAATTTTTTTGACAGTTGTCGAAAATTCCAATTAATTTCTAAAACTGGAGAATGCGAATCCACCTAAAAGTTGGATGTACGAGCGCTCAAAGCTCCTGACTTCACGGCAGTGCTTTTCGTAATTTTTTTATAATGCTAGTCATTTATTTCCGTAAGATTTTCAAAATAATACACATTTTTATGGAAAAATTTTTTCATTAAAAACATTGAAATACACATTTTAAATGAAATGCATAAAAATAAAACAAATTCTGAAAAAACAAAATGCAATATTCATATTTATGTAATAAATACGAATATTTATCTTAAAAAATATAAATTCTTCAACTTGAAATTCAATAATACATACTACAAACGTGAAATAAAAATGTTTTGGTAAGTTGACTAGAAAACAATAATCGATAATCACAATCTCTGCAAAAAAAACCGCAAACTTAGCATACAAATACTAAGTATTTTTATAACCCGTTGAAACACGTACTAATAGTTTTGTACAGGGCCCGATGTTACAATATTCAAGAAGTCCATACGGTCAGTATAAAAAAAACACTAGAATTATCTTTGCCAGATGAGATTGAAGATTCAATGAAAACTATGAAAAGTAACACTAAAATTAGTGTTTTATTAGATTTCATTCAAAAAGAGACGCTCTGAGAAGTGAGAACTCAAGTTTGAAAATCCATATTTTCCGGAATGAACCAAACATATTTCTCCTTGAATTGAAAGGAACAATACATATCATTATGTTAAAATACGAATAATTGAATATATCCGATGCCAGAATAATGTCAAAAAAAATAACAAATACTTAGAACAACTCCCCTTCAATAGCACAATTTATAATGCTCGAATGCAAAAGCACAATGGCACAAAAAAGTCAGAATATAAAAAAAACTCAAAATTTATAACACTTCAAATCTGGATACATACTAAACGAACATTAAAATTCAAATTTCTAATCTTATCTTCACATTTGAAAGAAATCAATATTTATGTAGAACAGAATAAAATTCCCCAATTTTTCTCCCACTTCTTGAGCTCAAAACTCTGATTGATGAATTTTTGGCAATACAGATCGTTTTTAAAATACCACAGATGTGGCCTAAAAATCTAAACAAATCGATCATTATGAACCATCATCATCAAAGAAGCCGCCCTTCAAAACAAGCTGAATGCGATTAGGGATGTTGTGTAAACAACTCATAAAAGGGCTGTGCTTGGAATCGCATGATGATATTGCCGATTGTATTATTTATGATCAGAGTGCGGCATCTTTGAAAATTGTTTACAACAATTGGACCATATTTCTCGTATTTCTGACCTTATTGCATTCTCATTCTGTACTTTGAATATCAATGTTTCGAAATGTTGTGATCGAATTACTTACTTACGTTACCGTGTTGTCATCTTTCGAATTATTTTTTTTTGCTTGGCGCATCTATTTTTTTATTTTTCATATTTTTTGGCGCCCCTTCGGACCTTGCGCCCGTGGCAAGTGCCACGCTCTAGATACGGCCCTGCATAAAACCATTTCGTGAAATTCTGATAAAACACATGATTAAATTGCTTGATAATATAATAATAATAATATTTCATTTGTTACAATTTCACAATGAATTCATATTCTTGCAAATTTAGGTATCTTCATATGATTTCAATGCTAATGTTAGTTTTGTGTTTTTGACTTTCGTGGGTTTTTTAATTTGCACATAACTTAGCTTTGTGGGGGGGTAATAAAACAATACGGTATAAATGACAAAACGACCGACTGTTTTCACGCGAAAACTATTCAACAGATTTCAATGAAATTCTGCATGGTGGTAGCCCAATGTTTTCGTTCGGCATCAGAGATAATTTTTCCTCGGAAAAATTCGTGTTTTTATCAGCTCGATATAAGCAAGAAATTGTATATTCATATAGTGCTGTTTCAAGTGCTGTGTTTCTATTAAAATTTGAGAGCACCGAGAGTTTCTCTCTTTTTGGGTACCAAAACAATTCGAACTCTCTTCAAATACGTCTCGTAGATGAAGAAAAACGTGGCGGACAGAACACCAATGGACCAAATTGTGAATGGTGCTTTGAAGTGTCCCAGATTCAATCTCTTCAAAGTTAACTTCCCAACCTCCTTCTGTCTCATGTCGTTTTTTGAAGATACGTGTACGACCAGTCCATGTTCCATCGCATGGACCAATTTCCGGTTTATCACGTGGTACAACGGATGTCCTCTGGGAAACGTCAAACCGCATCGCACGCTATAAAACGACGGTTCGATTTTTTGCAGCATGTAAACACCTTCTGGCGTCTTGAATTTGGGGCGATCGGGACCGAAAGTTGATTCTAGTAAAAGAGATACGACGTTTCCTGTGGAAATTGTACGGTTCGCACATTGGTCAGAACGTGGAAGACGGAAGTAACCGCCTTCTCTTAGTTGGTACTTCATATCCCCAGGTAAGTCTCGACCCATACACATCGAATGGCTTCGTACAATTTCTTCGTTCGTTAGTTTCGTCGTGTTGTACTCGGTTCTGGTCAAAACGTAGTACAGCTTTCCCTTGTATATCGAATTCATCATGAATGTCAAGAAGATGGCGAGGTACACCAGGAGGATTTTTGACCAGCGCTCCATCGACATTTTTTCGGACTGCTCGAGGAGCAATTTTATTATTCCAGAACAGTTGTTCAGAACTGTAAGACTAAATGTGGAACATTTGTTCTTCGTGTGGGTGATAGCGGTGATGAGGGCTATCGAAAGCGTACACAAGAACAGCATGACCCAGATTTCCCAAGAAAAAACTCTGGTGGGGTACATTCCGAGAGGTAGCACCTCTTGCGCCCTTATATTGAAGGATATGTGGTCGTAAATGAAGCACACTGTGAAAACCACGAAAAAAGAATTTTTGATCTGTTGATATCCGTACCAAATGTCGTGCAGGTGCTGGACAGCAAAGTTTTCGTACCTCGGATTCGACAATCTTTGTATCGAATATATCGGCGTTATTTTCAGATATTCGAGAATTATCCGGAGCAATTCATATTCGGTAGTATTGGATTTCTTCATGCTGTGCGCGTGGAAAGTCCATCCTTCCGTTTCTCTTATCTCCCAGGAGATGGATAAATTATTGGACAATTTCTTGTTCTCGTTCAATCCCGCACAAGTTCCGACGTTGACCAAAGCCAGATCCACCCTTCTTATATTCTTCAGTTTGTAAGGGAGGTAGGTCGAGATTCTCCCCGTTGACGTCTCCAGAAAAATCGCTCGATTTATGTAAAATTTCTGAATTGTTCTCGTCAGATTAACAGGTATTCTATGCGAAACGAAAATATATTTCGCTTGTTCGTCATGCTGGCGCCGGATATTGAACATGTCCGAGAAATATTTGTAAATGGAACTTTTGTAGTTCAAATCTATGAGGATCACGTTGGGTAAAATAAGAGTCTGCCTCCATTTGAGAGCCTCCTCCAGATCGAATTGGGTTATTCTGACATTCGGCATATCCAGATTGTATGGACCATTCTTCTGTACGAAAGGAAGGAAACCGTCCTGTACGTCGAGAAATATGAGATTTGTTAGGCACAATAATATTTCGCTGGCGATGTGCGTCTGTGGAGTCGTCAACATTTTACTCAAGTGACCGAAAAACATCATGAAAGCATTGAAACTTCATGGAAATAATAGTCATGAATTAATCATGAAAGAATCGATATCAAAACGACATTGCTAATTCAAACGAATTCCGTATTATAAATTAATTTGTTATCATACTTTCGTCGTATTATAATCATTTTCTTTTTTTTCTCAGGTAAGTTTTTTATAATATGTGCATAAACAGACACCAAAAACTGGTTGGATGTTTTGTTCACACGAAAACAATTCAACAGATTTCTATGAAAATTTGCTACTAATCAACATCAGGAATAACTAACTGTAGATTAGTTAATTTTTGACTGGAAAATGCCCTTAATGAGTGGAGAGTCGATTTAAAGTCCTCAATCTATATGAAATGATGAAACTTAATGCCGACACTGGTGCTTATGGATATTCTTAATATTCGCTGAAAACTACAACGATTACATATAGTATTATTTAAAGAATATTGCATAACCCAGATATGATTAGAGAAGGTGATGATTAAACAATCGTTAATACAAGAAAGTTCTTGTGGGCAGCACTTAGGAATTTAATACACATGGTCAGTTAGAATCAGTTAATAATATGGAATAGACTTGATAATGGATAATAAACAATACACAAGAAGCAACCAAACATGGTAAAATACGTTGAGTAGAAGCAAATATAGGTCTTGTGAATTGAAGGTAAATAGCGGAGTTAACGTATGGGTTAAGTAATGGAAACCTTTGAAGAAAAGTGCAGAACGTTAGGAGAAGCCTGTATATGAATAATGATAAAGTTGTAATTATAAAATATGTTGTTACTCACATGTTGAACCCAAAGTATCTCTTCCACCCTCGAAGGTTTCAGATCAACTAATTCACAAACCAACCCTGTTTTACCTTTAAAAGATATCACTGTAGAACTTAAAAGCCAGAGCCAAGAGCTCGCCAACAAAAAACCGGGAGAAGCTAACAGAAGCCAAGCCAAGAAGAGCCTCCCATTTCGAGGGTAGCATCGTATGTCCGTTTTTCAAAGATTCTGTGACCTCAGATTATTCTTTCATCTTGGCCGGGCTCTGCAATCCTGAGTGCAATCCCAAGCAGACTGCTGTAAATAAACATAATATAAACTCGCGTTGCGCAGAAGTCAGATTTGTACAATATGCACGTAAACAGACACCAAAAAAGTGGTTGGTTGTTTTTTCCACGCGAAAACTATTCAACAGATATCAATGAAATTGCTTCCAACCAACATTAGGAATCACTTATTATACAGGGTGTTTCATGAGTAGTTGGTCATAGCCTAGTGGTGAAAGCAGGTCATTCAAGCCTTCCAGAAAATGTGCTTGTTTTGTATCCTAAGGCTATTAGTTTAGGAGATACAAGGTGATTTATGGATTTCGGCCTAAATATACGACAGCCGTAAATTTGGAATCTAATGTCTGATTTTGATCAGATTTCATGGGTTTGTTCACTTCAAAAAGTCCTTTCGAATGGCTCACGAAATATCAATATTTTCAGGTCAGTACTCTGAGTGATGTATGTATTATAGACTTTGTTTCTCGAAAGATAAACCACGATATTCTGAGTACTGACCTGAAAATATTGATATTTCGTGAGCCATTCGAAAGGACTTTTTGAAGTGAACAAACCCATGAAATTTGATCAGAATCGGACCCCAGATTCGAACGTTATAGTTATCGTAAATTCAGGCTAATAGCCTTAGGATACAAAACAAGCAACTTTTCTGGAAGGCCTGCATTCACCACTAGGCTATAGCCAACCACTCATGAAACACCCTGTAGGTTATTTAATTTTTGACTGGGAAACATTTCAGTTTATTTCTCGGTGAAGAATCTCGAGGATGTGACCATCCTATAAAAGGGAGACATAAAACCAGGGCCGTATCTAGGTACTATTGCGCCTGTGGCAATATATTAGACAGCGCCCCCCCATTTGCGTAGATTTTTTTTCATCCATCATATTTTCTTATAGTATTTTTTTTATAATGCTAGTCATACATTTCCGTAAGATTTTCAAAATAATACACATTTTTATGGAAAAATTTTTTCATTAAAAACATTGAAATACACATTTTAGATGAAATGAATAAAAATAAAACAAATTCTGAAAAAACAAAATGCAATATTCATATTTATGTAATAAATACGAACATTTATCTTAAAAAATATAAATTCTTCAACTTAAAATTTAATAATACATACTACAAACGTGAAATAAAAATTTTTTGGTAAGTTGACTAGAAAACAATCTCTGCAAAAAAAACCGCAAACTTAGCATATAAATACTATTTTATAACCCTTTGAAACACGTACTAATAGTTTCGTACAGTTCCCGATGTTACAATATTCAAGAAGTCCATACGTTAAGTATGAAAAAATCACTAGAATAATCTTTGGCAGATGAGATTGAAGATTCAATGAAAACTATGAAAAGTAACACTAAAACTTGTGTTTTATTGGATTTCATTCAAAAAAAGACGTTCTGAGAAGTGAGAACTCAAGTTTGAAAATCCATATTTTCCGCAATGAACCAAACATATTTCTTCTCGAATTGAAAGGAACAATACATATTATTATGTTAAAATACGAATAATTGAATATAACCGATGCCAGAATAATGTCATAAAAAATAACAAATACTCAGTACAACTCACCTTCAATAGCACAATTTATAATGCTCGAATCCAAAAGCACAATGGCTCACAAAAATCAGAATATAAAAAAACCTCAAAACTTATATATCTTCAAATCTGGATACACACTAAACGAACATTAAAATTTAAATTTTTTGCTCTTCCCTTCACAATAGAAAGAAATCAATATTTATGTAGAATAGAATAAGATTCCCCAATTTTTCTCCCACTTTTTGAGCTCAAAACTCTGATTGATGAATTTTTGGCAATACAGATCGTTTTTAAAATACCACAGATGTGGCCTAAAAATCTAAACAAATCGATCATTATGAACCATCATCATCAAAGAAGCCGCCCTTCAAAACAAGCTGGATGCGATAAGGGTTGATGTAGTATAAGCAACTCATCAAAGGGCTGTGCTGGGAATCGCATGACGAAATTGCCGATTGTAATATTTATGATCAGAGTACGGCATCTTTGAAAATTTTTTACAACAATTGGACCATATTTCTCGTATTTCTGACCTTATTGAATTCTCATTCTGTACTTTGAATATCAATGTTTCGAAATGTTGTGATCGAATTTTTCACTAACGTAACCGTGTTGCCATCTTTCGAATTCATTTTTTTTGCTTGGTGCTTCTATTTTTTTTATTTTCGATATTTTTTGGCGCCCCTTCGGACCTTGCGCCCGTGGCAAGTGCCACGCCCTAGATACAGCCCTGCATAAAACCATTTCGTGAAATTCTGATAAAACACATGATTGAATTGCTAGATAATATAATAATAATATTTCATTTGTTACAATTTCACAACAAATTCATATTCTTGCAAATTTAGGTATCTTTATATGATTTCAATGCTAATGTTAGTTTTGTGTTTTTGAATTTCGTGGGTTTTTTAATTTGCACATAACTCAGCTTTGTGGGAAATAATAAAACAATACGGTATAAATGACAAAACGACCGACTGTTTTCACGCGAAAACTATTCAACAGATTTTAATGAAATTTTGCATGGTGGTAGCCCAATGTTTTCGTTCGGCATCAGGGATAACTTCTACTCGGAAAAATTCGTGTTTTTATCAGCTCGATATAAGCAAGAAATTGTAAATTTATATAGTGCTGTGTTTCTATTAAAATTTGAGAGCACCGAGAGTTTCTCTCTTTTTGGGTACCAAAACCATTCGAACTCTCTTCAAATACGTCTCGTAGATGAAGAAAAACGTGGCGGACAGAACACCAATGGACCAAATTGCGAATGGTGCTTTGAAGTGTCCCAGATTCAATCTCTTCAAAGTTAACTTCCCAACCTCCTTCTGTCTCATGTCGTTTTTTGAAGATACGTGTGCGAGCAGTCCATGTTCCATCGCATGGACCAATTTCCGGTTTATCACGTGGTACAACGGATGTCCTCTGGGAAACATCAAACCGCATCGCACGCTATAAAACGACGGTTCGATTTTTTGCAACATGTAAACACCTTCTGGCGTCTTGAATTTGGGGCGATCAGGACCAGTAGTTGATTCCAGCAAAAGAGACACGACGTTTCCCGTCGAAATTGTACGGTTCACACATTGGTCAGAATGCGGAAGATAGAACGAGGTGACTGGTCTTAGCTGGTAACTAACTTGCAAGGGTAAGTCTCGACCCAAACATACCCAATGCTTTCGAACAATTTCTTCGTTCGTTAGTTTCGTCGTGTTGTACTCGGTTCTAGTCAAAACGTAGTACAGCTTTCCCTTGTATATAGAATTCATCATGAATGTCAAGAAGATGATGAGGTACACCAGGAGGATTTTAGACCAGCGCTTCATCGAAATTTTTTCGGATTGCTCGAGGAGCAATTTTATTATTCCAGAACAGTTGTTCAGAACTGTAAGACTAAATGTGGAACATTTGTTCTTCTTGTGGGTGATAGCAGTGATGAGGGCTATCGAAAGCATACACAAGAACAGCATGACCCAGATTTCCCAAGAAAAAACTTTGGTGGGGTACATTCCGAGAGGTAGCACCTCTTGCGCCCTTATATTGAACGATATCTGGTCGTAAATCAGGGACGCTGTGAACACCGTGAATTGAGTAAGTCTGGTCTGTTGATATCCGTACCAAATGTCGTGCTGGTGCTGGACAGATAATTCTGGGTACTTCCTAGCTATCGCGGTTTCGATCGTAAATATCGGCCTTATTCTCAGATATTCCAGAACTATTCGGAGCAATTCGTGTTCGGTTGTATTGAAAGACTTCAAGTTGTGCGCGTGGATAGTCCATCCTTCCGTTTCTCTTATCTCCCAGGAGATGGATAAATTATTTGACAATTTCTTGTTCTCCTTCAATTCCGCACAAGTTCCAACGTCGACCAAATCCAGATCCACCCTTCTTATGTTCTTCAGTTTGTAAGGGAGGTAGGTCGAGATTCTCCCCGTCGACTTCTCCACAAAAATCGCCCTGTTTACGTAAACACTCTGAATGATTTTCGTTAGACTGGTAGTTATTCTATCCGAAACGAAAATATATTTCGCTTGGTCGTCATGCTGGTGACGAACAGTGAACATATCGGATAAATATTTGTAGATTGTAGTTTCGTAGTTCAAATCTATGAGGATCACGTTGGGTAAAATCTCCATCCATTCACGATCCCCCGGATCGAATTTGGTCATTCTGACGTTCGGCATATCCAGATTGTATAGACCATTCTCCTGTACGATAGGAAGAAAACCGTCCTGTACGTCGAGAAATATGAGATTCGTTAGGCACAATAATATTTCGCTGGCGATGTGCGTCTGTGGAGTCGACAACATTTTACTCAAGTGATTGAAAAACATCATAATAGCATTGAGCCTTCATGGAAATAATAGTCGAATTAATCATGAAGGAATCGATATAAAAACGGCAATGCTAATTCAAATGAATTCAATATTATATAGTCCATTTAAGAATTATTGACATCGAAGCAGACCATGAACGTCCAGTCGAGGCTTCATCTCTGGTTGCAAAAAAGTTACTTTTTCCATCATAGTAATAAAACATCAATCATAAATATAACCTAGAAAAGTGTTCAGTACACGAATTATCGAATAATTATTAATTAAGCCGGAATATTCCGACTGCAGTTTGAAAATGGAAATTTAGGTTCAACGTTATATCAAGAAATGGAAACCCCCAAATAGAAAACTTGAACAGGAAACTCACCACCATAATCTACACCCTCAATGGTATGAAATACCATATCCAACAAAATACATTGAAGCTTCTATACACAGCCAATTTTCAGTCAACCCTTTCATATGGCATTGTTTACTAGGGAAACAGTACATCACGAAACAAAATATTTAAAACACAAAAGCAAGCAATCCGAGCTATGTATAGAATAAAATATAAAGATACTTGTAGAGGTGTTCTCAAAAGGAATAAAATCCTGACGTCAACAGCAATATATGTGCTAAAGCATGTTATATTCCTACAAAGCCACAGTAAACTATTTGAACCGTTTCTGAACAACAACCCAACTAGAAAAATTGATCCTTATATATACCCGAGACAACAATTGACACTAGCACAGAATGATGCAAAATACATGTGCATGAAGATCTACAATGCGTTACCCAAACAGTTTCATTCGATAAGAAATGTTGATATATTGAAAAAAGACTTAGTTAAATTTTTGCTGAATATTGAACCATACAATTTGCTACAATATTTGGAATCTAGTAAAGCTAAACCTTCCTTTGTAACCAGTAACCATTGAAATTATTTGACTTATTCCATATTATTGTAATACAATAATTGTAGGAACTAAACATATATTATTATTAATAAGAGAGAAACAAAAATTAAGAATCAATGTAGTAGGTACATGAAATTTGTACTGTAACTATCAATATATGAACCAGTTTGTGGATTATTAAGTGCTCAGTGTTGAATACTTTAAGAAAGTCAATTTTTATTTTCATTTATTAAAACTGTCCATGAATTATTGAAAATATTATGATTGATGGGCAATTTTACAATTATTCAGTATACTTTTGAATTGTGAACAATATAGCATGTGTTCAATGGCATTATTAGTAGAGGGAATGTGAACAGGGTACCATACAAAATAAGTATAATAAATAAATTTAAAATATCTATGAATGATACAAGAGCTAAGATGAAAATCTCATTGAAAACTTTGTTTCCACCTATAAGTGTAGTAATTTGGATGTGTTTATTGAATAAGCTGACATAACCCTATTGATGGGCATCCTTTTGCAGGGAAGGTTTCAATTTTTCAATAACCCATTTATGAAATAATTCACCATTCATAGTAATCCTTATCATTAATACCACTGTCAAGAATCAGATCACATCCAGGTAAAAATCCATCCATTGTTCCAGCATTCAAAATAGTGTACCTTCTGCCTTTACCCTTGAATATACTCTGGATTACTTTTTAGTGTCCACCGACGAATTTGAATACCGTTTTCAATATTCAAGTTTCATCTAGATAAATGAATTTTACGTTTTGTTCCATGTATTCTCGGTATTTATCACAATATCGTACTATTTTTATTATATTTTTCTGTTTATCAATAAGAATTTTCCTTCGATCAACTTTTTTGTATTTGTATCCAATTTTTTTTATGATATAATATAATGTTGACTTTGATCGATTGAAATCTAGGTGCTCTTTGGCTAGTTCGAAAAGATTTGTTTTTAATTCTAGCAAAAACAAAGTCATTCAATGTCTCTTTGAAGGAATAATCGTATCGCACAGGTTTTCTTCCACTGCTAATTCCAGGCTATAATAACATGCTAATATTCTACGGACAGGGATTGGTGAAATCTGAAAATTTAAGAGACATTGATCAATCAGAATACACTTTGAGTCGGTGAATAACAGTTTACCTGAAACACTAGCGGAAATATATGCCAAATCTTTGAAAAACTCGAAGTAACACCGACAAACTGCCTAGCGTTCTCTTGTTAGGCGCGATGTATCCTGGTCAATTCCAGCGATTTCAATAGCACAAGACAAAATAATACTCAAATTCAGAGCTAATTTTTATAATTGTTCACCAATATCTTCGATAAAATCATCAAAGCAAGATCTCTATGGGTAATGTTAGTGTTATTCCTATACCAACCTGAATCCAGCAACCCAAAATATTACTGAATAGTCTATTACCAACTTAAATTCGATTTTTCACAGCCTACCGAGATGTCAATAATTCTTAAACGGAGTATAGATTAAATTGTTATCATACTTCTATTGGATTACAATCATTTTCTTTTTTTTTTTTCAGGTAAGTTCTTGAACGTCGAGGATTCCCCGATGAATTCTCATCACGAAATGGGCAGCTTGTTATATTTCTCTCATATCGAATTACTACTGGACGTGGATAAGACAATATTTTGGGTCTAAGAAAGGTCTGAAATTAAATGGAGAATCCTGAAACAGATGGCAAAAAATCTGATGGAACCACGGTGAGAATCGTATTATAGTATGCTTGTGAAAGTTTTCCCTTATAATGTTATTCTCCTCCATTAAGTTTTGTTTCGTTTATGTAAAAATAGGTCTAATTAGTTAGTTCGAAAATTTTTCTCGCTGGGAATTGAAAATTCGCCGGATCGATAACGACGTTTTGTGTTTAGAATTTGTGCGGCTAAAGCCCCGTTTGTTAATCCTCCTTCGGCTCCCTCCCATCCATCAACTTGTCCAGCATCAGGCGATGCATAAATGATTAATGTGTATGTGTTTAACGATTTTGTTAAAAGAATTGTTCGTTGGTGTGTTAAACTTGCCGTTTTCACGAGCGATTGGCTCTTCGTTGGAGGAGTCTATTCGTGAACAGGGGGGATGTTCATAGGAAAACTGATTTTCCGATGGATAACTTCGTTCTTTTTCTGTCGGTATGGGGGAAAACTTGAATATACTAAATTTTTTCATTTTGTTGGGCAACATATCCTAATTGCTAACAATATGTTTTCTACAACCGATAAAATTATTTAAAATTACTTAACCTAAAGTTGTTCAATGTTACTTTAACAGAAGTCACAATGGTGCGATAAGAACGCGGCAGTAAAGATCAGACGAGTCGGTTTTGCACGAATATGCGGCGATATTTCGCAGAAGATTCTTTGGCGTCGTTATTTCGCAGAATTTTCGGTTTTCTACCACGACGATTTTCACTCTCTTTCTTCTTTGGGGTTTACATGGATTGACTTGCTGGCCTGTTTGTCAATTTTTCTTCGGAAAAAATGATACGTTAAATGCAATTCAGAAAAGTATTTTTGTCAAGAGAAGTAGCTGTTTTCTTCACGATTTAGTTGAGAATTCTTCGAATTCTGAGTAGTTGAATTGAGAGATAAAACATTCTGAACACGTAAAAGTATTCAATGGATGACATTGGATGATATAAATAAAAAATATCGATTCGAAGAAGTCGAATGACTCTTTATTCGTCGAAGGTTCGAATATTTCTACCTATAGATAATAGCAGTACATTGTTCTTCGAAAATTATATCGGCTTCGACAAGCAGATTAAAATAAATAAATAGATAAAAATTCTCATTAATTCGAATTATGTGTTGGTTTTGTCACAAAAGAATTGCCTAAATTTCAAGAGGACAAGAACAAAAAAATTGTTAATTCCAAATTACAAAAATGTTTGAGCACATAAAACAAATTTCCACATTACACCATGTTCAATTAATTATTATCATTATTTTATTAGTGAACAAATAAATTTCTAAACATAATTTCTATCTGTCTTTGAAGCAGATTTTTCATCTCAATCATTCATCTTCACCCAGATAAAAAGCAGTACCCAATTAAACGAAACAGTCGAAAATTGAGGTTATGAGCGTTTTATTCTCGACACTCCTGTCAAACAGTATGACATCTGTCATATTCGGCCGACGTTGCCAAATTTAATTGACTCTCAGTCGAGTTTTTCTTCAACCGACACAAGTGCAATAAGCAAGTTCCGATCCGAATGCGCTAGCATCTGTTTCTCATTTTCCTCCTTCATTTCCATCGTGCCCAGGAACAGGAAACGCCATCCTGTGTTTATAATTGAACGGGAAAGGCTCCGAAATTCCAATAAGCTCCGATAATAAATTAACAAACGTTGCGCCGGGAATATTCAGCATCTTCGATGTGTGTTCTCGAAGTAAGTTTTGCCCTGCTTTATGGTTTGGAATTACTCGCGTTCGGGCCTTGTGCCACTAGGTCGGAACCAACGTCTCGATAGGCAACTATTCTATTCTTGTGAGTGAAAATAGCTCGATAAAATTGGACTCATAACTTTCCGATTCAGTTTCATACTGTTTTTGTTCCCAAAATGAAGATGTGGGGTTCAGAGAAAAAATTTTGCTCCAATGACAGGGGAAGACGGAAGGTTTAGAAAGTGGTGTTCCTGAATTGGAGATACAAACAAGGAGGGGTGATTACTTAGATGATATCAAGAATAAAAGTCTTATAATCATAGGTTCGCGAACGCTTTGTTTGCGATCTACAGGGTGTTAAAGTTTGAATTTTCCAAGGTTTTTTCCTCATAGTATGTGCACTTCTCAAGATATTCAGCTGAAATTCAGCGAAAATGTTACACTTCAAGGTTTACATCATATAACATATCAATTTCTCGTGAAAATCTACAGGGTGTTATTTTTTCTGGAGTGATTTCCCTTTTCCCTTCAGAACTTTATTGTGGTGCGTCACTGATGGTTTGAAAAATCTGCAAAAGAAAATTTGTTTCATTAAAAAATTTCTGTTTAGTTTCAGTTTTTGTTCCCAAAGAGAAGATGAGTGGTTTAGAGAACAAATTTTGCTTCAATGACAGGGAAAGGGGGAAGGTTTAGAAAGTGGTGTTCCTGAATTGGAGGTACAAACGAAGAAGGGTGATTACTCGGATGATATCAAGAATAAAAGTCTCATAAACATAGGTTCGCAAACGCTTTGTTTGCGATCTACAGGGTGTTAAAGTTGGAATTGTTCCTAAGTTTTTTCCTCAAAGCATCTGCATTTCTCAAGATATTCAGCTGAAATTTAGCGAAAATGTTACATTTCGAGGTTTACATCATATAACATGTCAATTTCCCGTGAAAATGTACAGGGTGTTATTTTTTCTGGAGTGAGTGCCCTTTTCTCTTCAGAACTTTATTGTAGTGCGTCACTGATGGTTTGAAAAATCTGCAAAAAAAAATTTGTTTCATTAAAAAACTTTCTGTTTAGTTTTAGTTTTTGTTCCCAAAGTGAAGATGAGTGGTTTAGAAAACAAATTTTGCTTTAATGACTGGGGAAGGGGGAAGGTTTAGAAAGTGGTATTCCTGAATTGGAGGTACAAACGAAGAGGGGTGATTACTCGGATGATATCAAGAATAAAAGTCTCATAAACATAGGTTCGCAAACGCTTTGTTTGCGATCTACAGGGTGTTAAAGTTGGAACTCTTCCAAAGTTTTTTCCTCAAAGCATCTGCATTTCTCAAGATATTCAGCTGAAATTTAGCGAAAATGTTACACTTCGAGTTTTACATCATATAACGTGTCAATTTCCCGTGAAAATGTACAGGGTGTTATTTTTTCTGGAGTGAGTGCCTTTTTCCCATCAGAACTTTATTGTAGTGCGTCACTGTTGGTTTGAAAAATCTGCGAAAGAAAATTTGTTTCATTAAAAAACTTTCTGTTTAGTTTTAGTTTTTGTTCCCAAAGTGAAGATGAGTGGTTTAGAAAACAAATTTTGCTTTAATGACTGGGAAAGGAGGAAGGTTTAGAAAGTGGTATTCCTGAATTGGAGGTACAAACGAAGAGGGGTGAATACTCGGATGATATCAAGAATAAAAGTCTCATAAACATAGGTTCGCAAACGCTTCGTTTGCGATCTACAGGGTGTTAAAGTTGGAATTCTTCCAAAGTTTTTCCTCAAAGCATCTGCATTTCTCAAGATATTCAGCTGAAATGTAGCGAAAATGTTACACTTCAAGGTTTACATCATATAACATGTCAATTTCCCGTGAAAATGTACAGGGTGTTATTTTTCTGGAGTGAGTGCCCTTTTCCCTTCAGAACGTTATTGTGGTGCGTCACTGATGGTTTGAAAAATCTGCAAAAGAAAATTTGTTTCATTTAAAAAACTTTCTGTTTAGTTTTAGTTTTTGTTCCCAAAGTGAAGATGAGTGGTTTAGAAAACATATTTTGCTTTGATGATTGGGAAAGGGGGAAGGTTTAGAGAGTTCCTGAATTGGAGGTACAAACGAAGAGGGGTGATTACTCGTATGATATCAAGAATGAAAGTCTCATAAACATAGGTTCGCAAACGCTTCGTTTGCGTTCTACAGGGTGTTAAAGTTGGAATTCTTCCAAAGTTTTTTCCTCAAAGCATCTGCATTTCTCAAGATATTCAGCTGAAATTTAGCGAAAATGTTACACTTCAAGGTTAACATCATATAACATGTCAATTTCCCGTGAAAAGGTACAGGGTGTTATTCTGGAGTGAGTCACTGATGGTTCGAAAAATCTGCAAAAGAATATTTGTTTCATTGAAGAACTTTCTGCTCGTTTGCTAATTTTAAGACATAATCGCTTTTAGCCCTTCGAAGTTCCTTCAATATTTCAATTTAAAATACAAAGCTTGTTGTTTTACATTCTTAGATCAACTTTGATACAAAATCTGAAAATTTGTTTGCCAATGATGCCTTAACGTTAACTCAGACTGAAAATGCGAAACTTTACATTGTATCGAGGCGCGTCTTCTCGCCTGGAATATAAGTTCTACATTTCGTGTTGGTTCTCATAGGCGACTTGAAAAATACTCAAACAAGAAGACAAAATTGCTCATTGTTGAAATAAATGCCCGCATCTTAGTTCGCTACTGGGTACCCGCGTTGGCGCGCGTTCTTGTCGAGGGGCGACCAAAGGGCACGACTCCACGATAAACAAAACAAAGACCAGATAAACGGCAATTGGTGTGCAACAGAGGATATACATTATACATTCCCCCGAGTGCCAGAACTAGACAGTTGCAGCGTGGTAGACGACGCAAACGTACGCAGGCACTCTAAAATTTCCTCAATTAAGTCGAGTTATTTTAAGACGGTGTCGCGCGTCAACCCGACGAGGAGGAACTCCTGCACGTCGGTCTCCGAATGTCGCCGGTCAGTCGCAGTTTCTGAGTGTTGAGAACGGTACCCGCAATGTGTGCAGTTGGCCGAATTTGGAAGTGATGTTGAGTGGTGGGTTGTTGGCGTGGTTCTTAGTCCTCGCGGTTCTTGGAACTGATCGAACTCCTAGGCGATAGTGATAACACGGCTGATGACCCCTCGAAGTGGGAAATTGAACTATAGAGTCATGCACCTATTCGAATTGTCGAGTACTTAATGAATGAATTGAGCGTAAATTATTCTGAAGCGCGTCACCGAAATAGAAACTTGTTTATCGATGCGTGAATAAAAACGAGCTTCTGCTTCGAAATTCGATCCTAAAATAGCTGCAGTCGGTTCGACGGAGACACCAAACGCTTCGATAATTGAATACATAATAAAAATATATACACAATAAAACTTTCCCTATTTTTTATTGACAAAGAAGATTCTCCAAGCCCTTTACTTTGTTAAATTCTCTGGTTCTGTTCTGAGTGAGGCTCATCGAATAAAATAATTCAAAAACGGTTCATTTTGGGTGTATGATATAGACGAACGTGGACAGAATCGTCGGAGTAATCTGAAAATTTGAGGTAATACAGGGTGTCCTATTGAACAAAACAAGCCTGCCGTCACACCCGAAGAAACAGGAAGTATCGCTCATAGCATCTTCATTTCCCAATATTTTCAACTGAAATTTGGCGAAAATATTACATTTTGAGGTTTTCATCACATGACATGTCAATTTTACGTGTAAATCTACGGGGTGTTGTCTTTTCTGGACCAATATCCAGAGGTGATCTCCAAAACTTTTTTGTAGCTCGTCACTGGTGGTTCGAAAAATCTACAGAAGAATATTTTCTTTCATTAAAAAACTTTCTGGTCTCTTACAATTTTTTCTTTTTCACATTTACAACATGCTCGTTTGCTAATTTTGAAACATGAGATATACAGGGTGTTGAAGTTTTTTCCTCATAGCATCTTCATTTCCCAATATTTTCAACTGAAATTTGGCGAAAATATTACATTTTGAGGTTTCCATCTTAAGACATCTCAATTATTCGTGCAAATCTACAGGGTGTTATCTTTTCTGGACCAATATCCAGAGGTTCTCTCCAGAATTTTTCTGTAGTGCGTCACTGGTGCTTTGAAAAATATGCAGAAAAATATTTGTTTCATTAAAAAACTTTCTGGTCTCTTACAATTTTTTCTTTTTTACCTCTACACCATGCTCGTTTGCTAATTTTGAAGCATGAGATGTACAGCGTGTTATTGTTTTTTCCTCATAGCATCTTCATTTCCCAATATTTTCAGCTGAAATTTGGCGAAAATATTACATTTTGAGGTTTTCATCACATGACATGTCAATTTTACGTGTAAATCTACGGGGTGTTGTCTTTTCTGGACCAATATCCAGAGGTGATCTCCAAAACTTTTTTGTAGCTCGTCACTGGTGGTTCGAAAAATCTACAGAAGAATATTTTCTTTCATTAAAAAACTTTCTGGTCTCTTACAATTTTTTCTTTTTCACATTTACAACATGCTCGTTTGCTAATTTTGAAACATGAGATATACAGGGTGTTGAAGTTTTTTCCTCATAGCATCTTCATTTCCCAATATTTTCAACTGAAATTTGGCGAAAATATTACATTTTGAGGTTTCCATCTTAAGACATCTCAATTATTCGTGCAAATCTACAGGGTGTTATCTTTTCTGGACCAATATCCAGAGGTTCTCTCCAGAATTTTTCTGTAGTGCGTCACTGGTGCTTTGAAAAATATGCAGAAAAATATTTGTTTCATTAAAAAACTTTCTGGTCTCTTACAATTTTTTCTTTTTTACCTCTACACCATGCTCGTTTGCTTATTTTGAAGCATGAGATGTACAGGGTGTTATTGTTTTTTCTTCATAGCATCTTTATTCCCCAATATTTTCAGTTGAAATTTGGCGAAAATATTACATTTTGAGGTTTTCATCATATGACATGTCAATTTTACGTGTAAATCTACGGGGTGTTGTCTTTTCTGGACCAATATCCAGAGGTGATCTCCAAAATTTTTTTGTAGCTCGTCACTGGTGGTTCGAAAAATCTGCAGAAGAATATTTATCTCCAGACCTTTTTTTCAGTGCGCCACTGGAAGTCTGAAAAATATTAATAAAAATTCGATATACAGGGTGTCAATGTTTTCTTGGCTGATTTCGATAAAAATTCGCATGCTTATTGGACAGGGGCTTCTTTGAAATCATAAGTATTAATTTACTAATTCCAGTGGCGTTCCAAAGGACAATCTAATTCACATTAGGATAAACGGTTGTAGGCCACTGTTTTTTGTATATTTAATAATTTTCTCGCGTTATTTGAAAACACAATGATTCTCGCATCGAATTTCGCCTCGTTTTTGATTAAGTGCTTTTCTCGAATTCCATTTCTCTAAAATGAGAAAACCAGAAGAGTAAAAAGAATTCAAATGAAACAAAAATTCAAACTTTCTCAACAGTGGCGAATAACAAAAAAAGTTCTGGATGAACAAAGGAAAATTTGTTCTGAATAAATATGACCTTGTAAATTTTCACAGTCAGTTCTAGGTACACCCTGTGTATAGTTCAAGTTAACTCATAAGATATTGCCAAAAATTCTGTTTTTCTCATTTTCGAAGTTCGATGATCCATTCATCGTTCTGTTTTTCGTCGTCTACCCAGGTTTCTGTTACGACTTTCGCGAAAAACCGTTTTATTTCCGGCGTGACTCAAGATCCGCTCAACGTTTTCCCGAAAATATTACGTGCCTCAAATCGTCAAAACCCGAGAGGTGCCTCATCGAAATTCACTTCTCGCGCCCAATAGAATCTCGATACGAACAGAATGAACTCGTTAATAAAAATTCAGGACGGATTTTATCGATAACCATTACCGATACAGAAGGCCGCGGGTTAACGTTTACACAGTGAGTAAATAAATGTTTATCGTGTTAACGACTTGAAGGAACGATACAGACTCCAGATAATCCGTCGGTGCATTCTGAATAAACATTTTGGTCGTGGAGAGGAGACTTTCGTTGATAACCAGAGACCGGGTTGTACGCAAAGTACACTCGAAGAAGTTTTCCAGGATATACAACAGGAATTCGGTTACTTCTACAGGAAATTCCTCCTATATAAGAGACAGCAGGAATATTTGTTGATTTCACGTGACAATTCCGGTCGTTCAATTCCTCTAGAAATAACAAGTTTTACATTAGTTGATGCTAACAAACTGTAGTTCGTCATTCCAACAGGAAAATAATACTGTGACGAAAACCGGAATATGCGTGACTACTTACAAGAATTTCCTGTTTAATAAACAAACTAGGCAATTGTATTACAAGCTTCAAACTTCAGTTTCTACAAGAATTCACTCAAGTCACTTGAACCGAAATCGGCATGTTAGATTGCAATTACAGATTGTTCTCAGAACGGTCTTTTTATGAATGTAGTGTTACGGTTCGTTCCAGATATTAATAATATTAAATTTTGAAATTTACGAAAAAACCACTGACAATATTAAAAAATGTTGTTTAAATTATATTTTTTTTTCGAGACTCTTTTTCAATGGGAGTTCTTAAGGAGAACAAACAAAGAAATTTTTTCACAACAACATATAATCAGCAATCTTATTCTAAAAACCAACCCCAACTATCAAAAGAACCTACAACTAACATTTCTAAACTCTAAAATACCGTTCGATTGGTGAGTGCACTCACTATATTATGCAATTTTCAATTTTTCTTCTTCCAAGCAGCCCGCCGTTTCAATATCTCCTTTTCTCCTTCACTTGCCAAATAAACTGCAACAACTCAATCTACGAATCTACTCTTGACCAAGTTCCAAATACCATTCATTATACCTTTCTTCTTACAAAACCAATCTTTCAGCCAAATTTTTCAAAATTATTGATCTTTCATCTTCACGTTTCTCTCTCAACTGTTCACTGGCCTGCTTTGCCCATTCATATTATTTGATATCTCATTTCCTAGGTAACATTCTTGATACATTTCATCATAAAAATAACTTGACTTTTTACAATTAATCATTTGAACAAATTCATATTTTTCTTATTTTCGAATAATCTAAACCCTCTTTGAAAATATAATAATTTATAAATTGATTGAATTTACTGAATTGACTAAAGATGTTTGAAGGTTCTTGACTTTTCGGTGATATAATGTGAATTTATTTTTCATTTTAATTTCTTGAAACGTTAAGAAATATGACCATTTTTGAGCGCTCGTACTACTTACACGAGGGCTATATCATTTCGTCACGATGTCTGTATTTTTCGAATTTTGTGCTGAAAATGGTCTCAATCGACTATGTTCGACTCACTGATGACGAATCCGTCGGAAAATTTGAGTCTGTCCGTCCGTCCGGCCGGCCGTAAGCACGATAACTCTCGAACGGAACAACCTAGAGACTTGAAATTTTCAGTGTGGGTTCAGTTCCCGAATGCCTCGGTTAAGTTCGTTAATGGGCCAAATTCCACCAGGGGTTCCGTAAATATGGCCGTTCAAAGTTTTGTTCCCCTGATTACTTGAAAACTACAGATTTGATTGAGATGAAATTTTGCACCCAAATGGAGAATGAGGTGTTCAAGCTACATGTGGAATTCTGTCCAGATCGCATGACCAGAACCATAGAAAATTGTAACTTTTGAACGGAAACGCCTAAGGACTTGAAATTTTCAGGATAGGTGTGGATATCGAATGTCGTGATCACGTTCATCTATGAGCAAAATTATACTAGGGGTTCCGTAAATATGGTCGTTTGAAATTTAGTTTTCTTGATAATTTCGAAACTACAGATTCGATCGTGACGAAATTTTGTATACTAATGGAGAATGATATATTCAAGCTACATTTCTCCAGATCACATGACCAGAACCATAGAAACCATAGAAAATCATAACTTTCGAACGGAAAGGCCTAGGAAATTCTCTGAAATGGATGGATCTGAAATGTCGCGGTCACGTTTATCAATGAGCAAAATTAGACAAGGGGTTCCGTAAATACGGTTGTTTGAAATTTTGGTTTCTCGATAATTCCGCAACTACGGATTCGATCGAGATGAAATTTTGTATTTTAATCGAGAATGATATATTAAAACAATATTTTGACCAGATCGCATGACCAGAACCAGAATTATAATACACTATTGTGAATCTTAAATAATTACCGTCAATAAATTACACGGTTTGTCAACAAAAAACTATACGGATAGTAGTCATTCACAAAATTTCAGACAAATAAACAAACATTTTAAAATTTATTCTGTTCTGCAGCAAAAGTTCTTTAACTTTTTTGTTGAAGTTTTGTTCATTGCCGGATAGCAACTGTATGAGAAGAAATTGTGTTTTCATTATGAAGATTGTTGAAGTTCCGTAATATCAACTTTCGAATATCGAGTATCAGCTGGCAACTTTTCCTCCGTCTCTTCCTCGAGTCAACAGCCCCACGTATATGTCGAGAAAGAGCGAGTGCCGAAAGTAACCAAACACGGATTTTAAGATTTCACGTTCCAGTCATTCCCCACAATATTGCCCTCGTCTGGTTTCTATTTCGGAGACAAAAAGGCCGTAACTACAGCCATTCCACAGACTTCAGGGCCGTATCTAGGTACTATTGCGCCTGTGGCAATATATTTGACAGCGCCCCCCCATTTGCGTAAATTTTTTTTCATGCATCATATTTTCTTATAGTATTTTTTTTTCATGATGCTAGTCATATATTTCCGTAAAAGATTAAAAATAATACACAGTTTATGGAAATTTTTTTTCATTAAAAACATTGAAATACACATTTTAAATGAAATGCATAAAAATAAAATAAATTCTGAAAAAACAAAATGAAATATTCATATTGATGTAATAACTACGAACATTTATCTTAAAAAATATAAATTCTTCAACTTAGAATTCAAAAATAGATACTGCAAATGTAAAATAAAAATTTTTTGGTAAGTTGACTAGAAAACAATAATCGATAATCACAATCTCTGCAGAAAAAACCGCAAACTTAGCATACAAATACTATTTTATAACCCTTTGGAACACGTACTAATAGTTTCGTGAAGGGCCTGATGTTACAATATTCAAAAGTATAAAAAAATCACTAGAAAAATCTTTGCCTGATGAGATTGAAGATTCAATGGAAACTATGAAAAGTAACACTGAAATTTGTGTTTTATTAGATTTCATTCAAAAAAAGACGCTCTGAGAAGTGAGAACTCAAGTCCATATTTTCCGCAATGAACCAAGCATATTTCTTCTTGAATTGAAAGTAACAATATTATTATGTTAAAATATGAATAATTGAATACATCCGATGCCAGAATAATGTCATAAAAAATAACAAATACTCAGTACAACTCACCTTCAATAGCACAATTTATAATGCTCGAATCCAAAAGCACAATGGCAAAAAAGTCAGAATATAAAAAAAAACTCAAAACTTATATCACTTCAAATCTGGATACACACTAAACGAACATTAAAATTCAAATTTTTTGCTCATCTCTTCACAATTGAAAGAAATCAATATTTATGTTGAATAGAATAAGATTCCCCAATTTTTCTCCCACTTCTTGAGCTCGAAACTCTGATTGGTGAATTTTTGGCAATACAAATCTTTTTTAAAATACCACAGATGTTGCCTAAAAATCTAAACAAATCGATCATTATGAACAATCATCATCAAAGAAGCCGCCCTTCAAAACAAGCTGGATGCGATAAGGGATGTAGTGTAAACAACTCATAAAAGGGCTGTGCTTGGAATCGCATGACGATATTACCGATTGTAATATTTATGATCAGAGTGCGGCATCTTTGAAAATTTTTTATAACAATTGGACCATATTTCTCGTATTTCTGACCTTGTTGCATTCTCATTTTGTACTTCGAATATCAATGTTTTGAAATGTTGTGATCGAATTTCTTACTTGCGTTACCGTGTTGTCATCTTTCGAATTGACTTTTTCTGCTTGGCGCTCCTATTTTTTTATTTTTGATAATTTTTGGCGCCCCTTCGGATCTTGCGCCCGTGGCAAGTGCCACCCTTGCCACGCCCTAGATACGGCCCTGACAGACTTCTCGCGTTATAAAAATCCCGGAATTTTATTTCGGGATATGCTAGGAATTTACACAAGTATCAGATTCCGCTCGGAATCGTTTCGGGATATCCACGACAGACACGTCAAACGAATGACAACTGACACTAACTCGGGGATACCAACACGAAAAAAAAAACGACCGTGAATCTCGATCAGCTCCAAGAACCTCGTCGACAATAACACCGGCCAATTCAATCGTGTTCCCTTCACAGCCCACCGCTCCAATTGATTCGTCTGGCGTCATAGTTTCGTCATGAGGGACCTGAAGTGCAAGCTGGGGACGGGCGGCAACGTGGTGGCGGCCGTCGTGGCCGTCCTCGAGAAGCAATCGAACGTCGTCGAGAGGGCGTCGTCGAAGATCTACGACGCGGAGAGGGAGCTGTACGGCGGGAATTTTCGGGAACGGACGTCATCGGCGACCGGGAATCGCCTCATGGAACGTGGCGAAACGCAATCGGGGACCGCTAAAAATAGCGACGGCAGTTTGGAGAGTGGCATCTTTTACGGCGGCGGGAGCAAGGAGGACGAGAGTTTCCGGACGGCCGTCGAGGATTTCGACTGTGTGGCGGAGGACGTGCGGAGGAATTTCGTCAAGACCGACACGTTGAGGAGGAGAAGAAGGGAAGCGGGCGTCGGCGGCGAGAGTGGGGAGGAGGAGAGTGCTTTCAGGGTGAGTTTGACGGGGGGTTTGTTTGATCTTCTCGGCGCCGCCTCTGATCAGTCGTTTTGTTCGATTTGATCAACTAAAAAATTCATAGCAAAAAAACCTTTTTCAATTATTTAACACCCAATATCTTGCCGAATGATTTCCTAGTTTTGTGCTCTTAAAAAAAAATTTCGAGAGAAATCACTGATTCCCACAACTTTGGTCCAGTTTCAAATGGGAAAGTGTCCACACTATGCAATTACCAAGAATCATATCTTCATTTTCGTCCAACTATTCCTATTTTTTCCCCTATATCGTACGTTAAAAAAATTTGCTTGAAATATTACTTTTATCAATTCTTCAAAGTAGGGCGAAGTTTTGATTTTATTACATATTCGAACTTGTCGATGATTTTTTCTTATATTCTGAACCAAAAATCGAACAGTATCGGTCTCTACTTCTAGTTTAGGAGATATTATTTTCTGAAAGTTGCATAGAAATACATAATTATTGACATTTTTAACAATACTTCTGACACGTGACAGTTGGACAGTTTTACCAATATAAGGCACCAAAATATCCTATCTTATTTCGATCGAAATAGGTTAGGTTAGCACATTTCAATTTACAATTCTACAAATATTTCAAAATAATAGTTGGGGCTTAAGGTGAAGCTTTGTTGGGTTAGGTTAATTAAAAATTTTGCCATTTACAGATTCCAAAAAAAAACACTGGTCAAATGTCTAAAAACTATAATCATTGAATAAGAAATACATACCGAAATTCTGCAGTATTTTAAAGTTAGAAAATATCAAGTTACACAGAAATATGTAAATACTGAAATTTTGAACTATTTTTCTGACACATGACAGTTGGACAGTTTTACCAATATATAAGGCATTAAAATATCCTATCTTATTTCGATCGAAATAGGTTAGGTTAGAACATTTCAATTTACAATTCTACTAAAATTTTTAGAATAATAGTTGGGGCCTAAGGTAAAGCTTTGTTTAGTTGGGTTGATTAAAAATGTTGCCATTTACAAATTCCAAAACAAACACTGGTCAATTGTCCAAAAATTATAATCATTGAATTGGAAATACATACCGAAATTCTGCAGTATTTTAAAGTTAGAAAATATCAAGTTGAACATTTCAATAAAAAAATAGATGTTTTCCCCCATGAATTAACACAATATAACAGAGAAGAAGAAGAAATTTCATGAAATATTCGAATCTTTCAAGGTGTTATGTTGGTAGGTCCGGAAAAACTGTCAATTTTCAATCAAAATGACAGTGAAATGTCACAATTCTATAATTTTCGGAGCAATCTTCAAAAATCATATCTCCTGAACTATAACTTTCAGTTACAAATGAGAAAGTTTCCACACTATGAAATCACCAAAAATCATTTCTTCATATTCGTCCATCTATTCCTATTTTTTTCGCCTTATATCGTACGTTGAAAAAAACGTGCTTAAGAAATGCTACTTCTATCAATTTTTCAAAGTAGGGCGGAATTTTTTTTTATTTAACTTTTTTTTTGTTTCCTTGAACGAAAAATAAACAACTTGTTTCTTAAAACCTACTTCAGATCTTGTCGATGATTTTTTCTTATATTCGGAACCAAAAATCGAACAGTATCGGTCTCAACTTCTAGTTTTGGAGATATGATTTTTTGAAAGTTGCACAGAAATATGTAAATACTGACATTTTGAACTTTATTCTGACACATGACAGTTGGACAGTTTTACCAATACATAAGGCACTAAAATATCCTATCTTATTTCGATCGGAATAGGTTAGGTTAGAACATTTCAATCTACAAATATACAAAAAAATTTTAAAATAATAGTTGGGGCCTAACGTGAAGTTTTGTTGGGTTAAGTTAATTAAAAATGTTGCCATTTACACATTCCAAATAAAACACTGGTCAAATGTCTAAATATTATAATCATTGAATTGGAAATACATACTGAAATTCTGAAGTATTTTTAAGTTGAAAAATATCAAGTTTACCATTTCAATAAAAAAATAGATGTTTTCCCTCATGAATTAACACAATATTGAAAAGAAGAAGAAGAAATTTCATGAAATATTCGAATCTTTCAAGGTGTTTTGTTGGTAGGTCCGAAAAAACTGTAAATTTTTAATCAAACTGACAGTGAAATGTCACAATTCTATAATTTTCGAAGCAATCTTCAAAAATCATATCTCCTGAACTATAATTTTCACTTTCAAATGAGAAAGTTTCCATACTATGCAATCACCGAAAATCATGTCTTACTATTCGTCCAGCTATTCTATTTGTTTTTCCCTTATATCGTACGTTGAAAAAAAAAAGGGGTTAAGAAATGCTACTTTTATCAATTTTTCAAAGTAGGTCGAAATTTTTATTTTATTTAACATTTCTTCTTTGTTTCCTTGAACGAAAAATAAACACTTTGTTTTTTAATACCTACTTCAGATCTTGTCGATTTTTTTTTTATATTCTGAACCAAAAATCGAACAGTATCGGTCTCAACTTCTAGTTTTGGAGATATGATTTTTCGAAAGTTGTACAGAAATATGTAAATACTGACATTTTTATCTTCCTATATTTCTGACACATGACAGTTGGACAGTTTTACCAATATGTAAGGCACTAAAACATCCTATCTTATTTCGATCGGAATGGGTTAGGTTACAACATTTCAATTTACAAATCTACAAAAATTTTTAAAATAATAGTTGGGGCCTAAGGTGAAGCTTTGTTGGGTTAGGTTAAATAAAAATGTTGCCATTTACAGATTCCGAAGAAAACACTGGTCAAATGTCCAAAAATTATAATCATTGAATTGGAAATACATACCGAAATTCTGAAGTATTTTAAAGTTGGAATATATCAAGTTTACCATTTCAATAAGAAAATAGATGTTTTCCCCCATGAATTAACACAAATTTATAGAGAAGAAGAAAATTCATGAAATATTCGAATCTTTCAAGGTGTTATGTTGGTAGGTCCGGAAAAACTGTCAATTTTCAATCAAAATGACAGTGAAATGTCACAATTCTATAATTTTCGAAGCAATCTTCGAAAATCATATCTCCTGAACTATAACTTTCAGTTTCAAATGAGAAAGTTTCCACACTATGCAATCACCAAAAATCATGTCTTCATATTCGTCCAGCTATTCCTATTTGTTTTTCCCTTATATCGTACGTTGAAAAAAACGTGCTTAAGAAATGCTACTTCTATCAATTTTTCAAAGTAGGGCGAAATTTTTATTTTATTTAACATTTCTTTTTTGTTTCCTTGAGCGGAAAATAAACAACGTGTTTTTCAATTCCTACTTCAGATCTTGTCGATGATTTTTTTCTTATATTCGGAACCATAAATCGAACAGTATCGATCTCAATTTCTATGTTTGGAGATATGATTTTTTGAAAGTTGCACAGAAATATGTAAATACTGAAATTTTGAACTATATTTCTGACACATGACAGTTGGACAGTTTTACCAATATATAAGGCACTAAAATATCCTATCTTATTCCGATCGGAATAGGTCAGGTTAGAACATTCCAATTTACAATTCTAGAAATATTTTTAAAATAACAGTTGGGGCCTAAGGTGAAGTTTTGTTGGGTTAAGTTAATTAAAAATGTTGCCATTTACAAATTCCAAAAAAAAACACTTGTCAAATGTCCAAAAATTATAATCGAAATTCTGAAGTATTTTAATGTTGGAAAATATCAAGTTTACCATTTCAATAAGAAAAATAGATGTTTTCCCCCATGAATTTACACAATATTGAAAAGAAGAAGAAGGAATTCCATGAAATATTCGAATCTTTCAAGGTGTTTTGTTGGTAGGTCCGAAAAAACCGTCAATTTTCAATCGAAATGACAGTGAAATGTCACAATTCTATAATGTTCGAAGCAATCTTCAAAAAAATCATATCTCCTGAACTATAACTTTCACTTTCAAATGAGAAAGTTTCCACACTATGCAATCACCAAAAATCATGTCTTCATATTCGTCCAGCTATTCCTATTTGTTTTTCCCTTATATCGTACGTTGAAAAAAACGTGCTTAAGAAATGCTACTTCTATCAATTTTTCAAAGTAGGTCGAAATTTTTTTTTTATTCAACATTTCTTTTCTGTTTCCTTGAACGAAAAATAAACAACGTGTTTTTCAATTCCTACTCCAGATCTTGTCGATGATTTTTTTTTATATTCGGAACCAAAAATCGAACAGTATCGGTCTCAACTTCTAGTTTTGGAGATATGATTTTTTGAAAGTTGCACAGAAATATGTAAATACTGACATTTTGAACTATATTTCTGACACATGACAGTTGGACAGTTCTACCAATATATAAGGCACTAATAATCCTATCTTATTTCGATCGGAATAGGTTAGCTTAGAACATTTCAATTCACAATTGTACAAAAATTTTTAAAATAATAGTTGGGGCCTAAGGTGAAGCTTTGTTGAGTTGGGTTGATTAAAAATGTTGCCATTTACAAATTCCAAAAAAAACCCTGGTCAAATGTCCAATAATTATAATCATTGAATTGGAAATACATACCGGAATTCTGAAGTATTTTAAAGTTGGAAAATATCAAGTTTTCCATTTCAATAAAAAAAAAGATGTTTTCCCCCATGAATTAACACAAATTTATAGTGAAGAAGAAAATTCATGAAATATTCGAATCTTTCAAGGTGTTATGTTGGTAGGTCCGGAAAAACTGTCAATTTTCAATCAAAATGACAGTGAAATGTCACAATTCTATAATTTTCGAAGCAATCTTCAAAAATCATATCTCCTGAAATATAACTTTCAGTTTCAAATGAGAAAGTTTCCACACCATGCAATCACCAAAAGTCATGTCTTCACATTCGTCCATCTATTCCAATTTTTTTCCCTTATATCGTACGTTGAAAAAAACGTGCTTAAGAAATGCTACTTCTATCAATTTTTCAAAGTAGGTCGAAATTTTTGTTTTATTCAACATTTCTTTTCTGTTTCCTTGAATGAAAAATGAACAACTTGTTTTTAATCCCTTGTCAGATCTTGTCGATGATTTTTTTCTTATATTCGGAACCAAAAATCGAACAGTATCAGTCCCAACTTCTAGTTTTGGAGATATGATTTTTTTAAAAGATGCACAGAAATATGTAAATACTGACATTTTGATCCACCTATATTTCTGACACATGACAGTTGGACAGTTTTACCAATATATAAGGCACTAAAATATCCTATCTTATTTCGATCGGAATAGGTTAGGTTAGAACATTTCAATTTACAATTCTACAAAAATTTTGAAAATAATAGTTGGAGCCTAAGGTGAAGTTTTGTTGGGTTAGGGTAAATAAAAATGTTGCCATTTACAAATTTCAAAAAAAAACACTGGTCGACTGTCCAAAAATCATAATCATTGAATTGGAAATACATACCGAAATTCTGAAGGACATATTTTAAAGTTGGAAAATATCAAGTTTACCATTTCAATAAAAAAATAGATGTTTTCTCCCATGAATTAACACAATATTGTAGAGAAGAAGAAGAAATTTCATGAAATATTCGAATCTTCCAAGGTGTTATGTTGGTAGGTCCGGAAAAACTGTCAATTTTCAATCAAAATAACAATGAAATGTCACAATTCTATAATTTTCGAAGCAATCTTCATAAAATCATATCTCCTGAACTATAACTTTCAGTTACAAATGAGAAAGTTTCCACACTATGAAATCACCAAAAATCATTTCTTCATATTCGTCCATCTATTCCTATTTTTTTCGCCTTATATCGTACGTTGAAAAAAACGTGCTTAAGAAATGCTACTCCTATCAATTTTTCAAAGTAGGGCGGAATTTTTTTTTATTTAACTTTTTTTTTGTTTCCTTGAACGAAAAATAAACAACTTGTTTCTTAAAACCTACTTCAGATCTTGTCGATGATTTTTTCTTATATTCGGAACCAAAAATCGAACAGTAACGGTCTCAACTTCTAGTTTTGGAGATATGATTTTTTGAAAGTTGCACAGAAATATGTAAATTTTGAACTTTATTTCTCTATTTCTTCTAAGAAATGCTACTCCTATCAATTTTTCAGAGTAGGGCGAAATTTTTATTTTATTCAACATTACTTTTTTGTTTCCTTGAACGAAAAATAAACAACGTGTTTTTTAATACCTACTTCAGATCTTGTCGATGATTTTTTTCTTATATTCGGAACCAAAAATCGAACAGTATCGGTCTCAACTTCTAGTTTTGGAGATATGATTTTTTGAAAGTTGCACAGAAATATGTAAATACTGACATTTTGAACTTTATTTCTGACACATGACAGTTGGACAGTTTTACCAATACATAAGGCACTAAAATATCCTATCTTATTTCGATCGGAATAGGTTAGGTTAGAACATTTCAATCTACAAATATACAAAAAAATTTTAAAATAATAGTTGGGGCCTAAGGTGAAGTTTTGTTGGGTTAAGTTAATTAAAAATGTTGCCATTTACACATTCCAAAAAAAACACTGGTCAAATGTCTAAAAATTATAATCATTGAATTGGAAATACATACTGAAATTCTGAAGTATTTTTAAGTTGGAAAATATCAAGTTTACCATTTCAATAAAAAAATAGATGTTTTCCCTCATGAATTAACACAATATTGAAAAGAAGAAGAAGAAATTTTATGAAATATTCGAATCTTTCAAGGTGTTTTGTTGGTAGGTCCGAAAAAACTGTAAATTTTTAATCAAACTGACAGTGAAATGTCACAATTCTATAATTTTCGAAGCAATCTTCAAAAATCGTATCTCCTGAACTATAATTTTCACTTTCAAATGAGAAAGTTTCCATACTATGCAATCACCAAAAATCATGTCTTACTATTCGTCCAGCTATTCCTATTTGTTTTTCCCTTATATCGTACGTTGAAAAAAAAAAGGGGTTAAGAAATGCTACTTTTATCAATTTTTCAAAGTAGGTCGAAATTTTTATTTTATTTAACATTTCTTCTTTGTTTCCTTGAACGAAAAATAAACACTTTGTTTCTTAATACCTACTTCAGATCTTGTCGATTTTTTTTTTATATTCTGAACCAAAAATCGAACAGTATCGGTCTCAACTTCTAGTTTTGGAGATATGATTTTTCGAAAGTTGTACAGAAATATGTGAATACTGACATTTTTATCTTCCTATATTTCTGACACATGACAGTTGGACAGTTTTACCAATATGTAAGGCACTAAAACATCCTATCTTATTTCGATCGGAATGGGTTAGGTTACAACATTTCAATTTACAAATCTACAAAAATTTTTAAAATAATAGTTGGGGCCTAAGGTATAGCTTTGTTGGGTTAGGTTAATTAAAAATGTTGCCATTCACAGATTCCAAAAAAAAAAACTGGTTAAATGTCTAAAAACTATAATCATTGAATTGGAAATACATACCGAAATTCTGCAGTATTTTAAAGTTAGAAAATATCAAGTTGACCATTTCAATAAAAAAATAGATGTTTTCCCCCATGAATTAACACAATATTATAGAGTAGAAGAAGAAATTTCATGAAATATTTGAATCTTTCAAGGTGTTATGTTGGTAGGTCCGGAAAAACTGTCAATTTTCAATCAAACTGACAGTGAAATGTCACAATTCTATAATTTTCGGAGCAATCTTCAAAAATCATATCTCCTGAACTATAACTTTCAGTTTCAAATGAGAAAGTTTCCACACTATGCAATCACCAAAAATCATGTCTTCATATTCGTCCATCTATTCCAATTTTTTTTCCCTTATATCGTACGTTGAAAAAAACGTGCTTAAGAAATGCTACTCCTATCAATTTTTCAGAGTAGGGCGAAATTTTTATTTTATTCAACATTACTTTTTTGTTTCCTTGAACGAAAAATAAACAACGTGTTTTTTAATACCTACTTCAGATCTTGTCGATGATTTTTTTCTTATATTCGGAACCAAAAATCGAACAGTATCGGTCTCAACTTCTAGTTTTGGAGATATGATTTTTTGAAAGTTGCACAGAAATATGTTAATACTGACATTTTGATCTATGTACCTATATTTCTGACACATGACAGTTGGACAGTTTTACCAATATATAAGGCACTAAAATATCCTATCTTATTTCGATCGGAATAGGTTAGGTTAGAACATTTCAATTTACAATTCTACAAAAATTTGTTGAAATAATAGTTGGTGCCTAAGGTGAAGCTTTGTTGTCTTGGGTTAATTAAAAATGTTGCCATTTACAGATTCCAAAAAAAACACTGGTCAAATGTCTAAAAATTATAATCATTGAATTGGAAATACATACTGAAATTCTGAAGTATTTTTAAGTTGGAAAATATCAAGTTTACCATTTCAATAAAAAAATAGATGTTTTCCCTCATGAATTAACACAATATTGAAAAGAAGAAGAAGAAATTTCATGAAATATTCGAATCTTTCAAGGTGTTTTGTTGGTAGGTCCGAAAAAACTGTAAATTTTTAATCAAACTGACAGTGAAATGTCACAATTCTATAATTTTCGAAGCAATCTTCAAAAATCATATCTCCTGAACTATAACTTTCAGTTTCAAATGAGAAAGTTTCCACACTATGCAATCACCAAAAATTATGTCTTCATATTCGTCCAGCTATTCCTATTTGTTTTTCCCTTATATCGTACGTTGAAAAAAACGTGCTTAAGAAATGCTACTTTTATCAATTTTTCAAAGTAGGGCGAAATTTTTTTTATTTAACTTTTGTTTTTGTTTCCTTGAACGAAAAATAAACAACTTGTTTTTTAATACCTACTTCAGATCTTGTCGATGTTTTTTTCTTATATTCTGAACCAAAAATCGAACAGTATCGGTCTCAACTTCTAGTTTTGGAGATATGATTTTTTGAAAGTTGCACGGAAATATGTAAATACCGAAATTCGAAAATTGAAACTATATTTCTGACACATGACAGTTGGACAGTTTTACCAATATATAAGGCAGGAGTACCAATAAGGCACTAAAATATCCTATCTTATTTCGTCGGAGTTAGTCATTTCAATTCTCAATTCTACAAAAATTATCAAAATAATTGTTGGGGCCTAAGGTCCAGCTTTGTTGGGTTAGGTTGATTAAAGATGTTGTAAGTTACAAATTACAAAAAAAACTGGTTAAATGTCCAAAAATTATAATCATTGAATTGGAAATACATACCGAAATTCTGAAGTTTCAAGTTGGCAAATATCAAGTTTACCATTTCAATGAAAAAAATAGATGTTTTTTCCTCATGAAATAACACAATATTGAGAAAAGAAGAAGAAATTTCATGAAATATTCGAATCTTTCAAGGTGTTATGTTGGTAGGTCTGGAAAAACTGTCAATTGTCGATCAAACTGACAGTGAAATGTCACAATTCAATAACTTTCAAAGCAATCTTCAAAAAATAGTATGCCCTCAGCTATAACTTTCCTGAGATTAAGACCACCACCATTGGATCTCTCACGAAAAAGTGTGTATCCACAAGAAAAAAATCATCGAAATCAGAGGTGTTCACTGAAGTGAACCTTCCCCATAATAACCCACCTTCGCCAGTATTTGATCATCTCTTCCTCCCGCCTTCGGCTTAGATCGAAAGGACCCACTCCCTGAAATCAATCAGGACCAACCCCTACGTCCACAGCCAAGACTACACCAGGTCCCTGGGAAGGAGGGAACTCCGCCAAGGCGACCACTCCTTCGGCTGGACGCCGAGCCCCATCGCTAAGGGTCATGGGTCGACGTTCCGTCCCATGCCAGCAGCCAGGCCGGACGCGTCGTCTCTAGGGTTCTACGACGGCGGTACAAATATAAACGGGGAGAGCGGCACGTACCACTTGAGACGAAACGAGGATGAGGATTACAGGGGGCTGTCTGGTACGGATTCCAGTACGACAGGGAGCCTGACCAGCAGCGGGAGCAGCACGGCCGAATCCTCGGACAGTGACGGGGAGAGTGACACCGAACGCGATCATGTGATGGTGAAAGGGTTGGAGACTATAGCCGAGGAGGATAGGATTACGCCGAGCAGTCTTAGATCGTCCAGAAAAGGTAATTGGTGGTCTTTTTGTTGTCGATTAATGCGATGGAGTTGCCAGTGATCGATCTTTATCCTGTCCTGTTCCTAAACTTTGGTCAACGTCGGAATCCCTGAAGAAGTTGTTCTTTCTGATTGAGCCTGAATGGCAGGGTGATATAACCTGACTAATCGTATGGGATATTTACTAAAATGAATATACAAATGACTGAGATGGAATTTTTCACATAGATTCGTATTGAATGTAGATCTGGACAGGAAATGGCAAATCTCTGACATTTTCGTATTTTACATTTACGTGGCAACGTCGCAATTTCCAAGAGAAAGCAATCGAAAACCGCATATTTCATTTCAGATGGATTCTTTCAGTATATTTTGCTTCAGCTCAATCACATGAGAAATCGAAACGGCCCAATGAAAAACCTCCAGCATGAAAAACAGAAATTATAACAAAAAGTTCAGAAATTCCAGAATTTCGTATACAGTGGCAACGTCGCAATTTTTCCAAAGAAAGTCTCTTTGCTCATCCTTGGTAATCGGCAGGTTTCGTTCGAAAAACCTCGAAAACCAATCAAAAGAAAATACCAATTGCGGAAAATCACTCAAATTTCCGTATTTTACATAAGTGTGGCAACGACGCAATTTTTCCAGTCTAAAGCTTCGAAAACCGCATATTTCATTTCATTATAAGTGAAATTTCATATTTCGTATACAGGTGGAAACGTCGCTATTTTTCCAAATGAAGTCTCTTTGCCCTTCGGTGGTAATGGTCAGGCTTCGTCGAAAATCCTCGAAAACCGATAAGAAAAAAAGTACCAATTGCGGAGTCACTTAAATTTCCGTATTTTACATATATGTGGCAACGACGCAATTTTTCCAGTGAAAAGCTTCGAAAACCGCATATTTCATTTCATTATGAGTGAAATTTCATAAGAGATGGATGTTTTCATCCCATTCTTATTCTGTTCCATCACTTCAAAAAACGAAACGGCAAAATGAAATTTTTTTCAAATTTGTCTCAGGTTTCGGAAATTGTGAAGACTTCACCATGAAACACATGAAATATAAACACAAAATTCAGGAATTTCGTATACAGATGGCAACGTCGCAATTTTCCCAAAGGAAGTCTCTTTGCCCATTAATGGTAATGGGTAGGCTTCGTTTGAAAATCCTCGAAAACCGATCAAAAGAGAATACCAAAATCACTCAAATTTCCGTATTTTACATAAATGTGGCAACGACGCAATTTTTCCAGTGAAAAAGCTTCGAAAACCGCATATTTCATTCCATTATAAGTGAAATTTCATTAGAGATGGATTTTTTCATCCCATTCTCCTTCTGTTCCATCATATGAAAAATCGAAACGGCAAAATAAAATTTTTTCAAATTTGTCTCAAGTTTCGGAAATTGTGAAATCTAGAATATGTCGAAAAATAATGACTTCGCCATGAAAAACATAAAATATAAAAAAAAAATTCAGGAATTTCCGAATTTCGTATACAGATGGCAACGTCGAAATTTTTCAAAAGGAAGTCTCTTTGCCCATTCGTGGTATGGGCAGGCTTCGTTTCAAAATCCTCGAAAACTGATCAAAAAAAATACCAATTGCGGAAAATCACTCAAACTTCCGTATTTTACATAAATGTGGCAACGACGCAATTTTTCCAGTGAAAAAGCTTCGAAAACCGCATATTTCATTCCATTATAAGTGAAATTTTATTAGAGATGGCTTTTTTCATCCCATTCTCCTTCTGTTCCATCATTTGAAAAATCGAAACGGCAAAATAAAATTTTTTCAAATTTGTCTCAGGTTTCGGAAATTGTGAAATCTAGAATATGTCGAAAAATAATGACTTCACCATGAAAAACATAAAGTATAAAAAAAAAATTCAGGAATTTCCGAATTTCGTATACAGATGGCAACGTCGCAATTTTTCCAAAGGAAGTCTCTTTGCATATTCATGGTAATGGACAGGCTTCGTTTCAAAATCCTCGAAAACTGATCAAAAGAAAATACCAATTGCGGAAAATCACTCAAATTTCCGTATTTTACATAAATGTGGCAACGACGCAATTTTTCCAGTGAAATAGCTTCGAAAACCGCATATTTCATTCCATTATAAGTGAAATTTTATTAGAGATGGCTTTTTTCATCCCATTCTCCTTCTGTTCCATCATTTGAAAAATCGAAACGGCAAAATAAAATTTTTTCAAATTTGTCTCAAGTTTCGGAAATTGTGAAATCTAGAATATGTCGAAAAATAATGACTTCACCATGAAAAACATAAAGTATAAAAAAAAAATTCAGGAATTTCCGAATTTCGTATACAGATGGCAACGTCGCAATTTTTCCAAAGGAAGTCTCTTTGCATATTCATGGTAATGGGCAGGCTTCGTTTCAAAATCCTCGAAAACTGATCAAAAGAAAATACCAATTGCGGAAAATCAATCAAATTTCCGTATTTTACATAAATGTGGCAACCATGCAATTTTTCCATTGAAAAGCTTCGAAAACTGCATATTTCATTCCATTATAAGTGAAATTTCATTAGAGATGGATTTTTTCATCCCATTCTTCTTCTGTTCGATCACTTGAAAAATCGAAACGGCAAAGTGAAATTTTTTCACATTTGTCCCAGGTTTCAGGAATTATGAAATCTATAATATGTCTACAAAAATGACTTCACTATGAAAAACATAAAATATAAACAAAAATTTCAGGAATTTCCGAATTTCGTATACAGATGGCAACGTCGCAATGTTCCCAAAGGAAGTCTCTTTGCCCATTCATGGTAATGGGCAGGCTTCGTTTGAATTCTCGAAAACCGATCAAAAGAAAAATCACTCAAATTTCCCTATTTTACATAAATGTGGCAACGACGCAATTTTTCCAGTGAAAAAGCTTCGAAAACCGCATATTTCATTCCATTATAAGTGAAATTTTATTAGAGATGGCTTTTTTCATCCCATTCTCCTTCTGTTCCATCATTTGAAAAATCGAAACGGCAAAATAAAATTTTTTCAAATTTGTTTCAGGTTTCGGAAATTGGGAAATCTATAATATGTCGAAAATAATGACTTCACCATGAAAAACATAAAATATAAACAAAATTCAGGAATTTCGGAATTTCGTATACAATTTTTCCAAAGGGAGTCTCTTTGCATATTCATGGTAATGGACAGGCTTCGTTTCAAAATCCTCGAAAACTGATCAAAAGAAAATACCAATTGCGGAAAATCACTCAAATTTCCGTATTTTACATAAATGTGGCAACGACTTTCCAAAGGAAGTCTCTTTGCCCATCCATGGTAATGGGCAGGTTTCGTTCGAAATTCATCGGAAACCGATTGATGTGGCAACGTCGCAATTTTTCCTGTGAAAGACTTCGAAAACCGCATAATTCGTTAAATTATGAGTGAAAATTCATTTGAGATGGATTTTTTCATTCCACTCTACTTCTGTTCAATCACGGAAAAAATCGAAATGGCAGAATACATTTTTTTTTTAATTCATCTCAGGTGCCGATGATTATGGAATATACCTACAATATGTCGAAAAAATAATGACTCCACCATGAAAAACATTAATTACGAAAACAAGATTCGGAAATTCCAGAAATTTCCGAATTCCGTTTACAGGTGGCAACGCCGCAATTTTTCCAAAGGAACTTTCATTGCCCATCAGTGGAATGGAGCAGGTTTCGTGTGAAAATCTTTGAGAACCGATTTAAAAAAAATACCAACAGGGAACCTGAAAGAACTCGCAAACCGCTAGTCCGATTTTCACCAATTTCAAAAAATTTTCCAAGTTGGGCTTGTAACAAGAAATTTCCAAAAAATTCTCTTTCCAAAATCTTATCCAGCCTTCCGCTCCATTGGCAAAATGTGAACTCAATAAATTATCATTTCGAACTTGGTAGGATATCCCGCAAATATAAAATCCAATAATAACGTCGTAAATTTATATTATCGGTGAAAAGAATCCGAAATTAATAGAGCCTGGAAGTGTAATGGATCTTCCATCTTCTCTACCCGGTTCTAACGAGAAAATTATCTCCGCCTGGCGATATAACGTAATCTTCGAGTCTATACGAAATTGGCACACGAGTGATGTGTCTCGTTTTCGAACATCGCTATCGAATTTTCCGATATATGACTGTTTTCCCAGGATTGCGGTGTGGGCGGGGACGTCCTGGCGTGTCCGAACTCTCGAAAACAGGAAGCGTAATGCATTAAACTAATAGATTTTTCCGGGGACTATTTGGTAATGGTATTGACATTGACAGGAAAACGACGTGAAGGGTGTTTTTTATGGCGGATTTAAACGTGTTCTTTAGGAGATTACAGATGTTATTTTAGATATTGTTTTCGAAGTTATCGAGACAAATACAAGGACCTGCGAGGAAATTGGTGGATATAGAAAAAACGTTTTCCGAATTTTCCCTGAACCTTTTTGGACAAATTGATCGCAATTGATCTTAACTTTTAATGAAATTTCCGAAAATCCGACTGATAGTTTCTGAGTTTTCCAGATTTTCTGAAATTTTGGGTTACTTTTTGGTATTTTTTTTTGTTCATCCATTATGCGAGATTTCTGAACTAAACATACCTAATTCCGTGGGTTATGAAACCTCTTATAGAAAAATTGCGAAGTTGCAACTTATATAAGAAATACAGAAATTTCTGTTCGAAAATTTTTAAAATTTTTTTCCTATAATTTTCGAACTGGGGTCGTTTCGTAGATTTCGACAATCAGACAAATATGTGAAATACGGAAATTTCAGTGATTTTCCAAAATTTCTAGTTCCTTTTTTCAACCGGATTTTCGAACGAAACCAGCTCCATTCCATTGATAGGCAATGAAACTTTTTTTGTACGAATTGTGACGTTGCTACCTGTATAAGAAATACGGAAATTTCTGGAATTTCCGAAATAATTTTTTTCAAATTTTTGTTCTTTGTGGTGAAGTCCAAATTCTTTTCATATTGTAGATTCCTTGACACATGAGACAAATTTAAAAAAATTCTATCTTGTCGCTTTGTTTTTTCAGGAGATTAAACTCAAGTAGATGGTACTCAAAAATCCATCTCTAATGAATTTTTACTCGTAATGAAACGATATATGCGGTTTTTGAAGTATTTTTCTGGAAAAATTGCTACGTTGCCACAGATATATAAAATACGGGAATTTTAGTGATTTACCGAAATTTTGAATTGCATTCTGGTATTTTTTCAATCAGTTTCCGAAGATTTTCGAACCAAACCCTGCTCCATTCTATAGATGGGCAATGAGACTTTTTTTGTAAAAATTGCGACGTTGCCACCTGTATACGAAATACGGAAATTTCTGGAATTTCCGAAATAATTTTTTCAAATTTATGTTCTTTGTGGTGAAGTCAAAATTTTTTTCATATTGTAGATTCCTTGACACATGAGATAAATTTAAAGAATTTCCATCCTGTCGTTTTGTTTTTTTCACGAGATTAAATTCAAGTAGAAGAAGGTACTCAAAAATCCACCTCTAATCAATTTCCACTCGCAATAAAACGATATATGCGGTTTACGAAGTCTTTTCCTGGAAAAAATGCTACGTTGTCACAGATATGTAAAATACGGAAATTTTAGTGATTTACCGAAATTTTGAATTGCATTCTGGTATTTTTTTCAATCGGTTTCCGAAGATTTTCGAACCAAACCCTGCTCCATTCTATAGATGGGCAATGAGACTTTTTTTGTAAAAATTGCGACGTTGCCACCTGTATACGAAATACGGAAATTTCTGGAATTTCCGAAATAATTTTTTCAAATTTATGTTCTTTGTGGTGAAGTCAAAATTTTTTTCATATTGTAGATTCCTTGACACGTGAGATAAATTTAAAGAATTTCCATCCTGTCGTTTTGTTTTTTCACGTGATTAAATTCAAGTATAAGGTACTCAAAAATCCATCTCTAATCAATTTTCACTCGCAATAAAACGATATATGCGGTTTTCGTAGTCTTTTTCTGGAAAAAATGCTACGTTGCCACAGATATGTAAAATACGAGAATTTTAGTGATTTACCGAAATTCTGAATTGCATTCTGGTTTTTTTTTTTCACTCGGTTTCCGAAGATTTTCGAACAAAACTTGACCCATTCCACATATGTGCAATAAGCCTTCTTTTTCAAATTGTGACGTTGCCACTGTATACGAAATTCCTGGAATTTTTCTCTAATTTATTCTTTTCATGGTCCAGTCATTATTTTCTCAACATATTGTAGATTCCACATGCCTCGACGTTGAGATAAATTTCAAAAAATGTCATCCTGAATAATGAAATGAATTATGCGGTTCTCGAAGTCTTTCTCTGGAAAAATTGCTACGTTGTCACATATGTGAAATACTGGAATTTTAGTGATTTGACAGAATTACAGGTTCCTTTTTGGTATTTTTCTGCGACGTCGCCACGTCTATATAAAATACGGAAATTTCTCTAATTTTAAAAATTTTTCTTCTTATACCAGATCCACAACGTCGATTGAGCGTGGAAGTCTATGGCGCCTTTCGCATAAATTCAACGACCTCGCCTCGTACATCCAAACTTTCGCAAAACGTTCCAACGACAGTTATAAATTCAACTGGCGTCCACCCATTAAACCAATTAAGTTTTCATGGCGCAGTATTGAATTCGCACCATCCATCCGACGAGCAGATTCTATGGGTGTATACGGTTGAAAGGCAAAAGAGTTATTTCGAGGGAAATGCAGATCCGTTCTTGAGGCATCTCGGAAACACTTGGCGTCCCTACTTTGTTTGATTTTTACGAGGCAGCACTGACAAAGCATTACGAAATGGATTGAAACCCAGGAAGACTTTAATTACGGGATAAACTGGGTCGGCAGATTCGATTCGGGATTGTCTGGATGCTGAAAGCCGACGGTCGCATATTAGAAAATCTGAAGATGTAAATATAGACTGTTTAAAACGGATCTCTGTGTTTCGTTGGGTTCTCTCGTTTCCATCGGGAATTGTTGCGATGTTAGGAATTTAATTAGGTCGGTAATGAGGTACGAAGATTATCGAATCTCTTGAGAGTATTGGATTTTTTGGAATATTCTGCATCATTAAACTCCTGTAGATTGGTGATAAAACAAAGAAGGAGAAACCGAAAACTTGCATTATTCGATAACTTTATGTGACACTTTCTGTTTGTCCGATTCTTTATTCATATACAGGGTGTTCCCGATATACAGGTGTTATAGTTTGAATTTTTTCGAAGTTTCTTCCTCATAGTGAAAATCTAGAGGGTCGTATTTTTTCAAGAGCAATGTCCCCTTTCATCCACCACAATTTTTGTGGTGCGTCACTGATATTTTTAAGAATATGAAGAAATATTTTTGTTTTATTTAAAAACTTTTCGATTTTTTGCAATTTTTTCTTATCTGCTACCATTTTCCAAAAAAAAAAATAATAAGAAGCACTGCCTTGAAGTCAGGAGTTTTTGAGCGCTCGTTCATCCAACTTGTAGGTAGATTCGCATTTCCAGCTTAAAAACCCAATTGAAGAAGTTTTTGACAGCTGTCAAAAAATGACAGCAGCTCTCGGACGGGCAGACTTGAATTTTTCGACGGATTCGTGATCAGTGAGTCGAACCTTGTCGATTGCGACCATTTTCGGCTCAAAATTCGAAAAATACAGATATCGTGACGAATGATATAGCCCTCGTGTAAGTAGAACGAGCGCTCAAAATAGTTAAAAAATTCTCCAAGTATTCATAAAATTCAGGGTGTATGGCATATTTGGAAAAATTCATGGTTCCATAAGATTTTTTTTCATAGTTTTCAAACTAAAAGTGACGCACCACAAATAAGTTCTTGTGGGAAAAAGGGGAAAATTGCTCCAGAAAAATTATCACCCTGTAGATTTTCACGAATAATTGACATGTCATAAGATGTTAACCTCGAATTGTAATATATTCGCCAAATTTCAGCTGAATATCTTGAGAAATGCAGAAGCTGTTATTAAAAATCTAGTTTTACATCTGATCCACGTGAAAAGAAAATTGAGTTTTCCTGATCTGAAATATATTCCAAATAACTCTGTGTTTCTACCTCGTGTAGCAGAACGAGCGCTCGAAAAAATTAAACAATTATCTCCAAGTCGTCAGGAAGATCAGAATTTCCATAAAATTCAGGGTTTTGGCATATCTGGAAAAATTCATGGTTCCATTTGATTTTTTTTCATAGTTTTCAAACTAAAAGTGACGCACCACAAATAAGTTCTTGTGGGAAAAAGGGGAAAATTGCTCCAGAAAAATTATCACCCTGTAGATTTTCACGAATAATTGACATGTTATGAAATGTTAACCTTGAATTGTAACATATTCGCCAAATTTCAGCTGAATATCTTGAGAAATGCAGATGCTGTGATGAAAAATCTAACTTTACATCTGATCCACCTGAAAAGAAAATCGAGTTTTTCTGATCTGAATACATTCCATATAACTCTGTGTTTCTACCTCGTGTAGTAGAACGAGCGCTCGAAAAAATTGAACAATTATCTCCAAGTCGTCAGGAAAATCAGAATTTTCATAAAATTTAGGGTTTTGGCATATTTGGAAAAATTCATGGTTCCATAAGATTTTTTTCTTCATAGTTTTCAAACTGAAAGTAATGCACCACAGAAAAGTTATTGTGGGAAAAAGGGGAGAATTGCTCCAAAAAAAATATCACCCTGTAGATTTTCACGAATAATCGACATGTTATGAAATGTTAACCTTGAATTGTAACATATTCGCCAAATTTCAGCTGAATATCTTGAGAAATGCAGATGCTGTGATAAAAAATCTAGCTTTACATCTGATCCACGTGAAAAGAAAATTGAGTTTTCCTGATCCGAAATACATTCCATATAACTCTGTGTTTCTACCTCGTGTAGTAGAACGAGCGCTCGAAAAAATCCAACAATTATCTCCAAGTCGTCAGGAAAATCAGAATTTCCATAAAATTCAGGGTTTTTGGCATATTTGGAAAAATTCATGGTTCCATAAAATTTTTTTTCATAGTTTTCAAACTGAAAGTGACGCACCACAAATAAGTTCTTGTGGGAAAAAGGGGAAAATTGCTCCAGAAAAAATAACACCCTGTAGATTTTCACGAATAATCGACATGTTATTAAATCAGTTAACCTTGAATTGTAACATATTCGCCAAATTTCAGCTGAATATCTTGAGGAATGCAGATGCTGTGATAAAAAATCTAGCTTTACATCTGATCCACGTGAAAAGAAAATTGAGTTTTCCTGATCTGAAATATATTCCAAATAACTCTGTGTTTCTACCTCGTGTAGCAGAACGAGCGCTCGAAAAAATCAAACAATTATTTCCAAGTCGTCAGGAAAATTAGAATTTCCATAAAATTCAGGGTTTTAGCATATTTGGGAAAAATCATGGTTTCATAAGATTTTTTTTCATAGTTTTCAAACTAAAAGTAATGCACCACAAAAAATTTCTTGTGGAAAAATTGCTCCAGAAAAAATATCACCCTGTAGATTTTCACGAATAATCGACATGTTATGAAATGTTAACCTTGAATTGTAACATATTCGCCAAATTTCAGCTGAATATCTTGAGAAATGAAGATGCTGTGATAAAAAATCTAGCTTTACATCTGATCCACCTTAAAAGAAACTTGAGTTTTCCTGATCGGTAATACATTCCATATAATTCTGTGATTCTACCTCGTGTAGTAAAACGAGCACTCAAAAAAATTTAACAATTATCTCCAAGTCGTCAGGAAAATCAGAATTTCCATAAAATTCGGGCTTTATGGCATATTTGGAAGAAATCATGGCTCCATAAGATTTTTTTTTTCATAGTTTTCAAACTAAAAGTGACGCACCACAAAAAATATCACTCTGTAGATTTTCACGAATAATTGACATGTCATAAAATGTTAACCTTGAATTGTTATATATTTGCCAAATTTCAGCTGAATATCTTGAGAAATGCAGATGCTGTGATAAAAAATCTAGCTTTACATCTGATCCACGTGGAAAGAAAATTGAGTTTTCCTGATCTGAAATACATTCCATATAACTCTGTGTTTCTACCTCGTGTAGTAGAACGAGCGCTCGAAAAAATCAAACAATTATTTCCAAGTCGTCAGGAAAATCAGAATTTCCATAAAATTCGGGCTTTATGGCATATTTGGAAGAAATCATGGTTCCATAAGATTTTTTTTTTCATAGTTTTCAAACTAAAAGTGACGCACCACAAAAAATATCACTCTGAGGATTTTCACGAATAATTGACATGTCATAAAATGTTAAGCTTGAATTGTAAATATTTGCCAAATTTCAGCTGGATATCTTGAGAGATGTAGATGCTGTGATGAAAAATCTAGCTTCACATCTGATCCACGTGAAAAGAAAATTGAGATTTCCTGATCTGAAATACATTCCATATATATCTGTGATTTTACCTCGATTTTATAAAAGTAGAGGCCTAAACTTATTTTCGAGATTTGTTTGCGCCGATTAAGTTGGTTAATGGAGAGAATCCGCCGAAGGGTTCCGTAGATATAGCCATCTGAATCGTTGTATTATGAATAATTGCCATCTGATCGAATTGAAACTTTGCAGTTAGTTGTAAGATTACGACGCGAAGGTTTATGTAAAAATAAAATGGAGTGTTTGGGGTGATTTGCTTATTCCATCTCTTGAGGTGTATAAAAAACGTTTTCATATATATCAGCATAACCGATATATCATCGCTGGTTTCGTCGGTTCCCTGCCTTCAATTGGAGGTCAACAGTGATCCCACCAATAGATTTTCGTAATCTAAACTAGATCAATAAATACAAACTGATTTTTCAGGGTTAAACAGAGCGAGTCATTGTTTACATTCGCCAATTCGCGTTCAGTATAAACCCTCGAAAATGATAGACGAACGAAACTGGATATTCAATTCAATCGTTCTCGAGAGGAAAGATTGATCCAGCACGCGTCGAAGAAAACAGGCGATGATGCAACGTCCATTAACAGTCTTCAAACATTTCCTATTACCGATACTATAAATATTTCAACAAGGGTGAAAGCTGAAAGCTATCACAGATGCCGAACATGTGGCAAAGCATAAATAAACCTTCCCAAGGTGCGACGGAAGAAATCAACATGTTAGATTAAAGCTCCAATTTTTCTTCCCAAATTTCCCTCTCCCCTCGAAACTCCTCGTCTCCTGATGACTCCATCGATTCGAAATGTTTCTGTCGCAGATCCGGAGGAGGATAATGAAACGTCGAGCAGCGAGGAGGCCGCCGCCGCAACTGGGAGGGATCGAACTCTAGGATGGTCTGAGGAGGCGTCCACCGCCGGTTCCACGTCGGATTTGTCGTCCTCCAACTCCCTGGAGGGTCGGAAGAGTTTAAGAGGTTACATATTTTATGCTCTATCTCGGCTCACATTGAAATATTGACCGTTTGTTCGACGGGGCTTCCGCGTAATTTGAGACGGTTTTAGGAGATCCGTGGAAGAGACAGGGTCGTTATTCGAGTGGCTCTCCAAGAGGGTGCGAATCTGTGCCACCCAATAACGCGAAAATGGTAGTATTTTGTTCTCCTGATTGTGATTGGTGACGATGAGGACGAAGCTAGGCGGTCTTTATTAGTTCATGAGTTATGGGCCATCGAAGGTGGCCGATGTTTTTTCCATAAAAACCTTCAAAAAACACCCCGCAACTATATCGTGTGACTTCCCTCGAGAATATTTGAGGATAAATACTGGACCCCCAAAAATATTCCATATTTCCCATTAAATGTCCACGCGTTTCATTTCATTTCCATAATATTCTTGTAAACAAATTTACTTTGACATATGAATGTGAGGTTATTTAGAATCGAACGTGACATATTATGTGAGCAGTCGTACCAATAGACAATTTCAGATGATGATACTTATATGTTTCTGTGGTCGCGATTAGTGAATGTCATCGGTCTATTTGGAGGTTATGATCTCAATCATAAATTCGTGAACATACCTGCGACCTTGTGAGGTCGTATAATTGATCATAGAACTCTTCATTCATAAGTAACTATTCATGATTCCCCTTACTATCAATGAAATTATTCGTGTTATGAACATTTCGATTTTCTTTGAATTGGGAAAAACAAGATCTCGTTAATTTGGTTCAAATCTGCTCAAGTTGAAATATAGTAATGAAATGTTAGTTTTTCTGAAAAATATTTTATAATATTCGGAAAAACGCCGCTCTGAATCCCTCCAATTGAGTGAGACATTCAGAAAGACCCCTTATTGCTGCTTCTTGTGACGTCATAAGTCCTCTGATTAGCTTTTCCCTGAGTTGCCAGTTCCACTATTTTTCGAAACTTCTAAGAAAATTTTAATCGATGTGAAACTCGATTCTTCAACGCTCTCTTACATCTCCCTTGAAATATTCAAAGAAATCACCTATAGTTGAAATCCATCAATTGCATGCATTTCGTTTTATTTCCCGTAAATAAATCTACTTTGACATATGAAATTGAGGTTATTTCGAATCGAACGTGACATATGTGAGCAGTCGTACCAATAGACAATTTCAGATGATGATACTTATATGTTTCTGTGGTCGCGATTAGTGAATGTCATCGGTCTATTTGGAGGTTATGATTTCAATCAGAAATTCGTGAACATACCTGCGACCTTGTGAGGTCGTATAATTGATCATAGAACTCTTCATTCATAAATAACTATTTATGATTCCCCTTACTATCAATGAAATTATTCGTGTTATGAACATTTCGATTTTCTTTGAATTGGGAACAACAAAATCTCGTTAATTTGGTTCAAATCTGCTCAAGTTGAAATATAGTAATGAAATATTAGTTTTTCTGAAAAAAATTTTATAATATTCGGAAAAACGCCGCTCTAAATCACTCCAATTCAGTGAGACATTCAGAAAGACCCCTTATTGATGCTTCTTGTGACGTCATAAGTCCTCTGATTGGCTTATTCCTGAGTTGCCACTTCCACTATTTTTCGAAACTTCTAAAAAAAATTTAATCGATGTAAAACTCGATTCTTCAACGCTCCCTTACATCTCCCTTGAAATATTCAAAGAAATCACCTATAGTTGAAATTCATCAATTGCATGCATTTCGTTTTATTTCCCGTAAATAAATCTACTTTGACATATGAAATTGAGGTTATTTCGAATCGAACGTGACATATGTGAGCAGTCGTACCAATAGACAATTTCAGATGATGATACTTATATGTTTCTGTGGTCGCGATTTGTGAACGTCATCGATCTATTTGGAGGTTATGATTTCAATCATAAATTCGTGAACATACCTGCGACCTAGTAAGGTCGAATAATTGATCATAGAACTTTTCATTCATAAACAACTATTCATGATTCTCCTTACTATCAATGAAATTATTCTTGTTATGAACATTTCGATTTTCTTTGAATTGGGAAAAACACAATCTCGTTAATTTGGTTCAAATCTGCTCAAGTTGAAATATAGTAATGAAATATTAGTTTTTCTGAGAAAAATTTTATAATATTCGGAAAAACGCCGCTCTGAATCCTTCCAATTCAGTGAGACATTCAAAAAGACCCCTTATTGATGCTTCTTGTGACGTCATACATCCTCTGATTCGCTTATTCCCGAGTTGCCAGTTCCACTATTTTTCGAAACTTCTAAGAAAATTTTAATCGATGTAAAACTCGATTCTTCAACGCTCTCTTACATCTCCCTTGAAATATTCAAAGAAATCACCTATAGTTGAAATTCATCAATTACATGCATTTCGTTTTATTTCCCGTAAATAAATCTACTTTGACATATGAAATTGAGGTTATTTCGAATCGAACGTGACATATGTGAGCAGTCGTACCAATAGACAATTTCAGATGATGATACTTATATGTTTCTGTGATCGCGATTTGTGAGTGTCATCGGTCTATTTGGAGGTTATGATTTCAATCATAAATTCGTGAACATACTTGCGACCTTGTAAGGTCGTATAATTGATCATAGAACTTTTCATTCATAAACAACTATTCATGATTATCCATATTATCGATGAAATTATTCGTGTTATGAATATTTCGATTTTCTTTGAATTCGAAAAAACACAATCTCGTTAATTTGGTACAAATTAGCTCAAGTTGAAATATAGTAATGAAATATAAGTTTTTCTGAAAAATATTTTATAATATTCGGAAAAACGCCGCTCTAAATCCCTCCAATTCAGTGAGACATTCAGAAAGACCCCTTATTGCTGCTTCTTGTGACGTCATAAGTCCTCTGATTAGCTTATTCCTGAGTTGCCAGTTCCACTATTTTTCGAAACTTCTAAGAAAATTTTAATCGATGTAAAACTCGATTCTTCAACGCTCTTTTACATCTCCCTTGAAATATTCAAAGAAATCACCTATCGTTGAAATTCATCAATTGCATGCATTTCGTTATATTTCCCGTAAATAAATCAACTTTGACATATGAAATTGAGGTTATCTCGAATCGAACGTGAGCAGTCGTACCAATAGACATTTTCAGATGAAGATACTTATATGTTTCTGTGGTCGCGATTAGTAAATGTCATCGGTCTATTTGGAGGTTATGATTTCAATCATAAATTCGTGAACATACTTGCGACCTTGTAAGGTCGTATAATTGATCATAGAACTCTTCATACATAAATAACTATTCATGATTCTCCTTACTATCAATGAAATTATTCGTGTTATGAGCATTTTCTTCGATTTTCTTTGAATTGGGAAAAACACAATTTCGTTAATTTGGTTCAAATTAGCCCAAGTTGAAATATAGTAATGAAATATTAGTTTTTCTGAAAAATATTTCATAATATTTGGAAAAACGCCGCTCTGAATCACTCCAATTCAGTGTGACATTCAAAAAGACCCCTTATTGCTGCTTCTTGTGACGTCATAAGTCCTCTGATTAGCTTATTCCTGAGTTGCCAGTTCCACTATTTTTCGAAACTTTTAAGAAAATTTTAATTCTACTTTGACATATGAAATTGAGGTTATTTCGAATCGAACGTGACATATGTGAGTAGTCGTACCAATAGACAATTTCAGATGATGATTCCTATATGTTTCTGTGGTCGCGATTAGTGAATGTCATCGGTCTATTTGGAGGTTATGATTTCAATCATAAATTCGTGAACATACCTGCGACCTTGTAAGGTCGTATAATTGATCATAGAACACTTCATTCATAAACAACTATTCATGATTATCCTTACTATCAATGAAATTATTCGTGTTATGAACATTTCGATTTTCTTTGAATTGGGAAAAACACAATTTCGTTAATTTGGTTCAAATTAGCCCAAGTTGAAATATAGTAATGAAATATTAGTTTTTCTGAAAAATATTTCATAATATTCGGAAAAACGCCGCTCTGAATCTCTCCAATTCAGTGAGGCATTCAAAAAGATCCCTTATTGCTGCTTCTTGTGACGTCATAAGTCCTCTGATTAGCTTATTCCTGAGTTGCCAGTTCCACTATTTTTCGAAACTTTTAAGAAAATTTTAATTCTACTTTGACATATAAAATTGAGGTTATTTCGAATCGAACGTGACATATGTGAGTAGTCGTACCAATAGACAATTTCAGATGATGATTCCTATATGTTTCTGTGGTCGCGATTAGTGAATGTCATCGGTCTATTTGGAGGTTATGATTTCAATCATAAATTCGTGAACATACCTGCGACCTTGTAAGGTCGTATAATAGATCATAGAACTCTCCATTCATAAATAACTATTCATGATTCCCCTTACTATCAATGAAATTATTCGTGTTGTGAACATTTCGATTTTCTTTGAATTCGGAAAAACACAATCTCGTTAATTTGGTTCGAATCTGGTTAAGTTGAAATATAGTAATGAAATATTAGTTTTTCTGAAAAATATTTTATAATATTCGGAAAAACGCCGCTCTGAATCCCTCCAATTCAGTGAGGCATTCAAAAAGATCCCTTATTACTGCTTCTTGTGACGTTATAAGTACTCTGATTGGCTTATTCCTGAGTTGCCACTTCCACTATTTTTCGAAACTTCTAAGAAAATTTTAATCGATGTAAAACTCGACTCCTCAACGCTCTCATACATCTCCCTTGAAATATTCAAAAAAATCACCTGTAGTTGAAATTCATCAATTGCGTGCATTTCGTTTTATTTCCCGTGAATAAATCTACTTTGACATATGAAATTGAGGTTATTTCGAATTGAACGTGACATATGTGAGCAGTCGTACCAATAGACAATTTCAGATGATGATACTTATATGTTTCTGTGGTCGCGATTAGTGAATGTCACCGGTCTATTTGGAGGTTATGATTCCAATCATAAATTCGTGAACATACCTGCGACCTTGTAAGGTCGTATAATTGATCATAGAACTCTTCATTCATAAACAACTATTCATGATTCTCCTTACTATCAATGAAATTATTAATGTTATGAACATTTCGATTTTCTTTGAATTAGGAAAAACACAATCTCGTTAATTTGGTTCAGATCTGCTCAAGTTGAAATATAGTAATGAAATATAAGTTTTTCTGAAAAATATTTTATAATATTCGGAAAAACGCCGCTCTGAATCCCTCCAATTCAGTGAGACATTCAGAAAGACCCCTTATTGCTGCTTCTTGTGACGTCATAAGTCCTCTGATTGGCTTATTCCTGAGTTGCCAGTTCCACTATTCTTCGGAACTTCTGAGAAAATTGTAATGAATGTAAAACTCGATTCTGCAACTCTCTCGGCGATAAGTTAGAACTTGTTACTTCACATCCTGGCGCGCTGTCCTCAGTTTTCAAACAGGAACATTTCTTTGGCGATAAATCTCAGAAAATATTCTTCGAAAAAAAAATTGATCGAAAATCTAACCACTTTTTTCAACGTTCTTGAGCTTGTCATATTTTTTCCAGAAATCTGTCCTATTGTCCTTATGTTGTTATACAGGGTGTCCCAGAAGAAGATTCTAATTCTTAATGTGAATTCTCAGGTGATAATAGCTACATGGTGTAAAAATTGGCACTGGTGGAAGTATGTTGATGATTCAAGAAAATATCTTAAACACTCTGAATAAAAATAAGGAAAAATCAAAGGCAAAAAAAATCGAAAATCGTGTTTCTACCGAAAAAATGTCAAGAAATAAAGCCCCAAAGAAAATTTCAAAAATATTTTCTGTTTTGGGGAAACATCTACTCCAAATCTCGCACAGATTGAAGCATTGAAAAACCTTCTACATCAAGAAATGATCGATGCTTAGAGGGCTCGTTCCAAGTTCCATAAAAATATCTAGGAAATTATTGAGGTTGATAAAGAAACAATTTTTCCTCGAAAATTCAACCTCAAAACCTCAAAGGTTCAAAACATGGGTTTATAAACTTTCCTCCTGAAAATTGCCTGAGAATTCACATCTTTCAGGACTAACATCTTATTTTGGATATTATATATTTATTTGTTGATTTTGATGAATTTCAATCATCTGTATTTGCCATTTTACTGTGTCATGTCAGTTCTAAAATCAATGATTTTTCCTTCAATAAAACATGTCAATTTTGTGGGCAAGAGTAGTTATTTTGATGGGTTTTCAATGATTATTCGAATGAATTGCCTATATTATTGCCCCATTGTTACTGTGTCCTTATGGCACCTGACGCCCAGGACTTCTCAACGACACCACACACCTCTGTATCTCATTTTAAACGTTTGATGAAATTGTTACAAAATCACATTAAATCCTTCGAAGCAACCAATAAAACATACACGAAACATACTAAAAAAATAACACTTTGATCCCATTGTGTCGACCCAGAGGAACACGTGAACCGAAATCCCAACAATGGAAGCCAGAATTTTCCCCGGTCGTATTTTCCCCGCGCGCTAGATATTTCGGACGCATTTTTCACTCAAGTTTGCAGGGAGACAATTCTTTTGTTTTCCCCCATAACGCGCGTCCCCACATTCATGCGAGATCACGAATCCCAAACAAAGGAAATGCACACAGTATGAAACCATGTGCACGAACGGGGGGGGGTGTTCATTTCGTACGTTTCACCCCCAAAAATAGTCGGTAACTCATTAGCGAGGCTCGAAAGACACGACACAGTTTACCGCGTTCCGAAGGCTCGAAATCGAAAAAAACTTTTGTCTTCGGAGATAAATAACTGTATTAACTGTATCAGATTTTTCCACCCTCTCCATTCGCCAGAAGTTATCGAGTATCCCCGTTTCTCCTGGCTTTATTATCGTGGCGCCATAAGTTGGGACAAAGTCCATTTATGAATTTAACGTTGGCAAGTATGATAAATGTAGAAAGCTGGGAGATTTAAATTGGTCTCGGATTATCCCCCATTTCGACTGAGCGCGCGCACATGACTCGTGAACTGAACGGTTGTAGGAGAAAAAAAATAATAAAGTCCGCGATATATGTATTCTGCCAGTGTTTCCATTTAATTTATCGCGATGGAAAAGGACGCCCTGTAATTTATACCAAGCGAGATGTGTGTTTGAATCGGAAACTCCTAATTAATCGCAGCATCTGTGAAGGATGTTCGCTGTTGGTTAATTTGATGGGTATCTGTGGGTTTACACACAATTCTCAGCGATAATTTTGTGAAAAGCAATTTTGATCGAACAATTTTTTTCTAAATTATTCAAGACTCTGTTTTCTAGTAATTTTTTTTTCATCTTGAAAAGCAGAATTCAATACTCAAACATCCCCTTCAGGGCCGTATCTAGGTACTATTGCGCCTGTGGCAATATAACAGACAGCGCCCCCCCATTTGCGTAGATTTTTTTTCATCCATCATATTATCTTATATTATTTTTTTTTTCATAATGCTAGTCATATATCTCCGTAAGAGTTTCAAAATAATACACATTTTTATGGAAAATTTTTTTCAATGAAAACATTGAAATGCACATTTAAAATTAAATGCATAAAAATAAAACAAATTCTGAAAAAACAAAATGAAATACATATCCATATTTATGTAATAAATACGAACATTTTTTATCTCAAAAAATATGAATTCTTCAACTTAAAATTCGAAAATACACACTGCAAACGCAAAATAAAAATTTTTTGGTAAGTTGACTAGAAAACAATTATCGAGAATCACAATCTCTGCGAAAAAAAACTTAGCATACAAATACTATTTTATAACCATTTGAAACACGTACTAATAGTTTCGTACAGGGCTTGATGTTAAAATATTCAAGAAGTCCATACGTTAAGTATAAAAAAATCACTATAATAATCTTTGTCAGATGAGATTGAAGATTCAATGAAAACCATGAAAAGAAACACTAAAATTCGAGTTTTATTAGATTTAAAAAAAAACGCTCTGAGAAGTGAGAACTCAAGTTTGAAAATCCATATTTTCCGCAATGAACCGAATATATTTCTTCTTGAATTAAAAGTAACAATATTATTATGTTAAAATACGAATAATTGAATAATGCTCGAACTCAAAAGCACAATGGCACAAAAAAGTCAGAATATAAAAAAAAACTCAAAACTTATAAGGCTTCAAATCTGGATACAAACTAAACGAACATTAAAATTTAAATGTTTTGCTCTTCCCTTCACAATAGAAAGAAATCAATATTTTTGTAGAGTAGAATTAGATTCTCCAATTTTTCTCCCACTTCTTGAGCTCAAAACTCTGATTGGTGAATTTTTGGCAATACAAATCGTTTTCGAAATACCACAGATGTGGCCTAAAAACCTAAACTAATCGATCATTATGAACCATCATCATCAAAGAAGCCGCCCTTCAAAACAAGCTGGATGCGATAAGGGTTGATGTAGTGAAAGCAACTCATAAAAGGGCTGTGCTGGGAATCGCATGACGATATTGCCGATTGTAATATTTATGATCAGAGTGCAGTATCTTTGAAAATTTTTTATAACAATTGGACTATATTTCTCGTATTTCGGACCTAATTGCATTCTCATTCTGTTTTTTGAATGTCAATGTTTCGAAATGTTGTGATCGAATTATTTACTTACGTAACTGTGTTGTCATCTTTCGAATTAATTTTTTTTTGCTTGGCGCTTCTATTTTATTATTTTTGATATTTTTTGGCGCCCCTTCGGACCTTGCGCCCGTGGCATGTGCCACCCTTGCCACGCCCTAGATACGGCCCTGATCACCTTATAATAACTCACCTAATACAGTCATTAACAAATACCTAGTCATTGCCTTTAATTAAGGTGATGTAGTGGTCTTCGAACATCTCGCTTGGATGGCCGAATCTGGTTGAAAAAACCCTACCGATCAAAGAGCAACAAATTTTTTTCATTTCAAATTCAGATATTGAAAGAATTTCGAAGGAAAAAAACGCTTGTGTTCCAAAATCAGCAAACTAGCATGGTCTCAACTCCCAATTTGTATGGGTGGAGAAATATCCTGCCAAGAATCTGTCACGATAATTTTGATCGAAGAATTTTTTTCTAAATTATTCAAGACTCTGTTTTCTTGTTATTTTTTTTTCATTTCGAAAAGCAAAATTTAATTCTCAGACATCACCTTATAATAACTCACCTAATACAGTCATTAACAAATACCTAGTCATTGCCTTTAATTAAGGTGCTGTAGTGGTCTTCGAACATCTCGCTTGGATGGCCGAATCTGGTTGAAAAAACTCTACCGATTAAAGTTTCTTCATTTTAATTTTATGTTCCAAAATCAGCAAACTAGCAAGGTCTCAACAAACGGTCAATATTTCGAATGTGAACATCCCCTTATAATAAGAAACAAACCGCCCCCAACAGGCAGTACGACGCGTTGCAACAGCGACTTCCAATGGATAGCTAAAGAAGCGCCAACGATCGACCTCAACCCCCCCGAGATGGACGCTCCCTCCACCCCCCGGTCCCCGACCTCCACCAAGCCGCCGATAAACCGGAACGGGGCGCGGGAGAAACCCCCACGCAAGGAGAGGGCGCCCGGAAGCCTGGACCGCCGAAGACCGCACGCCCACCACAACCGCCAGGAGAGGGACCAGAAGTCCAGGTCCACCCACCTAAAGAGCCCCGAGTTCCAGCCCTGCCAGAGCTGGTGCTGCAGCCCCCCCGCCGACGGCCACGGCTTCGACCCCTTCCGCAGGAGGCACGAGCGCAGCGACCCCCAGAAGTACGGGAGCAACCCGATGCTGCTGGACCAGCGGGGCAGCCATCCGGACATCTACGGCGACGTGGGCAGGTGCAGACACGAGGTGATGGGGTGCTGCTCGTATCACATGGCGCCGCCTCCGCCGCCTTGTTACTTTTACGGAGACAGGGGGTACAGGTGGACGCCGCCGCCCTATTCGAAGGTAGGATTTAGGGGTTCTTTCCACAGAAACAGGGAATTGACGACTTTTATTGTTCAGACGATGCGTTCAAATATCCCCGAGAAAATTCCACCCTCGCTCGATCCAGTGTAATCACGACATGAACTAGAAACTTTCCTTACTCCACGAATCCCTCGGGTATCTTCATACCCACACTATATACAACTTGACAGCTAAGATGATTGATCTCTTGTGTTATTAAGTTATATAGAAGGCGGGACACGCTATGTTTCGCCAACAAAGGATCTTGTTTTAATTCCGGTTGGGGAAAAATATAAAAAGCTGCTCATTCGTTGTGAAGGTTTTATTATGTCTGGGCAAAGATGATACTCACGTTCTGTTTTATGTAGCCAGGGGAGCAGGATGAGAAACTTCGAAAGCTTCAGTTCGAGAAGGACAACTTGCACTTGCAAGTCCAAGTGCTCACCGACCAGATCGAGGCTCAGTCCTACAAGATCTCCGATCTGGAGAAGACGTTACAGGATAAGAAACATTTTCTAGTCGAGGCCGAGGAAAAACTACAGCGGGTAAGTAATGTATAATACGACTTGTACCCTTAGTAATAGTACGAGCTATCAAGATGGAATTTTAGTATTATTCTATATTTGAAAATAAATACAATTATTTCCATGTTCCTTAAATTGAAACACATCAAATCAGTTTCGGGTCGAGCTATCAATAATATAAGGGATTACAATAAAACCATTTACATGTATAGGAGTTAAAACATTGAACTAAATTCTCCTACCTCGATCTGCAAACCACCTAATCCCTTTTTGTACCTACTTGAAAACAAATTCACTCACTCCGAAAGTGACCTCAACCTTTTTGTTCGCACTCCCGTAACAAATACGACTTCTAACTTTACTCAAAACGCAACTTCTTCGACACTTACTTCCACGATCTAACACAGATTGTTTCCCTAATCCGAACTCTGAAAATTCTCGACTGGAAATACTAAAGTTATTTTCCTACAACGAACTACTACCTCAATTTTAGTCCCTACACCGGCCTCGAAACGAAACTTGAAATTCTGTACCTATCTCGGTACCTCCCTGACTTTCAACTACACCGAAAACCTATCCCGTACAACTAACTCTTAGTGAGTTCTCGACCAGCGAGCAACTACTTCTAAATCGAAAAGTGAACCTAAAATTCTGTACCTATCGTGGCACCATCCCGACTTTCAATTACGGCCCTAATGCGAGTCCCCGACTCAAAACAACTAACTCCCGAGTTCTCTACTTCCGCACAACTCACCCTCGGTCCCAGACCGGCCACAACTGCCCCTCACACTTTCAGAGCACCCCAAAGGTAAACTTTTTCCCCCTTCAAAAACCTAATTCCTGAGTTGACATTTTTTGAGCGCTCGTACTACTTACACGAGGGCTATATCATTTCGTCACGATGTCTGTATTTTTCGAATTTTGAGCCGAAAATGGTCTCAATCGACTATGTTCGACTCACTGATGACGAATCCGTCGGAAAATTCGAGTCTGTCCGTCCGTCCGGCCGTGGCACGATAACTCTCGAACGGAACAACCTAGAGACTTAATTTTCAGTGTGGGTTCAGTTCCCGAATGCCTCGGTTGAGTTCGTTAATGGGCGAAATTCCACCAGGGGTTCCGTAAATATGGCCGTTCAAAGTTTTGTTCCCCTGATTACTTGAAAACTACAGATTCGATCGAGATGAAATTTTGCACTCAAATGGAGAATGAGGTGTTCAAGGTGTGGATCTCGAATGTCGTGATCACGTTCATCTATGAGCAAAATTATACTAGAGGTTCCGTATACATGGTCGTTTGAAATTTAGTTTTCTTCATAATTTCAGAACTACATATTCAATCGTAACGAAATTTTGTATACTAATGGACAATGATATATTCAAGCTACATTTCTCCAGATCAAATGACCAGAACCATAGAAACCATAGAAAAACATAATTTTCGAACGGAAAGACCTAGGGATTTGAAATTTTCAGGATAGGTGTGGATCTGAAATGTCGCGTTCACGTTTATCAATGAGCAGAATTTTACTAGGGGTTCCGTAAATACGGTCGTTTGAAATTTTGGTTTCTCGATAATTTCGAAACTACGGATTCGATCGAGATGAAATTTTGTATTTTAATCGAGAATGATATATTAAAACAATATTTTGTCCAGATCGCATGACCAGAACCATAGAAACCATAGAAAATTGTAACTTTTGAACGGAAAGGCCTAGGAACTTGAAATTTTCCGGGTGGGTTTGGATCGCGAATATCGCGGCCACTTTCATCAATGAGCAAAATTAGACCAGGGGTTCCGTAAATATGGCTTTTCAAAATATTTTTTTCCTGATAATTTCGAAACTACTGATTGGATTGGGATGAAATTTTGCACCTAGCTTAGGAATAATGTATTCAAACTACGTGCCAAATTTTGTCCAGATCGCACCACCAAGACCATAGATACCGTAGAAAATTCTAGCGAATTATCGAAAAAAAAGTTTCAGCATTTTTTTGACAGCTGTCGAAAATTCCTTCAATTGATTTCTAAAACTGGAAAATGCGAATCTTCCTACAAGGTGCATGTACGAGCGCTCAAAAGCTCCTGCCTTCACGGCAGTGCTTTTCGTAATTTTTTGTAGTGCTTATCACTTCCATTGCTTGGGGACACCCCCGCTCTTAAATTCTTTCTCCGAAATTTTCTCATGGTCAACCTACGTTGCGTCTTTCCCTCTTATCGAGGACTCCTTCAATCGCCAGTACAAGTTTAATTGTCGTCTAACTTCTAGCTTCGTTTGAAGCCAAAGCTTTCCTTTTCTATGGTTTACGTATCGAATCTCAGTCACACAGCTCCAAAATTAACGACATCCGTTGATTATACAGAGTAATACAATGTATGCCCGACTTCGTATATACAGACTCTTTTCCCAAATATCAGAGTAAAGAAAGCAAAACTCAAAACTTGTTATAACATTTTTCCAATCGCCAGGAGATGCTATCGAGGTCTTCCCTCGAAACCCAGAAATTAGAGTTGATGAGCATAATAAGCGACCTCAAACTACAACAGGCAGCTGTGGAACGAGATAACATGGAGCTTCGCAATAACCTCCATATGAACAACAACGGCGACCTCAAGAAACCCACCCTGTTCCCAAGGAATTCCCCCCAACCCCACGCAGCTTTAACGCCGATGCCACACCCTAACAGTGGTCAGGTGAGAAAAATTGTTATTGTTTGGTTTTTCCTGGTGGAAATAATTCTTTTTCCGCAATTTTGAAGGGTAACACCTTGAGAGTGTCACCATCGCCAAGTCCTTTAACTATTATGAACTCCGCGAGGAGATCGGACTCGAATTACTCCCTGCAAGATGTTCAGCCTCCCAAGGTAGGAACTGTTGGCTGATCGACCACTGTAACTGGTCTACTCTCTTCATATCAATGACAAAAACATTTCATGTAACAGTACTAAGACCTCTCATAATTGTTATATATTATATCCGCATAAAAAGATTCTAATCTCTTACCTCAAACTGTATCCTTCGGATGGTAGCCTTTCCCCGAATTAATTTCAGCATCAAACCTCTGCATGATTCTGAATTCAATCTAAATGAAGTCGCCGCTAACGATGTATAATCCTTTTTGGGTCTAACGAACGTGCCTTGTTCCAGACCCCCCCGTCCAGCTACAAGAGACAGATAGACATCCACTACGCCAGCCTGCCGAGGCAGCAGTTCTTGAGCAACGGTGGCGGCGTTTCGTCGGTGGACTTCAACGCGAATCCCTCCCTGAACGGGGGCAAGAAGGCCGTCGCCTTTGGTAGGGGATTTACCGGGCTCGTCGGGGTCAGAGCGAAGGGATCCTCTGTGCCCAATCTAGGTGATATAGCTCTTGTCTACGTTAATTGCAGGCTTTGTAACCCATGATTATAACTGAACTAACCTCGGGGACCTTTTGTTCGGAAGATAATCGATTCGAATCTTCGAAAAATAACAATAACGTTTCTGAGTAGCCTTTAACCTGACTAGAGCTATTCGCCTTCGCTTAACAGCATACATAACCTAACTATTGCTATTTATCAATATGAAACTTCAATCTTCTTAACGCAGTTTACTCCAAATAGCTCAAACGGAGAAAGGTTCCGGAGAAGAGAACAACGGCGACGCGTCCCAGTTGCACATCAGTAAGACCAAGGGGATCAAGAAAATTTTCGGAAAAATCAAGCGATCCGGGTCTGGGAACCTAGAAGACCTCCCCGGCGTTGGCGAGTTCCAGAGAGGAGGCGTACGTGCCACTGCAGCCGCCAGACTTGGATGGAGTGAACCGCAATTGACTCAAAAGTAAGCGAATAACTTGTAATGTTTTGCAGTTTTTAAATACCGACTATTTTATTTGAACGAGAGTTCAGAACACTTTCAATATACGAACACGCGGGATCGCAATCTAATCTTAACTATTTTCGGCCAGCGCAGTGATCGATCTAGGAAGGACTCTACATTTCGTAGAAACCACAGGACCTTCTCATCGTACTGGGGAAATTCATCGGGAAGTCTTAGACAATTAAAACACAATATTTTTAGCACCCAAAATAAGAAAATAACAAGTTTATTTCAGAGTGCCAAAAGGTAAAAGAAAGGGGAGGAAAAAAAAACAACCTCCCTCCTTTTCTCGTTCACAAGTAAAGAATATTCCTGAACAAAGAGGCAAATAATAAAATGGTAAAATGTATCAAAATCAAAAATAAGTAATGATGAGAATGGTAGAACATATCAAAATCAAGTAATAATGAGAGTGGTAAAATATATCAACATCAAGCAATAACGAGAGTGGTAAAATATATCAAAACCAAGTAAGAATGAGAGTGGAAAAATATATCAAAATCAGGTATACTCCGTTTAAGAATTATTGACATCTCGGTTGGCTGTGAAAAATCGAATTTAAGTTGGTAATAGACTATTCAGTAATATTTTAGGTTGCTGAATTCAGGTTGGTATAGGAATAGCACTAACATTACCCATAGAAATCTTGCTTTGATGATTTTATCGAAGATATTGGAGAATATGTAATTATAAAAATTTGCTCTGAATTTGAGTATTTTTTGTCTTATGCTATTAAAATGGCTGGAATTGACCAGGATACATCGCGCCTAACAAGAGAACGCCAGGCAGTTTGTCGGTGTTGCTTCGAGTTTTTCAAAGTTTTGGCATATATTTCCGCTAGTGTTTCAGGTAAACTGTTATTCACCGACTCAAAGTGTATTCTGATTGATCAATGTCTCTTAAATTTTCAGATTTCACCAAGCCCTGTCCGTAGAATATTAGCATGTTATTATAGCCTGGAATTAGCAGTGGAAGAAAACCTGTGCGATACGATTATTCCTTCAAAGAGACATTGAATGACTTTGTTTTTGCTTGAATTAAAAACAATGAATATATCAGTTTAGATATTCTTTTCGAACTGGCCAAAGAGCACCTAGATTTCAATTGATCGAAGTCAACATTATATTATATCATAAAAAAATTGGATACAAATACAAAAAAGTTGATCGAAGGAAAATTCTTATTGATAAACAGAAAAATATAATAAAAATAGTACGATATTATGATAAATACCGAGAATACATGGAACAAAACGTAAAATTCATTTATCTAAATGAAATTTGGATATTCGAAAACGGTATTCAAATTCGTCAGTGGACACTAGAAAAGAATCCAAAAGGTATGCTGAGTATATTCAAGGGTAAAGGCAGAAGGTGCACTATTTTGAATGCTGGAACAATTGATGGATTTTTACCTGGATGTGATCCGATTCTTGACAGTGGTATTAATGATAAGGATTACTATGAATGTTGAATTATTTCATAAATGGGTTATTGAAAAATTGAAACCTTCCCTGCAAAAGGATGCCCATCAATAGGATTATGTCAGCTTATTCAATAAACACATCCAAATCACTACACTACGTGGAAACAAAGTTTTCAAGGATATTTTTATCTTTGCTCTTGTATCATTCATAGATATTTTGAGTTTATTTCTTATACTTATACTGTATGGTACCCTGTTCACATTCCCTCTGCTAATACACATGCTATATTGTTCCCAATTCAAAAGTATACTGAATAATTGTAAAATTGCTCATCAATTATAATATTTCCAATAATTCATGGACAGTTTTAATGAATGAAAATAAAAATTGACTTTCTTGAAGTATTCAACACCGAGCAATAAATAATTCACAAATTGGTTTATATATTGATAGTTCGGTACAAAGTTCATGTCAAAATTCTTCATGTTCTACATAGATTCTTAATTTTTGTTTCTCTCTTGTTTCTTAATACATTATAACGTTTATTCCAATCCATTCTTTCGGCCCTGTGCTTGCGAAGTATCCAAAAATTTTTTTCTGTTGCACCACTAGCTACCTGCTAGAATTCCATTAATTATCCTTCTAGAATCCTGACATAAAATGGTACCCTTATAGTTATATGGTTAGAATTTTGCAAGATTTCCAATACCAATAAATATTGCATGGTCCTGAGTGAAAATAAATATTTATTTGAATGATCTTCAATTTTCCATGGTTGACTTTTATATATATATATATAATTTCATATGAAAGCATTCCACCATATTTTTGCGCTTTCAAACCTGAATTCCCATGTTTGAACTGCAATCGAAATATTCCGGCTTAATTATTCGATAATTCGTATACTCAACACTTTTCTAGGTTATATTTATGTTCCATTTCTATGATGAAATTTAGTTACTTTTTAGTAACCAGAAATAAAGCCTCGGCTGGACGTTCATGGCCTGCTTCGATTTCAATAATTCTTAAATGGACTATAATAATGAGAGTGGTAAAATATATCAAAATCAAAAGTCAGTCATAGAGAGCAATGGGGAAATATATCACAAATGGTGGGTGCAAAGATAATGTATCGTAAGTGAAAAACTGTTCACTAAATAACAATATACACAGAAAAAGGTTAGATTGAAGAGGGACTTTCCTTCAAAATGATAGGTCCTACGTCCACACCAACAACTTGAATGGTACAAAGGAAAGATTATTCCAGAATTGCATCCCCTATCCCCTTAATTACTAAATACTAAATGAGGATATAGGGCAAATAGGGACCGAGACCATCTTTACAGGCTGTAATCTCAGTGAAATAAATCCAGGGAATCCTGCAAGTTCGAGCGGTGATTAAATGCTCTACAGGGAGGAAGGTACAACAACTACTTCAATGCAAAGAGATACAATTCTTAATATATCTCCCATGGGGGAATCTCTATACCGCGTCATTATGTTTAGCAGGCACTTATCTCTCCAATTAAGTTTCAAGAATCCAACATATTAATGAACCATCTACCAAGTTTCCCAAGTGGGAGAATTGGAATAGTGGTATTAACTAGGAGTACACAAGTACCTGAAATATGAATAAATATCACAAGCACAAATACGTAATAAATATTAAATGGAGAAACAGTACCATATAGATAACAACAAAAGAAATTCACAATGGGATTACTTGCATACGATTATCAAAGAAAACCGTAATAATATACTAGGGATAATGGAAACCCTTGGTTTCGTAAATTTGCTGAATTCTACGACTAACGCTTAACAACCTTACCAGTATTCTTCGCTTTGTCTATATAAATATCAGAGCAGAGCAACCACTCTGGTGCATCTCTCTCAAAAAGTAAAACTTTGCTAACCTTAAAACTCCAACAACCATCGAGTCATCACGGAGTTGAAAATAACAATCACGGAGGTCAAAACATTTGACCGTGTTCGGAATATTCGACTGTGTTCTTCTAATCTACTCTGAAAACGGTATTATAAGAAACTTCCTCATTTTCTGGATGCCAATCTAGGTCCGATCTATTACAAACTTACCAAGTTCCAAACTCTATCTTGTATATTTCCAGACCTGACAAGCCGTTCGGCGAATGGGACACCGAGAACATATGCGACTGGCTGCAAGACCTAGGCCTGGACCAGTACATACCCGAAGCCAGGAAGTGGGTGAAAAACGGCCAACAGCTCCAAGAGTGCGCCATGGCGGAGATAGAGAAGGAACTCAACATCAAGAACCCCTTACACAAGAAGAAACTTCAACTCGCCCTCATCGATGCCGAGGAAAACGGATCCAGCGATCCGTACCTCAGGAAAGCTGGCGAATTGGACACCGCGTGGGTTCTGAGATGGTTGGACGACGTCGGTTTGCCCCAGCACAAAGAGAGCTTCCTCATCAACAGGGTGGACGGAAGAGTGCTCCACAGATTAACCGTGGACGATTTGGGGGCGTTACACGTTACGTCTCTCCTCCACGTGGCCAGTATAAAGAGAGGTATTCAGGTTCTCAGAGAGAACGATTATAGCGCGGCTTGTTTGAAGAGGAGATCAGCACCGGACGAAGGGGTTCCCATACCGAAACAGGTCTCGCTTTGGACCACGCACAGGTAGGTCCGAAACGCTGGTCCAAGGGAAATTTCTTCATCTAGAGTTTACAGGGTTATGGAGTGGCTTCGTGCAGTGGACTTGGCCGAGTACGCCCCCAATTTGAGAGGTGCCGGCGTCCACGGTGGGCTGATGGTCCACGAGACCAAGTTCACTGCTGAACTGCTGGCTTCCCTTCTTTCGATACCGCCAGGGAAGACTTTGTTGAGGAGGCATCTGAATACGCATTTCAAGGAACTGCTAGGAAAGGATATCATTCAAGAGAAGAGAGAGGCGCAATCGACGATGGGCTACATTCCCCTAACGCCGACCGCTAAATTGAAGGTTGTATACTTACCTCGTTTGAAACGATTGGATAATTTCCTGTATAATTCTTTCAGACGACGAAGAAGTCGCAGTTTTCGTTGAAGAGGAAAAAGAGCAAAGGAGAAGCGGATTATGGGGATTTAGTATGTCCGTTAAATCCGGAAAAATCAGGTGAAATGAATGGCTCTGCTCTTAACAGCTCTATGGGTGTAAGTTACTAACTTTTTAACCATGAAGGCTTTATTACCAAATTTGTTTTATTGCTAAATATTGATGGCAGCAGCAGATACTGATCTTTGGAATCATTGATTTTTGAGTTTTCTATGGAGGTGAAAGAAAGTCAGCCGAAAAGAGGAAGAAAAAAATTGTTTCCAAACTTTGATCTATCTTTGGATTTTTCAGGTTTTGAAACCTGTGATAATTAAATTGAAAAGTCTTTATACATACAAACGAAAGAGTTCTAAGATGAACTTAAACCCTAGTTAGAGAAAGGTTCTGTGGGACGTGTGCAAACGGCTGTAAATTACATGATCTGAAGACTGTTGCCATCATTTAACAAGTTGTTTTGAAATAACTTATTTTTTTTTTGTAATTTTATTTTGTGTTTGATTTTTTATGTTGAAATGCTTGTGTTTTTGGGGTTTTTTATGGACCCTCAACCAGTGGCGCAGCTAGGATTTTGTTTTGGGGGGGGCTGAACTGAACAATTTATAATGAAACTAGAAATATACGAAAGATGGGAAAAAAATTCAGAAATGACGAAAAGCACTGCCGTTAAGTCAGGAGCTTTTGAGCGCTCGTTCATCCACCTTTTAGGTAGATTCGCATTCTTCAGTTTTAGGAAACAATTGGAAAGATTTTGACAGCTGTCGAAGAAAATTGGTGACCAATTTTTTTTCGATAATTCGCTAGAATTTTCTACGGTATCTATGGTCTTGGTAATGCGATCTGGACAAAATTTTCCACGTAGTTTGAATACATTATTCTTCATGTATGTGCGGAATTTAATTCCAATCCAATAAGTTGTTTCGAAATTATTAGGAAAAAAATTGTTTAAACGGCTATATTTACGGAACCCCTAGTCTAATTTTGCTCATCGCGTGACCGCGAAATTTGCGATCCAAACCTATTCTGAAAATTTCCAGTCCCTGGGTCTTTCCGTTCGAAAGTTATGATTCTCTATAGTTTCTATGGTTCTGATCATGCGATCTGGAGAAATGTAGCTCCAATATATCATTCTCAATTTAAATACAGAATTTTATCACGATCAAATCCATAGTTTTGAAATAATCAAGAAAATTGAATTTCAAACAGCCATATTTGAGGAACCCCTTGTCAAATTCTGCTCATTGATGAAAGTGACCGCAACATTGAAGATCCAAACCTATCGTGAAATTTCAAGTTTCTAGGACATTCCGTTCGATAGTTATCGTGTATACGGCTGGCCGGACGGACAGACTCGAATTTTTCGAAGGATTCGTCATCAGTGAGTCGAACATAGTCGATTGAGATCATTTTCGGCTCAAAATTCGAAAAATACAGACATCGTGACGAAATGATAGAGCCCTCGTGTAAGTAGTACGAGCGCTCAAAAAGGAAGGAATAATAAAACAAAGAATCAATGAACAATCCAATTTAAGAATTCATAATTTCTCAATATTTAATTTTCAAATTGTTTATAATCGATTGATTTTGTTCTCGTTCCCTTACGAGGTTAGACCTTTTTGATAATATCAAATATTCAGTCTTTCAGATGTTCCTAATATATCTAATACGTCGTCAATATTGAATTCGAAATCATAATATACCTTTTGAAGGTGAGGCTTTTTTTGACCAGCAAAAGAACTCGTCAAAATGAGTCCATATACCAAAACTCGTTCATATCAAAGTTATCCGCAAATATGAGAATTTCCTAGCACGGATCTTCATTAGGTTCGTATTGATATTTAAATTCTCAGATATTTCCAGCTGTGTGAGGTCATTATACGGAAATTAATTCATATGATGCGTATGATGACTAAGTTTTCCGATCTAAACCCCTGTGATTTTTTTCTTCATGGGTCATTTGAAAAAATAAGAGTATTGGTGACCATTCGAAATTACACCAGGCAAGACTTTGTGCACATCAAACAAATGGTGTGGTGACCATTTCGAACCATTTCTGTGAACAATTCGGATCAATTTATTTTATCGGTGAGTTTGTGATCCTTTTCAATCAGTGATTTTTCATCTCCTCAGTTTGAACTTCAACAATATACCGTTTAGGAAAAATCTCCTAATAAAAGTTGAAAGAGAATACAAATTTGCAATAAATGAATGCCGAGAAAACAAACATCGCATGCATATGGCTCCTAACGAAGAGATCTATCCAGAGTAAGGTGACCATTTTTTCTAACCTGAAACCAGGACAATATAAATTTTGACCGGTCTCGCACAAATTTTACAAATCTTCATCAAAAATTCACCCATTCGTGTACTGGTTTTGTTAAATGACTATCGTTAGCAATTTATAAATCGGTTTTATATAATTTTATTAATTTTTTGAATTCAATCAAAGAATTTGTGTCTTTGGGGGGGGCTGCAGCCCCAAAGCCCCCCCCCTGGCTGCGCCAGTGCCCTCAACGGTTTGTTATATGAAGTGAGCGTTGATTGTTGAGGAAGTATTATATGAAAAAAATCAATACTAGAATATTTTCCGATTATTTTATCAATAATCCTGAGAACATTCGATTTTGTATTGGTATTTTTGAGGATTAATCTTTTCAGGCTGTGGTGTCATTGAATTTTATTAAGTTCCTGTTGGTTTCTTCCGATTTTCTTTAAAATTCTTCATTTAAATTTTAATGTTTCTCATGGTTTTAGTGTTCCCTAGTTTTTCTTCAAATCCGTTTCACTGGCCATAATGAACGAAAATCACAGACATTTGGGCGAAATGATAACTCTCTCGTTCATGGAAACTAGCGCGCAAAAACTACAATTTATATTTTATTATATCTCATGGTTTCGGTATAAATTTTAAAAAACTTCTTAGTTGACTTCGTTCGATATATTATGTTGATGAATGAAATTAGTGTATTGAGATTCACAAGATAAATATTTTGATCACAAATTAGTACTTAAAATATATTTGAAAAGGAAAAAATTTATCTGGACTTGGAAAGTGTTTGCTTATTCTCGTTATGAGAGAATTTTGAATATTTGGCGTTTGTAGTACTATTCTATTTTCAAAATCCGTTTTGTGAAAAAATCTCTATTCGCCTGGTATATGAATATATCTCATGGTTTCGGTATAAATTTTAAAAAAACTTCTATGGTTGACTTCTTTCGATATATTATGTTGATGAATGAAATGAATTGATTTAAATTCACATGATGAATATTATGAGCACAAATTAGTAGTACATAATTGAAAAGAACAAAATTTATCTGGACTTGAAAAAATGTTCGCCTATTCTCATATAAGAGAATTTTGAATATATATATTACTTCTCAATTCTTGGAGTGAGCGTAAAAAAATATTTCTAGATTGGCATTTTGTAGTATTATTCTTCTTCTTTCAAAATCCGTTTTGTGAAAAAATCTCTATTTGCCTTGTCTAGAAATATATCTCATGGTTTCGGTATACATTTTAAAAAAACTTCTATGGTTGACTTCGTTCGATATATTATGTTGATGAATGAAATTAAATAATTTAAATTCACATGATGAATATTATGATTACAAATTAGTAGTACATATTTGAAAAGAACAAAATTTATCTAGACTTGAAAAATGTTCGCCTATTCTCATTATAAGAGACTTTTGAATATACATATGTATTACTTCTCAATTCTTGGAGTGAGCGTGAAAAAATAATTCAAGATTGGCGTTTTGTAGTACTATACTTCTACTCCAAAATCCTTTTTGTGAAAAATCTCTATTCGCCTGGTCTATAAATATATCTCATGGTTTCGGTATAAATTTTAAAAAACTTCTATGGTTGACTTCTTTCGATATATTATGTTGATGAATGAAATGAATTGATTTAAATTCACATGATGAATATTATGAGCACAAATTAGTAGTACATAATTGAAAAGAACAAAATTTATCTGGACTTGAAAAAATGTTCGCCTATTCTCATATAAGAGAATTTTGAATATATATATTACTTCTCAATTCTTGGAGTGAGCGTAAAAAAATATTTCTAGATTGGCATTTTGTAGTATTATTCTTCTTCTTTCAAAATCCGTTTTGTGAAAAAATCTCTATTTGCCTTGTCTAGAAATATATCTCATGGTTTCGGTATACATTTTAAAAAAACTTCTATGGTTGACTTCGTTCGATATATTATGTTGATGAATGAAATTAAATAATTTAAATTCACATGATGAATATTATGATTACAAATTAGTAGTACATATTTGAAAAGAACAAAATTTATCTAGACTTGAAAAAATGTTCGCCTATTCTCATTATAAGAGACTTTTGAATATACATATGTATTACTTCTCAATTCTTGGAGTGAGCGTGAAAAAATAATTCAAGATTGGCGTTTTGTAGTACTATACTTCTACTCCAAAATCCTTTTTGTGAAAAATCTCTATTCGCCTGGTCTATAAATATATCTCATGGTTTCGGTATAAATTTTAAAAAACTTCTATGGTTGACTTCTTTCGATATATTATGTTGATGAATGAAATTAATTAATTTAAATTCACATGATGAATATTATGAGCACAAATTAGTAGTACATAATTGAAAAGAACAAAATTTATCTGGACTTGAAAAAATGTTCGCCTATTCTCATATAAGAGAATTTTGAATATATGTAAATATTTCTAGATTGGCATTTTGTAGTACTATTTTTCTACTTTCAAAATCCGTTTTGTGAAAAAATCTCTATTTGCCTTGAATAGAAATATATCTCATGGTTTCGGTATACATTTTAAAAAAACTTCTATGGTTGACTTCGTTCGATATATTATGTTGATGAATGAAATTAATCAATTTAAATTCTCATTATGAATATTATGAGCACAAATTAGTAGTACATATTTGAAAAGAACAAAATTTATCTGGACTTGAAAAAATGTTCGCCTATTCTCATTATAAGTCAATTTTGAATATATGTAGGTATTACTTCTCAATTCTTGGAGTGAGCGTAAAAAAATATTTCTAGATTGGCATTTTGTAGTACTATTCTTCTACTTTCAAAATCCGTTTTGTGAAAAAATCTCTATTTGCCTTGTCTAGAAATATATCACATGGCTTCGGTATACATTTTAAAAAAACTTCTATGGTTGACTTCGTTCGATATATAATGTTGATGAATGAAATTAATCAATTTAAATTCACATTATGAATATTATGAGCACAAATTAATAGTACATATTTGAAAAGAACAAAATTTATCTGGACTTGAAAAAATGTTCGCCTATTCTCATTATAAGAGAATTTTGAATATATGTATTACTTCTCAATTCTTGGAGTGAACGTAAAAAAATAATTCAAGATTTGCGTTTTGTCGTACTATACTTCTAGTTTCTACTATACTTTCTAGTTTCAAAATCCGTTTTGTGAAAAAATCTCTATTTTTCTGGTCATATAAATATATCTCATGGTTTCAGTATAAATTTTAAAAAAACTTCTATGGTTGACTTCGTTCGATATATTATGTTTATGAATGAAATTAAAGCATTGAAATTCACAAGATGAATATTGTGATCATAAATTATTAGTACATAGGTATTTGAAAGGGAAAAAATGTTTGCCTATTCTCATTATAAGAGAATTTTGTATATATTGCTTCTCAATCCTTGGAGAGAACATAAAAAAATAATTCAAACTGTGGTCCATATAGGGAATGTCGACTGATTTAATTAACGAGAGAAATTTTTTTCATGCTTACCTAAATGGATTCAGATCCCTGAAATCCTCATAATTCACTGTTGATAAAGCCTTTTATCTAGGACTTTAAAGAAATGAATGTACATGATGGTTAAGGTCTGTTCACAGATGCCTGAATGAATTCAGTAGATTAGGTAGATGCTTCTACTTAAATATATAGATCTCTTCCGTAGCTTATGAAGGTGTCGATAGAAATTATCACCTTGGTGATATATAGTATCTTCATGCTTATTAACATGTTTGCATAGCTTTAGGTATTTCTTAGATTTCTCACAGTCGAGTAGAGTAGTTTGAATATGTGTTATATCCATCGAAAATACTTCTGACTGACATTAGTGGCATCGTCAATTTGTTCGTTATCGTAATTTATAACTCTGTTCTATTACATGTTTACGCTTCATTTCAGCAGATGAGGAGGATAAACCTAGAGGAAGAGGATGCTTATCATCTCGCTGACAAAGGTGCTAAATCCTTACCTGCGTCTGTTACCAATTCACCGATTCCTTTTAGGAATGTGAAACAATGAGATATGGTAGACTGAGTATAGTCGAAATTAAATCTTGACTTGTTGATCAATAGTAATACGTAAAGATTTCATAATGTCATTGATTACAATTCATTATTCACATTTTTGAAGAACGAAACTCGTTTGTATCGATGAGTGTTACGATTCCATTCTGATTCCGATTGTTTAATTTTGGTTTGCATTTTCCAGTCACTAGATAAGTATTTTTTTAATGAATGATTTTTATATCAAATATATGATTGTTGAAACTTTTTTGTGCCAAAGGACAATCTCTCAACATACTTCAGTATTATTCAATTCGGAATAACTGAATCCTGTACACTTCTTGCGAAAAAAGAGGTTTGAAAGAACTCTCATGCAGTTTTCTGAAATTTCTAGATGAACCTCATTTCTTCATGAAATATGGAATTCATCTTTGGAAACATGAAACTATAAATACATAATAAATTGAATATGATAAGTGTTTGTTATCAAAGCGTGTATAATTGAAGTTTTGTGAAATATTCACCAATAATGTCTTCCCCAACCATTTGCCTTAGTGAAGTGCATGAAATTAGTTTTATAGAACCGACTTGACGAAAATATTATCTTAAAAATTAACATTGAATTTCATTGTTGTCAATATTATGACATCCTTTTTGCGAATTGATCACTTTTGGAATTTTACTACCCCTACTGAGAAATAATGTAATATCACATTTCATTGAAAGTTTTTTTCATCAAAAAGGATGACATAATGTTACCTCAAAATTATATACAGTGGCAAATTAATCCCTACGAAGGTAGCTTATAGAAATGTTGACCGAAAGTTTGTACATTCAAAATTATACCTATAATATTTAAGAATTTGACTGAGTGGTAAGATACATATGTTATTTCGTCGAATGACTAGTAATGCAAATTTGTACTACTAGGAACCAAACAATCCATCACGATTTTTATTCAATTAATTTTTGTACAAAGTATATGTTGATTTCTACATTTTCATTGAGAAAGGGTAGCTTTTCTTAACTTGACCAAAAACAATTAAGTGTATAATTTTCTTTCCGTAAAATTTGTATCAAAATCATTGAATTTGTGCACATTTTCATAGTATTCATATTTATCGAACTTGTAAGGGTCAGACTAATATTAATATATGCATTTTTATCAATTGTAACAATATTTTGTGAAATATTTTTTATTATATGGTATTCACCTAATATAGAAAGGATAAATTATATTTTGGATTTCATTTCACACGTCACATAACAAAACATCACTCTTAAGAAGTTAATGCCGTTCCTTATTTATCGTCGGGTTTACAGTGACTTTATAGTCACTGTAGTCGGGTTGTCGACTGTGCTGTCATCTAACGGTGATGAGTAACAAAGCGTGTTCAAATCTAGCTTTCTGTATTTGAAAAGAATGAATATGAAAAAATCCCAAATCTGGGATTCGCGTCACAGTTAATAATATTTCAATGAGCAAGTGAAAACATACTGGGACTACTTGAATAGGAAATTCGAACTACCGAACCGGCCTGACTCGAGATTCCAAATACCGATGAGGGCGCTGCGAAATGTAAACAAACATGGTGGAAAACGAGTACCTTTTCGGGATTTATTGTAGTGAAACGGATTATTTTCAGGTTTTTCCTTCGATTGGATTATTGATAGGGTAGTGTCAAGTTCATTGATTTTGGGTAAACAAATTGGTATTCTTCAATTTTAATTATATCGAAATTGATAATAATTCAACAGGAAAAATGGAGCACTATTGGAGTTTGACGACAGTATTCAATTATTTGGAGGCTACACCTAATAGTCGATCATTTGTGCTTTTCTTTGGTCATTTTTGATTTATTCAAAAAGAAAAGTATTCTATATTCCAATAAATCGAACTATATAAGTCGTATGAATAACAATTTTGTATGAATGAACTATAAATAAAAGGAAAAGGTTGTTTTAAGAATCAATATCCAATTTTTAGTATTCTGTGTTTTCAAAATTGAAAAACTTTGAATGGATGCAAATAGATATCTCTGTATGGGAATTTTACACTAACTGTGAAGAAACAGAAAATCTTTCCATTCTAGTATATCTTTCATTTATTCTAGTATTCATTGCGAAAGGGCTCTGTACTCCCATTGCGAAGCGCTCATTTATTAGAATCACTTGAATACTTTCATAATGATAAGAATTCATTGGACCAATTGACATTGTCCCGGTTATAGAGAAAGATATTATATATTTATATTTTGCATCTATGGTCCCTAAGTTGGTATTTTTGAGCGCTCGTACTACTTACACGAGGGCTATATCATTTCATCACGATGTCTGTATTTTTCGAATTTTGAGCCGAAAATGGTCTCAATCGACTATGTTCGACTCACTGATGACGAATCCGTCGGAAAATTCGAGTCTGTCCGTCCGTCCGGCCGTCCGTCCGTCCGGCCGTCCGTCCGGCCGTAAGCACGATAACTCTCGAACGGATCAACCTAGAGACTTGAAATTTTCAGTGTAGGGTCAGATCCCGAATGCCTCGGTTAAGTTCGTTAATGGGCCAAATTCCACCAGGGGTTCCGTAAATATGGCCGTTCAAAGTTTTGTTTCCCTGATTACTTGAAAACTACAGATTCGATCGAGATGAAATTTTGCACTCAGATGGAAAATGAGGTGTTTTAGCTACATGCGAAATTTTGTCCAGATCGCATGACCAGAACCATAGAAACCATAGAAAATTGTAACTTTTGAATGGAAATGCCTAGGGACTTGAAATTTTCAGGATAGGTGTGGATCTCGAATGTCGTGATCACGTTCATCTATGAGCAACATTATACAAGGGGTTCCGTAAATACGGTCGTTTGAAATTTTGTTTTCTCGATAAATTCGAAACTTCGGATTCGATCGAGATGAAATTTTGTATTTTAATCGAGAATGATATATTGAAGGAATATTTTGTCCAGATCGCATGACCAGAACCATAGAAACCATAGAAAATTGTAACTTTTGAACGGAAAGGCCTAGGAACTTGAAATTTTCAGGGTGGGTTTGGATCGCGAATATCGCGGTCACGTTCATCAATAAGCAAAATGAGACTAGGGGTTCCGTAAATATGGCCGTTCAAAATATTTTTTTCCAGATAGTTTCGGAACTACTGATCGGATTGGAATGAAATTATGCATCTAGCTGAGGAATAATGTATTCAAAGTACGTGCAAAATGTTGTCCAGACCGCATCACCAAGACCATAGATACCGTAGAAAATTCTAGCGAATTATCGAAACAAAATTGATCAGCTGAAGCAGCGATATGAAGTCTGGAGTTTCGCCTAAGTTTCAGAATTTTTTTGACAGCTGTCAAAAATTCCTTCAATTGGTTTCTAAAACTGGAAAATGCGAATCTACCTACAAGGTGCATGTACGAGCGCTCAAAAGCTCCTGCCTTCACGGCAGTGCTTTTCGTAATTTTTATAGTTATCTATAGACAGCTTTTTGGGGTTACCTTTACGCTTTTTTTCTATGTTTTGTTCGTGAAATCTATAGGGATGGGAATACCGATTCCTCTATCCTCTATCTAGAATCGCGCTTCAGTCGCGAACGATCCACAGAAATAACCGCGTTTTTTGAACCGATTCGCGATTCCAAAGAGGGCGCTGCGAAATAGAAACAAACATGGAGGAAAACGAGTACTTTTTTTGGATTTTTGTGGTGAAACGGATTATTTCAGTTGTTTTTCAGGTTTTTCCTTCGACTCTGTGGGTTTTGTGTCAAGACTTTTTAATGAATGATTGGATTATTGATAATGTAGTGTCAAGTTTATTGATTCAAGGTGAACAAATTGGTTTTCTCAATTTTAATTATATCGAAATTGATAATAATTCAACAGGAAAAATGGAGCACTATTCGACTTTGACGACATTGTTCAATTATTTGGAAGCTACACCTAATAGTCGATCATTTATGCTTTTCTTCGGTCCATTTTTTCCACTATTCCAAAGGCATTATTGACACAAACTTCCGAGGCATCTTTCTTATGAATTTCATGGAAATGTATAGCCCTGTTTTGATTTCTTTCGAGGAGCAATTGAAAATACATCAAATTACAATACAATTGTAAACTGGCTTTGTCTAGTACAAGAACTTTGATCACTTATTGTTATATAAACCAATGTCCTAAAATTCATGTACATATATTATATCTAAACATAAAATCGTTTCATTCAGACTTCACCTTTAAGATATGGTTCTAATTTCTTTCTTACAGAAAGATTAAGTAACAGTCATATGAAATACGAAGATCAATTTCATAACACTCTTGTTGATAATTATTGAATTACCTCTCTAAATCACCACTCAACCTGCCCCAGAAAATTGGACTCAAACTTGTAACCTTAAATTCAAAAACTTCGTGAACGTACCTTAACTGAATAATACTGATATAAATACCTAACAGACTATTTTTTTTAATACCAATTACTCTGCTCAGAAAACGATAAAAATTTCTAAATAAACCTGGTTCCTGGATAGAAAATAAAAATATCAGTCTTAAGAGCACGTGAAATATGATAACAATACTCGTTTTCTAGGTTCGGGATTTAGCCTGCAGGGGGCGTTTAGACTTTTGGAATCGGACAGAAAAATTCAAACTACCGAACTGGCCTGATATTCATTGTCTGAGTAAATAAATTAAATTAAAGTTTTCTTATGAAAATCTCTCAAAACTACGCGTCGTTCGAAAAAATCCGCAATTCGGATGAAAATCCGCCGATTGGCAACACTGAGTGTCCTTCAAAGAAAAGGTTGAAAGCATAGACTAATAAAAAAAGATTATGATTAGTCTATGGTTGAAAGAATAATTCAATGGTAAACTTCATTCTATTTTCCGATTTTGAACACCAAATTTTAACATGATAACAGAGGGATGCATTAGTAAACACCTATAATAAATAATATATTTGAAAGTATGAAAAATAAACTCCAATAACTTAGAACTCATCTGGACAATCCTGGCAAACATAAGAATAATCAAACACTCTTGAGACTACCTACATGAACAGTGAATTACAAAATTCCAGGCTAAATGAATTGTAAAAAATATAAATTTCAATAAGCAAAACACCTTTCTTTACTGTACTTAAGTTTTTCCAAATTTGGCAGGCAAGCATGGTTAATCATCGGTGGAGGTCCACACATAAGAACCACCGATTGATCTGATGGAGTAAGAATATGATCCCTAATCATTTCCTCACTAACAAATCCAGCACTATATTTCCATCCCGAAGGTATAACATCCAAAGTATACCATACTTTGAATTTATCCGAATGATCTTGAGCCAGTTTGTCCAATTCATTCCTGAGCAAAATGTCCTTCTCATTCTGGTTGGCGAATAGAAGAGCCATCTGAATGGGTTTTTTATCGTGCTTAATAATGTATTTGATAAGTTGGAGCATAGGAGTGATGCCAGTTCCCCCAGCAATCATAGATATACTATTCACTGTCAATGTTTGTGGAGGGTCCTTCCTAAGCTTCTTTATGACGAATTCGCCTTCACCGACATACTGTATTCTCCCAGAAGGTCCTCTAACTTGTATTTTATCGCCAATTTTCAAACTTTCAAGATACTGGCTCATTTTCCCTCCGTCGGGGAATCTAGGATGCACATTTTTGAAATAAACTTTAATGACCAAATCCATATATCCCTCGTCGTCATCGGAGGAAACAGGTGTGTAGGATCGAATGACCAATTCTTCCCCAATTGTGGCTATTATGTTGATGTGTTGTCCTACTGGTAATCCTAAAACGTGTACGGCAGAGGGCAAAGAGAATCTGAACCTTCTAGTATCGTGGGTAAGCTCTTCTTTCTCGATAAGAGGTAGGTTGTACTTGACTTGAGGATCCTGGAGTAATATTTTCTTTTTCTTAGATTTTCCTGTACCATCTTGTTCTGTTTTTGAACCCAATAAACGATAGACAACAACGCCAGTAATCACCACACCGATACTGATGAGAATAGGTAGGACTGTGCTCCACATCTTATACGATACTGCCATTGTTGTGTAATTTCTTGTATAAAAGCAATTAAAGGTGGTCGAGGTTATCCGTTTTTATTGAATTTAGATAACCGGTTGATAAGACTCCCAATATTCATGCGAGGTAATAGCCGTAATAAATATCCCGCCTGTGTCTATAATTAGAATCTACTATCTAGGGACAAGGTCTGGACTTTTATCACACAGAACCATCAATCATTTGCTTCACACGTTCACAGAGATTGTTCTCTTATCTGAATCTGTAATAAAGATAAAAGGTAATTTTAATTATTGCTTTTTAGGAATGGGACAGTATTTCTATTTCAATACTGCGAATACTGCGATATTGGATTGGAGCATAGAGTAATAAATATAGAGGGAGTAATTCCAATTTGTTACGGAACCAACATATCTGCATATTCTATGCGTTTGCCTTCGCTCGATCTGTCAGACTCTCACTGTTCTGTGATTAGTGTGATTGCCGAACCATAACGTCCATAACCGGCATAACCTAAGATTCTATGATAGTATTCTTGTGTTTGTTTAAGAATAATAAGAATGCAGTGTGCAGTGCTATTTTCTCCAGTGGTTGTTTATTTCTAGTTGAAAAACAATTTTCAGAAAGTAGTGGTGTTGATTCGATAAAACTTGAACAAAATTTCCAAGCAATATGGAATTTGATAGACACCCTATCAAGGACACAACAAAAATTCCTTTCAATGATTGGTAAATATGGAAATTTGATCTTTGCTTTGTATAATTTTGAATTAATTCTGCTTTTAAGGACAACTTTCAGCAGTGTAATGGTAATGATTACACACATTACTGAAGATTGGATACTTTAGGACAATAATCAATTCCTCTATGTAAATATTGAATTTCTTGGACTAAATATTAAATTTTTTAGTGCTCAAGGTTCCGAAGTTGAAGACACTCGTGGAACATGCCAAGTCAAGATCGAAGATGTAGATACAGTGGACGAATTCATTGATGGCAATCAAGTTCATAACAGGGAAGCATTCATAGTTAAAGTTGAAAGTAATTGTGACCCTTTTGAAAACATAGATAAGAAAAATGGTCCTCCTTCCTTCAAAATGGAAAGTTTTGAATTTTTAAATTCAAAGCAACATAAGTGCCATTTATGTGATTTCTCTTCAAATCGGAAAGGCTATCTGGAAACGCATATCGAATCTGTTCATTTGAAAAAGCAACATAAATGCCATTTATGTGATTTCACTTCAATTTGGAAATCTTATCTCAAAAGACATATAGATTGTGTTCATTCAAACCTGAAACAACATAAATGCCATCTATGTGATTTTGCTGCAAATATCAAACAAAATCTCAAAATACATATAGATTCTGTTCATTTAAATAAGCAACATAAATGTCATTTATGCGATTTTGTGGCGAATCAGAAAGTTCATCTCAAAAAACATATAGATTGTATCCATTTAAATTTAAAACAACATAAGTGTCATTTATGTGAATATGCTACGAATATAAAACATTCTCTCAAAGCACACATAGATTACGTTCATTTGAATTTGAAGAAACATAAGTGTCATTTATGTGATTGGGCGACAAATCGTAAACATCTTCTCAAAAGACATATAGACTCTGTTCATTTGAAAATAAAGCAACATTTGAGTGCAAATGCCAAACAAAATGAAAAATTAAAGCAACATAAATGTCATCTATGTGATTTTGCGGGAGCGCATGATTAATGAAATAAACCTTGTTTACGTGTATGAATATATTTCTTCATTTCATGATTTTTTTTTATTGCTGTTTGGGAAATGCATGGTTCTTTTGGATTCCCACATTCATTGTTTTTGTATGTTATTGTTGGAATTATTATTATATCTGTGTTTCCTTCGAATAACAATTTAGATCGACTGTGTTTCCTTCAATTCAAATCAACGTAAGTGTCATCTATGTGGTATAATCTTTGAAAAGCGCCGATTTGAAGTTAGGAGTTATGAAACCCTTCAGTGGATTTTGAAAATTTGAAAACTATCTTCATCCAAAATTCGAAAATTATTGATATTTAGGGAAAATGATAACGCTGTTGTTCATAGACGCAAAAAACACATATTTGAATACTTCTTTATTAATATAATTAATATTTATATCATATAGGTAACAGTACAATATTTTTGGTCCTATTTTGGTTATATGTATTTAAATCCTATGAAAATACTAGATATTCAGGTAAAATCTATAACATCTAATTTTATAAAAAGTTTAGACATTTGAAGAATGAATACGATCTTTAGTGAACGTTGTATCCAGGATAAACATTTCCAGAATGGCAATTATTGGAATTGAAAATTTGTACTCCATTAAACCGAAAGAGTAAAGCATTATCATATCATGTGGATAATTTTAATAAATCTCTATATTGAAAAATAAATACTACACAAAGCATGATCGAATGATGAAAAAAGCTTCAGAGCCACCAGAACTGCTCATACAATAACCAAAAAAAATTTGGAAACCACCGACGTGAAGTCAGGAGTTTTTGGGCGCTTGTTTCTATGTATGTACAATCATTTTATTTTTATAAACTTCATTATATTGAATATATCAGAAAATTTTTTTCTGTGCACCAATACGGCCTTCAGTGTTCATTGTCACTATGCCAACTCAAAAAATGTAATCACCGAATTATATTGAATATCTCAGAGAAACTCAATTTTCTTTTCACGTGGAACAAACAGAAAACTGGATTTTCACATAAATCATTTGATCGCTTCTGTTCATAGAAACAAGCGCGCAAAAAACGGACAATGATGATACAATTTTTAAACTATTTCAATAATCCTTCAAAAAATTTTTGATACAACAGCAAGAAGTAAGAAAGATCTCGAAAAAGGTACGAATTATTCAGAATACTATTCTTTACGTACTGTTTAACTGGATATTTATGAGTAAATATCCTCAAACTTTTTTACAAATTCCATAAAAATTTATTTTTGGTGGCGAATTCAAATGGTTGTAGTGAAAACCATGGGTACCATCATTTTCCTCATTCGAAATAGTAAAATAACCAATATCCAACGTTGAATAGAGTGAAGGAGATGGGAAAAACTATCCTGGAGTATTGGTCTATGACGTTAACATCCCTGATTTTGGGCATGGAGGCTTTTATCACCAGTGCCCCTTTCTTGATGGCGTGCATCATTTTCGGCTTGTGCACATTCCCTACTGAAATGAATATAAATCAAATGGATACCTACACTTAGAATTTTACTATGTACTTACTTTTATTACCCCTGTATCTCAATCCAGTCGTTCGATAATTATAAGCGTATCCAGTTGCTCTGGAGATGCGAAAACTGGGAGGAAATCTCGACTGGTCGAAATCGAATATTTCCCCCCTTGACGAGTATTTATTCCTGATGGAGGGTATGGGACTCATTCTCACCTCCTCGAGTTCAATGATATCGTCACTGTTGAATTTGTGGTCGGTTGAATTGGCTTTTTCAGCTGAAAAAAGTTTCAGCGTCAGCTATGGTCACTTTATACACACCAGTCAGGATATTAGGAAGTTTCGGAATATGGTCACCTCTTGGATTTTGATGAAATTTTTACAGGAGCTGAAATATTTTATGATATGAATGAAAAACAAAAAATTTGGTTATCCGTATTATTTTTAAATACATACATTCACACGAAAAAGCGGCGATTTTCCACGGTCAAGTTCTATGTTTTTCATTCATTTCATAGCATATTTCAGATCCTTTGAGAATTCTTTATTCACACCTGTCGGGATGTTAGACGTTCATAAAGTGTAAAATATGGTCGCCTCTTGGATTTTGAAAAAATTGTCACAGGAACTGAAATATTCTTTAAAATGAATGAAATACAAAAAAATTTGGTTATCTTTATTAGCTTTGAATACATTTACACGAAAAAACGGCGATTTTCCGCGGTCAAGTTTCATTTATTTCATAGTATATTTCAGATCCTTTGAGAATTCTTTATTCACACCTGTCGGGATGTTAGACCGTTAGACGTTCATAAAGTGTAGAATATGGTCATCTCTTAGATTTTGATAAAAATTTCACAAGAGCTGAAATATTCTATGAAATGAATGAAAAACAAAAACATTTGGTTATCCGTATTATTTTAAGATACATTTACACGAAAAAACGGCGATTTTCCACGATCAAGTTCTATGTTTTTCATTCATTTCATAGCATATTTCAGATTCTTTGAGAATTCTTTATTCACACCTGTCGGGATGTTAGACGTTCATAAAGTGTAGAATATGGTCATCTCTTGGATTTTGATAAAAATTTCACAAGAGCTGAAATATTCTATGAAATGAATGAAAAAAAATTACGAAAAGCACTGCCGTGAAGGCAGGAGCTTTTGAGCGCTCGTACATGCACCTTGTAGGTAGATTCGCATTTTCCAGTTTCAGAAATCAATTGAAGGAATTTTCGACAGCTGTCAAAAGAATTCTGAAACTTCCAGACTTCATGTCAGTGCTTCAGCTGATCAATTTTTTTTCGATAATTCGCTATAATTTTCTACGGTATCTATGGTCTTGGTGGTGCGATCTGGACAAAATCTTGCACGTAGTTTGAATACATTATTACTCAGCAAGGTGCATAATTTCATTCCAATCCGATCAGTCGTTTCGAAACTATCAGGAAAATAATATTTTCAACGGCCATATTTACGGAGTCTAGTTAGTTAGTCTAATTTTGCTCATTGATGAACGTGACTACGATATTCACGATCCAAACCCATCCTGAAAATTTCAAGTTCCTAGGCTTTTCCGTTCAAAAGTTACAATTTTCTATGGTTTCTATGGTTCTGGTCATGCGATCTTGACAAAATATTGTTTCAATATATCATTCTCGATTAAAATACAAAATTTCATTTCGATCGAATCCGTAGTTTCGAAATGATCGAGAAAACAAAATTTCAAACGACCGTATTTACGGAACCCCTAGTATAATTTTGCTCATAGATGGAAGTGATCAGGACATTCGAGATCCACACCTATCCTGAAAATTTCAAGTCCCTAGGCGTTTCCGTTCAAAAGTTACAATTTTCTGTGGTTTCTATGGTTTTGGTTATGTGATCTGGACAAAATTTCACAAGTAGCTTGAACACCCCATTCTCCATTTGAGTGCCAAATTTCATCTTGGTCGAATCTGTAGTTTTCAAGTAATCAGGGGAACAAAACTTTGAACGGCCATATTTACGGAACCCCTGGTGGAATTTGGCCCATTAACGAACTTAACCGAGGCATTCGGGAACTGAAGCCACACTGAAAATTTCAAGTCTCTAGGTTGATCCGTTCGAGAGTTATCGTGCTTACGGCCGGACGGACGGCCGGACGGACGGACAGACTCGAATTTTCCGACGGATTCGTCATCAGTGAGTCGAACATAGTCGATTGAGACCATTTTCGGCTCAAAATTCGAAAAATACAGACATCGTGACGAAATGATATAGCCCTCGTGTAAGTTGTACGAGCGCTCAACAAAAAAATTTGGTTATCCGTATTATTTTCAGATACATTTACACGAAAAAACGGCGATTATCCACGGTCAAGTTCTATGTTTTCATTCATTTCATAGCATATTTCAGATCCTTTGAGAATTCTTTATTCACACCTGTCGGGATGTTAGACATTCATAAAGTGTAAAATATGGTCACCTCTTGGATTTTGATAAAAATTGTCACAGGAACTGAAAAATTCTTTAAAATGAATGAAATACAAAAAATTTTGGTTATCCTTATTAGTTTTAAATACATTTACACGAAAAAACAGCGATTTTCCCCGGTCAAGTTCTATGTTTTTCATTCATTTCATAGCATATTTCAGATCCTTTGAGAATTCTTTATTCACACCTGTCGGGATGTTAGACGTTCATAAAGTGTAGAATATGGTCATCTCTTGGATTTTGATAAAAATTTCACAAGAGCTGAAATATTCTATGAAATGAATGAAAAACAAAAAAATTTGGTTATCCGTATTATTTTCAGATACATTTACACGAAAAAACGGCGATTTTCCACGGTCAAGTTCTATGTTTTTCATTCATTTCATAGCATATTTCAGATCCTTTGAGAATTCTTTATTCACACCTGTCGGGATGTTAGACCGTTAGACGTTCATGAAGTGTAGAATATGGTCACCTCTTCGATTTTGATAAAAATTTCACAGGAGCTGAAATATTCTATGAAATGAATGTAAAACAAAAAAATTTGGTTATCCGTATTATTTTTAGATACATTTACACGAAAAAACGGCGATTTTCCGCGCTCAAGTTTCATGTTTTCATTCATTTCATAGCATATTTCAGATCATTTGGAAATTTTATTGAAATCCATGGGGTGACCATATTCTACACCTTCACCTGACTTCCCATATAAACCGGACGCTGGGCTACCTTAGCGGCTGTTGATGCTATTTTTATTATTTGAAAGGAAAGTGCCTTCCACAGGATGTAGTTTACTGCCTGACGTGAAGTAGGAACACCCTGTATATGGATGAAAGAAAGTCATTACCTGCTCTGTTTTTCTCGAGTTCTTTATTCTTTTTACTCTTCTTCTTTGCTCTTGCACCCCAATAAGTGTAATTGACGGCTGCGTATTCCAAAAGAGCAGCAAAAACGAACACGAAACACATAACTAGGTATATATCGATGGCTTTGACGTAGCTTATCCTGGGCAAAGAACTCCTGACTCCTGTGCTTATGGTGGTCATGGTCAAAACTGTCGTAATACCTAAAAAAAATCCTTAGTGGTTTTTTTTTCAATAAATTTGATATGGACATACCTAACGTAACTCTGGCACTGGTGGCTTCATGGTTTATCCAACAAGATACCCAAGACAGCATAACAATAAGAATACTCGGTAGATAAGTTTGGAACACGAAATAACCAATGTTCCTCTGGAGTTTAAAAGACAAAGACAACCTTTGATATATCCCTGTAGCCAATTTTTCCATTCTATCATTCGTTTCGTAACCGACTATCGTGAATTGCGGTAATTCCGCCTCTTCAACCCCACGTACAGGGGTGTCCATCCAGTACATCACGACGTCCATAACAGTATAACCGTCTGGAAATTATTCGGGAGATGAGAATACCAAAGAAAAGCGATGCTTCGAACTTACAACTTTCTATTTCCACTGTACAATTTTGGGAATCTAAGGGGTAGTAATGTAGGTCCATCATGCAAGCCAAGGTCGTGGTGAATCTCATCCCGTAAGTTATCCCTCCCTCGCCGTCCAATCTGACCAGCTTGTTTCTCTCGGTGACGTCATGGAAGAAACTGAAAAAATTTAAGCTTCAATGAGGACACAGTAACAACACGATATCTTCACCTATTCTTATCGTTGGCGAAGAACGTATCGGGTACCCAAATTTTCTCAGCGAAATCCCCAGCGAGTGTTAATACTTCGTTCTGATTGCTGAAAGCCAATCTTTCGTCCTTCCAGTATTGGTTCAGGTACAACGTGATAGTGTAGTCCTGAAAATGTATTACTTGAGGAAGTTGAAATCAATTGTGAGAATCTCACCATATTGACTTCAGATATTGCGTCGAAACTTGCGATAGTTAGGTCCATACCTATCAGGAGAGGTTCTCCTGGGAAAAAATTAATAACTAGAGGAATGAAGAGGATTGTTGTATTGACCTACCTCCAAAGTTTGGTCTTAATCGGATGTCATACCCCCTTAATAGACCGGATATAGTCTTCGTTACATTGTCCAGCCTCTGTGATGAAGTTCTAGTGCTGAAATTTAACACGAAAATTATATAAAATAGAGAAAACTAAGAAGTTGAGATTGGCTTGCGTTTCTATCAATAAGAGCGTGACCATGAATTCTGGCCGTCCGTCCGTCCGCAAACAAGATAACTCTCGGAAGAAGAGGCCTAGAGTTGAAATTTTCTGGGTATCTCAGGAACTATTCGCTATATCCTTCTGAAATTTTGTTTCTACATAATATGACTATTGAACGAGTTTTGTAAAAAATCAGCTTTCTGGTTGTTCAATGTGAAGAGAAAATTCAGTTTTTCTATATATATTCGATATAATTCGGTGTTTCCATGAAAATTCATAGAAATAAAATGCCAGTATTTGTCAATAAACACTGAAGGCCTTTTTGATTCACAGGAAAAAAAGAGTTTTTTTGATATTGGTGATTCCATCTTTTGAAGTTTATAAAAATAAAATGACAGTACTTGTCATACTGAGAATAAATAATGAAGGCTGTTTTGCTCCACAGAAAAAAAATGAAATCTTCTGATATATTCAATATAATTCGGTGATTCCATAAAAATTCATACAAAATAAAATGCCAGTATTTGTCAATAAACACTGAAGGCCATTTTGGTTCACAGAAAAAAAAGAGTTTTTTTGATATCGGTGATTCCAAGTTTACAAAAATAAAATGACAGTATTTGTGATACTGATCGAAATCTTCTGATATATAAAATATAATTCGGTGTTTCCATGAAAATTCATAGAAACAAAATGCCAGTTTTTCTCAATGAACACTGACTGCCATTTTGGTACACAGAAAAAAAAGTTTTTCTGATATATTCAATATAATTCGGTGTTTCTATAAAAATTCATAGAGATAAAATGCCCGTATTTGTCAATGAACACTGACTGCCATTTCGATAAACAGAACAAAAAAAAAGTTTTTTTGATATCGGTTATTCCATCTTTTGAAGTTCATAAAAATAAAATGACAGTACTTGACATACTGACAATGCGAACACTGAAAGCCGTTTTCGTACACAGAAAAGAGCGCGCAAAAAATTCTGACTGAAATACTTAAAAAATAGTGTTCAGAAATCATAAATTGAAAAAAAAATATATTATACGTTCGATTCGAAGCGTTCCATCGAATTTCCTCAACGTGTAATTTCACGAATAGCAGATTAGAATTTTCTTTCAACGTCATGCGATCCTACACCAATTTTTTCTTTCCCGGGTAAAATATTTTATTCCAATTAAAATAACATGATTTTTCCAATAAAATTAACAAATAGTTTTGGTTCAGCAAAAAGAAATAATGGGAGCATTTTTTTGACTAACTTTAAATAGTGACAAAAAAAACCTACCTCAATTCATTGAAGCACCAATGTTGACCCATAAACATCAACAAAACACTCATGATGCCCCACATAGCTGTGGAAATTCGAATAAAAAAGCACCACGATTGGCATGAAATATTGGATAAATAATATTTGGATTTACAGTTACATATAACACTTCTTTTTCCTTCTAGAACATTGATGAATTGGTGTTGATGGTGGACAGTTCCCTAAGGTTCCTGTTCCACATTTTCTCTTCAGCGTCTGGATGATTTTCTTTTGCGCCGACGCTGGGGATGCTGTAATCACGTTACGAATTTGTCGATAGTCAGATTAATCTTCCTTCGTATACATCGAAAATGAACATATGAATATTTTTTCTGATGAAATTTAATTTTTTTCAAATACACCTGTCATTATTCATGGGAAAAGTAGTCTAAAAAATTTAAACATTCGAAATGAAAGTCCCCAACATTGAATTTAATGGTTCTTTCAAACATGAAAAGTGTCCAAGAAATATAATAGGGGTGAAATTTGATATCTACTAAAATCAATTTCGCCAGAAATTTACCCTGCAAATCTACCCTTCCTTATGTCAAACGATACGATGTCTCCAGATCGATTCCTTAATGCTTTTCCTTGATATAACAGACACATGGATGTATCAATTCCTCGAAATTATCTGTTTGGGTTTGCCCTAACATTTTTTTTCAATGCTGATCTCATAGAAAAATTAAAGTTAATGAAGGAGTTAATAATTTCAATTTGGACCAATAATTTGAGGATTTACCATGTTTTGACAAACATGAAAAAGTCTGAAAATCACAGATATCCTCTGACGTTTCTGTCGATATTTATTTCAAACTTCGACTGAGTCATGATTCCTCTAAAAACATGGGTTCTTGGAAAAAAATAATCGATAACAGGACTAAAAAGCTAACATTTCAGGTAGTTTTGGTGAATTTTGAATGTTATTACAATGAAAGTAATTCGGTGATTCCATCTTTTGAAGTTTATGGAATAAAATGACATTGTATTTGTCATACTGACGATGAACACTGAGGGCCATTCTGTTACACAGAAAAAAAATTGTTTTTCTGGTATATTCAATGTAATTCGGTGATTCCATCTTTGGAAGTTTATGAAATTAAATGACAGTATTTGTCATACTGACAGTGAACACTAAAGGCCATTTGAGTTCACAGAAAAAAAAGTTTTTCTGAATTATTTTTCCTCCTCTATTACCACCATATCCGATGAATATATTTCAGAAGGATTTAAATGAAGTAAAAATACTTAACTAAATCATTTTTTATATTTGACATATATAATAATCTCGATGAAAACAATAGTAAGCTCATTAAATTATGTTGATAAATTCAGCAGGTAATATTTGGTCTATCAAAGATTCACTTCAATAATTTCTTTTCATTCCTGGTTTCAATTCAACGTGTTGGAGGGTGCATTCTCCCATTCGAAATCATCATGGTACATGAAATAAGTCAACCAGTAGAAGATGAAATTTTCTGGGTATCTCAGGAACTATTCGCTGTATCCTGCTTAAATTTTGTTTCTACATAATATGACCATTGAATGAGTTATGTAAAAATTCAGCTTTCTGGTTGTTCAATGTGAAAAGAAAATTCAGTTTTTCTATATATATTCGATATAATTCGGTGTTTCCATGAAAATTCATAGAAATAAAATGCCAGTATTTGTCAATAAACACTGAAGGCCATTTTGATTCACAGAAAAAAAAGAGTTTTTTTTGATATTGGTGATTCCATCTTTTGAAGTTTATAAAAATAAAATGACAGTACTTGTCATACTGAGAATAAATAATGAAGGCCGTTTTGCTACACAGAAAAAAAATTAAATCTTCTGATATATTCAATATAATTCGGTTATTCCATAAAAATTTATAGAAATAAAATGCCAGTATTTGTCAATAAGCACTGAAGGCCATTTTGGTCCACAGAAAAAAAAAGGGTTTTTTTGATATCGGTGATTCCAAGTTTATAAAAATAAAATGACAGTATTTGTGACACTGATCGAAATCTTCTGATATATAAAATATAATTCGGTGTTTCCATGGAAATTCAAAGAAACAAGATGCCAGTTTTTCTCAATGAACACTGACTGCCATTTTGGTACACAGAAAAAAAAGTTTTTCTGATAAATTCAATATAATTCGTTGTTTCCCTAAAAATTCATAGAAATAAAATGCCAATATTTGTCGATTAACATAAATTGCCATTTCGGTACACAGAACAAAAAGTTTTTTTTGATATATTCAATATAATTCGTTGTTTACATAAAAATTCATAGAAATAAAATGCCAATATTTGTTGATGACCATTAATTTTGGTACACAGAAAAACAAGTGATTTTCTGATATATTTAATATAATTCGGTGATTCCATCTATTGAAGTTCTTGAAAATAAATTGACAGTATTTGTCATACTGACAATGAACACTGAAGGCCATTATGGTACACAGAACAAAAGTGTTTCTGATATATTCAATATAATTCGGTGATTCCATCTATTGAAGTTTATGAAATAAAATGACATTGCATTTGTCATACTGACGATGAACACTGAGGGCCATTCTGTTACACAAAAAAAAAATTGTTTTTCTGGTATATTCAATGTAATTCGGTGATTCCATCTTTCGAAGTTTATGAAATTAAATGACAGTATTTGTCATACTTACAGTGAACACTAAAGGCCATTTTGGTTCACAGAAAAAAAAGTTTTTCTGAATTATTTTTGCTCCTCTATTACCAGCATATCCGATGAATATATTTCAGAAGGATTTAAATGAAGTAAAAATACTTAACTAAATCATTTTTTATATTTGACATATATAATAATCTCGATGAAAACAATAGTAAGCACATTAAATTATGTTGATAAATTCAGCAGGTAATATTTGGTCTATCAAAGATTCACTTCAATAATTTCTTTTCATTCTTGGTTTCAATTCAACGTGTTGGAGGGTGCATTCTCCGATTCGAAATCTTCATGGTACATGAAATAAGTCAACCAGTAGAAGATGAAATTTTCTGGGTATCTCAGGAACTATTCGCTATATCCTGCTTAAATTTTGTTTATACATAATATGACTATTGAATGAGTTATGTAAAAATTCAGCTTTCTGGTTGTTCAATGTAAAAAGAAAATTCAGTTTTTCTATATATATTCGATATAATTCGGTGTTTCCATGAAAATTTATAGAAATAAAATGCCAGTATTTGTCAATAAACACTGAAGGCCATTTTGATTCCCAGAAAAAAAAGAGTTTTTTTGATATTGGTGATTGATTCCATCTTTTGAAGTTTATAAAAATAAAATGACAGTACTTGTCATACTGGGAATTTATAATGAAGGCAGTTTTGCTACACAGAAAAAAAATTAAATCTTCTGATATATTCACTATAATTCGGTGATTCCATCAAAATTCATAGAAATAAAATGCCAGGATTTGTCAATAAGCACTGAAGGCCATTTTGGTTCACAGAAAAAAAAAGGGTTTTTTTGATATCGGTGATTCCAAGTTTACAAAAATAAAATGACAGTATTTGTGATACTGATCGAAATCTTCTGATATATAAAATATAATTCGGTGTTTCCATGGAAATTCATAGAAACAAAATGCCAGTTTTTCTCAATGAACACTGACTGCCATTTTGGTACACAGAAACAAAAGTTTTTCTGATAAATTCAATATAATTCGTTGTTTCCTTGAAAATTCATAGAAATACAATGCCAATATTTGTCGATGAACATTAACTGCCATTTCGGTACACAGAATAAAAAGGTTTTTTTGATATATTCAATATAATTCGTTGTTTACATAAAAATTCATAGAAATAAAATGCCAATATTTGTTGATGACCATTAATTTTGGTACACAGAAAAAAAAGTGATTTTCTGATATATTTGATATAATTCGGTGATTCCATCTATTGAAGTTCTTGAAAATAAATTGACAGTATTTGTCATACTGACAATGAACACTGAAGGCCATTATGGTACACAGAAAAAAAGTGTTTCTGATATATTCAATATATAATTCGGTGATTCCATCTTTTGAAGTTTATGAAATAAAATGTCATACTGACGATGAACACTGAGGGCCATTCTGTTACACAGAAAAAAAATTGGTTTTCTGGTATATTCAATGTAATTCGGTGATTCCATCTTTCGAAGTTTATGAAATTAAATGACAGTATTTGTCATACTGACAGTGAACACTAAAGGCCATTTTGGTTCACAGAAAAAAAGTTTTTCTGAATTATTTTTCCCCCTTTATTACCACCATATCCGATGATTATATTTCAGAAGGAAGTAAAAATACTTAAATAAATCATTTTTTATATTTGACATATGATGATAAATTCAGCACGTAATATTTGGTCTATCAAAGATTCATTTCAATAATTTCTTTTCATTCCTGGTTTCAATTCAACGTGTTGGAGGGTGCATTCTCCCATTCGAAATCATCATGGTACATGAAATAGGTCAACCAGTAGAAGATATTGACCAAAGTGAAAGAAACTGGGAACATAATACGAGCCGTACGGTCTATCATCGAAACGCTATTGACGTGCTGGAATCCACCATTAGAATCTGCAAGAAAAAGTGTTAAACCCTGGCTGCAAAGCAAATAAGTGAATGCTCCACCAGATCCATTGGACGCAGCCTCCCTTTGCCTCTGTTTACGGAAATCATCATCCCCTTTCAAGCAATAAACGAACTGTTTCCATATAGGTATCTTAAATTCGGTTTGGGTGGTCTTTTCAACTGTGCGAGCGATGAATTTCGGGATCTGATAGCCGGAACTCCTTCTGCTGTTGTAGGGGGACGAAGGATCCTGGAAAACAGAAAACTCTGGAGAGCTGACGTCAACATTCTCTACTAGAACATACGTTGAGTATTGGACAGACCAAGGAGCTCCTCCTCCTGCTGGGTTGCGTTGAGTTCGCGAGCAAGCCATCATCCGAGTTCTCACCAGAACCAGCTCCAATAATCTCTTCGTTCTCGAACTCTTCCCATTCTTCCTCATCCACCGGTATCTCACCACTCCCGACCTTCGTGAAATAATGCACGCCGGCGAATTCCAACAGGGTGGCTATGCAGTAGAAGAAGCTCATCAGGAGGAACCAGTCCAAAGCGGTGGCGTATTTAACCTTCGGTAGATCCCTTCTGGAGTCCAGGCTTATGGTCGAAAGGGTGAGGACGGTGGTTATACCTAGACCGACCCTGTCGCTGGTGGCTTCCCTGTGGATCCAGAAGGACACCCAGGATAGGACGACTATCAATATGCATGGGACGTAGACTTGGATGAGGAAGTAGCCGGTGTGTCTTTGCAGGTTGAAGGAGACTTGGAGGACTGAAAAATCGCCTGGAAAATTTATTTATTTCAGAGTCCAAACCAGAATTATTCTGAAGACTAAAACTTGCCTTCTCTTCTCCTAATGGTTTGATTCCTGTAAGGAAATGAGATGAGATCGAACTGGGAAAGGATCATCCCTGGTACAAACGTGACACTCCCCTCGTCCATCCACTGGTAAATGATGTCCTTCGAGGAATAAGCATCTGGAATGAAATTTTATCCAAGGTATCCCCCAAAAATTTCACCCGAAAACTTACAACTTCCCAAAATCAGCGGACAAGACTGTCTGTCCATCGGGAAGGTATGAAGCTTCATGGGACATTTCGCCTTTATCGTGAGTCTTAAAGAAAATCGATTTATTGTTCGTCTTGAAAAAATCCAAGAACTGACCTCATCGAGTACAAAATGTCCCCGTCTTGTGAAATCCTAAGTAACTTGTTTGGAACTGTTATGGTGTGAACATAAGAGTTTTTTCCATTATAGAAGAACGTGTCGGGTCTCCATATACGTTCAAGCATTTTTATGGAGAGGGAGAGAGATTGAATAGGTCCTTTGAAGGACAATCGTTCATCTCTCCAATACTGTCGGAAGTAGCAGTCCATCGAGTATTCCTGAAGAGTTTCATCTATTTAATATTGGGGGTTTGGATTTTAGAGACTTACCATGTCCAACTCTGAAATTGGTCCCATGCTTCGGATTAGAATGTTGGTCTTTATTAAGGTGGGTTTAGCTGGAATTCAGTAAAAAATAACTACCATGCCTATGTATAGTTCATTTAAGAATTATTGACATCGAAGCAGGCCATGAACGTCCAGTCGAGGCTTTATTTCTGGTTACAAAAAAGTTACTGTTTTCATCATAGAAATAAAACATAAATATAACCTAGAAAAGTGTTGAGTATACGAATTAAGCCGGAATATTTCGATTGCAGTTTCTACATGGGAATTCAGGTTTGAAAGCGCAAAAATATCGTGGAATGCTTTCATATGAAATTATCTCATATAAAAGTCAACCATGGAAAATTGAAGATCATTCAAATAAATATTTATTTTCACTCAGGACCATGCAATATTTATTGGTATTGGAAATCTTGCAAAATTCTAACCATATAACTATAAGAGTACCATTTTATGTCAGGATTCAAGAAGGATAATTAATGGAATTCTAGCAGGTAGCTAGTGGTGCAACAGAAAAAAATTTTTGGATACTTCGCAAGCACAGGGCCAAAAGAATGTATTGGAAAAAACGTTATAATGTATTAAGAAATAGGAGAGAAACAAAAATTAAGAATCTATGTAGTACATGAAGAATTTTGACATGAAATTTGTACCGAACTATCAATAAATGAACCAATTTGTGAATTATTTATTGCTGGGTTATGAATACTTCAAGAAAGTCAATTTTTATTTTCATTCATTGAAACTGTCCATGAGTTATTGAAAATATTATAATTGATGAGCAATTTTACAATTATTCAGTATACTTCTGAATTGGGAACAATATAGCATGTGTATTAGCAGAGGGAATGTGAACAGGGTACCATACAGATTAAGTATAATAAATATACTTAAAATATCTATGAATGATACAAGAGCAAAGATAAAAATATTGAAAACTTTGTTTCCACGTAGTGTAGTGATTTGGATGTGTTTATTGAATAAGCTGACATAATCCTATTGATGGGCATCCTTTTGCAGGGAAGGTTTCAATATTTCAATAACCCATTCATGAAATAATTCACCATTCATAGTAATCCTTATCATTAATACCACTGTCAAGAATCTGATCACATCCAGGTAAAAATCCATCAATTGTTCCAGCATTCAAAATAGTGCACTTTCTGCCTTTACCCTTGAATATACTCGGCATACCTTTTGGATTATTTTCTAGTGTCCACTGACAAATTCGAATACCGTTTTTGAATATCCAAATTTCATCTAGATAAATGAATTTTACGTTTTGTTCCATGTATTCTCGGTATTTATCACAATATCGTACTATTTTTATTATATTTTTCTGTTTATCAGTAAGAATTTTCCTTCGATCAACTTTTTTGTATTTGTATCCAATTTTTTTATGATATAATATGATGTTGACTTCGATCAATTGAAATCTAGGTGCTCTTTGGCCAGTTCGAAAAGGATATCTAAAATGATATAATCATTGTTTTTAATTCTAGCAGAAACAAAGTCATTCAATGTCTCTTTGAAGGAATAATCGTATCGCACAGGTTAAATTCGATTTTTCACAGCCAACCGAGATGTCAATAATTCTTAAACGGAGTATATTTATGTCCTTCACAAAAGATAGGTTAGTTGAGGTTAGGGTACGTTTATAACAAAGGGAGGATACATGAAAATGAATATCAATTCTGTCATAATTAACTCACTTTTCCCATGGGTAGGCAATTGGGAACTCTCATATTCCTTCAACAAATTCTCAAGTATCATGGAAATATTTCTACTGACCACATCGTTCCTTCTCCTTCTTATACCGACCGAGTTGTGTTTTGTATGTCGAAATATCTTCTCATCTTTGGAGTATTTCAATATCACGAGGACCAAAGAATTATTTTTTGGGTCTATTCTATTTTTGTCCATAATGACACCATTCACGTCGCTTTCCCTCCTCCCGGATGTTCTCGTAAGGGAGCTGTGAAAAAATCAAATCAAATTTCTGCCGATCCCAATTACAAATCCTTCGCCTTGGACTTGAAAATGTGAAGATTCACTTTCGATTCGAAAGTATGCAGAGTTGACAAAACCAAGATGTCGCAGAAATGCTGATCCAGCGCTCTTTTCCCGTTTGAAATATTTGAAGTAGCTATCGATTCCCGCCTTTTCTAAAGTAGGCCACATTGTATAAGTTGAGGGGTGGTGGAGTGGCTCGAATTGATGATGAGGATGTTTGGAAGGTATTAGCGGATTCACACTTAGTTTATTGCTGTGAAAGAACAGTCAAGTAGGAGACATTGCATTTCTGCTTGGTGGGAAAAGTTGGGGTTGAGAACTCCTTATTATGCCTAATAAAATTAGAACCTGGAACTTCAGCGTATCGAAAGTTACGAACTCAGAGACGTAATTATACCTTTCTTCTATATAATTGCAAGCCTTCCTGTATTCTCGAACGATTATCAAATACCGAGCAGAATCTTGGATGCCCTTCAACTTATTTCGATCACTACGTCAGCAATTCGGCACAGCTCTATCTTCCTGATGCGTTTGACCTTGGGTCGACCAATGGCTATCGAGAATAATCTCCAGAAACCAGCCGGCTAGATTGTTTCAACTTAGATTCTGACGTAAGCTGGTGGTGCTTTTGCATTCAAATTTGCCCGAATTCGCCTTGGTTTGTTGCGAGAAGTGAATATTAATTGTGATTTGATTGAGAAAACGGTTTTTATTTTCGAAATATAAGAACTTTTGAAGCTTGAACATTGACGAATTACTGGATGTCCATGAACATTAAAAAAAAATCTTCTTACAGAAAAATAATTGGAAATTCGTCAATTTGGGTTGATTAATATTGAAAATAATAGGTATCCTAACATCTTTTCGTACCATCCTGCAATAAACCTATTTTAAATTTGTCTATGCTACTATTATCCTTTTTGATCCACCTTTTATTTCCAATAATAAATCTTCAGAATTATTCAAAGAAAAAAGTTTTTAAGACCCCTAAATTTCCACAGTATGTTTACAAAATGTACAGGGTGTTTCACGTAGGCGGGAACTGAATTTTATGAATGATTCTTTGAGCAAAATTGAAAAATGAACTCATCAATATGATAGTATTTTTTATGTACATAAATATAATGGTGATTTTATATTTATTTTTATATTTTGATTGTCAAAATTTGAAGTTTTTATTCTCGTGTACCTATAATAGAAGCGAAAATATGAAGTCTGAATTTTCATTTAAGGCTCTGAAGATGTTTGCTCTTCAAGAAAGTTAGGATTTTCTGAAATATATAAAGCAACAAAAATGCTTTTCACAGAAACTGTTGACAGTGCGTGTCTCTCACTTCTTCGCACTTTCTGAGACAATCCGAACTTTCTTCAAGAACTAAATATGTTGAGGGCTTTGAATGAAAATTCAGGCTCTATATTTTCGTTTCTATTATAATCGAGAATGAAAACTTCAAATTTTGACAATGATTGGAATAACATATTCGGAATTCAAAAATGAGAAATTTTACTAGATAAACTAATAAGCAAGCCAACAAAACAATTCATGTATCCCAGATACCAACGAAATCCATCATTTGCAGTCGTAGACCGGTTTCGATCCATATCAGATCTCATCAGTGCGATTAGCAATATGATAAATTCGATGTGAGAAACAGAAGATCTTAAAACATAAGGCAACGTGAGAAAATTTCCCAAATCACGCCACCTGTCCGTTCCAAGAGCAACTGTCTCAAATATCTGTAGATCATAAACTGCTTTATCGGCTCTTCAAATAACAAAATACACAGAAATACTATCATACTGATGTGTCATTTTTCAATTTTGCTCAAAGGAAAAGTCACAAAATCCAGTGACCCGCTTACGTGAAACACCCTGTACAAGAGAGATAATTTGAAAATCGGATCAAAAAAATCATTCCGTAACTTTCCTAGGGAACCGAAGAATTGAATTCGCACAATTTGGGCCAAAAATAAACTATCCGGCATTGATCCTCGATCCTTGCTCGGGAATCCGATCCATGAATTTTAAACCCAAACATTCAAGCATAAAAGAATAACTGAATTGTGGAGATTTTGACTGATATGTAGTAGGTTGAGGAGGATTTCTCCTAAATTTCCAAAAAAAAATTATCTAAAGCACTGCCGTGAAGTAGGGAGCTTTTGAGCGCTCGTTCATCCACCTTGTAGGTTGATACGGATTTTTCAGTTTTAGGAGCCAATTGAAGAAATTTTTGACAGCTGTCAAAGAAATGACAGTTTTGCGTGAATATACATATCGTTCTCTATTAAAATACGAAATTTCTTCACGATCGAATCCGTAGTTTTTTGAAATTATCAAGAAAACACAGAACTGAAAATTTCAAGTCTCTAGGTCGTAACGTTCGAAAGTTATCGTGCTTACGGCCGGCGGGACGGACAGACTCGAATTTTTCGACGGATTCATACCTTATCGATGGAGACCATTTTCGGCTCAAAATACAGATATCGTGACGAAATTATATAGCCCCCATGTATAAGTAGAACGAGCGCTCAAAAATAACTTAATTGTGGAGATTTTGACTGAATTTACAAAAAAACATAAATATGTCTCTTTTTTTTTGCACAACTGAAATACCGTCTCAAATCCAAGAAATCATAACATATAAACTCACATATTCAGAAACAGGAAAATTGCCACAATTATCCACGCGAAGTTAACAGCACAAAACATTTTCGTTACTCAAATAAACCTCTTATTTGAGGTGGAAACGCGAGTAACTTTGTCGACTACATTCCACAAAATGTGGCGAACCTGGAAAATTTCAAACATCCCTTAATACGACATGCGTATCCCCCTCTACATTGTTACGATGGTTATCAGCCTCATTATGTGAGCATCTGGAAAAATTCAGCACAGCAAGATAATTTTCTGGTGTTGTCTTTGTGAATTTGATTTGGAAAAAATGCGAAATTTTTTCCCCATTGGTGCGCCAATTTAATTATTTTGCCTAATCGTTTGAGACCATTCGAAAATAACAGACGTTTGGGTAAAATGATGACGCTCTTGTTCATAAAAAATATCAACTAATACTACTTCAATCATGAATAGGATTATTAAAAGTCCCTTATTCGAGAGCATTTTTTATTGTATACATAATGTTTATTTGCATATCAGGAACCACATAGCTTCAACTGTAGTGAAAATCATCAATAATTCCAAATGTATTTTTTGCAGAATTTGGCATGGAAATAAACAACAGGCGAATCAATATAATTAATAACATTTAAGACAAAAAAATAATAAATAAAATATATTTAATGAAGATTCGGTTATACATATAAAATAAATAAAGAGCGATACTATTTATGATGTAATAAGTGTAACGAAAGTAAAAAAGAAGGAATATCTCACTCGGCAACGCAAAGCTTCAATAAATCGTAAAATATAATATTAATTGATGATATTTAAAAGAAAATTTCGTGATCGATATTTTTTCTGTACAAGTGTAAATTTCACCTTTTTTATATGGAAAAGGAAACATTTAAAAAACAAGAATATGGACAGTTCGGATTATCATTGAAACATCAGTTTGTGATGCTTGAAATTCGCAAATATTTTTTAGTGGAATGCAATTTCGCATATTTCGAAGAGAAAAAAAATGATTATTCGGTGTAATTTTCGAAATATTGCAGGAGCCAAAATGAATTGAGGACTATTCCAGTGTAGACCCTGACATGATGAATAATTTCCAGCTTATGAAAGGCTTAATATTGGAGCGATTGTTGAAAAAGAATTAAAAAATACCAGTCACAGTCCAAATCTTGATAATGTTGTTTTCCAGTAACGCTATGTGAAATATTGCCGGATAAACCTAGATCAGCGAGAAAGGAAGTACAAGATGGCCCAACGAAAATTTTACACAATAATATTTTCAATTCGAGTTCTTGCGGAAACTGTTGAAAAGTTGAAGACGCCACATAGTTATTTGGGACCTCACGTCCTTCGAGCTGGAAATTCGACCCTTGGCGGAGCCCGAGATGTTGCGGTTTAATATCCTTACGAAAAGTTCGGCGGCAACTTTTCGGGTTTTTTTACCTTTTCCGAACGTTATTTTCGTACGTTTCACGATTTTTTATTTTTGAAATCGTGAAGTCAGAAGAATTTAGGGGGGAAGAAACGGACTTTCCGATAGTACTCGAAAAGTTGCCTATTCCGAATTCAAAACGTACGAAAATAACGTTCGGAAAAAAACACGAAAAGTTGCCGCTGAACTTTTCATAAGGATATTAAACCGCAACATCTCGGGCTCCGCCAAGGCTCGAATTTCCAGCTCGAAGGACGTGAGGTCCTAAATAACTATGTGGCGTCTCCAACTTTTCAACAGTTTTCGCGAGAACTCGAATTGAAAATGCCCAATTTTCTTTAAAGCCCGACATAAATTACGTCGATTATAGATATGACGTATAACTCAAATCTTCTGTGAATCTTCCTTATTAAAATTATAAACGCTGTTCAACAACTGGAGATGGAAAAAAAACGTTTTAGTTGGGCGAGCCTGTATATTCCTCGAGGAACTCATGAATTTGTCGATTATTGTCACATCTCTAATACTGATATTTTCAAGGATAACATTGGAATTTGATGATAACACAGACATTTCCTATGTTACAATATTTTACACTCATTCACAAAAAAAATTAGTTTCGGCTGTTGTTTACCCCGAATTTCCGTACAGAACAAAAAATTCATGGATTTATTTGAATGCAGAGCCTTTTTTCACTGATAATACTTCGAAGCACTCAAATTAAAACTAGGCCCACCTTAGCGTATTGAAATCGTTATCACAGCTGACTCAAAGCTGACCCTGAACTTCAATTTGAGGATGATTACAAAATCATAGACGAAAACGAGAAAACTCAGTTTGAACCTAATATAATAAATTTACGAACTTATCGATAATAATATGGATGAGCTATACAACAGAATAAAATAAAGGCGACACGTCTTGTCAGTTCTCGTGTTCCGACGGGAAGTTGATGGTGTGGCTTTCGTTGCCGATAATCAACTTCAACCGTTTCAGAGGAATGGGAGGAACATCGTCTAAAAGCTTTTTACGGTCTCTGTCTCTTTTCCTGTCTTTAGATTTGTGCCTCTTCTTCCTGTGTGAAAAATGTGAGAAGTTGTTATCGTCCAGACCTTCTAATCTCAACACCTCATATTCAGGCTCGAAAGTCTCTTCGCTCAGGCTGTTTCCCGATTCGATAACTTCGTCCAGGATCGGAGAACGTTTCATTCTTAGAGTTAGCTTCAAACTACCACATTTGTCAGGCGTCTGTTCTCTGTTGGGTACTTCGTGAACACTTTGTGGTGCATCAATTCGATCAGACTCCTTATCAACAATGGCAGTATTATAATCAGACTCTCTCCTTTCCATTTCATCGCTCGAATCACCGTCAGAATTCATTTCGATGTCGTTACTAGTAACCGTGTGGTTTTTGGGTCTCAAATCCATCGAGTTACTGTTTTCCTCGTCGTCGAATTCATACACGTCTTTGTTTTCATCTCCCTTCTCCGAACTGGCAGTGTTCTTTGATTTTCTACGATTCTTACCGGACCTCTTTTTCTGGTTGCTCTTTTCTTCCACGAACCCATTCAAATTGGAGAACATTTCCTCCGAGGACAAAACACCACCGTTTTGGTTGCAATCGACTTTGTTTCCGTTGTGGTGGGAATCGGGGTCCAAGAAAGACTTAGTTTGACATAGATCTACACCGGAATCAGATGAGGACTTGTGGCTTCTAAGGCTGTCTGTCGTTCCTGAAACAAAATGGAGGGATTCTTCTATAAATATCGATGAAGAGTTGAACAAAATTTGGCGTGGTTGTTTCTATGAAAAGATTTTGGATTGGAAGGAAAAATGGAGATATTTACACTTGAAAATGGGAGAAAGTTGTGATTTTCAAAAGATTTCCCAGTCCCACTGTATGGTTTTTTCCAGGTTTCGAAAATTTTGAGTTTTCTTATATGAACACTTCAATTATTTTGCGTGCTTGTTTCCATCAACAGATTTTGGATTGGAAGGAAAAATGGAGAAATTTACACTCGAAATGGGAGAAAGTGGTGATTTTTAAAAGATTTCCCAGTCCCACGTTATGGTTTTTTCCAGGTTTCGAATAATTTGAGTTTTATTATATGAACACTTCAATTATTTTGCGTGCTTGTTTTCATGAACAGATTTTAGATTGGAAGGAAAAAAAGGAGAAATTTTCACTTGAAATGGGAGAAAGTGGTGATTTTTGAAAGATTTCCCAGTCCCACAGTAAGGTTTTTTCCAGGTTTAGAAAAATTTGAGTTTTCTTATAAGAACACTTCAATATTTTTGCGTGCTTGTTTCCATGAACAGATTTTGGATTGGATGGAAAAATGGAGATATTTACACTTGAAAATGGGAGAAAGTGGTGATTTTTGGAAGATTTCCCAGTCCCACAGTATAGTTTTTCCCAGGTTTAGAAAAATTTGAGTTTTCTTGTATGAACACTTCAATTATTTTGCGTGCTTGTTTCCATGAACAGATTTTGGATTGGAAGGAAAAATGGAGAAATTTACACTTGAAATGGGAGAAAGTGGTGATTTTTGAAAGATTTCCCATTCCCACAGTAAGGTTTTTTCCAGGTTTAGAAAAATTTGAGTTTTCTTATAGGAACACTTCAATTATTTTGCGTGCTTGTTTCTATGAACAGATTTTGGATTGGAAGGAAAAAATGGAGAAATTTACACTTGAAATGGGAGAAAGTGGTGATTTTTGAAAGATTTCCCAGTCCGACGGTATGGTTTTTTTGCAGGTTTCAAAAAATTTGAGTTTTCTCATAAGAACACTTCAATTATTTTGCGTGCTTGTTTTCATGAACAGATTTTGGATTGGAAGGAAAAAATGGAGAAATTTTCACTTGAAATGGGAGAAAGTGGTGATTTTTGAAAGATTTCCCAGTCCCACAGTATGGTTTTTTCCAGGTTTAGAAAAATTTGAGTTTTCTTATATGAACACTTCAATATTTTTGCGTGCTTGTTTCCATGAACAGATTTTAGATTGGAAGGAAAAATGGAGATATTTACACTTGAAAATGGGAGAAAGTGGTGATTTTTGAAAGATTTCCCAATCCCACAGTATGGTTCTTCAGGTTTCGAAAAATTTGAGTTTTCTTATATGAACACTTCAATTATTTTGCGTGCTTGTTTTCATGAACAGATTTTAGATTGGAAGGAAAAAATGGAGAAATTTTCACTTGAAATGGGAGAAAGTGGTGATTTTTGAAAGATTTCCCAGTCCCACAGTAAAGTTTTTTCCAGGTTTAGAAAAATTTGAGTTTTCTTATATGAACACTTCAATATTTTTGCGTGCTTGTTTCCATGAACAGATTTTGGATTGGAAGGAAAAATGGAGATATTTACACTTGAAAATGGGAGAAAGTGGTGATTTTTGGAAGATTTCCCAGTCCCACAGTATGGTTTTTCCCAGGTTTAGAAAAATTTGAGTTTTCTTATATGAACACTTTAATTATTTTGCGTGCTTGTTTCCATGAACAGTTTTTGGATTGGAAGGAAAAATGGAGAAATTTACAATTTAGATAGGAGAAAGTGGTGATTTTTGAAAGATTTCCCAGTCCCACAGTAAGGTTTTTTCCAGGTTTAGAAAAATTTGAGTTTTCTTATAAGAACACTTCAATATTTTTGCGTGCTTGTTTCCATGAACAGATTTTGGATTGGAAGGAAAAATGGAGATATTTACACTTGAAAATGGGAGAAAGTGGTGATTTTTGGAAGATTTCCCAGTCCCACAGTATGGTTTTTCCCAGGTTTAGAAAAATTTGAGTTTTCTTATATGAACACTTCAATTATTTTGCGTACTTGTTTCCATGAACAGATTTTGGATTGGAAGGAAAAATGGAAAAATTTACACTTGAAATGGGAGAAAGTGGTGATTTTTGAAAGATTTCCCATTCCCACAGTAAGGTTTTTTCCAGGTTTAGAAAAATTTGAGTTTTCTTATAGGAACACTTCAATTATTTTGCGTGCTTGTTTCCATGAACAGATTTTGGATTGGAAGGAAAAATGGAGAAATTTACACTCGAAATGGGAGAAAGTGGTGATTTTTAAAAGATTTCCCAGTCCCACGTTATGGTTTTTTCCAGGTTTCGAATAATTTGAGTTTTATTATATGAACACTTCAATTATTTTGCGTGCTTGTTTTCATGAACAGATTTTAGATTGGAAGGAAAAAATGGAGAAATTTTCACTTGAAATGGGAGAAAGTGGTGATTTTTGAAAGATTTCCCAGTCCCACAGTAAAGTTTTTTCCAGGTTTAGAAAAATTTGAGTTTTCTTATATGAACACTTCAATTATTTTGCGTGCTTGTTTCCATGAACAGTTTTTGGATTGGAAGGAAAAATGGAGAAATTTACAATTTAGATAGGAGAAAGTGGTGATTTTTGAAAGATTTCCCAGTCCCACAGTAAGGTTTTTTCCAGGTTTAGAAAAATTTGAGTTTTCTTATAAGAACACTTCAATATTTTTGCGTGCTTGTTTCCATGAACAGATTTTGGATTGGAAGGAAAAATGGAGATATTTACACTTGAAAATGGGAGAAAGTGGTGATTTTTGGAAGATTTCCCAGTCCCACAGTATGGTTTTTCCCAGGTTTAGAAAAATTTGAGTTTTCTTATATGAACACTTCAATTATTTTGCGTGCTTGTTTCCATGAACAGATTTTGGATTGGAAGGAAAAATGGAGAAATTTACACTTGAAATGGGAGAAAGTGGTGATTTTTGAAAGATTTCCCATTCCCACAGTAAGGTTTTTTCCAGGTTTAGAAAAATTTGAGTTTTCTTATATGAACACTTCAATTATTTTGTGTGCGTGTTTCTATGAACAGATTTTGGATTGGAAGGAAAAATGGAGATATTTACACTTGAAAATGGGAGAAAGTTGTGATTTTCAAAAGATTTCCCAGTCCCACAGTAAGGTTTTTTCCAGGTTTCCAATAATTTGAGTTTTCTCATATGAACACTTCAATTATTTTGCGTGCTTGTTTCCATGAACAGATTTTGGATTGGAAGGAAAAATGGAGAAATTTACACTCGAAATGGGAGAAAGTGGTGATTTTTAAAAGATTTCCCAGTCCCACGTTATGGTTTTTTCCAGGTTTCGAATAATTTGAGTTTTATTATATGAACACTTCAATTATTTTGCGTGCTTGTTTTCATGAACAGATTTTAGATTGGAAGGAAAAAATGGAGAAATTTTCACTTGAAATGGGAGAAAGTGGTGATTTTTGAAAGATTTCCCAGTCCCACAGTAAAGTTTTTTCCAGGTTTAGAAAAATTTGAGTTTTCTTATATGAACACTTCAATTATTTTGCGTGCTTGTTTCCATGAACAGTTTTTGGATTGGAAGGAAAAATGGAGAAATTTACAATTTAGATAGGAGAAAGTGGTGATTTTTGAAAGATTTCCCAGTCCCACAGTAAGGTTTTTTCCAGGTTTAGAAAAATTTGAGTTTTCTTATAAGAACACTTCAATATTTTTGCGTGCTTGTTTCCATGAACAGATTTTGGATTGGAAGGAAAAATGGAGATATTTACACTTGAAAATGGGAGAAAGTGGTGATTTTTGGAAGATTTCCCAGTCCCACAGTATGGTTTTTCCCAGGTTTAGAAAAATTTGAGTTTTCTTATATGAACACTTCAATTATTTTGCGTGCTTGTTTCCATGAACAGATTTTGGATTGGAAGGAAAAATGGAGAAATTTACACTTGAAATGGGAGAAAGTGGTGATTTTTGAAAGATTTCCCATTCCCACAGTAAGGTTTTTTCCAGGTTTAGAAAAATTTGAGTTTTCTTATAAGAACACTTCAATATTTTTGCGTGCTTGTTTCCATGAACAGATTTTGGATTGGAAGGAAAAATGGAGAAATTTACACTTGAAATGGGAGAAAGTGGTGATTTTTGAAAGATTTCCCATTCCCACAGTAAGGTTTTTTCCAGGTTTAGAAAAATTTGAGTTTTCTTATAAGAACACTTCAATATTTTTGCGTGCTTGTTTCCATGAACAGATTTTGGATTGGAAGGAAAAATGGAGATATTTACACTTGAAAATGGGAGAAAGTGGTGATTTTTGGAAGATTTCCCAGTCCCACAGTATGGTTTTTCCCAAGTTTAGAAAAATTTGAGTTTTCTTATATGAACACTTCAATTATTTTGCGTGCTTGTTTCCATGAACAGATTTTGGATTGGAAGGAAAAATGGAGAAATTTACACTTGAAATGGGAGAAAGTGGTGATTTTTGAAAGATTTCCCATTCCCACAGTAAGGTTTTTTCCAGGTTTAGAAAAATTTGAGTTTTCTTATATGAACACTTCAATTATTTTGTGTGCGTGTTTCTATGAACAGATTTTGGATTGGAAGGAAAAATGGAGAAATTTACACTTGAAAATGGGAGAAAGTGGTGATTTTTGAAAGATTTCCCAGTCCCACAGTATGGTTTTTCCCAGGTTTAGAAAAATTTGAGTTTTCTCATAAGAACACTTCAATTATTTTGCGTGCTTGTTTCCATGAACAGATTTTGGATTGGAAGGAAAAATGGAGAAATTTACACTTGAAATGAGAGAAAGTGGTGATTTTTGAAAGATTTTCCAGTCCCACAGTAAGGTTTTTTCCAGGTTTCCAATAATTTGAGTTTTCTCATATGAACACTTCAATTATTTTGCGTGCTTGTTTCCATGAACAGATTTTGGATTGGAAGGAAAAATGGAGAAATTTACACTTGAAAATGGGAGAAAGTGGTGATTTTTGAAAGATTTCCCAGTCCCACAGTATGGTTTTTTCCAGGTTTAGAAAAATTTGAGTTTTCTCATAAGAACACTTCAATTATTTTGCGTGCTTGTTTCCATGAACAGATTTTGGATTGGAAGGAAAAATGGAGAAATTTACACTTGAAATGAGAGAAAGTGGTGATTTTTGAAAGATTTTCCAGTCCCACAGTAAGGTTTTTTCCAGGTTTCCAATAATTTGAGTTTTCTCATATGAACACTTCAATTATTTTGCGTGCTTGTTTCCATGAACAGATTTTGGATTGGAAGGAAAAATGGAGAAATTTACACTTGAAATGGGAGAAAGTGGTGATTTTTGAAAGATTTCCCATTCCCACAGTAAGGTTTTTTCCAGGTTTAGAAAAATTTGAGTTTTCTTATAAGAACACTTCAATATTTTTGCGTGCTTGTTTCCATGAACAGATTTTGGATTGGAAGGAAAAATGGAGATATTTACACTTGAAAATGGGAGAAAGTGGTGATTTTTGGAAGATTTCCCAGTCCCACAGTATGGTTTTTCCCAAGTTTAGAAAAATTTGAGTTTTCTTATATGAACACTTCAATTATTTTGCGTGCTTGTTTCCATGAACAGATTTTGGATTGGAAGGAAAAATGGAGAAATTTACACTTGAAATGGGAGAAAGTGGTGATTTTTGAAAGATTTCCCATTCCCACAGTAAGGTTTTTTCCAGGTTTAGAAAAATTTGAGTTTTCTTATATGAACACTTCAATTATTTTGTGTGCGTGTTTCTATGAACAGATTTTGGATTGGAAGGAAAAATGGAGAAATTTACACTTGAAAATGGGAGAAAGTGGTGATTTTTGAAAGATTTCCCAGTCCCACAGTATGGTTTTTCCCAGGTTTAGAAAAATTTGAGTTTTCTCATAAGAACACTTCAATTATTTTGCGTGCTTGTTTCCATGAACAGATTTTGGATTGGAAGGAAAAATGGAGAAATTTACACTTGAAATGAGAGAAAGTGGTGATTTTTGAAAGATTTTCCAGTCCCACAGTAAGGTTTTTTCCAGGTTTCCAATAATTTGAGTTTTCTCATATGAACACTTCAATTATTTTGCGTGCTTGTTTCCATGAACAGATTTTGGATTGGAAGGAAAAATGGAGAAATTTACACTTGAAAATGGGAGAAAGTGGTGATTTTTGAAAGATTTCCCAGTCCCACAGTATGGTTTTTTCCAGGTTTAGAAAAATTTGAGTTTTCTTATAAGAACACTTCAATATTTTTGCGTGCTTGTTTCCATGAACAGATTTTGGATTGGAAGGAAAAATGGAGAAATTTACACTTGAAATGGGAGAAAGTGGTGATTTTTGAAAGATTTCCCATTCCCACAGTAAGGTTTTTTCCAGGTTTAGAAAAATTTGAGTTTTCTTATAAGAACACTTCAATATTTTTGCGTGCTTGTTTCCATGAACAGATTTTGGATTGGAAGGAAAAATGGAGAAATTTACACTTGAAATGGGAGAAAGTGGTGATTTTTGAAAGATTTCCCATTCCCACAGTAAGGTTTTTTCCAGGTTTAGAAAAATTTGAGTTTTCTTATATGAACACTTCAATTATTTTGTGTGCGTGTTTCTATGAACAGATTTTGGATTGGAAGGAAAAATGGAGAAATTTACACTTGAAAATGGGAGAAAGTGGTGATTTTTGAAAGATTTCCCAGTCCCACAGTATGGTTTTTCCCAGGTTTAGAAAAATTTGAGTTTTCTCATAAGAACACTTCAATTATTTTGCGTGCTTGTTTCCATGAACAGATTTTGGATTGGAAGGAAAAATGGAGAAATTTACACTTGAAATGAGAGAAAGTGGTGATTTTTGAAAGATTTTCCAGTCCCACAGTAAGGTTTTTTCCAGGTTTCCAATAATTTGAGTTTTCTCATATGAACACTTCAATTATTTTGCGTGCTTGTTTCCATGAACAGATTTTGGATTGGAAGGAAAAATGGAGAAATTTACACTTGAAAATGGGAGAAAGTGGTGATTTTTGAAAGATTTCCCAGTCCCACAGTATGGTTTTTTCCAGGTTTAGAAAAATTTGAGTTTTCTCATAAGAACACTTCAATTATTTTGCGTGCTTGTTTCCATGAACAGATTTTGGATTGGAAGGAAAAATGGAGAAATTTACACTTGAAATGAGAGAAAGTGGTGATTTTTGAAAGATTTTCCAGTCCCACAGTAAGGTTTTTTCCAGGTTTCCAATAATTTGAGTTTTCTCATATGAACACTTCAATTATTTTGCGTGCTTGTTTCCATGAACAGATTTTGGATTGGAAGGAAAAATGGAGAAATTTACACTTGAAATGGGAGAAAGTGGTGATTTTTGAAAGATTTCCCATTCCCACAGTAAGGTTTTTTCCAGGTTTAGAAAAATTTGAGTTTTCTTATAAGAACACTTCAATATTTTTGCGTGCTTGTTTCCATGAACAGATTTTGGATTGGAAGGAAAAATGGAGATATTTACACTTGAAAATGGGAGAAAGTGGTGATTTTTGGAAGATTTCCCAGTCCCACAGTATGGTTTTTCCCAAGTTTAGAAAAATTTGAGTTTTCTTATATGAACACTTCAATTATTTTGCGTGCTTGTTTCCATGAACAGATTTTGGATTGGAAGGAAAAATGGAGAAATTTACACTTGAAATGGGAGAAAGTGGTGATTTTTGAAAGATTTCCCATTCCCACAGTAAGGTTTTTTCCAGGTTTAGAAAAATTTGAGTTTTCTTATATGAACACTTCAATTATTTTGTGTGCGTGTTTCTATGAACAGATTTTGGATTGGAAGGAAAAATGGAGAAATTTACACTTGAAAATGGGAGAAAGTGGTGATTTTTGAAAGATTTCCCAGTCCCACAGTATGGTTTTTCCCAGGTTTAGAAAAATTTGAGTTTTCTCATAAGAACACTTCAATTATTTTGCGTGCTTGTTTCCATGAACAGATTTTGGATTGGAAGGAAAAATGGAGAAATTTACACTTGAAATGAGAGAAAGTGGTGATTTTTGAAAGATTTTCCAGTCCCACAGTAAGGTTTTTTCCAGGTTTCCAATAATTTGAGTTTTCTCATATGAACACTTCAATTATTTTGCGTGCTTGTTTCCATGAACAGATTTTGGATTGGAAGGAAAAATGGAGAAATTTACACTTGAAAATGGGAGAAAGTGGTGATTTTTGAAAGATTTCCCAGTCCCACAGTAAGGTTTTTTCCAGGTTTAGAAAAATTTGAGTTTTCTTATAAGAACACTTCAATATTTTTGCGTGCTTGTTTCCATGAACAGATTTTGGATTGGAAGGAAAAATGGAGAAATTTACACTTGAAATGGGAGAAAGTGGTGATTTTTGAAAGATTTCCCATTCCCACAGTAAGGTTTTTTCCAGGTTTAGAAAAATTTGAGTTTTCTTATAAGAACACTTCAATATTTTTGCGTGCTTGTTTCCATGAACAGATTTTGGATTGGAAGGAAAAATGGAGATATTTACACTTGAAAATGGGAGAAAGTGGTGATTTTTGGAAGATTTCCCAGTCCCACAGTATGGTTTTTCCCAAGTTTAGAAAAATTTGAGTTTTCTTATATGAACACTTCAATTATTTTGCGTGCTTGTTTCCATGAACAGATTTTGGATTGGAAGGAAAAATGGAGAAATTTACACTTGAAATGGGAGAAAGTGGTGATTTTTGAAAGATTTCCCATTCCCACAGTAAGGTTTTTTCCAGGTTTAGAAAAATTTGAGTTTTCTTATATGAACACTTCAATTATTTTGTGTGCGTGTTTCTATGAACAGATTTTGGATTGGAAGGAAAAATGGAGAAATTTACACTTGAAAATGGGAGAAAGTGGTGATTTTTGAAAGATTTCCCAGTCCCACAGTATGGTTTTTCCCAGGTTTAGAAAAATTTGAGTTTTCTCATAAGAACACTTCAATTATTTTGCGTGCTTGTTTCCATGAACAGATTTTGGATTGGAAGGAAAAATGGAGAAATTTACACTTGAAATGAGAGAAAGTGGTGATTTTTGAAAGATTTTCCAGTCCCACAGTAAGGTTTTTTCCAGGTTTCCAATAATTTGAGTTTTCTCATATGAACACTTCAATTATTTTGCGTGCTTGTTTCCATGAACAGATTTTGGATTGGAAGGAAAAATGGAGAAATTTACACTTGAAAATGGGAGAAAGTGGTGATTTTTGAAAGATTTCCCAGTCCCACAGTATGGTTTTTTCCAGGTTTAGAAAAATTTGAGTTTTCTCATAAGAACACTTCAATTATTTTGCGTGCTTGTTTCCATGAACAGATTTTGGATTGGAAGGAAAAATGGAGAAATTTACACTTGAAATGAGAGAAAGTGGTGATTTTTGAAAGATTTTCCAGTCCCACAGTAAGGTTTTTTCCAGGTTTCCAATAATTTGAGTTTTCTCATATGAACACTTCAATTATTTTGCGTGCTTGTTTCCATGAACAGATTTTGGATTGGAAGGAAAAATGGAGAAATTTACACTTGAAATGGGAGAAAGTGGTGATTTTTGAAAGATATCCCAGTCCCACAGTAAGGTTTTTTCCAGGTTTAGAAAAATTTGAGTTTTCTTATATGAACACTTCAATTATTTTGCGTGCTTGTTTCTATGAACAGATTTTGGATTGGAAGGAAAAAATGGAGAAATTTACACTTGAAATGGGAGAAAGTGGTGATTTTTGAAAGATTTCCCAGTCCGACGGTTTATGGTTTTTTTTCCAGATTTCGAAAAAATTGAGTTTTCTTATATAAACACTTCAATTATTTTGCGTGCTTGTTTCTATGAACAGATTTTTGATTGGAAGGAAAAATGCAGAAATTTACACTTGAAATGGGAGAAAGTGGTGATTTTTGAAAGATTTCCCAGTTCCACGGTATGGTTCTTTCCAGGTTTCGAAAAAGTTCAAATTGAGTTTTCTTATATATTCAATATAATTCGGTGATTCCATCATTTGAATTCTATAAAAATAAAATGACAGTACTTTCCATGAAGACAATGAACACTAAATAATAAAGAACGTTTTGGTGCCAGCCCAGAAAAAAAAATTGAGTTTTTCTGATATATCTAATATATAAAATTCTCGTGTCCACAGTGTTCGTTGCCATACTCCTCCGAAACGGCTTAACCGATTTTGATGAAATTTTTTGTGCTTATCCGGTATCTATCAGAATCGGCCAACATCTATTTTTCATCCCCCTAAATGTTAGGGGTAGTCCACCCCTAAATTTTATTTTTTTATGATACATTTCTTCTATTTTTTTATGATACAACATACAAAAATACATACAATCCCCAATTTTCACCCTTCTACGATCAACCCTTATTTTTTAATGGCCAGAACAACGAGAGGCCGAAGGCCTCGAGCAATTTTGAAATTGCGAAAAAAGGGAGAGACCGGGGGCGCGAAGCGCCCCCCGCGTTTTCGAGAGGGAGAAACGGGCTCTCCTAAGGTAAGAGAGGCCGAAGGCCTCGAGCAATTTCGAAATTGCGAAATAAGGGAGAGATATGGCAAAACAACGTTTGCCGGGTCAGCTAGGTTAGGTTAGGTTTAGGTTAGGTTATTTTGAGACGAGAGGCCGAAGGCCTCGAGCAATTTTGAAATTGCGAAAAAAGGGAGAGACCGGGGGCGCGAAGCGCCCCCCGCGTTTTCGAGAGGGAGAAACGGGCTTTCCTAAGGTAAGAGAGGCCGAAGGCCTCGCGCAATTTTGAAATTGCGAAAAAAGGGAGAGATATGGCAAAACAACGTTTGCCGGGTCAGCTAGTTTAATATAATTCGGTGACTCCATCCTTTGAAGTTTATGAAAATAAAATGACAGTACTTTTCATAAAGACAATGAACACTGAAGGCCGTTTTGGTACACAGAAAAAAAATTTAGTTAATCTGATTTATTCAATAGAATTCGGTGATTTCATCTATTAGAGTTCCTAAAAATAAAATGACAGTACTTGTTATACTGACAATGAACACTGAAGGCCGTTTTGGTACAAAGAAAAAAAATGTAGTTAATCTGATTTATTCAATATAATTCGGCGATTCCATCTTTCGAAGTTTATAAAAATGAATTGACAGTACTTGTCATACTGAAGACTGTTTTGGTACACAGAACCAAGCGCGCAAAAACTCCTGACTTCATTTCAGTGCTTTTCGAATGTCGTCAACCAAAAGTAAATCTAAATAAATCATTCCACCCAAAATCCCCTATACAGGGCCTGGGTTTGAAGTAACTATATTCTGCTCTGATAAAAAAAAGACCCAAATTGAAAAACACCATATATAAAAAAGGTATAGTAATTTATTTACCTGTCAACAAGCCCTTTCCACTCTCGTGGCTGTCGTTGAACTTCCTGGCAGAGACCATGCCATCGCTCACCAAATCTTGATCACTTAGGGTACCTGTGCAGCTACTAGCGTTACTTTGTAGATCGTCCAAAAGATTCGACCTGGAAAGTTTCTGTTCCGTCGAGTCTTGATTAGCCTGTCTTGCGTTCCTCCTTTGTAATCGTTCAGTCCTAGATTTAGCCGATGAAGCACTTTTTTCCTTTATCACAGTCTTCTTACAGTTTTTAGAATTTACATTTATCTTACTATTTACAGAATTTGAATTTAAATTTTGTTTATTATTCTTGAAATCGTTAATATCTGAGAACTTGCAACCCTGGGCGATGAGAAGTTCAGCATCGTACTTCGTCAGTCCTTTTTGACGCATTTCTTTGATACTGAGAGGTGTGTAAACTTTATCGTTCGGCATTTTATTATATACATTTCCTAATTCGTTCTTAACTTGTAATTTCTGCTTAGTACGATTCAAGCGATTATCAGTTTCTCTAAGTTTATAGCCGTTCTCTTCCTTTTGATCGGTCGCCTTATTGGCGAAGGCTCCCATACTCCTCCTCTCGCAAGTCTCGCATTCGCAATAACAGTTCTTGTCCCCGAAAAAATCCTCACCGTAAAAACACGTTACCTCCTCCCCTTCCTCTATATCCCTCAAGACTTTAACGCACGCAGTGTCCCTCCCGGTGGCCACAAACTTACAATTCGCCCTACAATCGTGATTGATATACGCAGCAGGGCCGAGCCACAACTGCGCGCAATTCTTCCTGCAACTGTACATGACGGAAAAGTCGTTTTTGCCCGGATGCAACAGTTGCTTCTCCTCCTCTTCGCTCAGCTCGGCTATGCACCCCACCAAACATTCGATCTTCTCGTTCTTATACCACTTCTTCGTGGAACATATCTTCGCCCCCTTCTGACCCTCCAGCGAATAACGATAGCAGGGTTCTATAACGAAGCCTGAATCTTTGCTGAAGACCCTGAGGTACCTGTATATCTGGAAAATATTGTTCATTTATTACTGAGTTCTATGTGAAAAACTTCGACATATATACTCTGTTTAAGAATTATTGACATGGCTGTGAAAAATCGAATTTAAGTTGGTAATAGACTTTTCAGTCATATTTTGGGTTGCTGAATTCAGGTTGGTATAGGAATAACACTAACATTACCCATAGAAATCTTGCTTTGATGATTTTATCGAAGATATTGGTGAATATGTGATTATAAAAGTTTGCTCTGAATTTGAGTATTTTTTGTCTTATGCTATTAAAATTGCTGGAATTGACCAGGATACATCGCGCCTAACAAGAGAACGTCAGGCAGTTTGTCGGTGTTACTTCGAGTTTTTCAAAGATTTGGCATATATTTCCGCTAGTGTTTCAGGTAAACGGTTATTCACCGACTCAAAGTGTATTCTGATTGATCAATGTCTCTTAAATTTTCAGATTTCACCAAGCCCTGTCCGTAGAATATTAGCATGTTATTACAGCCTGGAATTAGCAGTGGAAGAAAACCTGTGCGATACGATTATTCCTTCAAAGAGATATTGAATGACTTTGTTTTTGCTAGAATTAAAAACAATGAATATATCAGTTTAGATATCCTTTTCGAACTGGCCAAAGAGCACCTAAATTTCAATTGATCGAAGTCAACATTATATTATATCATAAAAAAAATTGGATACAAATACAAAAAAGTTCATCGAAGGAAAATTCTTACTGATAAACAGAAAAATATAATAAAAATAGTACGATATTGTGATAAATACCGAGAATACATGGAACAAAACGTAAAGTTCATTTATCTAGATGAAATTTGGATATTCGAAAACGGTATTCAAATTCGTCAGTGGACACTAGAAAATAATCCAAAAGGTATGCCGAGTATATTCATGGTAAAGGCAGAAGGTGCACTATTTTTAGGGTTGCCATCTCTGTAATCTGAAAACTAGGACAAGAAGCTCAAAAACCCCGGACATTTTATTTAAAAACCCGGACATGTTGGAATATTTTTTCAACTACCTTTTATAAAGGAAACATATCTCAGGAGATTCTTAATTTTTTCGAATTTTGAATTATATCATGAATTATTACTCTTTCATACAGGGTATCCCAGAATGACTGGACAATCCTGAAATACTGTAAAGAAGAGCTATCAGGCGCTCTGAAAAAAAAAAAAACAAAAAATATCTTTCCCCGGTAGAAATATCTTTTTTTTCAAACGAACAGAAACAACGTCATATTTCGATTGACAGGATCATCGAAAAGTTCTACTTCTCCTCCGCCGTAGGGAAATGAGTTGCTATGTCAACGATGAATTCCATTTCCGTACGCCGTATGGAAAAATGTAACTATGTAACTATCAAAATTAATTTTGCGAGACAACCGTAACTAGGCAATTTTTCTATTGATCACTCAATTATAACGATCGTAAATATGAATCTATTCCCCAGATTTCAATGAATTTCAAAGCGTTTGAAAAAAAATAACATATTCCATTCGGAGGAGAAGTGACTTTTCATCCTTATGAAATAATATACTATTTTTTTCAAAATAATGGTTTCTACTACATCACGTTGCGTTTCTGTGTAACACGCTCACGAATAAATCAAAACCATTAGTTCCTTCATAGTAAAATATTCTTCATTAAAATACCAATAGGTATACAGAACACCGTATGAATAATTGTTGTCATTTTTCTGGAAAGAAATATCCAACTTCAAATGTCCTCATAAAATATGATATGATGATATGTATTTCATTAGGTATGTGAAAGTATGATATTCTAAGATGAAATTTGAAGTTGGGTATTTTTTCCAGAAAAATGACAACAGTTATTCATACGGTTTTCTGTATATCTATTGGTATTCCAATGAAGAATATTTTACTATGAAGAAACTGATGGATTTGATTAATTTGTGAGCGTGTTACACAGATACGCAACATGATGTACTAGAAACCATTATTTTGAAGAAAAATAAAGATATTTCTACCGAGGATAGATAGTTTTCGCGCGACGATTTTTCAAAACTATCTCGTCCATTTTGAAATATTCGTATTTTTGCGTCAAAATGGTGGCGTCACGCCCCAAATAGTTTGAAAAAATTGACTCTGGTTCGAAAACAAGTTTTGTGATAGTTCGAACTGCAATTCGTACTTTTATGACATGGATAGACTGGTTTCTGAGCGCTTTCGGAAACAGTTTTTTGAAGAATATTGGTTATGTTTGTTGATTTCATCATGGATTCGTTCATTCGTGCGTTTTGTGAAGATTTGAATGGTAGGACGTCACCGTTTTGAAATTATGGCATTTTATCGATACACGAACTGGTGACGTTAACTACAAAATATTTTAAAAATAGTTTCGAACCGGTATCCAAGCGGAAAAACGGTTCTAATCGAAAATTGCCATATCCGGACAACAAATAAAATCCGGCCCGGACGCCCTAAAAACTAGGACAAATCCGGGGAAACCCGGACGGATGGCAGCCTTAACTATTTTGAATGCTGGAACAATCGAGGTATTTTTACCTCGATGTGATCCGATTCTTGACAGTGGTATTGATGATAAGGATTACTATGAATGGTGAATTATTTCATAAATGGGTTATTGAAATATTGAAACCTTCCCTGCAAAAGGATGCCCATCAATAGGATTATGTCAGCTTATTCAATAAACACATCCAAATCACTACACTACGTGGAAACAAAGTTTTCAATGATATTTTTATCTTTGCTCTTGTTTGTTAGATATTTTAAGTTTATTTATTATACTTATACTGTATGGTACCCTGTTCACATTTCCTGTGCTAATACACATGCTTTATTGTTCCCAATTCAAAAGTATACTGATTAATTGTAAAATTGCTCATCAATTATAATATTTTCAATAATTCATGGACAGTTTTAATGAATGAAAATAAAAATTGACTTTCTTAAAGTATTCAACACTGAGCAATAAATAATTCACAAATTGGTTCATATATTGATAGGGTAAGTTCGCCAGTGGTCGGACAGTTTGAGCAAATATGAACTTGAAATTCTTCTAGAAACTATAGTTTTAGAGTAATTATACTAATTCTTTCTTCAGGTAAGGTATTGAGAATGTGGCCACACATATGACCACAAAAAATACTTTCTTCAGCTCTGTATGAATTTTCCGCAAAGAAATAATAAAAAAAGTCCATTTTCGCCGGTAGTCGGACAGTTTATGCCAGTAGTCGGCCGGACAGTCGCTAGTAGTCGGACAGCTCATGATTGGTTAATTTTCAACAGGGCCACATTTGGGGAATTTCTTATGATCATCACGTGAATTTATGATCATATTATAATATTACTTACTCTATTTTGTATCTACAGGAAGATATACATAACTACCTCTAATAGTAGGTATAATTTAGACATATAACATTTGGCAATAAATTAAAACAAACTATAATCTCATAACAATAAATAACAGAAAAGAAGACATTACTGTTTGGTAACAATAATGAAAATAATTAATCAAAAATTAACCCTTTTTTGATCGGTATTTTGGTGAGATAATTTTTCAAAAATGTTTCGTACTTTAATAGATATCTAAACTTCAATGAATGTGTCAAAGCCGAAATTTTTTTAAAGATTATTGAGCATTGAATATAAAAATAATACAACTATATTACTAATAATCTCTTGTTTGGAACAGTTTCGTTAAAATAATAATGATTTCAAGATACAAATTTGGTTCGGCATTACCTACCGGGTGGCCCACCACAGACGCGGATCTCATATTAGTGTAGATAAAGATATTTTGAAAATAATTTTTTGCGCTGTGTATAGGGTAGTCAGGAGCACAATTCAAAAGTATTTACATATATACAGTTCAAAAACAAAGATGTAGACCAAAGTTACACTTTTTTTAATGCAACTGCCTGTATATGACCTCGAAAATGGAATGGCAGGTTCAAATAATGAAGGGTTTATTCAGATCCCTTTATACCTTAGAAGAACCATTTACGAGAAGATGACGAAAAATTGCAAATATGGAGTTTTTCTTAATTGATAATTAATGAAGAAACCAGTTACGCCACCGTTACAGACAATATTTTTTCGAGCAGACATTTCTGCTACTCCTATATAAAAAGAAAATTTGACTCTGGATTATAGACTATAGTCATAATTAATATTTAAACATGAATGCAAAAACTATTTTTTCTATTCGTATTAAAATGCCATAATTTCAAAACGTTGACGTCCTTACACTGACACTCAAATCTTTACAAAACGCACAAATGAACAAATCCATGAAGAAACCAACAAACATAACCAATATTCTTCAAACCACTGTTTTCGAAAGCGGTCGGAAACCATTTGTCCATGTCAAGTACAAACCGCAGTTCGAACTATCCTAAAACTTGTTTTCAAACCGGACTAAATTATTTCAAACTATTTGGTGCTTGACGTCACCAAGTTCAACTCGAAAATACGAATATTTCAAAACGGATGAAATAATTTTGAAAAGATGACTTTGATTGCGTCCAAAACCCCTTAATACGGTCCTGCACCGTTGACTTCGGTACACCATACTGCCGGCAAATTCCCTTAATTTTCCACTATTACTCACCGCCTGCACCGCTTCTTTTAGGTTATTCTCTTCCTATTGACAAAAATTACAAAGCTTTCTCTCTATATTCATGTCAGAAATGAAATAAAACAAAAAAAACGTGATAACTGGTGTCATGAAATGTCGGAAACAAGAATTAGTGGCCGACTATTGGAACAAAACGAATTGCGTGGGTCCAGTAGTCGGACGAATTTCAACTGGCCATAATCTATATATAATATTTGGTTCATCTGTACGACCACTAGCTACAGTTTAAAAGAAGTATCAATTTATTTGATGCGAAAGAGAGAGATGTGCGATAAGTCATACAAACACGCCAAAAAGAAATGAAATGAACAAGCTTTGAACCTAGTAGTCGGACACCTGTCCGAATACTGGAATTTCACCAAAAAACTTTTCCAGTTACCGGACACCTAATTATCACTTCAAAATAAAAAAAAATACAGTTTTAAATGATTATTATGAAGCTTCTGACCTTCCACAATAAATATAATATACATGCGAATTCATATAATGGACGAAATTATATTTTAGATACCTCTGTAATAGCACCTGCTTATCTACAATGCGTAACAATAGACAACTGCTGGCATATCACTAAATTTGCGCGCTTTTTACATTTGAATGGTAGCAATTGCTGAACAAAAAATTAACCAGTGAGATGTAGGCACATTGGCTCTAATGATTTGTTATTATTTAGGGAATTCTTAATGGACTTCTCTCAAGTTATTTCAAATAATACCCGTTTTGTCCGACTACTGGTACTGTCCGGCTTACTGGCGAATTCACCCTAGTTCGGTACAAATTTCATGTCAAAATACTTTATGTACTACATAGATTCTTAATTTTTGTTTCTCTCTTATTTCTTAATACATTATAACGTTTTTTCCAATCCATTCTTTTGGCCCTGTGCTTGCGAAGTATCCAAGAATTTTTTTTCTGTAGCACCACTAGCTACCTGCTAGAATTCCATTAATTATCCTTCTTGAATCCTGACATAAAATGGTACTCTTATAGTCATATGGTTAGAATTTTGCAAGATTTCCAATACCAATAAATATTACATGGTCCAGAGTGAAAATAAATATTTATTTGAATGATCTTCAATTTTCCATGGTTGACTTTCGTACCTATGAACGATAAGTTCAGATAATTTCATATGAAAGCATTCCACGATATTTTTGCGCTTTCAAACCTGAATTCCCATGTATAAACTGCAATCGAAATATTCCGGCTTAATTATTCGATAATTCCGATAATTCGTATACTCAACACTCACATCTAGATATATGAATTTTACGTTTTGTTCCATGTATTCTCGGTTTTTATCACAATATCGTACTATTTTTATTATATTTTTCTGTTTATCAGTTAGAATTTTCCTTCGATCAACTTTTTGTATTTGTATCCAATTTTTTTTTATGATATAATATAATGTTGACTTCGATCAATTGAAATCTAGGTGCACTTTGGCCAGTTCGAAAAGGAGATCAAAACTGATATATTCATTGATTTTAATTCTAGCAAAAACAAAGTCATTCAATGTCTCTTTGAAGGAATAATCGTATCGCACAGATTTTCTTCCAGGCTATAATAACATGCTAATATTCTACGGACAGGGCTTGGTGAACTCTGAAAATTTGAGAGACATTGATCAATCAGAATACACTTTGAGTCGGTGAATAACAGTTTACCTGAAACACTAGCGGAAATATATGCCAAATCTTTGAAAAACTCGAAGTAACACCGACAAACTGCCTGGCGTTCTCTTGTTAAGTGTGATGTATTCTGGTGAATTTCAGCCATTTTAATAGCATAAGACAAAAAATACTCAAATTCAGAGCAAATTTTTATAATTACATATTCACCAATATCTTCGATAAAATCATCAAAGCAAGATTTCTCTGGGTAATGTTAGTGTTATTTCTATACCAACCTGAATTCAGCAACCCAAAATATTACTGAATAGTCTATTACCAACTTAAATTCGATTTTTCACAGCCAACCGAGATGTCAATAATTCTTAAACGGAGTATATATGTCAAAATGCTGTCAAATCATTTTTTAACCTCTAATCTTCTACTTACATGTTCCTCGAATCTTTTCAACTGGTTCTTGGATCTGATCCTCGGCATCCAATCTCCTTCGACTATCAAATTCAGGGCGCTCTTGTAGTCCTGAGTTCGAACAAATTCCTCGATTATGGAACGCAATAGGGTCGAACTTGCTTTCAGTGGAGGCCTCGACTTTATGTTCATTTTATGGGTACTGAAACCCAAATAGGGGTCCAGCACCAGTGATGTGGCAAGATCATCGTTCTCGGATAGTTCTCTCGGACTCATTCCTGTAGGTTGCATTTTATAATGAGGAATACGGTGTGGCACATCCACAACCATTGTTATAAGAACAGATTATACCTGCGAAGAAAATACAGTAATTAATGCAATTTAAGAAGACATACACCAATATTATGTTAAAGTTATGCTTATGTTCATTGTGAAGAAGCCATTCGCATTAAAATAAATAATTATACAAAATCACCAATACCATGGTTATCTGGTAAAAATCAATCAAATACAAACCATATATAAAATTATAATTGACTTTAAAAAGTTCAAAAACATGTTACACTGAATAGAATACAAGACACAAAATAGATTGTTGTATTTTAAACATGTTCTATCTATACTTTAGACTAGGGCCTACTGAATAAATACAAAATAAAATATTAACTGATAGTCTATCTTACCTTCTTATGTAGTGCTGAACATGGCAATGCATTGCTTGTGATGATATTAAGAATTCGGTTGAAATATATTAACAACCATTATGGAAACAGGCACTGCAAAACAGAATACATTTACTTCACACAAACCTGAGATTTTGGTATTTGAATAAAAATCCACAAAGGATTCCAATGCATCAAAAATATATTCATGTAAACACATTCAAATATAAACAATTCAATAAACATTATTCGAACATTGAATGAATCTCGATGAAACTTATACCTTTTATGAACCAATCAATACAAGTGAGAACTTTGTAACCGTGAATTTCGAGTAGATCATTTAATAAAAGTACTTTTTGGGCGGATGATATGACTCGACACCTTCATTCGATTATAATATGTACTAACAGTAATCGTTAAAAAAAAACGAATATTATCGTAAGAATGAAGCTTTGTCTGCCCTACGAACTTTCCGCGTAACTGTACGAGCCGTAAAGAAGGTGTAATAAAATGACTTACTGTATGATATGAACTCTAGGTCTCACAATTTAATTCAGCAGCACTATGCATCAAAAATGAAGTACTTCACTCATATTATATCAATAAAAACTTATCAAGTCTACGCCATAGGACGCCAATAATCAATCATGGCAGACAATCGTCTCGAAATACTTTATTAATGTATTTTTCTACAATTTAGAAACTCAATTGAAAATATAACATCAAAGAAGGATAAATTCAATAATAAGTGTATAATTCTAAGTCGAAATCGTCGATTCTTCTAATTGAAACTTCGGTGATTCTAATATGTTTTTCGCATTTAACGTTCCAACAGCATCTTGTCAATTTCTCCTGGTTACATGGTCACAGAAAAGTTTGACAGATCGTTCGGAAAATCGAGAGACACAGAACAAAGAAAGAATCGATTTTTGTTTTGTCTTGGGGATTGTCCCGAAACATAGAAGATAACAGTATTAAAAGTGAAACATAGAAATATTGACATCTTCTATTAAATTTTTGAACTTGCGATATATGTTATCTTCATTATTATAAGATTGGCGTATAATTGATGTCTCCCCATTCATAGTCAACTCGAAATTCTTTCATAAATAATTTCATTCTCTTCATTAACAAGTTGCCGAGTCCAGTGTTAGGGGGCGCCACAAGCTATGCTACTTCGATCTGTTATTATTTTGGCTTCTTGAATTCTGCTGATCAGTTAGGATGTGAGATTTTATTTTTTCTGGCGTTTTTTGCCAGATGACCCTGGAAATTCACTTCTTTGGCGAGTCTATGATTTTTGAGCGCTCGCTCTATTTATACGAGGGCTATATCATATCGTCAAGATGTCTGTGTTTTTCGAATTTTGAGCCGAAAATGGTCTCAATCGACAAGGTTCGACTCACTGATGACGAATCCGTCGAAAAATTCGAGTCTGTCCGTCGGGCCGGCCATCCGTAAACACGATAACTCTTGAACGGAACGACCTAGAAATTTAAAATTTTCAGGGTAGGTTCAAATCTCGAATGCCGCGTTTAATTTCGTTATTGGGCACAATTCAACCGTAAATTGGTTTCCCTGATTACTTCGAAACTACTAATTCGATCAAGATGAAATTTTGCACTCAGATGTAGAATGACATGTTCAAGCAACATGCGCAATTTTGCCCAGATCGCATTACCAGAACCATAGAAATAATATAAAACTATAACTTTCGAACGGAAAGACCTAGAGACCTGAAATTTTCTGGGTAGGTTTGGATTTCAAATGACTAGTTCACGTTAATCAATGAGCAAAATTAGACCAGGGGTTCCGTTAATAGGGCCTTCAAATTATTATGTTCCTGATAATTTCGAAACTACTGATTCGATCGGAATGAAATTTTGCACATAGATGAAGGATAAAGTATTCAAACTCCGTGCGAAATTTTGTCCAGATCGCATTACCAAGACCATAGAAACCGTAAAAGGTTATGGCGAATTATCGAAAAAACCTTATATTCCTGTAAAGCTGATTCGGCATAATTGAGAAAGAGCTGCTGTAAAAATTTTTTTCAAAAGAAAGTGGATGAACGACAGCTCAAAAGCTCACTGACTACACGCCAGTGCTTCTTACAATTTTTCTAGGAACACTTGCGTCTGGTTTCTGGGTAGGAACTACTGCCTCACTGACGAGTCCAACCAGTTTCTCTGGGACGAAACAACCATCCGTTTTCTCATCGGAGAGAGCTCTCCAACATTGCGATGCACGAAAATGAATACAATCCATCATAGAAGTAGATTAATTTCAAGTTCCATTCCAAAATTAATAGCCTCAAAATGTATTGAGATGGTAGAAGACCAAGCAACCAACTCAATCTACCCTTACCAGTAACTGAACAGGAAATCCAAATTTCTTAATTGTTCTTAATTGACTCAACTAGTTTTTGAGGCCTGAATCTTCGGTTCAATAATATCTTGTCGACACCTCATTCTATCCAGATTTTTGAGTAATCACACATGCTGAAATCTCGACAACCCTAAAGTCGTGGATACAAAAATATTCATGGCGAAATATGGAATCGTCAAAAGACAACGGAAGTAGTAACTATCGAATTTATAATGGAATGAATGGGATGAAAAGATGTAAATTGAGCGTAGGTTACATTCTGCGCACGCGTCCTTCCAGGACATCCCGATTCTCCCAGAATCCTTCCAGTTGAGGTCCAGATATATCTCGGAGAAAATCTAACACTGCTCGAACGATGGTAAATAACAATAATCGATAACTTGAGCGCGAGTGAAATCAATCAGTCTCGAATTTCAGTAAATCGTCGTGGAAACCCATAGTTCTTGGGAAAGTTGCATCAGCTGCAGCAAAACTGATGTTAACGCCGGAGATGTTCCTCAATGGGACAACAACCAATCCGGATTTGAAAATGGAGTGTGGTAGTGGGCGGGATTGAATTTTCGAAACATTTTTCTTGAACAGTGAGAGACATGTTTTGTTTTGTAACAGCAACAATTGTAGTGATGATATCTTTGGCCTGTGTGGAGATTGGTGAGTAGACTCCGGTTTTAGGTGGATGGCTGCTGGTTCAACCGCCTCCCACCCATTGTTGGATCATCAGTTCCATCTCTCCCTAGAAATTCTCGTGAATGGTCTGAATGTGAACCCAAATTTGAAGGTCCTAATTTCAAATTTATAAAAAAAAAATGTTTAACAGGTTTTGAATTCTTTCGATCGTCTGATCTCTGAAAAATTAGGAGAGTACATAGACATAGAGTAAAGTTTGTGAATGGAAGGGTCATCGCAACTATGAATTTCGAAGGCGGCACTTCATATAAAGCTACAAAAAAAATAAATAATTTAAATCGATGAAATTAAAAAGCGAAAACCAACTCGTTGAAGGTATAGCAAATAGATCGTTAACATATATCAATGGACCATGAAGTATGGCAGACGGAGGAGATCTCTTGTGACTGGTCAGGACCAAGAGAGTGGGTTGATGAATCAACAAGAGCTGCATCGGATTGCTACAATATTGGAGCAGGTCGATACATTTGGAATTATCCTGTATTTACCGAAGGCTTTTGCGACATCGGAGTCATGACACGAAAAAAATATTGAATTCACCTTTCAGGTTTCCTTAGCCAAAGAATTATATTAAAGTTTTATAATGACTCATCAAGTCATTTTTGGATTTTTCAGACTAACCTATTCTTGATTTTTCTCAAGAAGAATTGTTTTTATGTGAAAATGTTTTTTTTTCATTTGAATATAATCGCCTACACACATACGTGATGATGAAAACAAATTTATGCCATTATTTTTCAAGAATATACTTTTTTCTACGCTTAGCTTTGGCCATATACCTCTTCTTTAAAAAAAAAACAATAAAAATGCCATTTTAGTTCGAATTCATACATAACAAAAAAATTATTTGAAAGGGGCAAAAAAGTAAAAAATGATAAAAATTGACCAGTTTTCGTTTTGTCAGCTGGAGGAATGATTTTTTGAAACCCGGAAGTTTCGAATTTTTATTTTTTAATAGATCTTGATAGGATTACAAAAATTGAATCCATTTCAAGAAAGAAAATAAATATTTGGCAATTGTTTCAAAATGGCGAATGCACTCTCTTATTTAATCTGTGCAGAAATTATTTTACCTTGCATGACTGATTTCCACTCGCCTAAAATCCCCCTAGGTCGTGAATTATTGACAAAAATCATCAAAATTATCAATAAATCTTCTTCTTCGACTGAAAATAATTTTAATTCGAGCTCGATGGAGATTCGGTAGTTGAAAAGAAATCACAACTTATTCGATGGTTTGACAAATATAATCGAAACAGTTTTCTCTATTTTTATTCTGTAGTTTAAAAGAGAAACAAAATTCAGGAACTGCTTGGCATTAAATAAAATCAAGCTTACTGTCAAACGAGGGAAATGACCACTTCTCCGATGGTTTGACAAATAAAATCGACACAGTTTTCTCTACTTGTATTAGGTAGTTTAAAGGATAAATAAAATTAGGGAAATGCTTGGCATTCGCTGACATCTATCTTACTGTCAATAGAGGAAAATGATCAATTTTATTCGATGGTTTGAGAAATAAAATCAACACAGTTTTCTCTATTTTTATTCTGTAATTTGAAAGATGAACAAAATTCAAGAACTGCTTGATAGTCACTGAAATCTATATTTCTGTCAAACGAGGGAAATTACCACTTATTCGATGGTTTGATAAATAAGATCGACACAGTTTCCTCTATTTTTATTCTGTAGTTTGAAAGATAAACAAAATTCAGAGACTACTTGACATTCACGAAAATCTATCTAACTGTCAAACGAGGGAAATTACCACTTAATCGATGGTTTGATAAATAAGATCGACACGGTTTCCTCTATTTTTATTCTGTAGTTGGAAAGATAAGCAAAATTCAGAGACTACTTGACATTCACTTAAATCTAGCTTACTGTCAAACGAGGGCAATTACCACTTATTCGATAGTTTGACAAATAAAATCGACACAGTCTTCTCTATTTGTATTCGGTAGTTTGAAGGATAAATAAAATCAGGGAAATGTTTGGCATTCGCTACCATCTATCTTACTGTCAATAGAGGAAAATTATCAATTATTCGATGGTTTGAGAAATAAAATCAACACAGTTTTCTCTATTTTCATTCTGTAATTTGAAAGATGAACAAAATTCAAGAACTGCTTGATAGTCACTGAAATCTATCTTTCTGTCAAACGTGGTAAATTACCACTTATTCGATGGTTCGATAAATAAGATCGACACAGTTTCCTCTATTTTTATCCTATAGTTGGAAAGATAAACAAAATTCAGAGACTACTTGACATTCACTAAAATCTAGCTTACTGTCAAACGAGGGCAATTACCACTTATTCGATAGTTTGACAAATAAAATCGACACAGTCTTCTCTATTTGTATTCGGTAGTTTGAAGGATAAATAAAATCAGGGAAATGCTTGGCATTCACTAACATCTGTCGTACTGTCAATAGAGGGAAATTATCAATTATTCGATGGTTTGAGAAATAAAATCAACACAGTTTTCTCTATTTTTATTCTGTAATTTGAAAGATGAACAAAATTCAAGAACTGCTTGATAGTCACTGAAATCTATCTTTCTGTCAAACGAGGGAAATTACCACTTATTCGATGGTTTGATAAATAAGATCGACACGGTTTCTTCTATTTTTATTCTGTAGTTGGAAAGATAAACAAAATTCAGAGACTACTTGACATTCACTAAAATCTAGCTTACTGTCAAACGAGGGCAATTACCACTTATTCGATAGTTTGACAAAAAAAATCGACACAGTCTTCTCTATTTGTATTCGGTAGTTTGAAGGATAAATAAAATCAGGGAAATGCTTGGCATTCACTAACATCTGTCGTACTGTCAATAGAGGGAAATTATCAATTATTCGATGGTTTGAGAAATAAAATCAACACCGTTTTCTCTATTTTTATTCTGTAATTTGAAAGATGAACAAAATTCAAGAACTGCTTGATAGTCACTGAAATCTATCTTTCTGTCAAACGAGGGAAATTACCACTTATTCGATGGTTTGATAAATAAGATCCACACAGTTTCCTCTATTTTTATTCTGTAGTTTGAAAGATAAACAAAATTCAGGGACTACTTGACATTCACTGAAATCTATCTTACTGTCAAACGAGGGCAATTACCACTTATCGATAGTTTGACAGATAAAATCGACACAATCTTCTCTATTTGTATTCGGTAGTTTGAAGGATAAATAAAATCAGGGAAATGCTTGGCATTCACTAACATCTGTCGTACTGTCAATAGAGGGAAATTATCAATTATTCGATGGTTTGATAATTAAGATCGACACAGTTTCCTTTATTTTTAATCTGTAATTTGAAAGATGAACAAAATTCAAGAACTGCTTGATAGTCACTGAAATCTATCTTTCTGTCAAACAAGGGGAAATTACCACTTATTCGATGGTTTGATAAATAAGATCGACACAGTTTCCTCTATTTTTATTCTGTAGTTTGAAAGATAAACAAAATTCAGGGACTACTTGACATTCACTAAAATCTATCTGACTGTCAAACGAGGGAAATTATCACTTATTCGATGGTTTGATAAATAAGATCGACACGGTTTCTTCTATTTTTATTCTGTAGTTGGAAAGATAAGCAAAATTCAGAGACTACTTGACATTCACTAAAATCTAGCTTACTGTCAAACGAGGGCAATTACCACTTATTCGATAGTTTGACAAATAAAATCGACACAGTCTTCTCTATTTGTATTCGGTAGTTTGAAGGATAAATAAAATCAGGGAAATGCTTGGCATTCACTAACATCTGTCGTACTGTCAATGGAGGGAAATTATCAATTATTCGATGGTTTGAGAAATAAAATCAACACAGTTTTCTCTATTTTTATTCTGTAATTTGAAAGATGAACAAAATTCAAGAACTGCTTGATAGTCACTGAAATCTATCTTTCTGTCAAACGAGGGAAATTACCACTTATTCGATGGTTTGATAAATAAGATCGACACGGTTTCCTCTATTTTTATTCTGTAATTGGAAAGATAAACAAAATTCAGAGACTACTTGACATTCACTAAAATCTAGCTTACTGTCAAACGAGGGCAATTACCACTTATACGATAGTTTGACAAATAAAATCGACACAGTCTTCTCTATTTGTATTCGGAAGTTTGAAGGATAAATAAAATCAGGGAAATGCTTGGCATTCACTAACATCTGTCGTACTGTCAATGGAGGGAAATTATCAATTATTCGATGGTTTGAGAAATAAAATCAACACAGTTTTCTCTATTTTTATTCTGTAATTTGAAAGATGAACAAAATTCAAGAACTGCTTGATAGTCACTGAAATCTATCTTTCTGTCAAACGAGGGAAATGATCACTTATTCGATGGTTTGATAAATAAGATCGACACAGTTTCCTTTATTTTTATTCTGTAGTTTGAAAGATAAACAAAATTCAGGGACTACTTGACATTCACTAAAATCTATCTTACTGTCAAACGAGGGAGATTACCACTTATTCGATGGTTTGATAAATAAGATCGTCACAGTTTCCTCTATTTTTATTCTGTAGTTGGAAAGATAAACAAAATTCAGAGACTACTTGACATTCACTAAAATCTAGCTTACTGTCAAACGAGGGCAATTACCACTCATTCGATAGTTTGACAAATAAAATCTACATAGTCTTCTCTATTTGTATTCGGTAGTTTGAAGGATAAATAAAATCAGGGAAATGCTTGGCATTCACTAACATCTGTCGTACTGTCAATAAAGGGAAATTATCAATTATTCGATGGTTTGAGAAATAAAATCAACACAGTTTTCTCTATTTTATTCTGTTATTTGAAAGGTAAACCAAATTCAAGAACTGCTTGCTGTCAACATAGAAATATTCCCACTTATTCGATGGTTTGACGAATATGATCGACACAGTTTATATTTTGTCGTTTAGAAGATAAACCAAATTTGAGAACTTTGACATTCATAAAATCTAGCTTGCTGTCAAGAGAGGGAAATTACCATATGATCGACACAGTTTCTCTATTTTTATTCTGTCGTTTAAAAGAAAAATTAAATTTCCATTCCTTCGATGGTTTAACATATATCGAGCGTTCAATAAAAAGAAGGGGTCAAGAGTTCTATGGACTGTTCAAAGTTGGCCCTAGCTTTTATTATATCTTATTTCTATGGTCCCTTATCAAACGTATACAATATAAGCTACGGAATTATTTCAAAATCTAAACCTGTTAGAATCGACACAGTATTCAGTCGAACTTTTATCATATCACAACCTTCTGTGAAATATCCTGGCGAGCAAAAGCTCACCCAAATGTCCTCATCTAGTCACCTATTAGATGTTACCATAGCAGCACCGATCCCCGACAGTGTACAGATAAGAATGATCCTCTGGATGCTGGAACACAGAACAACAGGGTGTGGACTCCATGACCCACCTAAGCCGAACAAATCAATATCTCCACGACTACATCGCTATCGCTGCCTTCTGCCCGCACAGTTTCTGAATGAAATTGTTCATTCATTACTCGAACGCAGATACCTACGTGTTGCTCTAGTAACACGCCGCTAAATTGCTGTTTAACCCGCCACTTCTGGGGTTTCGTAAGGATGGAAAAAGAATAGACACACCACGGGTTCAGCAAAAATTATACAATAAATTTCTCATAGGGGTTTTTACAACATCATTAGTTTCGTACTGTACTCTATTGGTACTTTTAAAGTATAAAACTATTACCGGCATTACAGTTTTCTATTGAAAATCGCAAAGAACTAGAACTCTACTTCAAATGAGTTCTTTTTAACGTGAAAATATTACTCTAAATAATCTTTGGTCATGATCGTGATCGTATAGTGGTTGAAGGACTCTACGTTGTGTATGTAACCCAAATTACGCTTGATTCAATAGAAGAGATTTGAGGGAAAATAGGGAATTCCAAACACATATTTTTAGCACTTAGAATAACAAGTTTTTTCATTTGTCCGAAAATCAGGGAAGACCTGCGAGAAAACCTGATTCTGTACGATGTATAACAATAGATAGACTGATAAAGTTAAAACTCCGAGACCTCTCTCTTTACCTCGTTCAAATACCGTTAACCCAAAAGTAAGGGATATTTATAAACAGCAACAGGTCGACTGGTGAGAATTCTCTCAGGTGGTGTTTAAAAATGATTGAGTAGATTAAATGCTGCACTAATGACTCCTTAACCATAATAGGCGATTATGTGCGAAAATTGTGAGTTGTCCTTCGCAGGAATCCAACTTTCATTTGACGATTGATGATCTCCCACGGTGCAAGGAGAGGGGAATGCGACCAAAGATGCTTGTTATATATATTTCTAAACGATGGGCAAGCCCTATTTAGTTAGGTTGCGTCTTACGATAGTTGTTTTCCTGGTCAGTAGTCCCATCAAGTATTAGGTAAACAATATAAACAGTAAACAATAACGGATAATAATGAGTGGAGAGTCGATTTAAAGTTCTCAATCAAGATAAAATGATGAAACATAATGCCGACACTGGTGCTTATGAATATCCTTAATAATTGCTGAAAACTACAACGATTACATATTGTATTATTTAAAGAATATTGCATAACCCAGATATATTTAGAGAAGGTGATGAAAACAATCGTTAATACAATAAAGTTCTGGTGGGAATTTAGGAATTTGATACACATAGTCAGTTAGAAACATTGAATAATATTGAATAGACTTGATAATAAAGTATGAAAAATGGATACAAAACAATACACAAAAAGCAAACAAACATGGTAAAATACGTTGAGTAGAAGCAAATGAAGGTCTTCGAATTAAAGGTGAATACCTGAGATAACGTATGGGTAAAGTAATGGAAATCGTTGAATAAAAGTGTAGAAAGTAAGGAGAAGCCTGTATATGAATAATGATAACGTTTTTATTGTAAATATGTTGTTACTCACATGTTAAACTCAAAGTATCTCTTCAAACCTCGAGGGTTTAAGATCAACTAACTCACAAACCAACCCTGTTTTACCTTTAAAAGATCAGATATCACTGTAGAACTCAAAAACCCAAGCCAAGAGCTCAGAGCAGCGAAGCCAAGAAGAGCCTCTCATTTCGAAGTTAGCTCAGATTGTCAGTTTTACAAAAAGCTTCTGTGACTAGATTATTCTTTCTCGGACGGGGTCTGCAATCCTGATTAGGTAGTAGATGTTAATATAAGCTAGTGTTGCGCAGATGTCAGATTTGCACAGTACTTTACCATAGCTCATGGATCTGGGTCTGGGATTAGGTCCAAATGATATAATATTATAATTTTTTCAATAGACTGCATGGAAAACATTACCATGATTGGCTACGTGAAGTCCCCCCGCCATAGGGGGGCCGCCAGGCAGATGTATGGGTCAGGTTCTCTACGTCCCAGAGACTCATATCCAGTTTATGCTAGCGACCGAAGACGTTACGGTGAGAGGAGCACCATAAGCCCAGATTCCAGTAGATACAGGGTGCTACCCAATCCAGGTTTCCCTTACACCCACGACTTTTACCCCATGCCCGAAGTCATAGGGGGAGTCAGATCGTCCACCAGAAGTGGTAAGGAACGCCCAATTTTGAGAGGTGAGAAACAGGTATCGTATTATATTGTCGAAAAAAAAGAGGGCGCTAAAGGAAGGAAGTGTTCAAGTTTCTGCTTTCCCCCAGGTGGACTCTATGGAGGACGCCCAGAATATTACTCCGGAAAACCCAACCACGGATTCTTGGGGGGTAGATTTCCCATGGATCTGGGTACCCTGCCAGGAAGGGGATTCAGTAGAACGTCGATAATCTCCAGGAAAAATAAGCCGAGGATCGGGTCTGGAAGGTCCAAGGGCATCATCCATCCTTCGGACGATCTAACAGAGATGGCAGAAGAGGATTTCGATCACACCTGTAGCGTTACTTGTGCGTCAGATGAGTACCTATGCGAGGGCAACTGCATCTGCATCAAGCAGGATTTAAGGTAGAGCATTTTAAAGAAGGTTTCTAGAAATAGGTGGACCCTGAATGGAACCCTGTGGGATTCTAAATCTTTGAAAAATGTTTTCTGCAGATGTGATAAGAGGGTGGACTGCGAAGATGGCGAAGACGAGCTAGACTGCTCGGAGTACGAGCTGGACAGACACACCAAATGCAACGAAACCCAGAATATACGATGTTCAAGTACCGGGAAGTGCATCCTGAAGGAATGGTGGTGTGACGGCGAGGATGATTGCGGAGATTTCTCTGATGAAACCCGTTGTGGTGAGTGTTGTTTCCAAACGTAAGTCGATTATTTAAAGGAAAAGGAAATTTCAGAAGGAACCAAAAACTGCTCAGTGGAGGAATTCGAGTGTTCGAACGGTCTCTGCATCCCTAAGACGTGGGTCTGCGATGATGACGTGGATTGCAAGGATTTCTCCGATGAGTGGAACTGTACCCAAACAGGGTAAAATAACTTTTTTCATCTACTTGGAAATTTTTTAATGTGAGTAAGTTCTTGTAGATGTAAACCTGAGGAATTCGACTGTGGAGATGGTACTTGCATTTCGCAAAACTGGAAATGTGACAGGCAAATGGATTGCACGGATGGAAGAGATGAAGTACTGTGCAGTAAGTGTCTTTAAGTGTTATATTCTTACCTCTCGAAAGTTCAGCTTCGAATAAAACAAGCTTTGAAACCAAAAAAAGGCAAACTGGTACTCGCAATATTGTACCAATAGCATTGCAGTACTTTACCCCTACTCCTTAAATAGTTATTCATGTTCACAGAAGAATTGCAACAGGTAATTTTGTCCAGTTTGTATGTGTTCTCTCAGTTCGTTCGATTAATAGCGGAGGATTTTTTTTCTGAATTATTCATCTTCACTTAGAAAAAAAAATAGTATCAAACTAACCAAAACAATCGTAAATTGAGATTATGAGCATAATATTACTGACATTCCTGTCACACAGTAGATCTAATGTACCACATCTGTCATATTCTGCCAACATAGGAAAATTCCCACTCATTCGATGGTTCGACAAATATAATCGACACAGTTTCCTCTGCTTTATTCCTGTATTTCAAAAGATAAACAAAATTCAGGAACTGCTCGACATTCACTTAATTCTAGCTTAATGTCAAACGAGAATAATTACCAATTATCCGATAGTTTGACAAATAAAAACGACACAGTTTTCTCTATTTCTTCTGTAGTTTAAAAGATGAACAAAATTCGAGAACTGCTTGACATTTACTGAAATCTAGCTCACTGTCAAACGTCAGTTGGTTGGATTTGTATATAATGAAATTTTCGTTTAATTAATAGCAGAGGATTTTTTCTGAATTATTCATCTTCACTTAGGAAAGAAAAATAGTATAAAACTCACCAATACAGTCGTAAATTGAGATTATGAGCGTAATGTTACTGACATTCCTGTCACACAGTAGATCTAATGTACCACATCTTTCATATTCTGCCAAAATAGTAAAATTCCCACTTATTCGATGGTTTGACAAATATAATCGACACATTTTCCTCTATTTTTTTCTTTAGTTTAAAAGAAGAACATAATTCTAGAACTGCTCGACATTCACTAAAATCTAGCTTACTGTCAAACGTCAATTGGTTGAATTTGTATTAAATAAAATTTTCGTTCAGTTGATAGCAGAGGATTTTTTCTTTTCACTTATTCATCTTCACTTAGGAAAGAAAAAAGGTACCAAACTAACCAAAACAGTCGTAAATTGAGATTATGAGCGTAATATTATTGACATTTCTCTCACACAGTAGATCTAACGTACCACATGTGTCATATTCTGCCAACATAGGAAAATTCACAGTTATTCGATGGTTTGGCAGATATAATCGATACAGTTTTCTCTATTTTTAATCTGTGGTTTGAAAGAAAAACTGAATTCAAGAACTGCTTGACATTCACTTAAATCTAGCTTAGTGTCAAACGTCAGTTGGTTGAATTTGTATTAAATAAAATTTTCGTTCAGTTAATAGCAGAGGATTTTTTTCCTCACTTATTTTATATTTATCTTCACTTAAGAAAGAAAAACTGTACCAACAAACAAATTACTGAAACTGCTTGACATTCACTAAAATCTAGCTTACTGTCTAACGTCAGTTGGTTGAATTTGTATATAATCAAATTTTCGTTCAATCAATAGTATGAGATTTTTTTTCTGAATTATTCATCTTCACTTAGGAAAGAAAAACAGTATCAAACTCACAAAAACAGTCGTAAATTGAGATTATGAGCGTTATATTAGTGACATTCCTGTCACACAGTAGATCTAATGTACCACATCTCTCATATTCTGCCAAAATAGTAAAATTCCCACCTATTCGATGGTTTGACAAATATAATCGACGCATTTTTCTCTATTTTTTTCTTTAGTTTAAAAGAAGAACAGAATTCAAGAACTGCTCGACATTCACTAAAATCTAGCTTACTGTCAAACGTTAATTGGTTGAATTTGTATTAAATAAAATTTTCGTTCAGTAAATAGCAGAGGATTTTTTCTTCTCACTTATTCATCTTCACTTAGGAAAGAAAAAAGGTACCAAACTAACCAAAACAGTCGTAAATTGAGATTATGAGCGTAATATTATTGACATTTCTTTCACGCAGTAGATCTAATGTACCACATCTGTCATATTCTGCCAACATAGGAAAATTCCCATTTATTCGATGGTTAGACAAATATAATCCTCACAGTTTTCTCAATTTTTTTCCTGTAGTTCCAAAGATAAACAAAATCCAAGAACTGCTTGACATTCACTAAAATCTATCTTACTGTCAAACGTCAGTTGGTTGAATTGGTATATAATAAAATTCTCGTTTAATTAAGAGCAGAGGAATTTTTTTCTGAATTATTCATCTTCACTTAAGAACGAAAAATAGTATCAAACTCACCAAAACAGTCGTAAATTGAGGTAATGAGCGTAATATTACCCTCATTCCTGTACAACAGTAAATCTAATGTACCACATCTGTCATATTCAGCTAACATAGGAAAATTCCCACTTATTCGATGGTTTGACAAATATAATCGACACAGCTTTCTCTATTTTTTTTCTCTGGTTAAAAAGATAGACAAAATTCGGGAACTGCTTGACATTCCTGTCACACAGTAGATCTAATGTACCACATCTGTCATATTTGGCCGATGTTGCCAGACATCAATATTGTCAAGTCCAACTCCTGATAAAAGATTTTCAAGTTGAACTACAAGTAAGATCAACCCTAGTTAGGGGGAGCCCTATTCAGGGGTAGTCCAGGAAAGCTCTTCTTCAATTTCATCCCCTCTGTTCCAGATTTGAACGCCCCAGACTGCTTGGTGAACGAATTCCTATGTTCAACTCATAAATGCATCAAGATGAAATTCAAATGTGATGGTGACAACGATTGTGGTGATTGGAGCGACGAGTTCAACTGTGACAGTATAAGACAGATGTGTGAAGTTGGGGAATTCAGGTAAACTATCTATTTAGAAATCAATGAAAATGTGAACGTAGCCAAAAATTTTCGTCGATATTTGCAGATGTACAGATGGGAGGTGCATACCAGATAGGTATCGCTGTGACAAACAACGCGATTGCGACAACAACGAAGACGAAGCTAATTGTGACTACTCCATCAAAAAAAATTGTTCGTTCGACGAATATGCATGTCGCAGCGGTGCCTGCATTTTGGTAAGTTATATTTTCTCTTCAGATGATCATTAGGGACTTTTGGTGCTCTGCTACCTACCTGCTGATCTGTGGTGCGCTCTTTCATGAGCTTGAAAGTTGCTCATTCGCTTCCAGAAGGCTATTGAAGCTGATATGACCCTCAGGGTTAGGTTAGGTTATGTTGAGAATTGTTTCGTTTCCGTAGAAAACCTGGGTCTGCGACGGCTTCCAAGACTGCAGCGAGAACGAGGACGAAGAGGATTGCCAGATCGTCTGCGACGATTCCAAGTTTTCCTGCGCCGCGTCCTACCCGGACGACAATTCGACATCCTATTGCATCAACAAGAAACACGTCTGCGACGGTCAGGACGACTGTCCCAACTCAGAAGACGAGATGAACTGTCCTAAGATAAGGGAATGCGAGAAAGGAACCAAATGCGAACAACTGTGCGTGACCAGACACAACGGCAGCACAGCCTGCGCCTGTTCCAGAGGTTTCGCCCTCGCCGATGACGGACAGAAGTAAGTTTCCTCGAAAAATTCCATTCGGTACCATTAGCTGCGTTCATACCTGCCCTTGTCGATAATCATGTTGTTCACACTTAATAAGTTCACTGCGACACAGAACACACCTGTACTTTTTTTCGGCGTTTCCACCACTCCGAAAACCTTTCTCGACCGAGTCCCCCAAACCACTGCCAGATATTTATTTCGTCTCAAGAAAATTTTCAACCTTACTATTCTAGGTGGTTCCAAATTATGTTTTCGTTTTCGTTAAATCAATCACCCCTTTCTGTTATCTTTTAGGCGGTTTTTGAACCAAACATTGGCAATTATTGGTCTGAAACCAATCACCTCTCACATTTCCGACAGTGGCGGTAGGATGAAATTTTCCATCGAAACACTTGAGTGCTTAATTCGTGAAATCGACGAAGGAAAATTATAAATCTCACAACGCTTCATCTTTCGGCCATTAAACGCACGTAAGGCACTATATTTATGGGTCCTTCAAAACTCTTGAGTTTGGTTAATCAACATTTCAACGCTGGGCGAGTAGACTAAACAAATACAATCAACGAATTAAAAATTTCTGATTAATGTATCATTCATAGTTTGCCTGAGAACAGACGTTTCTTGAGAATTTCTAGGAAGAAAATCACTTGGAGTCAGCCACAAAATGATGTTGCTGGAAAAGTATAATTGAGAGTTTCTCGAAAATTTCTGGAGAATGTTTCATTCATAGTTTGCCTCAGAACTGACGTTTCTTGAGAATTTCTAGGAAAAATGTCGGTTAGAGTCAGCCACAAAACTGATGTTACTGGAAAAGTATAATTCAGTGCGTATCGAAAATTTCTGAAATAGTATAATTGAAAGTTTCTCGAAAATTTCTGAAAAATGTTTCATTCATAGTTTGCCCCAGAACTGACATTTCTTGAGAATTTCTAGGAAAAATGTCGCTTAGAGTCATCCACAAAACTGATGTTGCTGGAAAGGTATAATTCAGTGCGTATCGAAAATTTCTGAAATAGTATAATTGAAAGTTTCTCGAAAATTTCTGAAGAATGTTTCATTCATAGTTTGCCCCAGAACTGACGTTTCTTGAGAATTTCTAGGAAAAATGTCGCTTAGTGTCAGCTGGAAAGGTATAATTCAGGGTTTCTCGAAAACTTCTTTAAAATTGTTTCATTCATAGTTTGCCCCAGAACTGACATTTCTTGAGAATTTCTAGGGAAAATTTCGCTTTGAGTCAGCCACAAAACTGATGTTGCTGGAAAGGTATAATTCAGAGTTTCTCGAAAATTTCTGAGAAATTTATCATTCATAGTTTACCCCAGAACTGACGTTTCTCGAGAATTTCTAGGAAAAATGTCGCACTGTGTCAGCCACAACACTGATGTTGCTGGAAAAGTATAATTCAGAATTTCTCGAAACTTTCTGAAAAATGTATCATTCTTAGATTGCCAAAGAATTGACGTTTCTTGAGAATTTCTAGGAAAATGTCGCTTAGAGTCAGCCACAAAACTTATGTTGCTGGAAAAATATAATTCAGAATTTCTGTAAAATTTCTGAAAAAAGTTTCATCCATAGTTCGCCTCAGAACTGACGTTTCTTGAGAATTTCTAGGAAAAAAGTAGCTTAGAGTAAGCCACAAAACTGATGTTGCTGGAAAAATATAATTCAGAATTTCTCTAAAATTTCTGAAAAATTTATCATTCATAGTTTACCCCAGAACTGACGTTTCTCGAGAATTTCTAGGAAAAATATCGCACAGTGTCAGCCACAACACTGATGTTGCTGGAAAAGTATAATTCAGAATTTCTCGAAACTTTCTGAAAAATATATCATTCTTAGATTGACAAAGAATTGACGTTTCTTGAGAATTTCTAGGAAAATGTCGCTTAGAGTCAGCCACAAAACTTATGTTGCTGGAAAAATATAATTCAGAATTTCTGTAAAATTTCTGAAAAAAGTTTCATCCATAGTTCGCCTCAGAACTGACGTTTCTTGAGAATTTCTAGGAAAAAAGTAGCTTAGAGTAAGCCAAAAAACTGATGTTGCTGGAAAGGTTCAATTCAGAGTTCTCGAAAATTTCTGAAAAATGTTTCAGTCATAGTTTGCCTCAGAACTGACGTTTCTTGAGAATTTCTAGGACAAAAGTAGCTAAGAGTCAGCCACAAAACTGATGTTGCTGGAAAAGTATAATTCAGAATTTCTCTCAAATTTCTGAAAAATGTTTCATCCATAGTTTGCCTCAGAACTGACGTTTCTTGAGAATTTCTAGGAAAAAAGTAGCTTAGAGTCAGCCACAAAACCGATGTTGCTGGAAAAGTATAATTCAGAATTTCTGTAAAATTTCTGAAAAAAGTTTCATCCATAGTTTGCCTCAGAACTGACGTTTCTTGAGAATTTCTAGGAAAAAAGTAGCTTAGAGTCAGCCACAAAACTGATGTTGCTGGAAAGGTATAATACAGGGTTTCTCGAAAATTTCTTGAAAATTGTTTCATTCATAGTTTGCCCAAGAACTGACATTTCTTGAGAATTTCTAGGAAAAATGTCGCTTAGAGTCAGCCACAAAACTGATGTTGCTGGAAAGGTATAATTCAGGGTTTCTCGAAAATTTCTTAAAAATTGTTTCATTCATAGTTTGCCCCAGAACTGACGTTTCTTGAGAATTTCTATGAAAAATGTTGATGGAAAGGTATAATTCAGGGTTTCTCGAAAATTTCTTAAAAATTGTTTCATTCATAGTTTGCCCCAGAACTGACATTTCTTGAGAATTTCTAGGAAAAATGTCGCTTAGAGTCAGCCACAAAACTGATGTTGCTGGAAAGGTATAATTCAGAGTTTCTCGAAAATTTCTGAAAAATTTATCATTCATAGTTTGCCCCAGAACTGACGTTTCTTGAGAATTTCTAGGAAAAATGTCGCTTAGTGTCAGCTGGAAAGGTATAATTCAGGGTTTCTCGAAAATTTATCATTCATAGTTTGCCCCAGAACTGACGTTTCTTGAGAATTTCTAGGAAAAATGTCGCTTAGTGTCAGCCACAACACTGATGTTGCTGGAAAAGTATAATTCAGAATTTCTCGAAAATTTCTGAAAAATGTATCATTCTTAGTTTGCCACAGAATTGAAGTTTCTTGAGAATTTCTAGGAAAAATGTCGCTAAGGGGCAGCCACAAAACTGATATTGCTGGAAAAGTATAATTCAGAATTTCTCTAAAATTTCTGAAAAATTTTTCATCCATAGTTTGCTTCAGAACTGACGTTTCTTGAGAATTTCTAGGAAAAAAGTAGCTTAGAGTCAGCCACAAAACTGATGCTGCTGGTAAGGTTTAATTCAGAGTTTCTCGAAAATTTCTGAAAAATGTTTCATTCATAGTTTGCCCCAGAACTGACGTTTCTTGAGAATTTCTAGGAAAAATGTCGCTTAGTGTCAGCCACAACACTGATGTTGCTGGAAAAGTATAATTCGGAATTTCTCGAAAATTTCTGAAAAATGTATCATTCTTAGTTTGCCACAGAATTGACGTTTCTTGAGAATTTCTAGGAAAAATGTCGCTTACAGTCAGCCACAAAACTGATGTTGCTGGAAAAATATAATTCAGAATTTCTCTAAAATTTCTGAAAAATGTTTCATCCATAGTTTGCCTCAGAACTGACGTTTCTTGAGAATTTCTAGGAAAAAAGTCGCTTAGAGTCAGCCACAAAACTGATGTTGCTGGAAAGGTTTAATTCAGAGTTTCTCGAAAATTTCTGAAAAATGTTTCATTCATAGTTTGCCTCAGAATTGACGTTTCTTGAGAATTTCTAGGAAAAATGTCGCTTAGAGTCAGCCACAAAACTGATGTTGCTGGAAACAAATACTTAAATTAATACATTGTTTATTCACATTTCTAGGCATTCTCACGACTAGGCCAAAAGAAATAATCTCTACTCCCGACTGTTAAAATAAATTCTGCATGTACCGTTATTGAGTCTTCCAATCTTATCACAGATCCATCCACGACGGTTCCAAGCTGGCGCAGATCGATTTTCGAGTCGTTCCTATGCTTGGTCCAGTTTGGAACCGTTGTGGATTCCTCTGGGAACAAAGCTAATATGAAGGGTGTTTTTATAGGTGCATCGATATAGACGAGTGCCAATATGCTACAGATCCGGTGTGTTCCCAAACTTGCACCAACACTATGGGAAGTTTCAATTGCGGGTGCTTAACTGGTTACGTCCTAAGGCCGGATTTACGTTCTTGTAAGGCTCAAGGAGCCACCCCCACCCTCCTTTTCGCCAATAGGAAAGATATAAGACAGGCATCTCTGAGCAGCGCTAAGTACACACCAATCTTGAAAGGATTGCACAATGCGATCTTCCTGAGTTATCACTACGAGAAACAGTTGATTTTTTGGTCGGAAATGTCGATTGATGTCATCAGGAGGGCGTACATCAATGGATCCTTCTCCGAAGGTAATATTCTTGGAGGAACTTTCTTCTTCTACCAAACTATTCCATTTTCAGATGTCATCAAAGTGGGCTTAGAGACACCAGGCGGTCTGGCGGTCGACTGGATCCACGATCTTCTATTCTGGACAGACGCCGGCACCCAGAGGGTCGAGGTGGCGAGTTTGGACGGTAGAAACAGGGCGATCTTGGCGGCGGACGACATGGACAAGCCGAGGGCCATCGTGGTTCATCCAGGGGAAGCCCTGGTGTTCTGGGCGGACTGGGGGCCCAACCCCAAGATCGAGAGGGCGGAGATGGACGGTCGAAACCGCAAGAAAGTGGTGACGGAGTCTATATTCTGGCCGAACGGTCTAACCCTAGACTACACCACCGATCGTATATACTGGGCGGACGCCAAACACAACGTGATCGAATCTTCGTTCCTCGACGGTTCGAACAGGAAGAAGGTGGTGAGTAAAGGTCTGCCGCATCCCTTCGCCATCACCATATTCGAAGATATAATCTACTGGACGGATTGGCACACCAAGTCCATATCTTCGGCTAGCAAATCTTCCGGGGTCGGTCTGAGGACTATCCATTCCAAGCTGAACTTCCCGATGGACATCCACAGTTTCCATCCGCAACGGCAGCCGAAGTACAAGGACCATTGCGGGAAATCTGGCTGCTCGCACATGTGTCTCCCCAACAAGAAGTCTTACAGTTGCGTCTGTCGCCTGGGGCAAAAGTTGGCGGTGGATGGGAGGTCTTGTGTGGAGCCAGAAAAGTTTATATTCTTCGCCAGGAAGAAGAACTTGGTCATCAAGCATTTGGATGAAGATGCTCTGCACCAACATGATATAGTAAGTGGTGAACTCGTTAAAACAGAAAGCAGTCTTAGATTCTTCAAATTGATGTGTTTCAGGTGATTCCTGTGGAGGGGTTGAAGGCAGTTTCTGGAATCGCTTGGGATTCCACGTTGAACATTATATTTTGGACTGATGTGGAGCGGAAGGCAATATATAAAGCATTCTGGAACGGTAGCAGTCAAGTAGCTATCGTAGATACGAATTTGGGTAAGAAAATCTCAAATTTTATAAAATTATTCTAATTTTCAATATACAATTCCAGAATCGCCCATGGGTATTGGATACGATTGGTTAACGAAGAAAGTCTATTGGGTGGATACGAGGATGAACAGATTGGAAGTGGCTGATATTGATGGTAACAACAGGTGCTTGTTGGTCTGGGAAAACATCGATACTCCTAGAGACATTGTCGTCAACCCATATGGTAAAAAATGTCCAACTATTTTATTAGATTATTTCTAGGCAAAATGTCACAGAACTAATGTTGCTGGAAAAGTATAATTCAGAGTTTCTAGAAAATTTCTGAGAAATGTATCATTCATAGTTCGCCTTAGAATTGACGTTTCTTCAGAATTTCTAGGAAAAATGTCTCCCAAAGCCAAACACAAAACTGAAGTTGCAGGAAAAGTATAATTCAGCGTTTCTCGAAAATATCTGAAAAACTAATCATTCATAGTTTCCCTCCGAACTGACGTTTCTTGAGAATTTCTACGAAAAGTGTCGCTCGAAGCCAGACACAAAACTGATGTTTCTGGATAATTCAGTGTTTCTCGAGAATTTCTGAACAATTTATCATTCAGAGTTTGCCTCAGAACTGATATTTCTTGAGAATTTCTAGAAGAATTTTCGCTCAGAGTCAGCCACAGAACTGATGTTGTTGGGAAGGTATAATTCAGAGTTACTCGAAAATTTTTGGAGAATGTATAATTCTGAGAAACAGAACTGACGTTTCTTGAGAATTTCTAGGAAAAGTGTCGCTCAAAGTCAGACACAAAACTGATATTTCTGGATAATTCAGTGTTTCTTGAGAATTTCTGTACAATTTATCATTCAAAGTTTGCCTCAGAACTGACGTTTCTTGAGAATTTCTAGAAGAATTTTCGCTCAGAGTCAGCCTCAGAACTGATGTTGGAAAGGTATAATTCAGAGTTTCTCGAACATTTTTGGAGAATGTATAATTCTGAGAAACAGAACTGACGTTTCTTGAGAATTTCTAGGAGAGGTGTCGCTCAAAGTCAGACACAAAACTGATGTTTCTGGATAATTCAGTGTTTCTTGAGAATTTCTGTACAATTTATCATTCAAAGTTTGCCTCAGAACTGACGTTTCTTGAGAATTTCTAGAAGAATTTTCGCTCAGAGTCAGCCACAGAACTGATCTTGTTGGAAAGGTATAATTCAGAGTTTCTCGAAAATTTTTGGAGAATGTATAATTCTGAGAAACAGAACTGACGTTTCTTGAGAATTTCTAGGAAAAGTGTCGCTCAAAGCCAGACACAAAACTGATGTTTCTGGATAATTCAGTGTTTCTCGAGAATTTCTGAAAAATTTATCATTCAAAGTTTGCCTCAGAACTGACGTTTCTTGAGAATTTCTAGGAGAATTTTCGCTCAGAGTCAGCCACAGAACTGATGTTATTGGAAAGGTATAATTCAGAGTTTCCCGAAAATTTTTGGAGAATGTATAATTCTGAGAAACAGCTCTGATGTTTCTTGAGAATTTCTAGGAAAAGTTTCGCTCAAAGCCAGACACAAAACTGACGTTTCTGGATAATTCAGTGTTTCTCGAGAATTTCTGAAAATTTATCATTAAAAGTTTGCCTCAGAACTGACGTTTTTTGAGAATTTCTAATGAGTGTCGCTCAACGCCAGACGAAAAACTGATGTTTCTGGATAATTCAGTGTTCCTCGAGAATTTCTGATGAACTAATCATTGAAAGTTTCCCTCAGAACGGACGTTTCTTGAGAATTTCTAGAAAAAATGTCTCTCACAGCCAAATACAAAACTGATGTTTCTGGAAAAGAATAATTCAGTGTTTCTCGAGAATTTCTGAAGAATGTTTCATTCAAAGTTTGCCTCAGAACTGACGTTTCTTGAGAATTTCTAGGAAAAAGTTTCGCTCAGAGTCAGCCACAGAACTGATGTTGCTGTAAAGGTATAATTCATAATTTTTTGAAAATTTCTGAAAAATGTGACATTCACAGTTGGCCTCAGAACTGACGTTTCTTGAGAATTTCTAGAAAAAGTGTCGCTCAAAGCCAGACACAAAACTGATGTTTCTGGATAATTCAGTATTTCTCGAGAATTTCTGAAAAATTTATCATTCAAAGTTTGCATCAGAACTGACGTTTCTTGAGAATTTCTAGAAGAATTTTCGCTCAGAGTCAGCCACAGAACTGATGTTATTGGAAAGGTATAATTCAGAGTTTCTCGAAAATTTTTGGAGAATGTATAATTCTGAGAAACAGCTCTGACGTTTCTTGAGAATTTCTAGGAAAAGTTTCGCTCAAAGCCAGACACAAAACTGATGTTTCTGGATAATTCAGTGTTTCTCGAGAATTTCTGAAAATTTATCATTAAAAGTTTGCCTCAGAACTGACGTTTTTTGAGAATTTCTAATGAGTGTCGCTCAACGCCAGACGAAAAACTGATGTTTCTGGATAATTCAGTGTTCCTCGAGAATTTCTGATAAACTAATCATTGAAAGTTTCCCTCAGAACGGACGTTTCTTGAGAATTTCTAGAAAAAATGTCTCTCACAGCCAAATACAAAACTGATGTTTCTGGAAAAGAATAATTCAGTGTTTCTCGAGAATTTCTGAAGAATGTTTCATTCAAAGTTTGCCTCAGAACTGACGTTTCTTGAGAATTTCTAGGAAAAAGTTTCGCTCAGAGTCAGCCACAGAACTGATGTTGCTGTAAAGGTATAATTCATAATTTTTTGAACATTTCTGAAAAATGTGACATTCACAGTTGGCCTCAGAACTGACGTTTCTTGAGAATTTCTAGAAAAAGTGTCGCTCAGAGCCAGAAACAAAACTGATGTTGCTGGATAAGTATAATTTAGAGTTTTTCGAAAATTTCTGAAAAATATGTATCATTCAAAGTTTGCCTCAGAACTGATATTTTTTGAGAATTTCTAAAAAAAATGTCTCTTAAAGCCAGACACAAAACTGAAGTTGCTGGAAAAGTATAATCCAGAGTTTCTCGAAAATTTCTGAAACACTATTCTTTCATAGTTTTCCTCAGAACTGACGTTACTTGAGAATTTCTAGAAAAAGTGTCGCTCAAAGCCAGACACAGAACTTATGTTTCTGGAAAAGTATAATTCAAGACTTTCTGAAAAATTTGTCATTCAAAGTTAGCCTCAGAACTGACGTTTCTTGAGAATTTCTAGAAAAAGTTTCGCTAATAGTCAGCCACAGAACTGATGTTGCTGGAAAAGTATAATTCATATTTTTACGAAAATTTCTGGAGTTAGACGCAGAACTGACGTTACTTGAGAATTTCTAGGAAAATGTCTTACTATTTTGTTAAATCATTTTCGTGATTTTTTCTAGATGGTTCCATGTATTGGACAACTTGGGGGGAGAAGCCCAAAATAGAGAAGATAGGTATGGACGGTTCAAACCGAAAAATAATAATCAGCGAAGATTTGATTTCCCCCTCCGGATTGACCATAGATTACGAATCCAAGAAACTTTACTGGACAGACGGTATCGCCAAGAACATTTCCATGTCGAATTTGGATGGAACTCAGAGAAAAACAATCATAAGTAAGAGAATTTCCATATTATATCCTCAACTATCCTTCATCTCGTGGTTTCAGAAGGAACCTCCATTCCGCACCCGTACGGTTTGGACGTGTTTGGCAAGAGTTTATACTGGACCGACTGGGTAAACTCCACCTTGGAGAGGGCGAATAAACTGGACGGTTCCAACAGGACTCTACTGGAGAAGAAACTCACGAACATAATGCAAGTTAAGATTTTCCATCGGAATAGGAAGACTGTGGCTACGCCATGCGACAGAGACAACGGGGGATGTTCACATCTTTGTTTGTTGAAACCTTCGGGATATTCATGCGCGTGTCCCACAGGAATTAAACTGATGGTAGGACTGTTACTGTTCTTCGTCAGTGTCCGCTCATTGACTTTTATTGTTGTCGCAGGATGATGGTAAATCTTGTGCTGATGGCCCGACGAATTACCTGATTTTGGCACATGGTACAGACATCCGACAAATCTCGTTGGATGTGCCCTACACAGCCGACGTGGTTCTACCCTTTCCACCAATGAAGATGGTGGTTTCGGTCGACGTCGATCGAAAAACCGGAGAGATCTACTGGACGGATACTGAAGAGGCCGTCATCAAGAAGATAAAACCCGACGGGTCCGATCTGCAGATTATAATCATGCACGAGCTCATGAAGCCGGACGGCATTGCGATCGATTCTACCGGCAGAAAGGTACAAAACTATAAAATTCAGGCCAAAAACCGAAAGAATAAACCTACATCGAAAAAAAATTCTCAGAAACGTGTCATTCGTAGTCAAACATAGAACTGACGTTTCTTTGAAGTTTCTGAGAAATGCGACATTCAAAGTGAGTTATAGAACTTCATGACGTTTCTTGAAAATGTCTGTGAAAAGTGTAGCTCAGAGTCAGCCACAGAAATCTGTTTCTGGAAAATTCTGGAGAATTTAGTGTTTGAGACAGAACTTACGTTTTTTGAGAATTTCAAGGAAAATATCGCTTAGAGTCAATCACGAAACTGATGTAGCTGGAAAATTATAATTCAGAGTTTATCGAAGATTTCTGAAAAATGTATCATTCATAGTTTTCCCCAGAACTAACGTTTCTTGAGATTTTCTCGAAAAAGTGTCGTTGAGAGTCAGCCACCGAACTGATGTTTCTGGGAAAGTATAATTCATAGTTTTTCGAACATTTCTGGAGTTTGACAGAGAACTGACGTTATCTGAAAATTTCTAGGAAAACTATCGCTTGAGACAGCCACACAACTGATGATTGCTGGAAAATTATAATTCAGAGTTTCTCGAAGATTTCTGAAAAATGTATCATTCATAGTTTTTCTCACATCTGAAGTTCCTTGGGAATTTCTAGAAAAAGTGTCACTCAGAGTCAGCCACAGAACTGATGTTGCTGGAAAAGTATAATTCAGAGTTTCTCGAAAATTTTTGAAAAATGTATCATTCTAAGTTTGCCTCAGAATTGACGTTTCTTGAGAATTTCTAGGAAAAATGTCGCTTAGAGTCAGCCACAAAACTGATGTTGCTGGAAAAGTATAATTCAGAATTTTTCTTAAATTTCTGAAAAATGTTTCATTCATAGTTTGCCTCAGAGCTGAAGTTTCTTGAGAATTTCTAGGAAAAGTGTCGTTTAGATCCAGCCACAGAACTGATGTTTCCGGAAAAGTATAATTCAGAGTTTCTCGAAAATTTCTGAAAAATGTTTAATTTTTAGTTTGCTTCAGAACTGAGTTTTCTTCAGAACTGAGTTTTCTTGAGAATTACTAGAAGAATGTCGCTTAGAGTCAGCCACAAAACTGATTTTGCTGGAAAAGTATAAGTCCGAATTTCTCGAAAATTTCTGAAAAATATTTCATTCGTAGTTTATCCCAGAACTGACGTTTCTTGAAAATTTCTAGGAAAAATGTCGTTGAGAGTCAGCCACAGAACTGATGTTTCTGGGAAAGTTTAATTCATGGTTTTTCGAACCTTTCTGGAGATTGTATCATTCAGAGTTTAACACAGAACTGACGTTATTTGAAAGTTCCTAGGAAAAATATCGCTTGAGACACAAAACTGATGTTGCTGGAAAAGTATGATCCAGAATTTCTCTAAAATTTCTGAAAAATGTTTCATCCATAGTTTGCCTCAGAACTGACGTTTCTTGAGAATTTCTAGGAAAAAAGTAGCTTAGAGTCAGCCACAAATCTGATGTTGCTGGAAAGGTTTAATTCAGAGTTTCTCGAAAATTTCTGAAAAATGTTTCAATCATAGTTTGCCTCAGAATTGACGTTTCTTGAGAATTTCTAGGAAAAATGTCGCTTAGTGACAGCCACAACACTGATGTTGCTGGAAAAGTATAATTCAGAATTTCTCGAAAATTTCTGAAAAATGTATCATTCTTAGTATGCAACAGAATTGACGTTTCTTGAGAATTTCTAGGAAAAATGTCGCTTAGTGACAGCCACAACACTGATGTTGCTGGAAGGGTATAATTCAGAGTTTCTCGAAAATTTCTGAAAAATGTATCATTCTTAGTTTGCCTTACAATTGACGTTTCTTGAGAATTTCTAGGAAAAATGTCGCTTAGAGTCAGCCACAAAACTGATGTTGCTGGAAAAGTATAATTCACAATTTTTCTCAAATTTCTGAAAAATGTTTCGTTCATAGTTTGCCTCAGAACTGACGTTTCTTGAGAGTTTCTGAGGGATGTATCATTCAGTCTTCTCCAGAACTGAGGTATATTGAAAATTGCTGAAAAATGTGTCATTAAAATTTAATCCTCAAAGAGTCACATCTCCGAAAAATTCTGAGAATGTCATGATTTCTCACGAATTTCTGAGAAATACATCTTACAATTTCTTCCAGATTTATTGGACCGACAGGGGCAGAAACAGCATCGAAGTGTGCGAATTGGACGGTTCCAACAGGAAAGTACTCTTTTCGACAGATAACGGAAAACCACGAGCCATAGCCCTGCACTACCACCACGGCCTCATCTTCTGGTCGGATTGGGGCAGCAATCCAAAGATAGAAGTGGCGAATATGGACGGCAATAACCGCAAAGTGATCATCGACACGAAGCTAGAATGGCCCAACGGTTTAGCAATCGACAGGCCCACCAACAGACTCTACTGGAACGACGGCAAGAAGAACAAGATCGAATCGTGCAACTTCAACGGGCAAAACAGACGGATCATCCTCCAATACATTCCTTATCCGTATGGCCTGGTGATCGTGGGGAACCACATGTATTGGACCGATTGGAAAACGCAAGCTCTACACAGAGCTGGAAAGATAAGAGGCTCCGACAGCAAGATAATCCGAAGGAATCTAACAGGTCTGATGGATGTTAGAGCGGTGCAAACGGACAACATCGCGGAAAACGCTTGCGGGACGAACAACGGAGGGTGTTCACACCTCTGTCTACGAAACCCAACGTCCTACACATGTGCATGCCCCACTGGGATATTATTCAAGAAGAACAGCACCACCACGTGCGAAAACCTCCCATCCACCTTCCTCCTAGTATCGACCAGATTCGCAATAAGCAGAATAAGTTTGGACTCCGCCGAGGTTTGGGATTACACACTGCCCATCAAGAATATAAACGAAGCCTACGACTTGGACTTCCACTGGGCCCACAAGATAATCTACTACAACGATTTCGAGCACAAGACGATCAGGAGCGTCAACATGAACAACTTATCCGACGTGAAAGAAGTGGTCCAAACAGGCACCAACGGAATAGCGGTCGACTGGGTCGCCGACAACATCTACTGGACCAACGCCGAAGAGAAAACCATCGAGGTGGCGAGACTGGACGGGTCCCATAGGAAGACTTTGATCGGGGAGAACCTCCAGGATCCCCGCTCCATCGCCGTTTTTCCGAGGAAGGGTTTCTTGTATTGGACCGACTGGAAGGATGCCAAAATCGAAAGGTCCTTCTTGGACGGCTCCTCCAGGCTCGTGTTGATAAACGATCACATCACTTTTCCCCTCGGCCTCACCATCGACTACGTCAGCAAAAGATTGTACTGGATCGAAGCCAAATCGAACGAGGAGCAGATCGAAACGGCCAATCTGAACGGACAGAACAGGATCATTCTCAACGTTGAGAAAACTTTTCCATATTCTCTCGCACAAGTGAGTAAAAAAACAAAATAAAAGAACTGAAACAAGCATAGTAAACTTAATTATAGATAAGTAAAAACACATAAGAATATTAAATTGAATTTGTTCTCTTTAGCTGGGTCCCCACATTTACTGGTCGGATTGGAGACAGAAAAAAGTTTATCGAGCCGATAAAACGTCAGGAAAGGAACAAATAGTCCTCAGGCCCGATTTGGATGCTGCTATGGGAATAACGATGGTGTCGCAGGCGAAACAGCAAGGGTGGAATCCTTGTGCTGTCAACAGTGGCGGTTGTGAATACCTATGTTTCTACACCAACAAGAATTATACCTGCGGATGTCCGAATGATAAGCCCAACTGCAAGAAAGGTAACCTTTATAGGATTACATAAAAACAATTTCTGAGGAATGTAATCAAGAATCGACCAGAAAAATGGAATTTCTAAGAAACTGCGAAAAAACTCATGATTTGAAATGTTGAGTTATTTGATATTCCCAATTTCAGAACCTTCCCAATTGGTCGAAAATTTCTGAGAAATAACATTCCTCAATAAATCCTGGGAAATGTGTCATTCGGAGTAGACCACAGAAATGACGTTTCACGAAAATTTCTACGGAATGTCATCCAGAATCAACCAGAAAAATGAAATTTCTAAGAAACTGCGAAAAAACTCATGAATTGAAATGTTGAGTTATTTGATATTCCCATTTTCCGAACCTTCCCAATGGGTCGACAAATAGTCGAAAATTTCTGAGAAATAACATTTCTCAACAAATCTTGAGAAATGTTTCATTCGGAGTAGACCACAAAAATCACGTTTCAGGAAAATTTCCGAGAAATGCCATCCAGAATCGACCAGAAAAATGAAATTTCTGAGAAACTGCGAAAACCTAAGGAATTGATATGTTGAGTTATTTGATATTCCCATTCTCAGAAACTTCCCAATGGTCGAAAATTTCTGAGAAATGAGATTTCTCAACAAATCCTGCGAAATATGTCATTCGGAGTAGACCACAGAAATGAGGTTTCACGAAGAGTTCTGAGAATATCGTCCAGAATCAACCAGAAAAAAGAAATCCCTAAGAAACTGCAAAAAAACTCATTAATTGAAATGTTGAGTTATTTCATATTCACATTTTCAGAACCTTCCCAATTGGTCGAAAATTTCTCAGAAATAACATTTGTCAACGAATCCTGGGAAATGTGTCATTCGGAGTAGATCACATAAATGACGTTTCACGAAAATTTCTACGAAATGTCATCCAGAATCGACCAGAAAAATGAAATTTCTAAGAAACTGCGAAAAAACTCATGAATTGAAATGTTGAGTTATTTGATATTCCCATTTTCAGAACCTTTCCCAATTGGTCGAAAATTTCTGAGAAATAACATTTGTCAACAAATCCTGGGAAAAGTGTCATTCGGAGTAGACCACAGAAATGACGTTTCACGAAAATTTCTACGAAATGTCATCCAGAATCGACCAGAAAAATGAAATTTCTAAGAAACTGCGAAAAAACTCATGAATTGAAATGTTGAGTTATTTGATATTCCCATTTTCAGAACCTTCCCAATGGGTCGACAAATAGTCGAAAATTTCTGAGAAATAGCATTTCTCAACAAATCTTGAGAAATGTTTCATTCGGAGTAGACCACAGAAATCACGTTTCACGAAAATTTCCGACAAATGTCATCCAGAATCGACCAGAAAAATGAAATTTCTAAGAAACTGCGAAAAAACTCATGAATTGAAATGTTGAGTTATTTGATATTCCTATTTTCAGAAACTTTCCAATGGTCGAAAAGTTCTGAGAAATGAGATTTCTCAACAAATCCTGAGAAATATGTCATTCGGAGTAGACCACAGAAATGACGTTTCTCGAAGAGTTCTGAGAATATCGTCCAGAATCAACCAAAAAAAAGAAATCCCTAAGAAACTGCAAAAAAACTCATGAATTGAAATGTTGAGTTATTTGATATTCCTATTTTCAGAAACTTTCCAATGGTCGAAAATTTCTGAGAAATTAGATTTCTCAACAAATCCTGAGAAATATGTCATTCGGAGTAGACCACAGAAATGACGTTTCTCGAAGAGTTCTGAGAATATCGTCCAGAATCAACCAAAAAAAAGAAATCCCTAAGAAACTGCAAAAAAACTCATGAATTGAAATGTTGAGTTATTTCATATTCAAATTTTCAGAACCTTCCCATTGGGTCGAAAATTTCTGAGAAATAACATTCTTCAATAAATCCTGAGAAATGTGTCATTCGGAGTAGAACACAGAAATGACGTTTCTCGAAGAGTTCTGAGAAATGTCATCTAGAATCAACTAGAAAAATGAAATTTTCAAGAAACTGCAAAAGAACTCATGAATTGAAATGTTGAGTTATTTGATATTCCCATTTTCAGAACCTTTCCAATGGGTCGAAAATTAGTCGTAAATTTCTGAGAAATAACATTCCTCAATATATCCTGAGGAATGTGTCATTCGGAGTAGACCACATAAATGACGTTTCACGATAATTTCTGAGAAATGTCATCCAGAATCGACCAGAAAAATGAAATTTCTAAGAAACTGCGAAAAAACCCATGAATTGAATTGTTGCTTTTGTCGATATTTCCATTTTCAGAACCTTCCCAATAGGACGAAAATTAGTCGAAAATTTCTGAGAAATAACATTTTTCAACAAATCCAGAAAAATGTGTCATTCGGAGTAGACCACAGAAATGACGTTTCACAAAAAGTTTCGAGAAATGTCGTCAATAATCAACAAGAAAAATGAAATTTCTAAGAAAATGCGAAAATGAATTGAAATGATCAGTTATATGATATTTCCATTTTCAGAACCTTCCCAATGAGACGAAAATCAGTCGAAAATTTCTGAAAAATAATATTTCTCAACAAATCCTGAGAAATGTGTCGAACAGAGTAGACCACAGAAATGACGTTCCACGAAAATTTCTGAGAAATGTCGTCCAGAATCAACCAGAAAAATGGAATTTCTAAGAAACTGCGAAAATGAATTGAAATGTCGAGTTATTTGATATTTCCATTTTCAGAACCCTCCCAATGGGTCCCCGACAAGTGCCCCAGGGACAAATTCAATTGCGACGCCGATCACGAAAACGACGACGACCTAGAACCCAACTACTACAACCCTTACAACGGCAACTTCGACGACGTGGTTGAGCACTCCGGTTCCTCCCATTCCGACTCCTTTTTCATCATCTCTCTACTGTTGATGGTCTGTATCATCCTGCTGTGCATCATCTTCGTGGCCGTGCTGTTGTTCATGCGAGGGAAGAAACGTTACGGTTATGGACACGGGGGCAGTTTCGCAAATCCGAATTATTACTCGCCAAACAGCGAATCCGTCGCGACAAATTCGACTAACGGCAACGCGGACAGGAGGCAGTTCATCTGGAAACGGCTGAAGTACGACAAATCTCAGGTGAGCTTTTAAATACCTATTATCGTATAATGGCCGGAAAAGGTGAAGAATATGGTCACCTCTTGGATTTTGGTGGAATTTTGACAGGAGTTTCAATATGCTATGACATGAATGAAAAACATTGCTGGTTTTTAAGCGCTCGTTCTGCTTACACGAGGGCTATATCATTTCGTAACGATGTCTGTATTTTTCCAATTATGAGCCTAAAATGGTCTCAATCGACAAGGTTCGACTCGCTTCGTCGAAAAATTCAAGTTTGTCCATCCGGCCGTATTCTCGATAACTCTCGAACAGAACGACCTATGAACATGCAATTTTCAGGGTAGGTTCGAATCTTGAATGCCGCGGTCAAATTTGTATTATTGAATTATAATCCTTGCATTTCTGTAACAGTGGATGGATTCGGCATAATTGACAAAGAGCTGCTCATTTTTTAGACAGCTGTCAAAAATTTCTTCAAATGGTTTCTAAAACTGGAAAACACGAATCTACCTACAATGTGGATGAAAGAGCGCTCCAAAGCTCCTGACTTCACGTCGTTTTTGACTAGAAGAAACGGGCCTTCGGACGGTACCCGAAACATCCCCTATTTCGACTCGCGAATGTATGAAAATAACGTTCGGAAATGTCGAAAAACGACAAAAAACCGAAAAGTTGCCGCGAAACTATTCATAAGGATATTTAACCGCAACATCTCGGGGGCCGCCGAGGGTCGATTTACCAGTTCGAAGGGCGTGAAACTCAATAGACTATGTGGCGTTTCCTATTTTTCTACCGTTTTCTCAAGAACTCGATTTGAAAAAGACCGATTTTGACATTTCGGGAAAATCCGAAATAAACTTCGTCAATCATAGATATTTCGTGTGACCGGGGTTGCCAGGTCTACTGTTTTTTCAGTAGATCTACTGATAAATTTCATGATCTACTGAAAAAAATTATGACCTTTATTTATAATATTGTGATATTCATGAGTATTTTCAAATTGATATGTTTATTTTTTTTATAGAAATGTTCGTTTCTATTTTGTTGAAAATAGATTACTTTTTTTGTTCAATGAAAATACATATTTTTTTGGCGTCATAGGTTCATTTCATTATACATTCCTGAAATTTGTAGAGCATAAAATGAATCTACTGAATTTTTGACAAGGTATTTACTGATGAGTGATTACCTACAAATCGGACTGGCAACCCTGCGTTTGACGTTTTTCTCGGAATTAAATTATTCGTTTTTTGTCACATCGTCGAAAATCATCAAAACTCGATCATTTCGAGATGAATCGAAACGAATGAAAATTAACATTTGATTCTGACCATATTCTACAGCTTTACCTTATGGGGGAAATATGTATAGCATTGGGTTTTAAAATCTTCCGAGGCAATACTATGAAAATCCACCAGTTTTAATAAAACTTATTTCAGGAACGTGTTTACGAGGAAACCGTGGTATCCGAAAGTCCGGAGGTAGTAAGTTGCAAGATTTAACAGAAATCGATCCAGTAATATGAATCATTGACAATTCCCTAAAATGAGGAATAGAACTGAGGTCGTGTTGATTTTTGTTACTAAATGGATATTAGTGACATTCACTTTTAAGATTTAGAAGATTTTATTATAAAATAGAAAATAAAGAAACAAAAATCAAGATTGTATAGACTGAAACGAAACCCAAATTATTGGTATGTTGAATGACCCCTCCGAGGGGCCTACCTTATTGTAGAGGACTTAATGATTAAACAGATGAATTTATTGAGAGCCCGAGGAGACACTTTGAAGTTTGGCAGTATTATTTCTAGAGGAGCGATGACATGTTTTAGATAACTCCAGCATAGCGTATGTGATAAAAAAAATCAATAAAAAATGAATTGTATATTGGAATGTTGTGCGAAATTTGTTCTTCTCATTTAGAATTCAACAAAGCACGGCTGGAGCATGTAGAGGAAACTTAATGAAGAGAGAGATCAAGATTTGAAAGTTACGTGGATAACAAGACTCCAAGGTTTTTCGGACGAAAGAAAGTGATTGTGACGATTTAGGGAAAAAGAGAAGAATTTCAGTTTTCAGAATAATGTTCGAACTATTCGTTCATCATACATTTAATACTTCTAAATTTCAAGAGTACCCACATAAGTTAATGTTTTGGTGGGAAAATTCACCGGAATAATTATCGATTTGTTTGGATAATGTGGAGAATATTTGTGATAGTAAATGAGAGTTGATATTTTAACTAATACGAATGAATTTTTATTGGTATGTTATATTCCTACGAATAATTTATAGATTCCAAGTGTTTTGAATTGTGATGGAAATAGATTTATTATATCTTGTGTTGCTCAAATATGCCGCGCATAGTTTACATATGAGAATTACATATTATTATAAAACATTTCAAAATGTGCCGATACTCGATCAAACCATGCGAAATCATGTGATAAAGTTATTAAAAAATTATATAATTACCAATAAAAACTGAACGATTGAGTTCCAAGAAGACGAAGAAGGTTGGATTTATACAGATTGAATGAAATAAAATGATTTATCTTTATAATACATGAAATTCTTTCGTAAACTAAGGCAGGGGGCATATCTTTCGAAGGCCGTTTAAATGACAGCGATCGAGTCATTCAAAATATCAAATAAAAAATTTACAAGGCCGAGAGTGTAGCCAATAGATAACACACAATTTATGATGGTGTACATGAAGAATCCAAATTTCCTTTTACAAACTATCTTAAATTGATGTTCCGAATCCCATTGAAGTCGAGCAGAAATTAGAAGTGGATTCCCATAAACGTATACTTTGTACATCCCCCAATATTTATTCATCAGAGACTGTTATTTAAGAGACAAATAAAAATGTCGAGTACCATCAGATTGAATTTCTATATATAAAATCATTACGTCTTTGGTACTTGATTCGATGTGATAAGTGTACAGAAGTAAAATTGGCGTTACCTAATTTTAAGGAAAAATGTCCATTCTCCTTGATGTAACTTCATATCATTTCTGAATAAAACTTGTTTTGCATTATTTTAATACCCAAAACGATATGAATTGCAAAAAATATATAACTGAATGCTCTATATCAACCTTTCGTGTATTCATTCTTCAACCTGCTCCGAATTATCCTCATCGTCGACCGAAACCAAAGAATGAGACTTCAAAGATTAAAATTGGATGTATTATTTATTAATCGACGTATTCACAGAAATCAACATAATTCACCATTTCGCCCTTTTACCCCAATCCTTCGGAGTCCAATGCAAACATTTGGGGTCTATTCTAATTTTTCTACTCTCCATCGCCTTCCTATGACTGTCCATTATATCTTTGTTCAATGCAATTATATACTGGCCCTTATAATAATTAATTAAATTCAAGTTTTGCAATGTTGATATCACATCCTCTTTCTTGATACTGGTCATTTCACATATTTCGCTAAAATTAAAAGTGCCATACAATAGAGAAAATATAAATTTCAAATAGAATTATAAATGAGGTTAGAATATAGTGAAAAATATCAATGGAAATGATTGGTACCCTTTGCACAAATTTCCCCCTAACTTCAATGAACCACAAAGATGGAATCATCGGATTATATTGAATAAATCAGATCAACTCAATTTTTTTTTGTGTACCATAACATCCTTCAGTGTTCATTGTCATTATGACCAGTACTGTCATTCTATTTCTATGAACCACAAAAGAGAATTATAAATGAGGATAGAATATAGTGAAAAATATCAATGAAAATGATTGGTACCATTTACACAAAATTTCCTCCTATCTTCTATGAACCACAAAAGATGGAATCATCGGGTTATATTGAATGAATCAGATCAACTCAATTTTTTTTCTGTGTACCAAAACAGCCTTCAGTGTTCATTGTCATTATGACCAGTACTGTCATTTTATTTCTATGAACCACAAAAGAGAAATATAAATGAGGTTAGAATATAGTGAAAAATATCAATGAAAATGATTGGTACCATTTACACAAAATTTCCCCCTAACTTCTATGATGCACAAAAGATGGAATCACCGGATTATATTGAATAAATCAGATAAACTCAATTTTTTTTCTGTGTACCAAAATAGCCTTCAGTGTTCATTGTCATTATGACCGTACTGTCATTTTATTTCTGAAAACCACAAAAGATGGAATCACCGCATTATATCGAATAAATCAGATAAACTCGAATTATTTTCTATGAAAGGTTATGTTCAAGGTGTAATAAAACTTACTTAATCGTTATTTGGGGCTTCTCGTTTTCTCCCACAGGATTCATCGTGATGAGTATTTCTAATATGGTCTGCGCCCAGTAACTTCTATAAGACAACAATCCTAAATCGGAAAGTGGTTTCTCCGGTGAGCCAGTTTTCCCTTCGAACTTAGATAATTCATAACCTACAAAACAATGTTTGTATTATTCCTACAAAACTTATCACGATTATGCAAGGCGGTAAAACTCACTGAACTCTATTAACAATTTCCCATATCCTTTCCTTTGATAAGGCGGCATCGTTAATATACAAGCCACATTATAATCCTCAGTCGACTCTTTCTCCTTCGAGAAATATCCCACAATATGGAATCCTCTATTATCGAACACCGTCATGACGTAAAATAGAAATGGATCGGTATCGTAATACAGCGTTTTGTGATCGAGGAACAGTTTCGCCAGCAGACACAAATTTTGGGCGTACTGTTTATTCTTCCTCCCGTCTATCTCGAAGAAGGAAACGCCTTCTTTTCGGTAGATCTCGTTTCCCGGAGGATGTTTCAGGTTGCATTTCATCAGGTGTCTCTCCAGACATGTTCGACTCTTCTTGTATTTCAAACAGAACTCGCAGATGTATATGCACGGAAGATTCACCATCTCCTGAAAAAAGGTTCCTATAGTACCATTACAGGGATGTTGGAAATGACATAAATTTGTCTCTCCATCAAATAAAAGTTGAGTGATTTCGACTAATTCAAGAAGAGATATTTTACAATTTACATTCACGATGTGTAACAATGCTTAATCACCTGAGGATAAGGAGCGAAATACCAAGGTTTTATCCTATGTTTTCCAAGTTCGATCATATTAACGTTTTTCATTCTCGTGACTACATCGTCGTGATGAGCCACCATACTGCCAGATTGTCTTGGACCTGGAACGGGAGGTGCCGGTGCTTCTAAAGAATCATCGTTTTCAGGTGCGGGTACTTTCCTTTTCCTATTGATCTTTTTTTGTAATGCTGCAGCCAACACGGCACTTCCGTTGAGTATTTCTTGCGTTGGAGCCGGTATTGGACTGGTAGGCCTGAAATTACCCTTGAATATTTTCAATGCATCAAAGAAAGTTTTCAATATAGGTATTAGAAAGTTAAAAACCTACCTGGAATTCACTTCACTAAATTGCAATTTCTTAGGAGTTGAGACACCAGTAGTACTAGCGGCATCTCTCCTAGGAAAATGAACTTTCCTGGTATCCAAGTATTCCTCCGTAACCCATTCATCTAACCTCTTATTGACTGTAAGAATCAAACGCAATTGGTGCTACATGCGTTTAAAATATCGATATACTTACAGTCTACATAATGTACGTAATAACACTTCGTTCCCAATATTTCTTTAATACTTATGAGTTCTGCTAAGGCTGAAATATTAAATACTGTAAGCTAATAATTTTCATGGGACATAGTGAACCTTACGCCAGTCGTCGGTCCCTTTCATATGTACAGGTAATCTGCATCCTTCTAACAGTGAATTCTAAAATGGAATGTTTTAGGCTTTTTTTTCTCTTTCTGAACAGTTTTTCATCTTACCACAGAATCACAACAAATCGTAGTGTCGTCTAAATCTTCCATTTCGACTTTCATGAGTACTGAATATTTTGAAAAGTTCTTATCGAATAAATAAGTGCATAACTACCTCCCTTAAAAATTTCCCAATGGGGAAACTTTGAAATTATGTTTATCCATTTTTAGTGCACAAACATAAAATGTTTATTGTTTATAAACACGTTCGTTCAATAATTGATTTGAGGTTGACTTTACACATGTCGGTTGTCAAAATTCGAATTGTCAATAGAATAAACTAGTTCTTCTTCCTAAATTCTAGTTCTAGATTCGCGATTCCAACTACCGATGGGGGCGCTGTGGAATGTAAACAAATATAGAGGAAAACGAGTACCTTTTCGGGATTAATTGTGCCGAAACGGATTATTTTAGGTGTTTTCAGGTTTTTCCTTCGATTATTTGAAGACTTTTTAGTGGATGATTGGATTATTGATAGTAGAGCGCCAAGTTTATTGATTTTAGGTGAACAAATTGGTTTTTTCAATTTTGATTATATCGAATAAAATAATGCAACAGGAAAAATGGGGCACTATTTGAATTTGACGACAGTTTTCAATTATTTGGAAACTACACCTAATAGTCGACCATTTGGGCTTTTCTTCGGTCCATTTTTTCCACTATGCCAAAGGCTGATTCAAACTGCTGAGGCATCTTTCTTATGAAATTTATGGAAATGTATAGCCCTGTTTTGATATTTCTACGAGGAGCAATTGGAGACACAACAGGTGCAATTGTAAACTGTTTTTTCTCTAGTAATAGAACTTTGTTCAATCTTTGTTATATAATGTTAAATTCATGTACATAGATTATTTGAACATAAAATCGTTTCATTCAGACTTCACCTTAAAGATGATTCTAATTTCTCTCTTACAGAAAGATTAATTCACAGTCATTTGAAATAACATATATATTTGATAACACTCTTGTGGATAATTATTGAATTACATTTCTAAATCCCCACTAAAACCTGCCCCACAAATTGGACTCAAACTTGTAACCTAAAATTCAATACCTTACCGACCATTTTTTTTTCGATACCAATTACTCTGCTCAGAAAACCATGAAAATTCCTAAATATACCTCAATAAAAATATCTGGCTTAAAAGCACGTGAAATATGAAAACAATACTCGTTTTCTAGGTTGGAGATTTAGCCGGCAGGGGGCGTTTAGACTTTTGGAATCGCGAATATCATGATTAAATAAGTCTATGCATTAACCCTAATGTCCCAAATCAAAGAATATACTAAATTATCATTATTATCAGATCTATGGGGAATTTAAACGAGATTATAGAAACAAACTAATCGTTTCTAGGTATTCAGCTATTAGTTTTGCATAGGTACTTGGAAAATAATTATTTGTTAATTTTGTTTAATTTTTCCGCTTTCGTGGACAATACATTATCGATTCAGATATGTTTTGAAACTTTTTTCAAACTGACTCTAGCACAGACAAGAAGATTTCACTCATAGACAAATTATCCATGAATTTCAATCTTCAAAATTCGAAGCAAGCGAGTTTATTCCTGTGACAATAATTGAAAACAATAAAGTGAATGGAATATTTACGTGACATAAATGGAAATATCTGAAGATTGATTAGGAAGATATAAATATCTTAGATTCAAGTGAACAAATTGTTTGTGACTTATGTTCATTAAAATGACGTTAAATAAAGAGATATTTTGTAATATGTTGCAATTGCAATTTTTATTTTCACAACAGAACACGCATTATCTGTTGCGATAAGCGTGATGAAATTTTAAGCGATAGGTAATAGGTAGTTCCAAACCACGTGGGTTGAATGAGTTAAGTATTCTCAAGGTCGCTGCATTGGCCTCATTGGAAGAGACGGTAGACGGTATTATACATCACTTTTACTTAACAAATCCAAACAAACAATTCTTATTCAAGATTATCAAGTTTCATTGTTCGAATTGGGTGCGCATAAACCTAATAGTACCCTCTGCAAGTTCAATAGAGGGCAACGAGATAAGTGTTATCTATTATCAAACAAATCATTGTTAATGAGAGTGAACCAGCAGAACTTCGGAGAGCAGAACACGAACAACAGTCAATCAGTGCAAAGGCACACAGCCAAGATGCCTAGGAATCCTAGGGTGGAGAAGTACCCATCCGACAGTAGTGACAGTGAGAACAGTGCCAAAATTATAGACCTAGCCTACCTACTGCTGGATTCGACTACGGTGGATTTAAATTTGGAACCTTACCTTGAAAACAAGAAACGCTCATCGGAAATAGAACATATCGTACTGCACCACAATCAACTATCGGCGTTTCCTGAAAATATATTCAGGTTTTCCAAACTAAACACTCTAGACTTGAGCAACAATGGCCTTAAGGTTCTTCCGGACGTTCTGCGTTTCTGCCCCTTGGTTTGCTTGGTAGCGAAAAATAACTTCCTGACCGACGGCTCTCTGCCCAAGAGTTTTTCCGAGAACTCCCTGAGGGAGCTGAATCTCAGCGGAAATTCTCTGAGGAATTTTCCCGAGCAAGTGTGTGATCTAGTGAATTTGAAATATCTCTATTTGGGGGGTAACAAAATCAGCAATATTTCGAGGAATATCCATAAACTGTCAAGGTTAGTACCTAATTTTTTCTCTTATTATTTCAACTCAAGATTTCAAACATTACCTTTACATTTCCTGTAATATTTATTTATCAGTAATATAAATAGTTTATCAGCCAATAGATAGGATAGAATGATTGAGACGATAATTAAGTATGTATTATTTAGCATTGAAGACATTGTTCTTAATTCTCTGATTTCCTATATATTCCATTATATTTGTATTCTACATGCTAAATTTTGTTCAGATCGCATGACCAGAACCATAGAAAATTATAACTTTCGAACGGAGAGGCAGTTTGAAATTTGGTTTTCTTGATCATTTCAAAACTGCGGATTCGATCGTGACGAAATTTCGTATTTTAATGGAGAATGATATATTCAAGCTACATTTTGTCCAGATCGCATAATCAGAACCATTTTAAATTCCAACGAATTATTGAATTAAAAATCCTTATATTTCTGTAACAGCTGATTCGCTATAATTGACAAAGAGCTGCTGTCATTTTTTTGACACCTGTCAAAAATTTCACTTGAGAAGCACAAGAATGATGAATTTGCATTAATATTGGTACGCCTTCACCATTAATTAGATGCTACTCATTTTAATTAGCGGTTAATAAATATGTACGATAACTGATAGGAAAATACTTGGATGTCAGCGAAAGTAGAGCTCTGATAACTCACTATATCTAGGAGAGAAATGAACCATATATGATGGAATATATTCCTTCATCTATGGAAATTTAACCTTTAATTCCTTCACTTTGTTGTTGCAGTATTCAAATTCTGTCCCTTGGAGGAAATGAAATAGTGGAAGTCCCGAGTATCCTGGGAAAACTGAAAAATTTACATGCACTATCTCTTTGTGACAACAAAATAGAAACTCTACCTGCCCATATAGCTAATTTACATAATTTAAAATCTCTTCAATTACACAAGAACCGTTTGAAGGTTCTTCCTCCAGAAATCATAGCTTTAAAAAACTTAACAGAAGTAAGTGTTGCTGATATTTTTATTCCAACATTATATTATAATGGAAACTATTTATTTTTTAGCTAAGCTTGCGTGATAATCCTCTAGTAGTTCAGTTTGTGACTGAAATGTGTAATAATCCAGCTTCCCTATTGGAATTGGCTGCAAGGGCGATAAAATTGCATAATGTTGAAGTTACAGAAGGAGATATACCAAAGACGTTAAACAATTATTTAAATTCTGCCCATCACTGTGTGAATCCAAGATGCAAAGGTAAGTGATAGAAATTGGTTAATTTAAAAGCACAACGTGAACTTAACCGGCGTATTCAGACCTCGAGTGGACCTTGAAAATTCCAAAACTCTAGGTTTCTTTGTACCAAAAAGCCTTCAGTGTTTATTGTCATTATGACACGTCATTTTATTTTTATAAACTTCTAAAGATGGAATCACTGAATTATATTGATCAGTATGACAAAAAAATGTCATTTTATTTTTATGAACTCCAAAAAATGGGAGCACTGAATTATATCGAATAAATCAGATAAACTCAATTATTTTTCTGTGTACCAAAACGGTCTTCAGTGTTCATTGTCAGTATGACAAGTACTGTCATTATATTTTCAAAAACTTCGTGAATTATATCGAAAAATTCAGATAAACTCAATTTTTTTCTATGTACCAAAATGGTCTTCATTGTCAGTATGACAAAAATTATGTCATTTTATTTTTATGAACTCCAAAAAATGGGAGCACTAAATTATATTGAATAAATCAGATAAACTCAATTTTTTTTCTGTGTACCAAAACGGTCTTCAGTGTTCATTGTCAGTATGACAAGTACTGTCATTTTATTTTCAAAAACTTCGTGAGATGGAACCACCAAATTATATTGAATGAATCATATAAACTCAATTTTTTTCTGTTCATCATAACGATCTTCAGTGTTCAATATCAGTATGACAAGTAATGTCATTTCATTTTCAAAAACTTCGTGAGATGGAACCATCAAATTTTCTTGAATGAATCACATAAACTCAATTTTTTTCTGTGTACCAAAACGGTCTTCAGTGTTCATTGTCAGTATGATAAGTAGTGTCATTTTATTTTCAAAAACTTCGTGAGATAAAGCCACCGAATTATATTGAATGAATCATATAAACTCAATTTTTTTTCTGTGTACCAAAACGGCCTTCAGTGTTCATTGTCAGTATGACAAGTACTGTCATTTTATTTTCAAAAACTTCGTGAGATGGAACCACCAAATTATATTGAATGAATCATGTAAACTCAATTTTTTTTCTGTGCATCAAAACGATCTTCAGTGTTCAATATCAGTATGACAAGTAATGTCATTTCATTTTCGAAGACTTCGTGAGACGGAACCACCAAATTATATTGAATGAATCACATAAACTCAATTTTTTTCTGTGTACCAAAACGGTCTTCGGTGTTCATTGTCAGTATGATAAGTACTGTCATTTTATTTTCAAAAACTTCGTGAGATAAAGCCACCGAATTATATTGAATGAATCATATAAACTCAATTTTTTTCTGTATACCGAAACGGTCTTCAGTGTTCATTTTCAGTATCATAAGTACAGCCATTTTATGGACAAAAACTTCGTGAGATGTTATCACCGAATTATATTGAATTACTCAGATAAACTCAATTTTTTTTTGTGTACCAAAACGGTCTTCTGTGTTCATTGTCAGTATGACATAAGTACTGTCATTTTATTTTCAAAAACTTCGTGAATTATATTGAAAACTTAAGATAAACTCAATTTTTTTCTGTGTATCAAAATGATCTTCATTGTCAGTATGACAAAAGTAATGTCATTTATTTTTATGAACTCCAAAAAAAGGGAGCACTGAATTATATTGAATATATCAGATAAACTCAATTTTTTTTCTGGGCATCAAAACGATCTTCAGTGTTCAATATCAGTATGACAAGTAATGTCATCCATTTTTTATGAACTTCAAAAGATGAAACCACCGAGTTATATTGAATTTATCAGAAAACTAAATTTTGTTTGTCTACCAAAACGGCCTTTAGTGTTCATTGACAAGTACTGTGAATTTATTTTTCAATTCAAAAAGATGGAATCACCGAATAGTATTGAATATATCAGGTAACTCATTATTTTTCTGTGTACCAAAACGCCCTTCAGTATTCATTGACAACTACTGTCAATTTATTTTCATAAACTTCAAAAGATGGAATCACCGAATTATATTGAATATATCAGAAAAACTCAATTAACTTTTCACATGGAACAGCTAGCAAGCTGAATTTCCACATAACTTATGTTGACACAAAATTTTTGGAGAATTTCAGCAGGAAAAATATGTTTCAGGTGTTTACTTCGACAACAGAGTCGAACACATAAAATTCGTGGATTTCTGCGGAAAATACAGGATCCCCCTGTTACAGTATTTATGTTCTTCCAAATGCAGAAAGGGATCGAAGGAAGAAATGGTCAGGCCATCAAGGACGTACATGATGAAGAAGGTTCTACTCGGTTGAACAATGTTTAATGGATCAAAGAGAATGTCATCTCACCTAAATATTATCTTCCTTTAGTATTACTGGGCTGCGACATAATAAATATGTGATTTTTTTTTAATTTATATTAATATTATTTGCTTCCCTCATTTCATTCATGCAATTTTGGTTTGAGAACTGGTAATGAAACAAGTTGAAATTTTGATATTTATTACTAATTATAGTACAGAGCTTCAATTACTGCTTGCACAAATTCTATGTCAAGTTTTATGTACAAATAGCTCAATATCTAAATTTAATATTCTACGGAGCGCACAATATTATAATGTGAATGCTAACAAAAAGGGATTTATTCATATTTACAGAATGCCTTCAACAAATATATCTCACACAATTTTTACTTGAGGACCGAAAAATTCATAGCTATATTGAAATAATATCAGGGTAATTTTACAATCGTTTTAACAGGCAGTCTGTATTTATATGAACGAATAGCATTCATGGAATGCATACAACAGAAACATACATGAATTTGGTTAATTTCGAACAATTTTAAAACAGATTTGGAGAGGTAGGTAGTAATTTCATTTGACAAAGTCTTCGAACAGGGATTTTTCAATTTCTCAGTTACCCTGTATCAATTCAATGATCAATTAGTATTTCGCACTCTTCCATGTCAACCACATAAACGAGATATTTTTCCGATTTGATGAACATTCTTTCAGTTTATCAAATTCCTTGGAAGCATTACAACGACAATAAATAATTACACACATGAAATCTTCGGATCGTTCTCAAATCATACAAAATTTCCTGTTAAATTATTCATGAAATTTCTGAAAAATATCAAACAATTTTTCGTCTGCAATTCAAGCCAGAATAAATGTTAATATTGATACATTTTTCAACAGAAGCGCATATGATGACGTTCCATTGATAATGAGCACTGATATTCGGATGATTTCAGATAAAACGATTGCTTCTGTACTAAGGTCACTTTATCAATTGAACGTCGGTCTGGATGGTTTTCAGGAAGTTTTTAATTGGGAAAAAGCTTATCCCATATTATTTTACGATACTGATGTGCATTGAACTCTGCGAATATTTTTAGACCACAAATAAATGAACAGTAGATTTAAGAGACAACCATGCTCACTACGAGTGACCAACAATTTCAATGCTTCAGCAGAAGTTCAAGATTATAACATTGCGAAGAATTCGAATATTTGATAAGAGAAAGTCGTTATTTGAATAAGTCAAGGAAGAATGCTCTAATTTTTACTCAATATTTCAACTAGAAATCTTGTGTAGCCAAAGCCTTGAATACGATTTTTCTAATCAATCAAATAAACAAGAGATTATTTTTTTTCAATAAATTTATTTTGGCTAGAATTAGAATGCATAAATGATATAAAGGATCCAATTAAAAATTTCAATTCAACAAGTAGATACCAACAAATAATTTGAGACAAAATTATTCATGCATCCGAAATCGATCAATCAATAAAGAACGAGGACGATATTTCAGACTTTCTGTTCTACAAATATCAATTTGATTCAATGAAGAAAACAATGTTGGCAATTCGATTAAAATCATATCGATTTGCAAGCTGCATTTTGATTGTTGGTTTCAAAATACTGCAAATTCGATCACTACTTCCGATTTGACTCAGAAAAAAATTTAATTGAGTGGTGCGATGAAATTCAGGAAAATCTTCCCCTTATTCTAGGGCCAAGTTGGATTAAATAGATTATATTCGATAGATATAACTCGAAACTTCAAAAATCATTGATTCAATTTGATAAACCGGGTGATTCCAACGACGTGAACCTTGAAGGACGTGTTAGTATGACTCATTTGAGCCATATTTATCAACAGTTTACGAGCTATTTGAGTTTTTGTGTTTTTTGAAAAATTGCTCACCTCACTCCATTTTTCGTCAATTTTTTCTACGTTGAGCAAGTTTGATTATAATTTCGGATTATGTTTATCAGACAAGGATATGATATGTATGAAAAAAGCGAAAATATGCTGTAATAGATGTTGAAAAAGAATTCGTATGATTTGAAAGTTGGTATATGAGGAAAATAAAAGTCAATTTCTAATATCAATTCGCAATTTATGTATGACACAAGTATTTTAAAAACTTGCCAAATTCCTTCTTTATTTCCTAAAGACGTTTTCGTCAGAATGCAGGCACTAGTTTTGTTTAAGCAGATTTTTTTCTGTGTACCAAAACGGTCTTCAGTGTTCATTGTCAGAATGATAAGTACTGTCATTTTATTTTCAAAAACTTCGCGAGATAAAGCCACCGAATTATATTGAATGAATCATATAAACTCAATTTTTTTCTGTATACCAAAACGGTCTTCAGTGTTCATTTTCAGTATCATAAGTACTGTCATTTTATTTTCAAAAACTTCGTGAGATGTTATCACCGAATTATATTGAATAACACAGATAAACTCAATTTTTTTTGTGTACCAAAACGGTCTTCTGTGTTCATTGTCAGTATGACATAAGTACTGTCAGTTTATTTTCAAAAACTTCGTGAATTATATTGAAAACTTAAAGGTGTGTACAGACATGCTCCGAATATCGTACCGAACCGTGTCGCGTACCCCGCGAGAGCGAATCAAATTCACGAATTCAAATTGCACCTCTACGTGCGATGAATTTGATTCGCTCTCGCGGGGTACGCGACACGGTTCGGTACGATATTCGGAGCATGTCTGTACACACCTTAAGATAAACTCAATTTTTTTCTGTGTATCAAAATGGTCTTTATTGTCAGTATGACAAAAGTAATGTCATTTTATTTTTATGAACTCCAAAAAAAGGGAGCACTGAATTATATTGAATAAATCAGATAAACTCAATTTTTTCTGTGGACCAAAACGGTCTTCAGTGTTCATTTTCAGTATGACATAAGTACTGTCATTTAATTTTCAAAAACTTCTTGAGATGAAATAACCGAATTATATTGAATAAATTCTAAACATCTATTACAGCATATTTTCACTTTTTTCATACATATCATATCCTTCTCTGATGAAAATAATCCAAAATTATAATCAACCTGCTCGACGTAGAAAAAATTGACGAAAATGGAGTAAGGTGAGTAATTTTTCAAAAAAAAACAAAAACTCATATAACTCGTGAACTGTTGATTTTTGGATATCGATAAATATGGCTCGAATGACAGCAAATGAGTCATACTAACACGTCCTTCAAGGTTCACGTCGAATTTGGAATCACCCTGTATAATTCATTTCTTCGAAATCAAAAACACCCCTGAATTACAGTACACTCAGTAGTGTCTGACTGACAATCTACCAAAGTTGGGATCAACAATGTGAGTTGAGAAATCTAAGAAAAAATACATTACATAACATTGAGGAAATATTATTATTTTTCTATAATTAATCAGTCTGACACTATAGGAAGTATAAGATGTTTGAGAAAACGCATTGCATGTTTAAAGCTATAACAAAGATATTCTAGAAATATATATTTTTCATTCATTTATCTCTAAAGCAGACGCTAGAAGTACATAATTTGGAATAGTGTTTCTTAAAATCGAATAATTTGCAACATCCACTGCGTTAGTTGAAAGGCTAAATTATCTAGTGCTCTCTATTTTTTTTATTTATTTCCCAAATTCACACAAACATACTTACTTCAATTGGTTGCATTCTAATATAACCAACATCGAATTCTATAGGAATAAATCAATAATTATTTACATGGTGTCTTAGAGCTGCGTATGATTTCTTGAACACGTTTTCTAATCACAAAGTAAAAAACCACAACCCTTTCCCTTCAGAAAATAGGATTCACAAGTTTTAATGACCAAAAGAACTAACTTTCAATATGATTTAAACATTCTTCGGTCAGGAAGGATTTGAACAGCAAAAATTCATATTCGAAAATAGTTCTTTGTAACACCTTCAAAGGAAAATTTTAGCATTTTATAATCGATAAGATTGAACAAACTCCTACGTACACCATTTTTACATTCAACAAAATTTTTGTTCTAATTCTATTTTGTGGAAGGGCATAGACAAAAAAAAGCCACATTTTCATTTTTGTTATATTACTTGTGAATTTTCAATATATATACACTGTTAAATCTTCATCTAAGGTAATTCCACAAATAAATAAAATTTTCCAATTTCTCGATTATATTTTTAGATATTCAATTTAAGAAAAATGTTTTAGCTGAACATTTTTTCTACAACAAAAAGAGATTGCATATTCAGTTTCTCTCATCTAAAGTCTGCCTCTATAAGCCGAGCATTAACATCGGAAAGGACATGAAATTGAGTTCCTTTTCTGTTTCGTATTCGACCTAAATCTAAAATTGGATTGTGATTTCTGCAATATTCTTAGATCATGTGTCATTTGAAAAATTATTTCGTGAAAAGTAAACGAACATTTTCGATAAAACACTTTTCTTAAAAATGATTCCTCGAAATGTCATGTTCGATAGAATGCGGAATCGTACATAAATAAAAATTTCAATAAATACGTGAAGCTCCAAGACGACACAAATTTTTCACGTCGGAGGTTTTGAAATTGACCGTTAAAAAAATCAACACCGATGAAATATGGATGGGACACCTGTGGAAAAAATTGTACTCGTTGAAATCTTGAACTACGATGCGATGGTAAAATCGTAGTATTGGAATTTTAGAGCACGAATTATTAAATTCTATCAATTTACCAAGAAGAAACTTCAATGCATGCAATATTTTAGCTCCTGAGTTCCTGTGAAAATTTAACCAAAATCCGAGTGGTGACCATATACTACACCTTTTCCTCGATTTGTTTACAAGTATAATCAATTAATTACTCGGCTTGAAAATTTGTCATTTTATGTGACATTTAAGACAATTGTGATTATTTAGAGAAAATTAATGATTTAAAATTAAGCAATTTAATGTTGGCTAGAATATTCCGAGATATATTTTCATTTTTTTAATGATTCGTCAGTTATTAATTCAAATTGCTTCTAGATCGCCTCCAATATACAGGGTTTTCCTTTTAACTTGGCCTATTAGAAGTATTTAGAGAACAAGTGAATATTTCGTTCTGAAATTTTAGGTGGAGCCTTGGGGATGAGGAAACTCTTCGCCTAAAATATTTTCAAGTCGACAGTGTTGCCACATCTATCTTAAACGCATATCTAATTTCTTATTTGAAATGGAACTACCTATATTTCTATTAAGGTATCGATACAATACCAAATTCCAATTACAACCTACTAACAAAAATTTCTCTGCCATGCACTGTCGCCAAGTTATGCACTAATTCTTGAAATTCTTGACATCTGCATTGCCAGTTTGGAAAGGCAATATCTCGATTATTTCAAATGCGAACAAAACCAAACTCAGCAGTCTTATAGAAGATAATCCCAGCATTCATGTTGTACATTCGGTATTTTGATGAATCGAAAGGTTTTTCGAAGATTTTGCTCCGAAAATGTGGAACTTAAAATTGAAATACTTCGAGATTTTCAAATGGCAACCCCATATTTGTTTTACACCATTTGATTCGAAATAAAAAAGGATTGGTAGTCTTTTCTTAAACCAATTAATTATTTTGGATAGGTTTCGAATGAGATGAAAAATACTGAATTATTTCAGTATTTATAGTCATGATCTATGGTCCTGTTTACGATTAAAAGGATCTGTGATTATGAGGTGAATAATTGAAATAGATTCTATGGTTGAGATCATAAAAAGTGTTCGATGATTATGGATGTCATAGAAAAAAAAGTTAATTGTTAATCAAACCTCGATTCAGGTTGTTTAGTTTGTAGCATTTTTTGATTCATCGGTTGCAAGATCTCGAAGTGATGTCTTATACTTATGAACAAATTTTGGACCTTATCACCATTTACGGAGAATGCCAAAAAATTATCGAAAGGACCTGTAGGATCAGGATTACCGGAAGCCAAAAAATTTCTCCGCAGTTTTCGGAATTTATTTCCAGTCATTCTTGCTACATGTGGGTAACGATTGTTGAAGGTCCCATAGATCCTTTCGATAATTTTTTGGCATTCTCCGTAAATGGTGAAAAGGTCCAAAATTTTTTCATTAGTATAAGACATCACTTCAAAATCTTGCAACCAATGAATCAAAAAATGCTACAAACTAAACCACCCGAATCGAGGTTTGATTAACAATTAACAGTTTTTTCTATGGCATCCATAATCATCGAACACTTTATATGATCTCAACCATAGAATCTATTTCAATTATTCACCTCATAATCACAGATCCATTTAATCGTAAACAGGCTCATAGATCATGACTATAAATACTGAAATAATTCAGTATTTTTTATCTCATTCGAAACCTATCCAAAATAATTAATTGGTTTTAAAAAAGACTACCAATCATTTTTTATTTCGAATCGAATGGTGTAAAACAAATATGGGGTTGCCATTTGAAAATCTCGAAATATTTCTATTTCAAGTTCCACATTTTCGGAGCAAAATCTTCGAAAAACCTTTCGATTCATGAAAATACCGAATGTACCACATGAATGCCGGGATTATCTACTATAAGACTGCTGAGTTTGGTTTTGTTCGCATTCGAAATAATCGAGATATGGCATTTCCAAACTGGCAATGCAGATATCGAGAATTTCAAGAATTATTGCATAACTTGGCAACGGTGCATGGCAGAGAATTTTTTTTTTAGTAGGTTGTACTTGGAATTTGGTATGGTATCGATACCTTAATAAAAATATAGGTAGTTCCATTTGAAATAAGAAAGTAGATATGCGTTTAAGATAGATGTGGCAACACTGTCGACTTGAAAATATTTTAGGCGAAGAGTTCCCTCATCCCCAAGGCTCCACCTAAAATTTCAAAACGAAATATTCACTTGTTCTCTAAAAACTTCTAATAGGCCAAGTTAAAAGGAAAACCCTGTATATAATAATTAAATTTACCCTGTATAAATTATAAGAATTGATACCAGAATTATGAAATGCATGATATACTCAAAAGAAGTATCAAAAAACATACTCGTAAAAAATACACTTAAAGAGAAACACATAAGATCGTTCTCAACGTTGTACCAAGTAAAAAGAAACACTCGTTTAACTGAAAATTTTTATTCAAGTTGAGCGATGTCCTACCATTCATAACCACAACTCTTCGAGCTTCAACATCTAGAAAAACTGATCGAGGTCGAGTTTCCATCAATATAATAGTCGCAAATCAAATTTCAACGAGTACAAGAATAATCAGCCATAAATCAACGGATCCAAAAACAATAAGTCAAAGAGTTCTGTACAATGAACGTATATTAAATTTTATATACTCTAAATATAGTACAGCCGTCCCAGCGAAACGGACAAAGAACACACAGATCTGAAAGATGTAGTAACATATTTTGAAGTGGATCAGCAGCAGCAGAGAAGCGCGCACCCTAAAATTTCGCGTGCACAATGTTTGTTGTGTGGTGTGTGTTTTGTACGCCTAGAAAAAGACCCATATTGTGTCGGGTGCCCAACCGTCTGCCATTTTTATTTTTTTTACAGGAATAAATTATCAATCTAAGCCATACCGGATGCGGTGGCGGCGGCCACGACCGGGGCGTCGCTGCCCTCGGTGGCCACGCTCGAGGGGCCGTCCTGGGGACTGTTGGTCGACTCGGAACCGCCCTGTCCCCTAGGAATGAGTATCGCGTTGAGGCTCGGTTGAATGCTCAACTCTGAAAGTAAAATCAAGCATCAGTCGTGGTAAATCGATTTGAACTAATCATTTTTGAAATTTATTTCATACTGATTTATCTATGGGAGGTGATTGCCTTCCATATCGCTTGGATGGCCGAATCCGGTTGAAAAACCCTCCAGGTCAAAGGGAAAACAGATGGTTGTTATCCTAAAAAGGGTGCCCAGAAGTCGGCGTCAAACGGGTGATAGGCTAAGTCATAATAGTCACCAGAAGAATATTGAAAAAAATCCAAGTCGTGTATTTTTCAAATTATGTTGCATCACTATGTGATGATTTTTACTTTTTTCTAATTTTATTTTTCCCCTATGTTATTCTGAATGATACTTCTGTAATCTTTGATTCTAAGCCAACTGCTCCAGCTTGGAAGATAATTTCATTCTTTGCCGAACCGAGGATTCAAAATTAGTATTTCGCCCAACTTCACAACTTACTGTACTGGAAAAAAAGTTGTACTACATGAGTTTGGCAAGTGACTTTAAAATTAAGCGCATTTAATAAGGATTCTATAATTGTATAACACTTACTACATTATTTCTTAGATTGGGCAAAAAAGGGTATTTCTTAGAAATACTCAGTTTTGAACAACTACTTTAAACTTACTAAAAATTATTCTAGTGTATCCAATGCGTGACTTAAGATCATAATCACCTATACTCCGTTTAAGAATTATTGACATCTTGGTTGGCTGTGAAAAATCGAATTAAAGTTGGTAATAGACTATTCAGTAATAACGGGTGATTTTTTTGAGGTTAGGATTTTCATGCATTAGTATTTGCTCAGATTTTTTTGAGGTTAGGATTTTCATGCATTAGTATTTGCTCAGTATGCTTTGACATTTCATCATGAATAGACTTACTAACGAGCAACGCTTGCAAATCATTGAATTTTATTACCAAAATCAGTGTTCGGTTCGAAATGTTTTTCGCGCTTTACGCCCGATTTATGGTCTACATAATCGACCAAGTGAGCAAACAATTAATGCGATTGTGACCAAGTTTCGCACTCAGTTTACTTTATTGGACATTAAACCAACCACACGAATGCGTACAGTGCGTACAGAAGAGAATATTGCGTCTGTTTCTGAGAGTGTTGCTGAAGACCGTGAAATGTCGATTCGTCGCCGTTCGCAGCAATTGGGTTTGTGTTATTCGACCACATGGAAGATTTTACGTAAAGATCTTGGTGTAAAACCGTATAAAATACAGCTCCTGCAAGAACTGAAGCCGAACGATCTGCCACAACGTCGAATTTTCAGTGAATGGGCCCTAGAAAAGTTGGCAGAAAATCCGCTTTTTTATCGACAAATTTTGTTCAGCGATGAGGCTCATTTCTGGTTGAATGGCTACGTAAATAAGCAAAATTGCCGCATTTGGAGTGAAGAGCAACCAGAAGCCGTTCAAGAACTGCCCATGCATCCCGAAAAATGCACTGTTTGGTGTGGTTTGTACGCTGGTGGAATCATTGGACCGTATTTTTTCAAAGATGATGTTGGACGCAACGTTACATTGAATGGCGATCGCTATCGTTCGATGCTAACAAACTTTTTGTTGCCAAAAATGGAAGAACTGAACTTGGTTGACATGTGGTTTCAACAAGATGGCGCTACATGCCACACAGCTCGCGATTCTATGGCCATTTTGAGGGAAAACTTCGGAGAACAATTCATCTCAAGAAATGGACCGGTAAGTTGGCCACCAAGATCATGCGATTTGACGCCTTTAGACTATTTTTTGTGGGGCTACGTCAAGTCTAAAGTCTACAGAAATAAGCCAGTAACTATTCCAGCTTTGGAAGACAACATTTCCGAAGAAATTCGGGCTATTCCGGCCGAAATGCTCGAAAAAGTTGCCCAAAATTGGACTTTCCGAATGGACCACCTAAGACGCAGCCGCGGTCAACATTTAAATGAAATTATCTTCAAAAAGTAAATGTCATGGACCAATCTAACGTTTCAAATAAAGAACCGATGAGATTTTGCAAATTTTATGCGTTTTTTTTTTTAAAAAAAGTTCTCAAGCTCTTAAAAAATCACCCATTATTATGGGTTGCTGAATTCAGGTTGGTATAGGAATAACACTAACATTACCCATAGAAATCTTGCTTTGATGATTTTATCGAAGATATTGGTGAATATGTAATTATAAAAATTTGTTCTGAATTTGAGTATTTTTTGTCTTATGCTATTAAAATGGCTGGAATTGACCAGGATACATCGCGCCTAACAAGAGAACGCCAGGCAGTTTGTCGGTGTTACTTCGAGTTTTCCAAAGATTTGGCATATATTTCCGCTAGTGTTTCAGGTAAACTGTTATTCACCGACTCAAAGTGTATTCTGATTGATCAATGTCTCTTAAATTTTCAGATTTCACCGAGCCCTGTCCGTAGAATATTAGCATGTTATTAGCAGTGGAAGAAAACCTGTGCGATACGAATATCGCTTCAAAGATACATTGAATGACTTTGTTTTTGCTAGAATTAAAAACAATTAATATATCATAAAAAAAAATTGAATACAAATACAAAAAAGTTGATCGAAGGACAATTCTTACTGATAAACAGAAAAATATAATAAAAATAGTACGATATTGTGATAAATACCGAGAATACATGGAACAAAACGTAAAATTCATTTATCTAGATGAAATTTGGATATTAAAAAACGGTATTCAAATTTGTCAGTGGACACTAGAAAATAATCCAAAAGGTATGCCGAGTATATTCAAGGGTAAAGGCGGAAGGTGCACTATTTTGAATGCTGGAACAATTGATGGATTTTTACCTGGATGTGATCCGATTCTTGACAGTGGTATTAATGATAAGGATTACTATGAATGGTGAATTATTTCATAAATGGGTTATTGAAATATTGAAACCTTCCCTGCGAAACGATGCCCATCAATAGGGTTATGTCAGCTTATTCAATAAACACATCCAAATCACTACACTACGTGGAAACAAAGTTTTCCATATTTTTATCGTTGCTCTTGTATCATTCATAGATATTTTAAGTTTATTTATTATACTTATACTGTATGGTACCCTGTTCACAAGCTATATTGTTCCCAATTCAAAAGTATACTGAATAATTGTAAAATTGTTCATCAATTATAATATTTTCAATAATTCATGGACAGTTTTAATGAATGAAAATAAAAATTGACTTTCTTGAAGTATTGAACATCGAGCAATAAATAATTCACAAATTTGTTCATATATTGATAGTTCGGTACAAATTTCATGTCAAAATTCTTCATGTACTACATAGATTCTTAATTTTTGTTTCTCTCTTATTTCATAATACAGTGAAATCCGGTTATAACGACATTGAGGGGACCGTGAATATTAGGTCGTTATATCCGATGGTCGTTATATCCAAAAATTTGTATAGAGAACGCAGAAATATGATTTATTTTTTTTTTTTATTTCAAAATGTACTGATTAAATGCTTCCTTCATTTTTTCTTTATTTTTCCACATCGTTGAAATTGTAGAATGTGCAACGCCAAATTCCAAAGCCAACTGGGTATTACTCTCTCCATTTTCTATTCGAGCTACTATAGCTCCCTTCTCTCAAATTGAAAAATATTTTCTTTTTAATTTAGACGTTAAAGCCATTTTAGTGTAGTCAATCGCTCGATGAATAAACTGAAGTCAATCAAGAACTGCAACTGCTTATGTCTTCACAACGTAATATAAAACGGGGATTCCCCTGCATCGCTCGAGTATTTCCGGAAGATCACGTGCCTGAAGCGACGAATTCTTAGTGGTACGTCGTTATAAACGGAAGAAATAGACAACAAGCTTGGAAAATTTTTGTCGCTATAAGCGACTTCGTCGTTATAAACGAAGTCGTTACAACCGAATGGTTTAATGTTGAATTACTTAGAATTCCAAACAATTGTCGATAATTTCGTCGTTATATACGGATTTTCGTTATAACCGGTGTCGTAATAAACGGCTTTTACTGTACATTATAACGTTTTTTCCAATCCATTCTTTTGGCCCTGTGCTTGCGAAGTATCCAAAAATTTTTTTCTGTTGCACCACTAGCTACTTGCTAGAATTCCATTAATTATCCTTCTTGAATCCTGACATAAAATGGTACTCTTATAGTTATATGGTTAGAATTTTGCAAGATTTCCAATACCAATAAATATTGCATGGTCCTGAGTGAAAATAAATATTTATTTGATGATCTTCAATTTTCCATGGTTGACTTTTATATGAGATAATTTCATATGAAAGCATTCCACGATATTTTTGCGCTTTCAAACGTGAACTCCCATGTAGAAACTGCAATCGAAATATTCCGGCTTAATTATTCGATAATTCGTATACTCAACACTTTTCTAGGTTATATTTATGTTTTATTTCTATGATGAAAACAGTAACTTTTTTGTAACTAGAAATAAAGCCTCGACTAGACGTTCATGGCCTGCTTCGATGTCAATAATTCTTAAATGGACTATAGGTGATTATGATTATGATCTTAAGGCACTTATTGGATACACTAGAATAATTTTTCTCAAGTTTAAAGTGATTGTTCAAAACTGAGTTTCTTTAAGAAATACTATTTTTTTGCCCAATCTAAGAGATAATGTAGTAAGTGTTATACAATTATAGAATCCTTATTAAATGCGCTTAATTTTAAAGTCACTTGCCAAACTCATGTAGTACAACTTTTTTTTCAGTACAGTAAGTTGAAGTTGGGCGTAATACTAATTTTGAATCCTCGGTTCGGCAAAGAGTGAAATTAGAATCAAAGATTACAGATTACAGAAGCATCATTCAGAATAACATTGGAAAAATAGAATTAGAAAAAAGTAAAGATTTGTACCAACAGGAGTTCAAAAATCATCACATGATGTGCATTTTCTCGAATAAAAGAAAAATGCAATAAAACTTGAAAAATACCCGATTCCGGCTTGACGTTGACTTCTGGGAAACCCTGTAAGGTGTTTTCTGTCTCGAAAATCCAATATTTACCATGTTCGGTGAAGTTGAACAGAGGCGGCAATTCATTGTTGTTGGGCAGGCGGGTGTTGGGCTCGCGTAGCTCGTTGAAGAAGGGGTGAGCGCACGCTTGGAGGGGGCTTATTCGTGACGACGGCGTGTACTCTAGCAGCCTAGAGACCAATTCGATAGCTTCCGGTGGAGTCCTGACACGGAACACCTGAAAGAAAATAACACTAAATTGGTTCCGAGCGAAAAAAAAGTATTTCAACGTATTCAGTTGAGAGATTAATCTTCCGAATGCAGCAAGACGTTCAATGCTGTGTGGTGGGGGTAGTAGATGAAGATTCAAAGGTGAATATCTCGTTAACGCAAGGTCGGAAGTTAAGAGTCCCCAAAGTCGAAAACTCCCATCGAGTTGGTTCCATGAGAAGGGAGAATTTCTGACCTTTGGGCATCCCCTTATTTTCAAACCGAAAGTTGATCGTACTCAGGAAACCGAAAGTTTTGAGTTAACCAGATATTCACTGATACAAATTATAATTATGATGGTCGAATGAAATCATGTGATAATAGTCGAAGGAAATAATACACTATTATAATAGATGGCAACCTTCACAATCAGAAGGAGATCTAGCAGCCCATTTTCATCAGTCGATTTCGGACAGGGTGGCCCAATGAAATATTTTTTCGTTCCATTTGAATCGTCTCAACATAGAACAGTTCATACAATTTGAGTATCATTCACGATAATTTAATTTGAAGAATTTTTACATTTATTCGAGATGGGGATGATTTTTATCCCATCGATTGGACGGCCGAATCTGGTTGAAAAACCCATCAGGTCTAAGAGCAACAAGTTTTGTATCTAAAATTTGAATATTGAAGGAATAAGCAAACTAGCATGGCGCAACAGGAAAATCTTCGTGAAAGAGGTGTTTTAAAGGGGGTTAGGTACAATTCATTTTTGGCATGACTGATCAATTTTAAATCGATTTAAAATATTATACAGGTGTCCCAAGTTCGAGTGCCTACTAGACGGTTCTTCAGAACCGGACCTATTTGAAATCTGAAAATTTGGATTATGATTTTGTTCGACTTTATCTACTGAGCAAAAATATTCTTGAAGCCGGGACACTATCAGTTATACAGGGAGTGAAAATACATTTCTCGTAATTTTTTTTTCTCTTATTCAATTTTGAATATATTTCCATTCGAATCGTTGCATTCGTCGAAATAATTTTCAAAATATCGAAAAAAAAACTGAAAAATAGGGAGATATGCGTAGTCACTATTATGTTCGTCATTCCTATTCTAAATATTCCAAGCATAAACTGTTTTTACTTTTTCGAAGTGGAAGAATGACGGAAAACTGTGTATCTCCCCTAAATTTTGGGAAACTCGTCACAGGGTGTTTCAAATATTTTGTCAAAATTTGTGATCAAAATTTTCCCATAACTTTTGTTTTTTAAATTAGAACCCTATTTTTTTATGCTTGCGTTGGGTTCTGCGAAGAAAAATAATGAAAGAGTTTATGATCCTAAATTCAATAATTCCTGAGTTATTTAGGATTTTCTGAATTTATGTCGTACGTAGAGATTTTTTCATAAATTCGTCGAAATATTCTTCAAAATATCGAAAAAAAAAAAGAACACTTTCGCGAAGTGAATATTTATGTTACATACCGACTCTGAATGGATTTACGGAATAAGCTGAAATGATTCAGTGAAATCAATCGCATAAATGTTTGACAATCATCTTTCATTACTGATATTATTCTACATTCTTGATAGCTACGAATTCTATAAAGATTTCTTATTGGAAAATTTTCTTTCTTTTATTTAATTTTCTCGTATACAACAAATCAAAAACCATGAACATCGGTCCAGCCGTTTTCGAGTTATAAGTGTTATTTTTCTTCGCAAATCCAACACAATTATAAGAAAATAGGGTTCTAGTTTAAAAAAATTACGAAAAGCTTTTGAGCGCTTGTACATGCACCTTGTAGGTAAATTCGCATTTTCCAGTTTCAGAAATCAATTGAAGGAATTTTAATAACATTTTGCACGTAGTTTGAATACATTATTACTCAGCTAGGTGCAAAATTTCACCCCAATCCGCTCAGTATTTTCGGAACTATCAGCAAAAAAATATTTTGAACGGCCATATTTACGGAACCCCTAGTCTAATTTTGCTCATTGATGAACGAGACCGCGATTCAAACCCACCCTGCGAATTTCAAGTTCCTAGGCCTTTCCGTTCAAAAGTTACAACTTTCTATGTTTTCTATGGTTCTGGTCATGCGATCTGGACAAAATAATGTTTTAATATATCATTCCCGATCAAAATACAAAATTTCATCTCGAACGAATCCGTAGTTTCGAAATTATCGAGAAACCAAAATTTCAAACGACCGTATTTACGGAACCCCTAGTATAATTCTGCCCATTGATAAACGTGAACGCGACATTTCAGATCCACACCTATCCTGAAAATTTCAAGTCCCTAGGCCTTTCCGTTCGAAAGTTATGATTTTTTATGGTTTCTATGGTTCTGGTCATGTGATCTGGAGAAATGTAGCTTGAATATATCATTCTCCATTAGTATACAAAATTTCGTCACGATCGAATCTGTAGTTTTGAAATTATCAAGAAAACTAAATTTCAAACGACCATATTTACGGAACCCCTAGTATAATTTTGCTCATAGATGAACTTGATCACGACATTTGAGATCCACACCTTTCCTGAAAATTTCAAGTCCCTAGGCGTTTCCGTTCAAAAGTTACAATTTTCTATGGTTTCTATGGTTCTGGTCATGCGATCTGGACAAAATTTCACATGTAGCTTGAACACTTCATTCTCCATTTGAGTGCAAAATTTCATCTCAATCAATTCTGTATTTTTCAAGTAATCATGGAAACAAAACTTTGAACGGCCATATTTACGGAACCCCTGGTGGAATTTGGCCCATTAACGAACTTAACCGAGGCATTCGGGAACTGAACCCACACTAAAAATTTCAAGTCTCTAAGTTGTTCCGTTCGAGAGTTATCGTGCTTACGGCCGGACGGACAGACTCGAATTTTCCGACGGATTCGTCATCAGTGAGTCGAACATAGTCGATTGAGACCATATTCGGCTCAAAATACGAAATGATATAGCCCTCGTGTAAGTAGAACGAGCGCTCAAAAAACAAAAGTTATGGGAAAATTCTGATCACAATTTTTGACGAAATATTCGAAACACCCTGTGAAGGGTTTTCCAAAGTTTAGGAGATGCACAATATTCCGCCATTCTTCTACTTCGAAAATCTAAAAACAGTTTATGCTTGAAATATTGAGAATAGCAATAACGAACATAATACTGACTACACATATCTCACCGTTTTTTTTTTCAGTTTTTTTTGTTCTATATTTTGAAAACTTTTTGAACGAATGCAACAATTCGAATAAAAATATATTTAAAATTGAATAATCGATCATATAAGAGACGGAAAATGAAAAAAAATCTTTCGAAAAATTTATTTTCACTCCCTGTATAACTGAAAGTGTTCAGGCTTCAAGAATATTTCAGCTCAGTAGATAAAGTCGAACAATATCATAATCCCAAATTGTCAGATTTCAAATAGCTCCGGTTCCCCAAAAACATCTAGTAGGCACTCGAACTTGGGACACTCTGTATATTCAAACTACATTTTCTCCGATCGCATAACTAGAACCATTTGAAATTCCAACGAATTATTGAATAAAATATTCTTATATTTCTGAACTGATACGACATAATTTACAAAGAGCTGCTGTCATTTTTTTGGCAGCTGTCAAAAATTTCTCAAATTGTTTTCTCAAACTGTCTACCTACAAGGTTGATGAACGAGCGCTCAAAAGCTCTCGATTTCACGGCGTTTTTGACTAGAAGAAACGGGCTTTCCGACGGTACCCGAAACATCCCCTATTTCGACACACGAATGTATGGAAATAAGTTCTCTCGTTGATGAAATTGAGGAGGTAGAATAATTTTTATTTTTGACGGAAAAGAAGCCCTTCAATATAAATATGTCAGCTTGTTCTGTGAACAAATTTTTGTAATGTTTTTTCTACACATGCTATATTGTTTGATATTCAAGACGTTGTGTTGCTCTTACTCAAAAAAATATATGGTTGATTGGCCGGTCGAAATTTCCGTTGGGCCACCCTGTGTACCTTCATGTGGTGAAAGTGTCGACAGATGAAAGGTCTATAATGGGAATGACAGACTGTCGAAATGAACGTAACCAGTGTATTAATTTTGGACTTGAAATCAACAGTTGCACACCATCAACTTACGCGTAACTTTTGCTGGTTGGTGCTAGTGCAGGGCATGTACATTTTTGACAGCAAGAACTGCAAAACAGACGTCCAAAGAGGAAAGATTTACTCTACGAGATCGGTCATCCAATCGCAACTTGTTAGTCGGTTACTTTGAAGGCGGAACAATTCGAAAAGAACACGGAACGTCACAGTCTTTGGACCATCTGGTTTACAGAAATTGCGAATGGATATAAAGCTCAATAAATACTCATCGTGATTTCCACACGTTACGGAAGATCAGAAAGCGAGTTCAAAACAACGTCGGATTATAAATAAGTTATAAATTCTAAAATGTCCTTATCGGATTGACAAAACTGGTTTGATCCTTCGCTGTTTGAACTCGCCACTACTAAATCAATTTCGAGGAAATTATATTGAATGTATAGTAAAGCGGTTTACCTTAGTTGGTTTTATTGTGAAAGATTGTTCAAGAAATGACATCCGACTAGGGAATGAGTGAAGGATGTTATGAATCTAAAAAAAAATTTGTGGTACAATCAAATGTAATATTTATTGAGCAATATATTCAACAAATTCAACACGGCTCATCTCGAGGAACGCGAAAAAAAAATTAAATCCAAGCATCATCCAATCTAAATTCCCAAGAGGACAAGCTAATGTTGAATTTGTGGAAACATCAACAGGTAAAGCAGAATGGAATTAATATTGTTAGTAAACTGCAACCAATATATTCAACAGATCAAATCATGCACCAGATTCGTTGACACCTAATGTGAAATTTGACATGTCGAATGCTAAAATGTGTGTGAATTGAGATTATTGAATAAAAATCTGAAAAGCACCGACGTGAAGTCAGGAGCTTTCGCGCGCTTGTTTCTGTGTATCAAAACGGCCTTCAGTGTTCATTGTCGTTATGACGGAAACTGTCGTTTTATTTTTGTAAACTTCAAAAGATGGAACAACCTAATTATATTGAATAAATCAGAACAACTCAATTTATTTTTCTGTGTACTGAAACGTCTTTCAGTGTTCACATTGTCATTCGGACAAGTACCTTCTGTCATTTTATTTTTATAAACTTCAAAAGATGGAACCACCGAATTATATCGAATGAATCAGAGAAACTCAATTTTTTTTCTGTGTACTGAAACGTCTTTCATTGTTCACATTGTCAGTTGGACAAGTACCTTCTCTCATTTTATTTTTATAAACTTCAAAAGATGGAACCACCGAATTATATTGAATGAATCAGAGAAACTAAATTTTTTCTGTGTACTAAAACGTCTTTCATTGTTCACATTGTGAGTCGGACAAGTACCTTCTGTCATTTTATTTTTATAAACTTCAAAAGATGGAACCACCGAATTATATCGAATGAATCAGAGAAACTCAATTTTTTTTCTGTGTACTAAAACTTCTTTCATTTCTCACATTGTCAGTCGGACAAGTACCTTCTCTAATTTTATTTTTATAAACTTCAAAAGATGGAACCACCGAATTATATCGAATGAATCAGAGAAACTCAATTTTTTTTCTGTTTTCTAAAACGTCTTTCATTAATCACATTGTCAGTCGGACAAGTACCTTCTGTCATTTCATTTTTATAAACTTCAAAAGATGGAACCACCGAATTATATCGAATGAATCAGAGAAACTCAATTTTTTTTCTGTGTACTAAAACTTCTTTCATTTCTCACATTGTCAGTCGGACAAGTACCTTCTCTAATTTTATTTTTATAAACTTCAAAAGATGGAACCACCGAATTATATCGAATGAATCAGAGAAACTCAATTTTTTTTCTGTTTTCTGAAACGTCTTTCATTGTTCACATTGTGAGTCGGACAAGTACCTTCTGTCATTTTATTTTTATAAACTTCAAAAGATGGAACCACCGAATTATATCGAATGAATCAGAGAAACTCAATTTTTTTTCTGTGTACTAAAACTTCTTTCATTTCTCACATTGTCAGTCGGACAAGTACCTTCTCTAATTTTATTTTTATAAACTTCAAAAGATGGAACCACCGAATTATATCGAATGAATCAGAGAAACTCAATTTTTTTTCTGTTTTCTAAAACGTCTTTCATTAATCACATTGTCAGTCGGACAAGTACCTTCTGTCATTTCATTTTTATAAACTTCAAAAGATGGAACCAACGAATTATGTCGAATGAATCAGAGAAACTAAATTTGTTTTCTGTGTACTAAAACGTCTTTCATTGTTCACATTGTCAGTCGGACAAGTACCTTCTGTCATTTTATTTTTATTAACTTCAAAAGATGGAACCACCGAATTATATCGAATGAATCAGAGAAACCCAATTTTTTTTCTGTGTACTAAAACTTCTTCCATTGTTCACATTGTCAGTCGGACAAGTACCTTCTGTCATTTTATTTTTATAAACTTCAAAAGATGGAACCACCGAATTATATCGAATGAATCAGAGAAACTAAATTTGTTTTCTGTGTACTAAAACGTCTTTCATTGTTCACATTGTCAGTCGGACAAGTACCTTCTGTCATTTCATTTTTATAAACTTCAAAAGATGGAACCAACGAATTATGTCGAATGAATCAGAGAAACTAAATTTGTTTTCTGTGTACTAAAACGTCTTTCATTGTTCACATTGTCAGTCGGACAAGTACCTTCTGTCATTTTATTTTTATTAACTTCAAAAGATGGAACCACCGAATTATATCGAATGAATCAGAGAAACTCAATTTTTTTTCTGTGTACTAAAACTTCTTCCATTGTTCACATTGTCAGTCGGACAAGTACCTTCTGTCATTTTATTTTTATAAACTTCAAAAGATGGAACCACCGAATTATATCGAATGAATCAGAGAAACTCAATTTTTTTTCTGTGTACTGAAACGTCTTTCATTGTTCACATTGTCAGTTGGACAAGTACCTTCTCTCATTTTATTTTTATAAACTTCAAAAGATGGAACCACCGAATTATATTGAATGAATCAGAGAAACTAAATTTTTTCTGTGTACTAAAACGTCTTTCATTGTTCACATTGTGAGTCGGACAAGTACCTTCTGTCATTTTATTTTTATTAACTTCAAAAGATGGAACCACCGAATTATATCGAATGAATCAGAGAAACTCAATTTTTTTTCTGTGTACTAAAACTTCTTCCATTGTTCACATTGTCAGTCGGACAAGTAACTTCTGTCATTTTATTTTTATAAACTTCAAAAGATGGAACCACCGAATTATATCGAATGAATCAGAGAAACTAAATTTTTTTTCTGTGTACTAAAACGTTTTTCATTGTTCACATTGTCAGTTGGACAAGTACCTTTTGTCATTTTTTTTTTATAAACTTCAAAAGATGGAACCACCGAATTATATTGAATGAATCAGAGAAACTGAATTTTTTTTTGTGTACTAAAACGTTTTTCATTGTTCACATTGTCAGTCGGACAAGTACCTTCTGTCATTTTATTTTTATTAACTTCAAAAGATGGAACCACCGAATTATATCGAATGAATCAGAGAGACTCAATTTTTTTTCTTTGTACTAAAACGTCTTTCATTGTTCACATTGTCAGTTGGACAAGTACCTTCTGTCATTTTATTTTTATAAACTTCAAAAGAAGGAACTACCGAATTATATCGAACGAATCAGAGAAACTCAATTTTTTTTCTGTGTACTAAAACGTCTTTCATTGTTCACATTGTCAGTCGGACAAGTACCTTCTGTCATTTTATTTTTATAAACTTCAAAAGATGGAACCACCGAATTATATCGAATAAATCAGAGAAACTCCATTTTTTTTCTGTGTTCTAAAACGTCTTTCATTGTTCACATTGTCAGTTGGACAAGTACCTTCTGTCATTTTATTTTTATAAACTTCAAAAGAAGGAACCACCGAATTATATCGAACGAATCAGAGAAACTCAATTTTTTTTCTGTGTACTAAAACGTCTTTCATTGTTCACATTGTCAGTCGGACAAGTACCTTCTGTCATTTTATTTTTATAAACTTCAAAAGATGGAACCACCGAATTATATCGAATAAATCAGAGAAACTCCATTTTTTTTCTGTGTTCTAAAACGTCTTTCATTGTTCACATTGTCAGTCAGACAAGTACCTTCTGTCATTTTATTTTTATAAACTTCAAAAGATGGAACCATCCAATTATATCGAATGAATCAGAGAAACTCAATTTTTTTTCTGGGTACTAAAACGTCTTTCATTGTTCACATTGTCAGTCGGACAAGTACCTTCTGTCATTTTATTTTTATAAACTTCAAAAGATGGAACCACCGAATTATATCGAATGAATCAGAGAAACTCAATTTTTTTCTGTGTACTAAAACGTCTTTCATTGTTCACATTGTCAGTTGGACAAGTACCTTCTGTCATTTTATTTTCATAAACTTCAAAAGATGGAACCATCGAATTATATCGAATGAATCAGAGAAACTCAATTTTTTTTCTGTGTTCTAAAACGTCTTTCATTGTTCACATTGTCAGTCAGACAAGTACCTTCTGTCATTTTATTTTTATAAACTTCAAAAGATGGAACCATCGAATTATATCGAATGAATCAGAGAAACTCAATTTTTTTTCTGGGTACTAAAACGTCTTTTATTGTTCACATTGTCAGTCGGACAAGTACCTTCTGTCATTTTATTTTTATAAACTTCAAAAGATGGAACCACCGAATTATATCGAATGAATCAGAGAAACTCAATTTTTTTCTGTGTACTAAAACGTCTTTCATTGTTCACATTGTCAGTTGGACAAGTACCTTCTGTCATTTTATTTTCATAAACTTCAAAAGATGGAACCATCGAATTATATCGAATGAATCAGAGAAACTCAATTTTTTTTCTGTGTTCTAAAACGTCTTTCATTGTTCACATTGTCAGTCAGACAAGTACCTTCTGTCATTTTATTTTTATAAACTTCAAAAGATGGAACCATCGAATTATATCGAATGAATCAGAGAAACTCAATTTTTTTTCTGGGTACTAAAACGTCTTTCATTGTTCACATTGTCAGTCGGACAAGTACCTTCTGTCATTTTTTTTTTATAAACTACAAAAGATGGAACCACCGAATTATATTGAATGAACCAGAGAAACGCATTTTTTTTCTGTGTACGTCTTTCAGTGTTTACATTGTTAGTAGGACAAACCTACTGTAATTTCAAGTTCAAAAGATGGAATCACCGAATTATATCGAATATATCAGAAAAACTAAATTTTCTTTTCACGTGGAACATCTAAAAACTGGAATTTTGAAATAACTCATTTTATCGATGCCCCATATGTAGGTACAATTTAAGCAGGATATGAGGAAGAGTTTCTGAGATACCCAAAATTTAAAAAACATTTTTTTCAAAATCTTCTAGTCATAGGATCCCCTCGAAATTTCACATGAATTTTCCTGTCGTTCTTACAACTAACCTCAGAGCATCGACCCGTCTCTTCTTTCGAGAGTGATCGTGTTTACATCCGGACGGAAACAATTGCATTGGACCAAGAATTCTTCATCTGCGAGTTGTTCAAGACAATTCTTATAACGTTTTTGATCATAGAAACAAGCGCGCAACGAAATAATTGTAATTTTCTCGCAAGAAATGCCATAATACAGGATTTCTGGACTCAATAATAATTTATTCCAGGACGTGATTCTAGAGAATTGAACTTGACAAATTCCAAGTCACTCTCCAGGGGTGCATTTCAAAAATAGTTCGATATAAATAACGTCTTGAAAAATATTGACCTTGAATCTGGACATCCTGTATAAGAATCGCTTGGAGTGAAAATTCGTGTGAACAGAAATTAATTTATAGTGTAATATTAGTGTTTATGATGGGCTATGTATACAGGGTGAGATTTGGACTTGTTCAATCATCTTGAAGAAAAAATGTGTTATTTCTGCTGATGGACGGACTTACATATTGTTCCAGATGAATCAATGTGACAAGATTGGAATTCTTGGAATTATCTTCTTCTAGTATTTGGTAAAAATGGAGTATAGTTTTATATGATCGAAAATACATATCTAGTTTTAACAATGTAAAATAATTAATTGGTGAATTTCGAAATACAGCCATCCGTAGAAATCCAAGACTCACCTTGCATAAAACAGAGAAAAATTAATTAAAGTGAAGGATCTTTCGAGAAAATTGCTTTTTTTTTCAGACATAAAACCTATGAGCCAAAAGCCATCCAGTCGGTATTGTGGACGAAATTTCCCCACCCCGTATCGCTGGAAGGAAATGAAGTGAACGCGAACAGTGCACCAACCTGTTGCCAAGGGTGAGACTTGATCTGCGGAAATTTGAATTCCGTGTAGTTGGGGTTCATCTCCTTGATCTGCTCCTTCGTCGGAGTGCCGAGGACTTTGATGATCTCGACCAACTGGTCGACGCCCGAATCGCCGGGGAATATCGGTTGGCCCAGTAGCAGTTCGGCCAGCACGCAACCCGCGCTCCACACGTCAATTTTGGTCGTGTAGTCGATGGCGCCGAATATCAACTCGGGAGCCCTGAAATAAGAGTATTGGTTGTTCTTATCGACACTGTGTGAATGAATATAGTAACATTTAAGAATTATTGACATCGAAGCAGGCCATGAACGTCCAGTCGAGGCTTTATTTCTGGTTACAAAAAGTAACTGAATTTCATCATAGAAATAAAACATAAATATAACCTAGAAAAGTGTTGAGTATACGAATTATCGAATAATTAAGCCGGAATATTTCGATTGCAGTTTCTACATGGGAGTTCAGGTTTGAAAGCGCAAAAATATCGTGGAATGCTTTCATATGAAATTATCTCATACAAAAGTCAACCATGAAAAATTGAAGATCATTTAAATAAATATTTATTTTCACTCAGGACCATGCAATATTTATTGGTATTGGAAATCTTGCAAAATTCTAACCATATAACTATAAGGGTACCATTTTATGTCAGGATTCAAGAAGGATAATTAATGGAATTCTAGCAGGTAGCTAGTGGTGAAACAGAAAAAATTTTTTGGATACTTCGCAAACACAGGGCCAAAAGAATGGATTGAAAAAAACGTTATAATGTATTAAGAAATAAGAGAGAAACAAAAATTAAGAATCTATGTAGTACATGAAGAATTTTGACATGAAATTTGTACCGAACTATCAATATATGAACCAATTTGTTTGAACGGTGTTGAATACTTCAAGAAAGTCAATTTTTATTTTCATTCATTGAAACTGTCCATGAGTTATTGAAAATATTGAATGATGAATTGGGAACAATATAGCATGTGTATTAGCAGAGGAAATGTGAACAGGGTACCATGCAGTATAAGTATAATAAAAAAACTTAAAATATTTATGAATGATACAAGAGCAAAGATAAAAATATTGAAAACTTTGTTTCCACGTAGTGTAGTGATTTGGATGTGTTTATTGAATAAGCTGACATAATCCTATTGATGGGCATCCTTTTGCAGGGAAGGTTTCAATATTTCATTAATCCATTTATGAAATAATTCACCATTCATAGTAATCCTTATCTTTAATACCACTGTCAAGAATCAGATCACATAAAGGTAAAAATCCATCAATTGTTCCAGCATTCAAAATAGTGCACCTTCTGCCTTTACCCTTGAATATACTCGGCATACCTTTTGGATTATTTTCTAGTGTCCACTGACAAATTTGAATACCGTTTTTGAATATCCAAATTTCATCTAGATAAATGAATTTTACGTTTTGTTCCATGTATTCTCTTTATCACAATATCGTACTATTTTTATTATATTTTTCTGTTATCACGTTTTCGCGTAGTCAGAAAGTGCTACAGTACTGTTACACATTGAACAACATTAAATTATCTAGAGTCACCAGTATCAGAAAGATCTTGGTGTAATCTTTGATACTAAACTCTCTTTCGATAATCACATAGATTCCCTTATAGCTTCTTGTAACCGTATGCTTGGATTTATAATGAGACAATGTAAACCTTTCAAAAATCAGTTGGCTTTGAAGATATTGTACTTTTCATTTGTTAATAGTAGGTTAAATTTCGCATGAGTTGTTTGGAACCCATTTTACATAACATATATAACTAGAATTGAATCAGTTCAAAAGAAGTTTCTCAAATTTCTGAGTTTCAAATGTCACTTTAGTTTGAAGCCCAGGGATCCAGATAACTATAAATTGAGGCTCAAACATTTTAATTTCAACAGCCTAGAGAATAATAGAAAAATAAATGACATTCTTTTTGTACATAAACTTGTCACAAACAAATTGAGCTGTGATAGCCTAGAAAGTATTAACTTCTACGCTCCTCATAGACACCTAAGGCATTGGGATCTTTTTTTCATTCCTTTGAGGAGAACCAACAGTGTCATGAATTCACCCCTATGTAGGGCTATGGCTACGGTGAATGGTTGCCCCATTGATTTTGATTTGTTCGCTGATAGTACTGCTAAAATTAAGAAAACTCTTAAAAGAGGTTTGCTGTTGTGATTTTCACTCGGTTGAATTGTTTTTCTTTGTTTCAAGGATGATGTATTTTGTAATGGTTAAGGTTAGCACTTAGATACTTTATTTGTGAATACTTTTTATGGGATTTATCCTGTTTGTGTTCCTTGCACTAATTATTGAATTAAAAAATTTCGAAAAGCACTGCCGTGAAGGCAGGAGCTTTTGAGCGCTCGTACATGCACCTTGTAGGTAGATTCGCATTCTCCAGTTTAACAAACCAATTGGAAAGATTTTGACAGCTGTCAAAGAAAATTTCAAACCAACGCGAAAATCCAGACTTCACGTCAGTGCTTTGGGTCCATTTTTTCGATAATTCGCTAGAATTTTCTACGGTATCTATGGTCTTGGTAATGCAATCTGGACAAAATTATACATTATTCTTCATATATGTGCGAAATTTCATTTCAATCCAATAAGTATTTTCGAAATTATCAGAAAAAATATAGTTTGAACGGCAATATTTACGGAACCCCTAGTCTAATTTGGCTCATTGATAAAAAGGATCGCGAAATTCGCGATCCGAACCTATCCTGAAAATTTCAAGTCACTAGGCCTTTTTGTTCGAAAGTTATGATTTTCTGAGGTTTCTATGATTCTGATCATACGATCTGGAAGAAATGTAGCTCGAATATATAATTCTCAATTTAAATTCAAAATTTCGTCGAGATCGAATCCATAATTTTGAAATGATCAAGAAAACTGAATTTCAAACGGCCATATTCATGGAACCCCTAGTCTTATTTTGCTCATTGATACACGTGAACGCTACATTTACGATCCACACCTATCCTGAAAATTTCAAGTCTCTAGGCCTTTCCATTACAAAGTTATAATTTTCTATGGTTTCTATGGTTCTGGTCATGCGAGCTGAACAAAATTCTGCATGTAGCTTGAGTACGTAATTATCCATCTGAATTTCACCTCGATCGAATCAGTAGTTTCGGAGTAATCAGAAAAACAAAATTTCGAGCGGCCATATTTACGGAATCCCTTGACGAATTTTGTCCAATAACGAACTTAACCGCGGTATTCGAGATTCGAACCTACTCTGAAAATTTCAAGTTTCTAGGTCATTCCGTTCGAGAGTTATCGTGTATACGGCCGGCCGGACGGACAGACTCGAATTTTTCGACGGATTCGTCATCAGTGAGTCGAACATAGTCGATTGAGACCATTTTCGGCTCAAAATTCGAAAAATACAGACATCGTGACGAAATGATATAGCCCTCAGTAAGAATTTTCCTTCGATCAACTTTTTTGTATTTGTTTCCAATTTTTTTTATTATATAATATAATGTTGACTTCGATCAATTGAAATCTAGGTGCTCTTTGGCCAGTTCGAAAAGGATATCTAAACTGATATATTCATTGTTTTTAATTCTAGCAAAAACAAAGTCATTCAATGTCTCTTTGAAGGAATAATCGTATCGCACAGGTTTTCTTCCACTGCTAATTCCAGGCTATAATAACATGCTAATATTCTACGGACAGGGCTTTGTGAAATCTGAAAATCTAAGAGACATTGATCAATCAGAATACACTTTGAGTCGGTGAATAACAGTTTACCTGAAACACTAGCGGAAATATATGCCAAATCTTTGAAAAACTCGAAGTAACACCGATGAACTGCCTGGCGTTCTCTTGTTAGGCGCGATGTATCCTGGTCAATTCCAGCCATTTTAATAGCATAAGACAAAAAATACTCAAATTCAGAGCAAATTTTTATAATTACATATTCACCAATATCTTCGATAAAATCATCAAAGCAAGATTTCTATGGGTAATGTTAGTGTTATTCCTATACCAACCTGAATTCAGCAACCCATAATATTACTGAATAGTCTATTACCAACTTAAATTCGATGTTTCACAGCCAACCGAGATGTCAATAATTCTTAAACGGAGTATATATTATGAATTTACCTGTAGTAACGGCTACAGATGTAGGAGACATTCGGTTCGCCTCTGACCAGGTGTTTTGCACTGCCGAAATCGCACAGTTTCAGAACGCCCGTTTCGGGGTCTAACAGCAGGTTCTGTGGTTTGATGTCTCGGTGGCAAATGCCTAACGAATGGATGTATGCCAAAGATCTGAACAACTGATACATATATAACTGAAAAGGAAAAAAATAGAGGGTAAATAAGAAGAAAGTAATGTCATTTTATTTTTATACACTTCAAGAGATGGAATCACCGAATTATGTATGTGAGCAATTTTTAAATTTGATACCTCTAGAAATTGACATTATGATTATAGCTGGCTGAGGCCAAAGTCAAGCGTAGAGCTTGGTCTATGATCTATGGTCCATCTCCAGAGCTTAGACGAGATGATAGATATCCCAGCAAAATCCAATGTTGCCTAATGTACGTTAAGTCATATATATGACATATGACGTTCTGTGATGTAGGGAAACAATTATTTTAACTTAACTTAACCTAACCTAATAATTAATGAGTGAGAGTTAATCAATAATAATTTTTTATGTGATTACAAATTCTCTGCTCCAAAACGTCTGTCATAAATGTGGCAACGTTGGATATTGCTGGGATAACTATCATCTCATCAGAGCTTAGCGTCATTCCGCCAATGTAACTACACTTCTAACCTGAAACTCGAATGTAACAGGCGTGCCATTTTTGTTAGTAAATAATACCACGTGTGAATCGAGCGATATTGATTATTGTTAAATCAACTATTCGTTCTCCATCCCGAGTATTTTTACTATTGACTTACATGTAGGTATATTGAATATATAACAGAAAACTAATTTTTTTTCTGTGTACCAAAACGGCCTTCAGTGTTCGTTGAAAAGTTCTTTCAATTTATTTTTATGAACTTCAAAAGATAGAAGTAATCATCGGATTTGTATATAGAATACGTATATCAGAAAAACTCAATTTTTTTTCTGTGTACCAAAACAGCTTTCAGCATTCATTGACAAGTTCTGTCAATTTATTTTTATGAACTTCATAAGATGGAATCATTGAATTTTATTGACAACGTATATCAGAAAATCTCGATTTTTTTCCTGTGTACCAAAACAGCCTTCAGTGTTCATCGACACGTTCTGTCAATTTATTCTTATGAACTTCAAAAAATGGAATCGTATATTTATATTGAACACGTATATCAGAAAAACACAATTTTTTTTTCTGTGTACCTAAACGGCCTTCTGTGTTCATTGACAAATTCTGTCAATTTTTTTTATGAACTTCAAAAGATGGAAGGAATCATCGGATTTGTATATAGAATACGTATATCAGAAAAACTCAATTTTTTTTTCTGTGTACCAAAACAGCTTTCAGCGTTCATTGACAAGTTCTGTCAATTTATTTTTATGAACTTCATAAGATGGAATCATCGAATTATATTGACAACGTATATCAGAAAATCTCAATTTTTTTCCTGTGTACCAAAACAGCCTTCAGTGTTCATCGACACGTTCTGTCAATTTATTCTTATGAACTTCAAAAAATGGAATCGTAGAATTATATTGAACACGTATATCAGAAAAAACACAATTTTTTTTTCTGTGTACCAAAACGGCCTTCTGTGTTCATTGACAAATTCCGTCAATTTTTTTTTATGAACTTCAAAAGATAGAAGGAATCATCGGATTTGTATATAGAATACGTATATCAGAAAAACTCAATTTTTTTTTCTGTGTACCAAAACAGCTTTCAGCGTTCATTGAAAAGTTCTGTCAATTTATTTTTATGAACTTCATAAGATGGAATCATCGAATTATATTGACAACGTATATCAGAAAATCTCAATTTTTTTCCTGTGTACCAAAACAGCCTTCAGTGTTCATCGACACGTTCTGTCAATTTATTCTTATGAACTTCAAAAAATGGAATCGTATAATTATATTGAAAACGTATATAAGAAAGACACAATTTTTTTTCTGTGTACCAAAACGGCCTTCTGTGTTCATTGACAAATTCTGTCAATTTATTTTTATGAACTTCAAAAGATAGAAGGAATCATCGGATTTGTATATAGAATACGTATATCAGATAAACTCTTTTTTTTTCTGTGTACCAAAACAGCTTTCAGCGTTCATTGACAAGTTCTGTCAATTTATTTTTATAGACTTCATAAGATGGAATCATTGAATTATATTGACAACGTATATAAGAAAATCTCCATTTTTTTCCTGTGTACCAAAACAGCCTTCAGTGTTCATCGACACGTTCTGTCAATTCATTCTTATGAACTTTAAAAAATGGAACCGTATAATTATATTGAACACGTATATCAGAAAAACACAATTTTTTTTTCTGTGTACCAAAACGGCCTTCTGTGTTCATTGACAAATTCTGTCAATTTATTTTTATGAACTTCAAAAGATAGAAGGAATCATCGGATTTGTATATAGAATACGTATATCAGAAAAACTCAATTTTTTTTTCTGTGTACCAAAACAGCTCTCAGCGTTCATTGACAAGTTCTGTCAATTTATTTTTATGAACTTCATAAGATGGAATCATTGAATTATATTGACAACGTATATCAGAAAATCTCGATTTTTTTCCTGTGTACCAAAACAGCCTTCAGTGTTCATCGACACGTTCTGTCAATTTATTCTTATGAACTTTAAAAAATGGAATCGTATAATTATATTGAAAACGTATATAAGAAAAACACATTTTTTTTTCTGTGTACCAAAACGGCCTTCTGTGTTCATTGACAAATTCTGCAAGATATTTTTATGAACTTCAAAAGATAGAAGGAATCATCGGATTTGTATATAGAATACGTATATCAGATAAACTCAATTTTTTTTTCTGTGTACCAAAACAGCTTTCAGCGTTCATTGACAAGTTCTGTCAATTTATTTTTATGAACTTCATAAGATGGAATCATCGAATTATATTGACAACGTATATCAGAAAATCTCAATTTTTTTCCTGTGTACTAAGACAGCCTTCAGTGTTCATCGACACGTTCTGTCAATTTATTCTTATGAACTTCAAAAAATGGAATCATCGAATTATATTGAACACGTTCATCAGAAAAACCCAAGGCTAAGACGGCCTTCAGTGTTCATTGTCACAATTACAAGTACTTTCAGTTTATTTTCATGAACTTCAAAAGATGGAATCACGTAATCATATTGATTTACAATGAAATAAGAAGAAATATACAACACAATTTCATTTTCTCTGAAAAAAATCACGTATAACCTGGTACGTATTTTTCAATGGAAATAACCAATCCGAAGAGATAATGATCCATGCAAACATCGTATTTTCCCCGTTTGTTTACCTGTAAAATTCGTTTTTGCAAACGTCGAATAATATCCGGCCAGATGCTATTGAACTTCTAACGAGGATAAACAGATCGTATGCGAAAAATAAAATTTGGAAAGCAATAAGGCCTATTTTTAGATCGGGTTCGTTTGTTGACAACTCGACGATAATGGTTCTCCAGATAATCACCGGATTTATTTGGGGGCCATTCGGATATTTCGAGGATTACTGAGCGAAGACCCTCGCAAAAAAAATATCCGAGGGCTGAAACGAATGAAAAACTAATCCTCATACGTTTCTTCAACACCCACGTGCAGTTTTCAGGAATTTCAATGACAGTGCATTAATTTTTCTAGAATGCAGTAGAAATTGGCGATATCGAATATTGAAAGAAGTGAATTGTAATAAGAAATAGAGTTTTGGTGTACATTTTCAGGTTTTTACAACCGAAATTACTACCTCGATACCATAGAGATTTCCCCAAGATAAGTTTTTTTCCAAGTTTCGAAAATTTTCTCAATATTTCATTTGGCATAACAAGGTTATCCTGGCCGATCGATGATAAAAAAATTGCCATTCAGACTTTACGTTTCTCGAACGTTTGATTGAATAAGAAAATTGGGGCACCGATTAAAAAAGAATAGTTTTCCTGATATTTTCAATATAATTCAGTGATTCCATCTTTTGAAGTTTATAAAAATGAAATGACAGTACTTGTCAGACTGACAATGAACACTGAGGTCCCTTCTAGTACACTGAAAAAAATTGAGTTGCCTGGTATATTCAATAAAATTCGGTAATTCCATCCTTTGAAGTTTTTGAAAATTATTAGCTCCAAAACGAATAATAAAACGTGTGAACTCACCTTTATAAAGCTGATTGGGATGGTTTGCTTGGATTTACTGTAATGCCTTGCTACCTTATAAACTGTTTCGGGAATAAACTCCAATACCAAATTCAGGTACACTTCATCTTTCTGAAGAAGAAAAAACGATTGTTAGAATACACGATTTTCCGTCTCCTGAAAATTAACGATATCTTCAAAATTCTAGCTTGAAAACCCCTTATTCGATGCGGCCTTGAAAATGTCGTTAATTATGACACCACTAAAGAAAAATCTAGCCTATTATAGAAAACCAAAGAACTAAAGTGAAAAAAATTAGTTAAAGGAATCACAGCACCAAACTCTCAGAAAACGGTGATTTTTAACGGTTGTTTTCGCCATATGTCAAGAGTGGGGAGTGATTCACCAAGTGAAATTCCGGATAGGTAAAAAGCTCGCATAATAGAAATTACGTCAACAGTACTAACATATGCGTTCAATTTTCAGCAGGAGGAGGAATGTTGAAAAACTTAACAATTCTACTTGGAGGGGCTGCTATTCAAATCGAAAAAATGGAACAGACAATCGTCAATAACGATAACTTGATTATTTTTCATAAAATAATCAAGTGATTTAGGATAAAATGGGGCTGTTGATTTGATTTTTTGAATAACACCCCCGCCCTTACTTATAAAGGCAGGATCGTACCTGCGCACTTGTGGCCATGAATATAGACAATGACATGTCGCATGGTATCGGTATTTCAGCTCGCTACACAAAAAATCCAATTAAGAAAGGTACTCTACGAAATTCCGATGAATTTTCAAAAGTGACTCGTTCATCTCACAAAATCAAGACTAGTTTTCGTCGGTTCAAAATAAGCACAATCGAATTCTGAGTGATATTCTTCGTCGAGATAACGATGAGAATTGATGGAAGCTACGCTAGATGGGGGGTGGGCAAATTCTCGCGTACGCATTTCGATCGCGAACATGACAAAACACTATTTTGCTTATTTCCTAGTTTACTTGGAAATTTCAGATTTGAACAGAGACATCTAGAGCCAAGAAATTTCATCGATTTTCTTACTTACCTTATCGCCACTGGAGTAAAAGAAATATTTAAGTTTTACTATATTACAATGTTCTAATTTTCGCATTATCTGTAGCTCCCGGTTCTGAAAAAAAAAAGAAACAATTATTAGAAACACAGTGGACAGTGATTTTTCAATTTATGGGAATATTACGGTGGACATCCAAATTAAGAAGTGAACTGAATGGAGCCCAATCGACGATGAAGACAAACATGAAAAACAGAACTTATATTACCAGCCAGAAGACGCGAAAATGTCTATTATTCTTTCAAAAATACAGGGTGTCCCAAGTTCGAGTGCCCACTAGAGATTTCTTGAGAACCGGACCTATTTGAAATCTGAATATTTGGATTATGATATTGTTCGATTTTATCTACTGAGCTGAAATACTCTTAGAGCCTGAACACTTTCAGTTATACAGGGAGTGCAAATAAATTTCTCGAAAAATTTGAAAAAAAAAAAAGGGAGATATGCGATATGTTCGTTGTTCCTTTTCACAATATTCCAAGCATAAACTGTTTTTACATTTTCGAAGTAGATGAATGGCGTTCATTTCCTAAATTTTCGATAACTCGTCACAGGGTGTTTCAAATATTTTGTCAAAAATTGTGATCAGAATTTTTCCATAACTTTTGTTTTACAAATTAGAATCCTATTTTTTATGATTGCGCCGGATTCTGCGAAAAAAATTATGATTGTGTTCAAAGTAGTTTATACTCCTAATAATTCCTGAGTTATCAAGGATTTTCTGAATTTCTGTCGTACGTAGAGACAAATTCATAAAATCTGTTTCATAACAATAATCGGTGTTCATAGGGAATTATTGGAATAATTAATCTTCTATGAACACAAATTATTGTTATGAAACAGATTTCATGAATTGTCTCTACTCAATAATAATAATAATTTAATTTAGGAGGAATTTAGTTATTGTTGATTGACGCAGTAGATGGCGCTACCCTCCATTCATGTTTTTTAATTTGAGTTTATTTCATTTACTTATGGTTATTCTTCTTTATTTTAGTTTGTTTACTTCATTTCAATCATTAATATCATATTTATATTTGTTCACTGTTTATTGTCAATTTATTTACGTTATCAGGAAAAGGGAATAGCCCAATGCATTGAAATTCTGTATAGGTGATTCACTTACCAAATTCGAACCCTATTTTGTATTCTATTTGTCCTTACTCGTAACATCGTACATGTGAGATAAATAACATAACATAATTTGGTTGTGTTTATATTTGCTAATAAAGTGTTTATATTTGTTGATATATTGTTTTATATTTGACCAACGTTATTTAAAATTAACCAGATTTTATTCAGTCTACAGTCCATTCCATCGATAATTTCCAACTATTATTATTTTTCCTTGCATAATCCAAAGCAAACATAAAAAAAAATTACGAAAAGCACTGCCATGAAGGCAGGAGCTTTCGACAGCTGTCACAAAAATTCTCAAACTTAGGCGAAACTCCAGACTTCATGTCAGTGCTTTAGGTGACCAATTTTTTTTCGATAATTCGCTAGAATTTTCTACGGTATCTATGGTCTTGGTGGTGCGATCTGGACAAAATTTGGCACGTAGTTTGAATACATTATTCCTAAGCTAGGTGCAAAATTTCATCCCAATTCAATCAGTAGTTTCGAAATTATCAGGAAAAAAAATTTTTTGAACAGCCATATTCACGGAACCCCTAGTCTAATTTTGCTCATTGATGAACATGACCGCGATATTCGCGATCCAAACCCACCCTGAAAATTTCAAGTTCCTAGGCCTTTCCGTTCAAAAGTTACGATTTTCTATGGTTTTCATGGTTCTGGTCATGCGATCTGGACAAAATATTGTTTTAATATATCATTCTCGATTAAAATACAAAATTTCATCTCGATCGAATCCGTAGTTTCGAAATTATCGAGAAACCAAAATTTAAAACGACCGTATTTACGGAACCCCTAGTGTAATTCTGCTCATTGATAAACGTGAACGCGACATTTCAGATCCACACCTATCCTGAAAATTTCAAGTCCCTTGGCCTTTCCGTTCGAATGTTATGATTTTCTATGGTTTCTATGGTTCTGGTCATGTGATCTGGAGAAATGTAGCTTGAATATATCATTCTCCATTAGTATACAAAATTTCGTCACGATCGAATCTGTAGTTTTGAAATTATCAAGAAAACTGAATTTCAAACTACCATATTTACGGAACCCCTAGTATAATTTTGCTCATAGATGAACGTGATCACGACATTCGAGATCCACACCTATCCTGAAAATTTCAAGTCCCTAGGCGTTTCCGTTCAAAAGTTACAATTTTCTATGGTTTCTATGGTTCTGGTCATGCGATCTGGACAAAATTTCACATGTAGCTTGAACACCTCATTCTCCATTTGAGTGCAAAATTTCATCTCGATCGAATATGTAGTTTTCAAGTAATCAGGAAAACAAAACTTTGAACGGCCATGTTTACGGAACCCCTGGTGGAATTTGGCCCATTAACGAACTTAACCGAGGCATTCGGGAACTGAACCCACACTGAAAATTTCAAGTCTCTAGGTTGTTCCGTTCGAGAGTTATCGTGCTTACGCCCGCCGGACGGACAGACTCAAATTTTCCGACGGATTCGTCATCAGTGAGTCGAACATAGTCGATTGAGACAATTTTCGGCTCAAAATTCGAAAAATACAGACATCGTGACGAAATGATATAGCCCTCGTGTAAGTAGAACGAGCGCTCAAAAAATGCAAGAAATTTATTTTCACTCCCTGTATAACTGAAAGTGTTCAGGCTTCAAGAATCTTTCAGCTCAGTAGATAAAGGCGAACAATATCATAATCCAGATTTCAAATACGTCTAGTAGGCATTCGAACTTGGGACACCCAGTATATAGACTAATGCCTAGATCAAATCAAAGAATGGACTCCTGGAAATCCAAATTGAGAAGTGAACTAAATGGAGCGTAACTCAATCGACGATGAAGACAAAAGACATGAAACATGAAAAGCAGAACTTATATTGCTAGCCAGAAGACGCGCATCGATACAATGTAAAAAGCCGCGACATCTGGCGGGGAAATGTCTACAATCTTTCCAACAGTTTCTTCAAAAATATAGATTTCTGCATACTTTTTTCCTCATTTGTTTCAACATAGGTTCTGTTGGACTTTTCTGCTCGATACTGAAGACAATCTAGATGTTGAATATTTTGCAACTCATATTGGCTTGTTTTTTCTTAGTGGAGAATTACGCAAAGAGTATTTCCAATTTTTCCATGAAAGTTTCTCCCATAACTAAAGATTTAGAGGCAACATTCTCAACGAGCCATACACAATCCTAATCTTGAATTCAAAGACGACCTCGCTCGTCTGTCGCGTGGTAACCGACCAATTTATCCGAGTGATCGCATAAAAGTTACATGATGACGCGGGTCTTACGTCTTACGTCACGAGGCCGCAAGCGCCACCTAGGTGCGCTCCGGGAACGAACGGTCGGATTGATTTTTTCGGGCCTGCCCGGCGCAAAATTGCAATCGGCCGAGGATTTTTCCACGCACAAGGATTTTCCTTCGTGAAGCCCAGAGCAGAAGGTGGAAACCTCTAGATCGCATTTTACCGGTCGATAATTCTTCCAAATCGAGTTACGAAGAAGAATACTCAGAATGTAGGTTAGGATCTCGATATTAAGATGGGCGGCGAGTTAAAGCCGCGTTCACACCCAGACGCGACTTCATAAATCAAGTGGGTGATTTAACGAGGTTCCAGAGGCAAATCGGCGGAGTGCCTCTTATGAGTTTCAACACCAACAACGTCAAACCGATAGTGCGAAATGACCTTGGAGCACACGATCATGTTCATCGCGGAATTGCAACGCGAGAAATTCAATTTTTACTCGGACAAATATTCTTGAAGGAAAAAAAAGGATAGTTGAAGGAAAAAAAAAGGATAGTTGAACGAATAATGGCGGGGGTGAACGTTCGGCGACAAGCAAACGAGCGATGGACACGTGAAGAGGTCCATTAGAAGAACCAATTCAATCGCATCGCGAGTAACGACACCTCGCGATTAGATCGGGAAATTTCATCTGGTAGAGTACGTGGAATCTCGGAGTTCTTCACTTTCGTATGATACTCAGTGGCAGTGGCAACCAAAGAAGGGCTGCTTCAATTCAGTTTATTATAATAAATCATTAAATTCATCATTAATTTTTATGTCAAGTTGACAATTTAATTCATGAAGAATTTTCCAAATTTATTCAAGACTGAACTTTTTGGATTGATTGCCTTTAATTAAGGTCCTGTAGTGGTCTTCGAACATTTGAAGTTCCAAAAATCATCATTTCTCCGGTATTTAAAATATGTACATATATACAGGGTGTTTTTTAAGGTGAGGCTTTTTTTGACAGGTGCTAAAACTCATCAAAATAGATTATTTCGCAGAAAATTGATAATATAAATTATTCAATTTGAAAAAAGTGCGAAAAATCTTGGGCATTATCATCTTAATACGACTCTGTCAGGAAATCTGCCATGAATCACGATGCCATATCCATTCCAGCAAGTAAATAAAGTGCTGGATTTTATCGCAAATTTCTACAGGGTGTCCCGAGTTCGAGTGCCGGACCAATTTGAAATCTGAAAATTTGGATTATGATATGGTTCCACTCTATCTACTGAGCTAGAATATCCTTGAAGCCTCTCTTTTTTTTTCGTCTCTTATATGATCGATTATTCAATTTTAAATATATTTCTATTCAAATCGTCGAAATAGTTTTGAAAAAAAATCTGAAAAAAAAGGGAGATATGCGTATTATGTTCGTTATTCCTATTCTCAACATTTCAAGCATTAACTGTTTTTAGATTTTCGAAGAAGAAGGATGGCGGAAAATTGTGCATCTCCTGAATTTTGGAAAACTCGTCACAGGGTGTTTTTCGTCAAAAATTCTGATCAGAATTTTCCCATAACTTTTGTTTTTTGAATTAGAATCCTTTTTTTTATGATTGCGTTGGATTCTGCGAAGAAAAATGATGATGGTGTTAAAAGTAGTTAATGCTCCTGAATTGATAATTCCTGAGTTATTGAGGATTTTCTGAATTTATGTCGTACGTAGAGGCAAATTCATAAAATATGTTTTTTAACAATGATCTGTGTTCACAGGGAATTATTTGGATAATTTTTTTTCTATGTACACAAATTATTGTTATGAGACAGATTTTATGAATTTATCTCTACGTATGACATAAATTCAGAGAATCCTCAATAACTCAGAAATTATTTAACTTGAGATCATAAACATCTTCGAGCACTATCATTGTTTTTAGATCATAAGAAAAATGCAACACAATCATAAAAAATTACGAAAAGCACTGCCGTGAAGTCAGGAGCTTTTGAGCGCTCGTACATCCACCTTGTAGGTAGATTCGCATTTTCCATTTTCAGAAATCAATTGAAGGAATTTTCGACAGCTGAAAAAATTCTGAAACTTATGCGAAACTCCAGACTTCACGTCAGTTATTCAGCTGACCAATTTTTTTTCGATAATTCGCTAGAATTTTCTATGGTATCTATGGTCTTGGTGGTGCGATCTGGACAAAATTCGCACGTAGTTTGAATACATTATTCCTCAGCTAGGTTCAAAATTTCATTCCAATCCAATCAGTAGTTTCGAAACTATCAGGAAAAAAATATTTTGAACGGCCATATTTACGGAACCACTAGTCTAATTTTGCTCATTGATGAACGTGGCCGTGAAATTCGCGATCCAAACCCACCCTGAAAATTTCAAGTTCCTAGGCCTTATCCTTCGGAAGTTATACTTTTCTACGGTTTCTATGGTTCTGGTCATGCGATCTGGACAAAATGTTGCTTTCATATGTCATTCTCGTTTAAAATACAAAATTTTATTTCGATCGAATCCGTAGTTTCGAAATTATCGAGAAAACAAAATTTCAAACGACCGTATTCACGGAACCCCTAGTATAATTCTGCTCATTGATAAACGTGAACGCCACATTTCAGATCTTCACCTACCCTGAAAATTTCAAGTCTCTAGGCCTTTTCGTTCAAAAGTTACAATTTTCTATGGTTTCTATTGTTCTGGTCATGCGATCTGGACAACATATTGATTTAACATATCATTCTCGATCAAAATACAGAATTTCATCTCGATCGAATCCGTAGTTTCGAAATGATCGAGAGAACAAAATTTCAAACGACCATATTTACGGAACCCCTAGTATAATTTTGCTTATAGATGAACGTGATCACAACATTCGATATCCACACCTATCCTAAAAATTTCAATTCCCTAGGCGTTTCCGTTCAAAAGTTACAATTTTCTATGGTCTCTATGATTCTGTTCATGCGATCTGGACAAAATTTCACATGTAGTTTGAACACCTCATTCTCCATTCGAGTGCAAAATTTCATCTCGATCAAATCTGTAGATTTCAAGTAATCAGGGGAACAAAACTTTGAACAGCCATATTTACGGAACCCCTCGTGGAATTCTGCCCATTAACGAACTTAACCGAGGCATTTGGGATCTGAACATACACTGAAATTTCAAGTCTCTAGGTTGTTCCGTTCGAGAGTTATCGGCCGGACGGACAGACTCAAATTTTCCGACGGATTCGTCATCAGTGAGTCGAACCCAGTCGATTGAGACCATTTTCTGCTCAAAATTCGAAAAATACAGACATCGTGACGAAATGATATAGCCCTCGTGTAAGTAGTACGAGCGTTCAAAAAAAGAGTTCTAATTTAAGGAACAAAAGTTATGGGAAAATTCTGATCACAATTTTTGACGAAATATTTGAAACACCCTGTGAGAGTTTTCCGAAATTTAGGATATGCACAATATTCCGCCATTCTTCTACTTCGAAAATGTAAAAACAGTTTATGCATGAGATATTGAGAAAAGAAAAAACGAACATAATACATACTGACTACGCATATCTCCCTTTTTTTTCGGTTTTTTTTCTATGTTTGGAAAACTATTTCGACGAATGCAACGATTCGAATACAAATATATTTAAAATTTAATAGGCGATCAAGATCATAAGAAAAAAAAAAATTTTTTAAATTTTTTTCGAGAAATTTATTTTCACACCCTGTATAACTGAAAGTGTAAAGTCGAACAATATAAAAATCCCAATTTTCAAATTTCAAATAGGACCGGTTCCGAGAAAGGTCTAGTAGGCACTCAAACTTGTATATGTATTCTCTTTCTACTTTTAGACTTTTCCTGAATGTTATAACTCTTGAAGTTCAAACTAAGGATACGAAAAATTACTGATGGAAAATGCCCTAGAAAAAAAAAATAGGAAGTTCACAAAAAAAGCCTCACCTTTGAAAACACCCTGTATTTGAGTTTTTGCCACTTCAATAGTGGAAGAGTTTAATTATCGTTGATTTCCACTCACCTTGAACCTTTTATCTTGTAGTACTTTTTTAATAGCGACCAACTCGTTGGTCTCACATAATTTGGCTTGGTATACGACGCCGAAGCTGCCATTACCAATAACTTTGGTATCCGTATAGGAAACTTCCTGTGGTCTATCGGGTCCCTGTCCAGGAGTCGCCACTACTGTCGTCACTTTATTACCGTCCTTACCTGGAAAAAGAAATAAACCATTTCAGATGTTCCCTCTGATGATAATAACTAATCTAATTTCAATAATAACTCGAGATGGCGTAGAAGAGCCGCAGTACCTAATACGTCAACAATCCGGCACAGCTCCACCTGACCAGTTCGACAAATGGCAATTGAGAATGATCACGTTGCAACATTTTATCTACTCCGATTGAATCATATATTCATTATTCAACTACTTTTGAGCAATTAATAGTATCTGTGAAGAAACACCGTGAGTTATAATAACTCACTACTATAACTCCCTGGCTCTTTGCTTCTGAACAAGCCGATTGGCCGAAAGGGAACAGTCCAGATATCTAATTATTATTGTGAATGTTTTGCTGAAAAGAATTCAGATAGCGAAGATGAATTATTATGTATACCTTAAACTAACAGCCAATGTTACCATACAAAATTCATGGCCCGAAAAATCCCAAAACAAATATAAAGGTGAATACAACAATTTTCAAGATTGGTGTAGCAGAAGGAAAATCAAGTCATCGTTTACAGAGAATGTTCTAAATATAAAGCTACTCCATGCTAAGAAGCACAATCAACATAAATAATGCATTGTTATAGGTAACTATCAAGATTTGTAAATAAAGTCCTTTCTCTGTACTTGTATCGTAGTATTCATTGTTATAGTCGTAGATGAAGTATAGAATTCAACTTGCATTAATGGTCATAACTCACTTGATGAATTACAGCACTCGCCTTCGGCTCGCGCTGCAGTCTTCATCTGCGTGAGTTATGACCTACTATTATCTCATTGGAGCGGGAATAGTTCAAGGTCGTATTCTGAATAACACGTAGACGATTCAAAACGCGTATCTGTCAAGGTTGCACACCACAAAAGATTACAGGTGTTAATGGGTTAAGAAAACAACGGAAAAGTGTTATCACAAACTGATGTTTACACGTGGAACTATCGCTTATTTCGAGAAATTGTAATCGCGAATTAACAGGAAAAATTATACGGAGTCCTATCGAAGAGTTTTCGGTTTGTTATTATGTTTATACATGTTCGGGTGTAAACTATACCTTAGAATCTTAGATCTTGATGATTTTTTTGTGGTCGCTCAAATCTTGAGGAAACCTAACCTGATCCAATTAATCTGGGAGTTTTAAAGCGGTATGTTGGTAGTACTGGTGAACTGTCAACTGTCAGAATTTCTGATGGATAAACGTCGAATTTTCGGGATTTTAATGAAATTTTCCCCTGAACCAGAATAAAATATTTACGATCATCTTGAATGGTTCTCCACTCTCGCACTTCAAAGAATAACGCCAATTAAAATTAATTTCATGGTAATACATGCACACTATAGAATTATAGATAGATCAAAGGTGTTATTCCATACGTTATGTGAATTTTCATGATCTCATGGAGATGTAACTTCTAATTTTGAGATTGCGAGGGCGTTTAAGCACGCGCCAGAATAGCTGTCGAAATTACCGGAACCGCCATTATCATCGGGACGGTGTTAAATCCGCATAAAATTCCTCGTGGAAAGAAGAGTTTCATACTCCACTAGGAAAACTGACACAATCATCTCATTTTTGACAGTTGACAGTCAGGTTCGCCTTATCATTACTACCAACGTAATCAACCTCGATATAGATACGCTCGGCAGGTTGGGTTAGGTTAGGTCAGTTCAAGGTCAAATTATAAATTATTATTATTTTTATTAAATTAAAAATTCAATATTGAAATGAGGTTTGATTAGCGAGCTGAATTTGAATAATTACAGGAAAAACAAAATAAATTGCATTATGAAAGGTGCCAAATCAAAAGAAAAGTTTTGTTCGAACAGGAACATGTCTGACGGAATACATTTAGAGAAAACTTCTTCGAAAAAAATTCCAATCACTTTCCTCACTGTTCTGGTGGTTATTTTTTTTCAGAAACTACAGAGCTCACTCAATTCGAAATGTCATAACTCATGAACTATTAGGTTTTGAGCTTTGGATAGATTTCCCAATTTTTTTTAAATTTCATCCCTTGCGTTTCTGATTCAGGAATGCATGAAGGGGATTCTAAAACAACAAAAAAAAAAACGCCACAAAATCGATTCACCTGTTCGGACGTCGACCAGGAGGAGGTCGACGATCTTCCCGAAAGTGCAATAGAGGGCATACGTGTAGATTATCATTAGGAACCCGTCTAAAACTTTATTGTCCTTTATCTCGCGACGATTCGCAACGCTCGGATCGAAATCGGGGACCAAACTACGTGTTGTTGTTTTACTCGTTTTGCGCGTCGCGTGGAAAGCGGTCTTAAAATAGGCCCCAAAAGCGCGCGATAGTGCCGTTCCTCGCGTTTCAACGCCATCTGGCGGTTGTTTCCAAAATTATTTTATGCAATATATCAAATTTCTCAGATCAGAAAAACCCAATTTTATTTTCACGTGGAACAGCTGTTAGGCTGAATTTCCATATAAAACTCATTTCATCGATGCCTAATTTTCAAAAAATTCAATCTAGAGCGCACCTAGATAAAAATCGTGGGGGTTCACGTGAATCTGTCTCACAATTCTCTGTAGGGGGCTGTTGCTAAGCCGAGCTGGACGACAAACGTACACTGAAAAAAAAAAAGATTCCTCTGGTCAGAATACTAACAACGCCAAGAAACTTTTAATTGTTACATTAACCCCCAAAAATCGTGTTTGAAATCATCGAAAGTTAAAAAAAAAATTTAATATGAACACTTCTTTTTTATTTTAGATTACTTTCTACACATTCCCCTAGAATTCATGTCCTATATTTCATCTGGAAAAATTCAAGAGTCAATTCAGTTTTTTCCTCGACCCAAGAAATGTCCAGCCATTAAGTTCAGTCGACAAGAATTCAGCGAAACTAATATTTCACTATCCAGAATAATAAGCGGCTGGTAATTACAGTCCGCGTTTGATCTCTCGGGTAAAAAAAAGCGACCAAGGTCAAGGCGACGCCAACAGTTTCAATGTCGGCGAAAACACACAATAATTAAAGGCGAACAACGAGCGACGTAGCAACGAAACCGAAACATCGAGGAAAATGAGAAATTCTCGTTCCTAAGGACTGATCGTAAACAAAGTCGTTTAACGGGGCTAACGGACGACCAACCTCGTCCCCAAAAACGAAAGAGTTCGTCCCACCCACCCACAGGTTCAAGTCTCAAACAGGATTGGAATGAATATGTAAACCCATTACCTTCGTCGGGTTTCGAGATTACCATAACGAGTGCAGTTATCAGCTTTGCGGCGACAAGTTATTATGCGATTAGGACGGAAAATAATAACGCACGTTCGCGAAACCCTTCGGAACGGAAATGCATCTCTAGATTTGTTTCTTAGAAATATTACTTTCACCGAAAAGTTTTGCCGTGGCCACCCCGTTCACCGGATTCGAATCCCATCGAAATATATGGCATATGACGGGAAGGGTACGATCCACTTTGCTCAATCCTTTCTGACACAGTTAAAGTCCACAAATGTTCAGGTTTCTTTGGACAAGGTGCCACAAGCAGACTAGATTCATCTCATTTTATCGATGAGATTATATTCTAACAATCTTTCCTGCAAATGAGCCATAAATGAGCCATAAATGATCATCATCAGTTGCTCACCCAACAACAATTCTATAGTTCATAAAATTCCTGTCCCAGCCGAAGATTCGAACCAGAGACCCTTCGGTCATGAGTCCAACACGTAAGATACCGCACCAACGCCCTAATTATCAAATACGGGAAATGTTCCACTATAAATATCTCGCAAATCGTTTTCACTGCCGAAATGTCAAGAATGATCAACTAAAATAAAGAATCGGAAGATACCTGATTGAACTTTCGACGGCGACAAAGTGAAATGATTGCTCTCGTCGTCCAAAGGATCCTGAGTATCTCTCCTCTTAGCCATTCCGCCTCAACGTGTCATCTGAATATCCACGAGACTTGTAAAAGATGCACTGCCAGAAATTCGAGATAACTATCTTAAAACAACGCCAAAAGGAATTATATCCCGGATCTATCAAAATCCAAGTCGATAGATAGGTTAAAACGACGTTTTGACAGAGAACATCATGGGCTACTTGGGGAATTTCAAACGCGATGTCATAATCATTATTGTTCTATGTTCGATCAGCTCGACGTTCGTCGAATGTCATCTCAATTCCGTCTTCAAGTTTATGTAAGTGAGGAATTCGCATTAACAATTCGTAAAATAAGGTGAATAAATTGTTTGGAGGAAATATTTATTGCGTAATGGGTAAGTCGTTTTGAGTTTATTCGTTTTCGTTAAGTATTTACAGTAATATACTTGGACATAGAGTTTTTAGTTGATAATATAAATTTAGAGGGTTACACCCAGTTGTAATAATTCACGAAAAATCATATTTCTCATATTTAATTCGAGTAGTGACAGTAACAAGAAAATTTATCCAGCTTACTCCTCCTTTTAAACCAGGTCGAACCTTTGCAGCACTTAGAACCCATCACAGACCGACGTCGACTAAGGAAAAGAAGAAAAAAAGATCACGAGGAATTTCGAGTTCGATAGGCCGAAATGGGCGTTGCCTTTTGGCTACCAGACATCCGTTTTTGGAATATCTGATTTCCGAAGTGAAAGATACGGACTAATCAGTGAATGAGGCACGTGATATGATTGAATTGGTCGGTGTTCAATAATTCGTTAAAAATGAATGGGTATTTGGGTCGATGTTTCCCTCGGGTAACACCAAGGTAAGTCGACTTTTCTGTTCGGCGATAGGAAATAGCGTGACATTGACGTTTCTAGCGAATTTTAGATAATATGAGGTCGTTGTTTGGAATCTAGTTCGATGGTTTCGGAATTTTATCCTCATGTATTGAACATGGAAAATCTGAACATAGAGGTTATTTTCTGATAACACCATATATTGTTGCATGCGATGCAAGCGACTACGTGCCTTATAGACATGTAAAATCCTATAATTGAAATCCTGGGTTCCCACAGGGGCCATTTGTGCACCCACCCTAATCCTGCCTTAGACTAGAAAAATATAGAGATTTGGTTGTTCACATCTTCGTGAGATTGCTACATTAAAATAAAAAAATGTCAGGACTTACGTTTACTAAAAAGCTTCCCGAAACCTTTAATGCATCCAATAAAACTGGATCTTTCTTTCTCCGTTTCGCCCTTCTTGGCACTCACTTTCCAGCGTTTATTCGCCTCGACCGAAGGTCTCGTCTTTTTCGGATCCTCCTCGAGATTCCACGTCGATAGCGACCTCTTCGGCGGTCTCCTCGCGTTGGCCTGCTTCTTCGGGAGCACCAGGTCCAAACTGTGACACACGCACCCGTCGAAATGCGCCGAAGACACCACGACCACGGGTTTCGCGTCTAGACGGCCGTCCGCAGAGCCCCGCCAACTTTTTTCGCTCAGACAAAGTTGTTTGGGCGTCATGTCTGTACGTTTTGGCGAACACACGCTGCAATAATAAATTCAATGGTTCATACCGCGTTGGAAGCTGCCTATCTCTCTCTCCCATTTCGCTTGGTTTCTCGCTTTCAAGGTTAATTAAATGGTAAAGGTAGGAGCACACCGGGCAAGGTGTCGGGGTGCTAATCAATCAATTAGAAATAGGAGTGCTTAGGCCGCTTCCGGACTGGCGAGATGCAACTTCCTGCTGACGATTGCGAGCGGATCCGACGGGTTCCGTAATTTCGCGCGATAATCGGGGGATTAATTGCGCTTGGTGATATTTGAAAGTTTTTTACAGAAATCGCTTAGTGGGAATGTTTTTTCGTAGCCACCCCATTCGCCGGTTTTAAATCCCATCGTACATTCTCCACATGCTCTGGGAAGTTATTCACGAGGCGCCACAAGAAGACATCGACCATCTCATGTTGACGATATATAAGAACTGTACTCACTTACGGGGTCGCCATTAAAATTTTTTTTTGGACCACATTCTAATGATAATTAATTGTTCACACCCCAAAGCGACTGGTATAACAATGAACCAGCTCAGAAAATTTTCTGCCCATCCGAAGATTCGAACCGGAGACCTATAGTTTATGAGCCCAACTCGCAACGACCAGACCAATGCCCCTATTGCATTTATACGGGTACTGTTCCACTTTTCAATGCTGGTTACTTTGACGCTAATCAAACGTAGCCAGAAATGAAACGTCAACTCGGGAAGAAGAAAATCGTCCTTGATCGATTCGACCACAGAGTATTTTATAAATACGATCTGTCAGCGACGGACAACCGAAGAATATAAAGCAGTCGTCGCCAAGGTGGAACAAGAATATCGGTTAACGTTATCTTCTATCCACACTGAAAATTGATTCGATCGAACAATAAATTACGTAACTTCGTGGTAGTTGTAAAACGTAGAGTATTATTTCGTTCCGTCAAGGTTAATTCGCGACTTGATTCTTGTTTTTCTAGGCAACACGGCGAGAAAGCGTTTTGCGTTAGTGTAGAAGGGTATTTAAACTTTAAACTCGTATTGTTGCTGGGTAATTTGTTCGATAAATCTTCGAAGTATCGTATTTTAAACTTTGAAAAAAATCCAATGTTAGTGTTCGAACAAAAAATGTCTGGTACATTTACAAAATGGATAGTTAGACAAATTTCGATACAAACATATAGCTACTTACGGCGCGTTCTCATTTTGGTGTGTAATTTGAATAACTTTGATAATTTTCAGCTGAAATATACAGAAATATCCAGTTAGTTGTAGCTAGACTTGTCTGCGTTGAGGAGTTTAATTCTTTATTAATGTTTCCGAATATTATATTTTCTCTTAACTTTATTTCATTTTCAATATCAATTATTGATTGAAAAAAATGTATCCTCGAATTTTCGTTCATCGAAACGACTCCGTCGTTAAAAAACATGCTTGTACAAATTCGAATGAGGTAAACTATTGTTGAACACGATTAATCTACCGTAGTGAAAGTTAGCAATTAGAATGTTCGTAATGATCAATCAGTTGTGGATTTGTGACGAGTTAATTATCATCAGGTGGGGAGTCAATAAATTACCGGCGATTATATTGCAGTTTTATTCATGTAAAATGAGGAAAGTTAGAATTTATTATAAAATTTTTGTAGAATAATATAACGGCTGTTTATCCGAAATTATCAAATTCAGTAATGAAATCAGAAAAATTATACTAGGTAAACAATTCATGCATCCCAGAGACCACCAAATTTATCATTTGCACCGGTTTCGATCCATATCAGATCTCGTCAGTACAGTTAGCAAAATGACGAATTCGATGTGAGAAACGGAAAACCTTCAAAACATAAGGCAACGGTGATCAGAGAAAATTTCCCAAATAACGCCACCTGATGAATTTGGTGGTCTCTGGGATACATGAATTATTTTGTTGGCTTGCAATTAGTTTAATTTTACTATTTTCATTTCTGAATTTGATAATTTCAGATAAACAGCCATTATATTATTCTACAAAAATTTTATGATAAATTTTAACTTTCCTCATTTTACATGAATAAAACTCTAATATAATTGGGCAAATTATTTCTGAGAGCAAACTTTTTTCACTCTCACATTTCCCATATCATAATCAGTTAATTTCTTTCATTAGATGCGCCATCTATACAGGGTGTGCCAAGTTCGAGTGCCTACTAGACGTTTCCTGAGAAGCGGACCTATTTGAAATCTGAAAATTTGGATTATGATTTTGTTCGACTTTATCTACTGAGCTAAAATATTCTTGAAGCCTGAACACTTTCAGTTATACAGGGAGTGAAAATAAATTTCTCGAAAAATTTTTTTGCATTTTTTCGTTTCTAATATGATCGATTATTCAATTTTAAATATATTTCTATTCGAATCGTTGCATTCGCCGAAATAGTTTTCAAAATACAGAAAAAGAAATGAAAAAAGGAAGATATGCGTAGTCAGTATTATCTTCGTTATTCCTATTCTCAATTTTCCAAGCATAAACTGTTTTTACATTTTCGAAGTAGAAGAATGGCGGAAAATTGTGCATCTCCTAAATTTTAGAAAATTCATCACATAGTGTTTCAAATATTTCGTCAAAACTTGTGATTAGAATTCTCCAATAACTTTTGTTTTTTAAATTAGAACCCTATTTTTTATGATTGCGTTGGATTCTGCGAAGAAAAAAAATGAAAGTGTTCAAAGATATTTATGCTCCTAAATTAAATAATTCCCGAGTTATTGAGAATTTTCTGAATTTATGTCATACGTAGAGATAAATTCATAAAATCTGTTTTATAACGATAATCTGTGTTCATAGAAGATAAATTATCCCAATAATTCCCTATGAACACAGAATATTGTTATAAAACAGATTTTAAGAATTTGTCTCTTTATTTTCACTCCCTGTATAACTCAGTAGATAAAGTCGAACAATATCATAATCCAAATTTTCAGATTTCAAATAGGACCGGTTCTCAAGAAACGACTAGTAGGCACTCGAACTTGAGACACCCTGTATATTGATTGTATATATTGGGGCATTTATTTCTGAGAACAAAATTGTTTCACTGTCACATTTTCTCATATCATCATCAGTTAATTTATTTCATTATATGCGCCATCTATGTGTCGCCTCTGTGACCAAACTCCCAATACTAATATCCGAGTTTTTATAATTATTGTCGAACCTTCTCGGATAAAACTGGACGTTTCAGGAAAAACCGACATGGAAACAACGAAGAAAATGCACGCGTTCGCGTAAATGGACACTTAACTCTTATCAGTAACTCCAAGGATAATTCGGAATCTTTCGATCCCGGCATGTGTGGGAAAAATCGCTTCGAATCGCCAAGAGGAAATTGATTATAATAAACTGAACCAATCAATTTGTTCATTACCAATATTTTCGTTAAACTCCTGTCGGATCACGGATTAAAAACAAACATCTAAAAAATTAACACAATTCACAACACAGAAACACAAAACGAATATGCTCGGTCAAATTAAAATATACAAATGAGGGAGAGTGTACTTCATCTCGGGCCACATGTTCCTTGTTGACGTTCGATGGTGCGCTTTCTTTTTCATTGGTCACCATCAGCATCAGGTTTCTTCGTTATCTGAAGATCGATGTAACATCTTCATCGACGGTTGCGCTCTTTAAAATTCGCGTTTCACTCGTGGTTCATGAATATTTATTGGATCGAGTCAATCTTTCACATTTACGCATGTACCTCCTTGGAATTATTTCGACTTTCCTAACACAATGCCGTTTTAAAAACAGGTTTTAATTGAAGGATTAACTCTTGGAGGAATTATAACAGCAGGTAGGCCCACATACTTGGAAGCGGCTATTTCTGGACTAATTATTTACACCCCAGTAACATATGTTGCTATTTATAACCTGTAGCATTGGAAATTGGGGGAGCGTAAATACAGAGGAATAATATTCGAGGTGAATTCATTCTTTGAAACAACGAATCCGCTTATCAGAGTCGAAGATTGATCTCTGTAAATTTCGTTGAATTACCATCAATTGAGAGATTTCGCTATCGGTACTCGAGAGATGTCAAGTTCAATCTAATAATTCAATTAAACCCGAATTTCTATAATGGAACGAAATCATTTCTATTATTTGAAATTCGATGAATGTAGCTTATCTTCTACAATTTTTCAGTTCCATAATATGAAGAGATATCGATTTGTTATCCTTGCACTGCATAGATTTTCTTATAAGAAATGCCACTTATCGAAAAAAAAAAAAAAAAATTGAGTTCTGTGTGTCAAGTACCCTAACCTAACTCCAATGTTTCATCAGATTCAATAGAGCAGATACAATATTGGAAATATCAAACCTTTCTGTGAATTTCACGGTTTTTTCATCATAAATTTCTATGTTCAGGACGACAAGGGTAAGACGTAATAACGATTTCCAGAAGTCATTGAAGTCCAAAAGATAAACTTTTTGCAGATACGATTATTCGACCGAGTTCATTATCTTCAATATTCCTTGTTCTTCAAATTATTCCTATTGATTGGATCATAAACATCAAACTAAATGAATATCGTTTTGTTATCCTTGCACTGCTCAGATTTTCTTATACGAAACGCCATTCATAAAAAAAAACACAATTAGTTCTGTGTGTTAAGTACCCTAACCTAATTTCAATGTTTCATCAGATTCAAAAGAGCGGATACGATATCGGAAATATCAAACCTTACTGCGAAATTCACTGTTTTTTTTTATCATAAATTTCTATGTTCAAGACGATAAGGGTAAGACGGAATAACGATTTTCAGAAGTCATTGAAGTCCAAAAGATAAACTTTTTGCAGATATTATTATTCGACCCAGTTCATTATCTTCAATATTCCTTGTTCTTCAAATAAATCCCATTGATTAGAACATTAACATCAAACAAAATGAATAAATCCTCAAATAATTCGTGATAAAAGCTCGAAAAAAGATGGATCAAATTGAAGACAATAATTTACAGCAGAAATATTCATATTAATTCGAATAACCGGGTCGTTGATTACCAAGGCGAGTGTAATTATTGAAAAAAAAAAACGTTTTTCAACAAAGGAAACCTGCGAAGCAATCTCATTTCATCAACTGACAGCTATTCCTTTTAAATCATGTAAACGAAATGGAAGCATTTTTAATTGCATAAACGTTGGTCAAAAGAACGTACAGATGACATTACATCATATGGAGAGCTCAAACTGAAAAAACTGGTTGGAAAATTATCGGATTTTACACGACGAGGGGGTGTTTCCTCGTTCGACAGAAATAGAACATACTTCAAGGGTCGAACTAAGGATGGCACACCTTAAATTTCCCTTATAAAAGTAGGTAATCTTGCATGGTCGAATTAAAGAAATGCAATCTGAATAAAAAACGTAACGCTTTCGACCCTGAATCAGGTGCAACGATCTCAAGAGCAAAATGACTGCAGCAACCTACGATTTCGTAAAAAGGTCCTCCAGGTGATCGATAATGAAGGGACTGGGTGAAATCAAACTGAATTTTATAATAATCCCAAGAGCAATGAAGAAATAAACGACGAGCTCTGAGAGCTAGAGCAGAGCAGCCATGTTGAACGTCATAAAGTGCTCCGGCTCTGCAACGTCACACAATGGGTCACTAGATAGAGTACTTACTACTTATACTGCTAATCTTCATACCGCCTATTGGGGGATTCAAGGGTTGCTTGTTGCCCTCGGCGAAAGACGTTGTTCTGGGGCGTCCACTCATATTTTTAATTAATTCCTCTAACTCAAAAAACCTCGTAGACCTATCACATTTCTCGATGACACCCTTCTGATCCACGAACACTTCGTCCCTCGTTTAAAATAACATTTAAAGACTAAAATAGTTCGGCAATCGCGCACCAATGTTCATGAACACTTACAATACACAAAAACACCTCATATTTGATAATCAACGCAGTCTTTGAACCATTTTTCATTTGCGAGGGGCTTCGTCCATTCTCTCGTTTCCCATTATACATTGACCCGTTCGGGCTGCGTCGGGACCAATCATTTGGCTCTCAATTTTTACGGAGACTCCCGATTCCCGCATTCGATCATTTGCCTGGAACCTACTGCGTCATCTCTAGTCCGTCCTTAGCAACTCTGTATTGAATCACCTGATTGTCGCAGTGCGCGCCAAATTCGAATCGAGCCCGTTTCGATTTTCACAAATATTCGGGGAAAATGTACATAGAAGTTAATTTACAGATCGAAAATGACTGTGCTCTCTGTTGCAACAGTCGATTCTCTAAATAGATGATGAAAAGGAATAAGTTGTTTTGCCTTAATAAGTGTTTCCTTGTTATCTGTAATCTATATTAATATATAAAATCGAAAAGCACTGTCGTGAAGTCTGGAGCTTTTGAGCGCTCGTTCGTCCTACTTGTAGGTAGATTCGCATTTCGTCACGATGTGTGTATTTTGAGCCGAAAATGGTCTCAATCGTCAGAGTTCGACTCACTGATGACGAATCCGTCGAAAAATTTTGCCTAGATCGCATGACCAGAACCATAGAAAATTATTATTTTTGAACGGAAGGCTTAGGGACTTTTCAGGGTATGTTATAAGATCTCGAATGTCGCGGTCACGTTCATCAATGAGCGAAATTAGACAGGGGTTCCGTGAATATGGTCGTTTGAAATTTAGTTTTCTTGATCATTTCGAAACTATGGATTCGATCGTGATGAAATTTTCTATTTTAATGGAGAATGATATATTCAAGCTACATTTTGTTCAGATCGCATTACCAGAACCATAGAAAATTATAATTCTCGGACAGAAAGGCCTAGGTACTTGAAATTTTCAGGGTAGGTTTGGATCTTAAATGTCGTGCGAAATTTTGTCCAGATCGTATCACCAAGACCAGAAACCGTAGAAAATTCTAGCGAATTATCGAAAAAAAAATTGGTCACCTGAAGCACGGACGTAAAGTCTGGAGTTTCGCCTCAGTTTGAAACTTTTTTTGACAGCTGTCAAAAATTTCTCCATTGTTTTCTAAAACTGGAAAATGCGAATCTACCTACAAGTGCATGAACGAGCGCTCAAAAGCACCGGACTTCACGGCAGTGCTTTTTATAATTTTCTTTTGAGTCCAAAATATTTCGTTCGACCTTTTTGTAGTGAATTTCGTTCACTATAGTCTATGGTCGGATACTATGATCTCAAACATTTTCTTCGTATGTGTCAAAAGTTCTACTAGCCTTAATTTTACACCGAATCAATGAATAGTTAGGGGAAAAGCACCTTTTCTACTCAACTTGAAACTATATCAATTTTGAAGGCCTATCCGAAGATACATCACAAGCTCTTCCCTAATTTTTTTCCGCAATTTTATTACACGATTCTATAACTGTTCATAAAACACACTTCCTTTTGGCTACTGTAGTCTGTGCTCTTGTCGTGTAAAAGGGACTTTAGATTTGAGAAGCATAGAATGCGCGCCAACATAGAACAACGATAATTGGCACTATAAATGTAAATTCAGATGTAAAAGATTTCTATTTGAAATAATGAAGTGCTCACGAACGAAACCATAAAAAGGCGAGAATAAAATGCGGATCCCACATAAATTTGTCTTCTCGAAAATATCCAGCCACACATTGGGAAAAGAAACTAAATGTATACCCGAAAAAAAGTGGATGTACGAAGAAAATGTCGAATACTTTACGCCAGGGAAGGGAGAATAAACAACTACATCTAATTACAAATACAAATATATTAATATCGAAACACAATAAATATAAATAAAAGTAAAGATTAACTTTGGCTAAAAATTAACTAAACATAAGAATCCAAAGCTGTACAAATATATTAAAATTTATAAAATATGCTGAAGAAAAATAACTAGTTACATAATCTATTTACTTTAATTAATACATAACAAAACTACAAATACGACTTAGTTCAAGAAACAAAATTCAATATTATAAAAGTTAGAGTTGAAATGCTGGTATGTACCTTTACAATCAACTTGAACCATCTCTGCATTAAATTCATTACAGATACGATAAAATGATTTATTTAAAAGGAAAACTCGAAACTGTGTAGCTCCACTCTTTAGCTAATTAGAATCGAAATTATACACTATCAAAGAATTATATATTTGTACTAACAGCATAAATCGATCCGAACTGACTTTAAATCGCTCCAATGAGAAATTCTGACAGTGGAAATGATAAAAATATTCGACTATTTTCAACCCAAATGCGGAGTAATGTAAGAGTTTGGTTTAATACAATGAGTATTCTTTCACACAGAATACTGATTTAAATTTAATAAAATAGGGTTTTTCGAGTAGGCGTTCAAAGACCGATTTCAAATTTGAAACTTTGGAAGAATCATCAGAAGTCACTGAGTCTTTTTTAAGGTTGTCACTTGTCAAACTATTGTAACAGAGAACAAATTGACCCTCATTCCACAGAGAATGTATTCGCATACATTTTATTTCTGTGACTTTCAGCATTTGACGAATACTCCTAATTTCCTCGTATTTCGCGGTTTGAAGTGGGAAATTTCATGATTTCACTTATTTATTTGTTTATCGAAAAAGAAGGAATTTTGACAGAAAAATGAGAATTTAACACCATAGACCTGTGTAGAGCTTCAAGTTTCAATTTGGAAATCTGCAAGGTTTTCCTCGTACGACTTATAAGTCACATTACTCGAAGCACCTTGTAAACAGAGTTACTGAAATAAAAGAAATTTCATATAAAAATCTTACGATAGAAACCCAATTTTTCATCTCAAAAATCGATAGAGTGTATATCGTTCCCATCATTAAAAATATAGAATATTTAGAACAATTTTCGTCTGAAAGAATTGACATAATTTAGAATTACATATTTTGTCCACTATGCTGATACCGCAGAAGTAACAAACTTCCTCACAAATACAAAAGTATAAAAATCAAATCAATAATAACATCACTATACGATAATTTTGATTTCAATAATTGATTGCGTCATGCCAGCTGGTTGAAATCGGAAAACTACCCTGTCGAACACATTTCCTGGTATTCGTTTATTCTCTTCCTGATATTTTAGTGAATTATTCACAATGAATAACTAAAAATATATAATTGCTAGAAAACTGTAACCGAACTTGCATAATGTAAGAAATAAGAATAAATAATGGAAAAGAAGGCAAGTTTCTCAAGTATTGGTTGTTTATTTGTGTGAATTTGGCTCGCGTTGGATAAATAACAATTTACTCATCATTTTAAATTTATGTGAGAACAATATTTAGCAATATTCATTATTTGTCGTTGAGTATTAGAACAACTAAAAAATGAAAAGAATGAAGAAAATTCACCATTACAAATTTACTGGTGTATTGTTGAGAAGTGAATCCAAGAAATGTGTTTCTCTAATAATTCTACATGACAAAAAAATGAGTTAATCAATCACGAAAAAAGTATGATACGACATCGACCGATACTTCTAGTACCTATAAAGCACACCCCATTTACACATGCTCTAAAGGCTATTTATAAATACGAATAATGCTTTCTTGTTTAAATATATAATCTCTTCTATTTTCTATACAACGTTATTGATAATTAGTTTTTTTACAATGTTCCCATTTTTTTTATTCAACAATATGTATATGTATCAAATGTTTTTAAAATCCGAAAGACTTTTGTGTTGATTTTTTTTTTAAAAACAGTTTTTCCTGAAGCTACTCGAACTGAATTTCGCGTTTTGATTGATTTCCCAGTAGACTTTTTGAGTTGGATTATTGTCATGTTATATAACTTTCGAGGTATAAAAGTACTAAATTAAAACGAATTCTTCGAATTTCCAAACTTAAAAGTTGAAATACATATTGTAAATTTGTGATCTATGTGCAGTGAATTATGGATAAAATGCATATTGAATATGACGATAATCCTCCTGAAGAAGAACCAGATCTAACGAAATTCTATACAATGCAATAATATATTATTTTAAATAGTATATATAAAATAACATAACAAATATCAACAGAAATTAGATTTACTTTAATTAGTGGAAAAATAAGTTATGTAGGATTCTTAATGATCCTTTTTTGTCGGAAATCATACACTCTCCTGCAGAAAAACACCATTTCCGGAGATATTTTCGCGTTGTGAGGTGGCTGCCGGTAGGATCTCGGATATGATTCAGATGTCGGAATGGAGGTAGTGATTTGTTCTTCCATGCCTTCCTCTATCCGTCGCACCCTCTTTCTGTACCTGAAGACATAAATCCGGTTAACAAAAAGGTTTTTACAGCTGAATAAGGGGTCAAAATGTCTTCCCTCGAACGATTTTAAAGCAGAAAATATTGATTTGCGTCAGGGCGACATCTTCTGATAATTTTGCCAAAACACCGAATAAGCCTGCACACACTTCTCCTAGATGGCGTTAGCACATAGATCCGGCAGAAATCTTTTCCGTTTTGATAACGAATATGGGACGAAACAGAAAAATGTGCATTTCAAATGATTTTAATAGTATATTATTTAACGAGCGGTAATGTAGGTCATAACTCACGCAGATGAAGTTTGCAGCACGAGACGGAGGCGAGTGCTGTAATTCATCAAGTGAGTTATGACCATTACCGCAAGTTGAATACTATACTTTATCTACGATTGTAACAACTAAGATACAAGTACAGAGAAAGAACTTTATTTAAAAATCTTAATAGTTACATATAACCATGCATTATTTATGTTGATTGTGCTTCTTAGCATGGAGTAGAAAGTTCACTAAAATATGCCAAAAGAACATTCTCTGTAAACAATGACTTGATATTCTTACTGCTACGCCAATCTTGAAAATTGTTGTATACACCTTTATATTTGTTTTGGTATTTTTCAGGCAATAAATTCTGTATGGTTACATTAGCTGATTGTCTTATTTCTGAAGATGTACATAATAATTCATCTTCACTATCTGAATTGATCTTTTTCAGCGAAATATCTACAATAATAATTAGGTATCAACTCAATTTGATTAAACGTCAAAATTATTCAAGTGACCTCCCCTCAATACTAATAATGGACTGTTCCCTTACGGCCAATCACACAGGGGAGCAGTGTTGCCACCTCTACCGATTTTTCGGTAGATCTACCGATTTTCTTCTCAATCTACCGATCTACCGAAAGAGCACATAAATCTACCGAAATTTGATGGAGTGACTGTATGTTCTGATATTGTAGGAAATCATGACTCTTACGATATTATTTTAAAGGTTTCCTTACCATAACATAATTTGATACATAATTCAAGTTATACGTTGACACTAGTTAATTTTATACAAAATCTTTTATGTTTACCCCATTCTTCAGCGAATTGCGAGAGAGTATTTTCAACATACAATTTGTTGAAAACAAAACAGAAAAATCGTTCGGAAACGAAAACCATATCTGGCTTGTTGTATACGAAGCAACTTTTAGCAAAAAACGTATGCCATAATTTTCCCATAGATAATGGTCTTATTTCAAAACTGACTGATACCAATCTGAAAGGAAAATGTTCCTTTGAACATTAGAGAGTGACATTTGTCGAAATTTATATTTAATAGTAATAGTAATAATGATAATACACATGTGATTTATTATTTTTGTTTCAAATGTTTATTTCCTTAAAGAATTCATTTTTTTGAATATATATTTTTTTTATTATATTTATTTTTCGTTCAAATGTCCATTTTTTATATAGGTATATTGTTTCAAATTTTTTTTTCTTCATATTTGTTGTTTACAATAGGTGTTAATTTTTTGAATACCTATTTATTTTGTTACAATATTTATTTTTGTTCAAAAGTTCAGTTATTCAAATATTAATTTTTTAAATGAATAAAATCTATTTTCAGTTTTGCTTCATTCGTAATAACCTACATATTTCGGATAAATAGTATTTAAACTTGAATAACCCATAAAATAGGTGAAAAGTTATGTATTTCAAAAATCTACCGAAATCTACCGATTTTTTCCGAACTTTCTACCGAAACTGTAGGTACGGAAGGTGGCAACACTGCAGGGGAGTTATAGGAGTGAGTGAGTGGGCGAACACTCACGGTGTTTGTTTACATATATCATTACTCCATTGAAAGTATTGGAATAATGACTATATTATTCAATCGGAGTAGATAAAGGTTCTTTATTTATGGAATTATCTCACCTGCAATATTCATTGAACGTAAGTACGTAGCATTTATCGTCGATGCAGGCTACACTATTCGAGTCTTTGTGTCGAGACGCGAATACTTCATCGGGTTGGTCGGCTGGTACTCGTCCTTGTTCGGTGTGTTCCGGCCTGTAGTACCAAAGAAGTGACATCATCATCTCGCCTATAACAAAATTGAACATATTCGATCAGAAAGAAAGTTTTTCTACGATTTTCCGCCACTTACCATCTTCGGGATTCTCCCATAGCGCCACGATTTTAGCAACGAAAGGAAGTTCATTTCTCCTGGCTCCGGCCTTCAATAAGACGCAGTCTTTCACTTCTATCAGATCTCCCGAATGGTGTCTCATCGAAGGGTAGCACCTCCTGATGACGGTCGTTTCGTCGCTCTGAAAAATAATGGATCAGATATAACTGAGTTGAGAAAAAAAACAACGAAAAGAAGGAATATGGTGGTCGAACGAAAGTTCCAGTAAAAAAATTAAGATTTTCTGATCTGGCGTTGAGAAATTTGGAAATAATTCTGTGATTCCATCGCTTTAGTTTATGAAAATAAAATGACATTATTTTTCACATTCACATTTGGTTCGCCGGATCTGTTTCCTAATTTCACTTGGAATCTGATATGTTGAATTTCTGATGAAAATATTACGAAAAGCACTGCCGTGAAGTCAGGAGCTTTTGAGCGCTCGTTCATCCACCTTGTAAGTAGATTCGCATTTTCCAGTTTCAGAAACAGGCGAAACTCCAGTATTCACGTCAGTGCTTTAGCTGACCAATTTTTTTTTCAATAATTCGCTAGAATTCTCTATGGGTTCTATGGTCTTGGCAATGCGATCTGGACAAAATTTGGCACGTAGTTTGAATACACTATTCTTCAGCAATTTGCAAAATTTCATTCGAATCCAATCAGTAGTTTCGAAATGATCAGGAAAAAAATATTTTGAACGGCCATATTTACGGAACCCCTAGTCTAATTTTGCTCATGCTCATGAACCTGACAGCGACATTCGCGATCCAAACCTACCCTGAAAATTTCAAGTCCCTAGGCATTTCCGTTCGAAAGTTATAATTTTCTATGGTTTCTATGGTTCTGGTCATGCGATATGAACAAAATGTAGCTTGAATATATCATTCTTCATTGAAATACAAAATTTCGTCTCGATCGAATCCGTAGTTTCGAAATTATCGAGAAAACTAAATTTCAAACGACCGTATTTACGGAACCCCTAGTGCCTAGTATAATTCTGCTCATTGATGAACGTGAACGCGATATTTCAGATCCACACCTATCCCGAAAATTTCAAGTCTCTAGGCCTTTTCGTTCGAAAGTTATGATTTTCTATGGTTTTTATGGTTCTGGTCATGCGATCTGGAGAAATGTAGCTTGAATATTTCATTCTCCATTAATATAAAAAATTTCGTCACGATCGAATCTGTAGTTTTGAAATTATCAAGTTCAAACGACCATATTTACGGAACCCCTAGTATAATTTTGCTCATAGATAAATGTCATCACGACATACGAGATCCACACCTATCCTGAAAATTTCAAGTCCCTAGGCGTTTCCGTTCAAAAGTTACAATTTTCTATGATTCTGGTCATGCGATCTAGACAAATTTTCACATTAAGCTTGAACACCTCATTCTCCATTTGAGTGCAAAATATCATCTCGATCGAATCCGTAGTTTCGAAGTAATCAGGAGAACAAAACTTTGAACGACCATATTTACGGAACCCCTGGTGGAATTCTACCCATTAACGAACTTAACCGAGACATTTGGGATCTGAACCTACACTGAAAATTCCAAATCTCTAGGTTGTTCCGTTCGAGTGTTATCGTGCTTACGGACGGACGGACAGACTCGAATTTTCCGACTGTCATCAGTGAGTCGAACATGGTCGTTTGAGACCATTTTCGGCTCAAAATTCGAAAAAAACAGACAGCGTGACGAAAAGATATAGCCCTCGTGTAAGTAGTACGAGCGCTCAAAAAAAGCACTGTCGTGAAGTCGGGAGTTTTTGAGCGCTCGTTCATCCACTTTGTAGGTAGATTCGCATTTTCCAGTTTAAGAAACCAAATTTTTGACAGCTGTCAAAAAATGACAGTAGTTCATTGTCAATTATGCCGAATCAGCTGTTACAGAAATATAAGGATTTTTTATTCAATAATTAGTTGGAATTCAAAATTTGTTCTGCGATCTTCGACACGTTTTTAGGAAATTCCATTTTATCGAAAAATTGCGACGTTGCCACACGAATTTTCTACGATAATCCCACTTTTTTCGGCGAATTGGTTGCGGATGCTGCATGTCCTAATCTTTGAGCAATCGACTCGACATTTGCAGTGTCACTACGACTTGACGAAGCCTATCGAAATTTGTGAAAATCCTACTAGCGGTCTAAGAGTTTTCCGAAATTTCACGTTTCTTCTGGGAATTTTTTGTCCATCTTTATGTGTGATTTCTGAACGAATTCCGTGTTTGGACAATGTGACTTTCCCAAAAATACGCGAGGTTGCCACGCTTATAGGAAATTTCATTTTACCGAGAAATTGCGACGTTGCCACATGTACGCAAAATTCGAGAATTGAGGAAATGTTTTTGGATTTTTTTTTTGTATATGTATATGGGGTGTGATAAAAAACTACACGGTGTGAAAATTTTGCGTCCGACAGAATTGTTCACATTTCGAACGTTCAATTGAATCTTTTCGTTGATTTATTAGAGTTGAGCTTTCTTGAGATACGTTAAAGACAAGAAAAAAATGGATTCTAATGTAGAATTCTGACGAATCCCGAAATAGTTTTATTGAGCGCTCGTACTACTTACACGAGGGCTATATCATTTCGTCACGATGTCTGTATTTTTCGAATTTTGAGCCGAAAATGGTCTCAATCGACTATGTTCGACTCACTGATGACGAATCCGTCGGAAAATTTGAGTCTGTCCGTCCGTCCGTAAGCACGATAACTCTCGAATGGAACAACCTCGAGACTTGAAATTTTCGGTGCGGGTTCAGTTCCCGAATGCCTCGGTTAAGTTCGTTAATGGGCCAAATTCCACCAGGGGTTCCGTAAATATGGCCGTTCAAAGTTTTGTTCCCCTGATTACTTGAAAACTACAGATTTGATCGAGATGAAATTTTGCACTCAAATGGAGAATGGGGTGTTCAAGCTACATGTGAAATTTTGTCCAGATCGCATGACCAGAACCATAGAAACCATAGAAAATTGTAACTTTTGAACGGAAACGCCTAGGGACTTGAAATTTTCAGGATAGGTGTGGATCACGAATGTCGTGATCACGTTCATCTATGAGCATAATTATACTTGGGGTTCCGTAAATATGGTTGTTTGAAATTTAGTTTTCTTGATAATTTCAAAACTACAGATTCGATCGTGACGAAATTTTGTATACTAATGGATAATGATATATTCAAGCTACATTTCTCCAGATCACATGACCAGAACCATAGAAACCATAAAAAAACACAACTTTCGAACGGAAAGGCCTAGGAACTTGAAATTTTCAGTATAGGTGTGGATCTGAAATGTCGCGTTCACGTTTAACAATGAGCAGAATTATACTAGGGGTTCCGTAAATACGGTCGTTTGAAATTTTGTTTTCTCGATAATTTCGAAACTACGGATTCGATCGAGATGAAATTTTGTATTCTAATCGAGAATGATATATTAAAGCAATATTTTGTCCAGATTGCATGACCAGAACCATAGAAACCATAGAAAATTGTAACTTCTGAACGGAAAGGCCTAGGAACTTGAAATTTTCAGGGTGGGTTTGGATCGCAAATTTCACGGTCACGTTCATCAATGAGCAAAATTAGACAAGGGGTTCCATAAATATGGCCCTTCAAAATTTTTTTTTTCTGATAGTTTCGAAACTACTGATTGGATTGGAATGAAATTTTGCACATAGCTGAGGAATAATGTATTTGCATTTTGTCCAGATCGCATCACCAAGACCATAGATACCGTAGAAAATTCTAGTGAGTTATCAAAAAAAAATTGGTCAGCTGAAGCACTGACATGAAGTCTGGAGTTTCGCCTAAGTTTCAGAATTTTTTTGACAGCTGTCGAAAATTCCTTCAATTGATTTCCAAAACTGGAAAATGCGAATCTACCTACAAGGTGCATGTACGAGCGCTCAAAAGCTCCTGACTTCACGGCAGTGCTTTTCGTAATTTTTTTTCTTCGAATGGTTGCGAAGCTACAAAAATGTTTTCAGAGGTAACGAAACCACCTTGTAGGTTGATACGCATTTTCCAGTTTCAGAAACCAATCGAAGAAATTTTTGACAGCTGTTAAAAAAATGACAGCAGCCCTTTGTCAATTATGCCGAATCGCCTGTCACAGAAATATAAGGATTTTTTATTCAATGGTTCTGGTTATGCGAAGTGGAAAAAATGCAGCTTGAATATATCATTCTTCATTAAAATACAAAATTCCGTCACGATCGAATCCGTAGTTTTGGAATTATTAAGAAAACAAAATTTCAAACGAACATATTTACGGAACCCCTGGTCGAATTTTCCCCTATAAGGAACTCCACCGAGTTTCGAATCTACCCTGAAAATTTCAAGTCCCTAGGTCTCTCCGTTCGAAAGTTATAATTTTCCGTGGTGCTGGTCAAGCGATCTGGACGAAATTTCGCGTGTAGCTTGAACACGCCCTTCTCGAGCGCTCAAAAAAAGCGAAAAAGAGGAAGGACAAAACTCACATTGAAGAACACTTTGGCCTCGTAGGATTCCCCCTCCCAGCTCCAACCGTTGGACCACCTGAGGGAACCCAGGGACTTCATCGGGACCGCTTCGGCCGCATTTTTACACTTCGACTTCCTCCTACCGGTCAACTGTTTACACGTTTTCTTTGTACTTTTTTTCACTGTCACAGACGTTGGCACTGACGGTTCTTTGATTTCTCTCACTTTCTCGGTCTTCTTAGGCGCGCCGCTTGTCCTTATCACGCACTCGATCGTCCGGTCCACGTTGTTCTTGGAGATGAGATTGTCCAGGAGATTCGAGGCTAGTTTCTGGTTGGACTTCGCGGCGCCGCGTTTGTCCTCTGTCGATTCTTCCTTGGTGGTATTCTCGGATTTTTTTGTGTTGGTGTTGGGTGTTTCTTTGGAAGAGCAGAGTTTACGTTTGTTCTGCTGCGCCTTTCTCCGCTTCAAAACGGTGGCTCTGGATAGTAGTTTATGAGGTATTTTTGATTCCTGGATGAGTTTCCTCTTGCCGTTGTTGATCCTTACGCTATTTATGTTCTTCTTGATCAGGGATTTGTAGGAACCGTTTATCTTCCCCTCGGTTTTCTGTTTTTTCGGGGGATCGGTGGTGTTGTCCTCCTTCCTCTCGGAACTGAGCGATAGTTTTCTCTTCATGTTTTTCACCTTGACGTTTTCGCCGACGGTACTTAGGACCGGTTCGAGGACTGTTTCGTCTTCCAGCGGTTTTTCCTCGATCTTTTCGACCGGCTCCGGTTGGGCCGGTTCCAGGACCGGGACGATTTCCGTTGGAGGCGGTGAATTTTCTAGTTTCGCGGCGACGTTCGCGTCGATTTTTAAGGCAGCATCATCTTTGTCAGGCACGATTACGACTTCCTTCTCCTTGGGACTCTCGATTTCCCTCTTGACGCAATTGAACGGTTTGCACATCAGCAGCATGGTGTTCTGCATGTTGCTCCGAACCATGGCTTTCCCGACTCTCGCCTTCCTCTTCTTCTCGACCGGTATCTGATTTTCGGGTGATATGCTCTCCTGCTTGGTGGGCGGCGTCGGCTGCTGCCGGTAGGTCGCCCCCGCCGGGGAGGGCGGGGGCGGCATGCCCGCGGATCCCCTCGCGGGACTCGGGGGACCGTCGCTGGTCGGCTCCTTCGGCAGGGCTAAGGCTACAGGTGGCAGGGGTGGCATGTTGCCTTTGGGTAGGGTACTAGACCTCTTACTATCACCAATAAGAGGTCCAGTAACTCCGTTTTTTGGACACGACTGCATGGGACAAGGGCAATTTTGGTAGGCTCCATCTGGAAATTCAGAGGGTTAGGTCATCAACACCAAATTTATTTTTAGTTAGAAGAGGGGTGAGAAAAAATGATGCCATACTCACTTATGAATGGAACAGCCCTCGGCGGAGGCGCATGGGTGTAACACGTCGACGGAGGTCCAGGAGGATAGCCGGGGTAATAGTGAGCGGGATATGTTTCCACGAGAGTGGGTGGGTACGACTCTAATATTGTTGAAGAAGCTGTTGGACCCAAAGGTGTTTGGTACGGGGTTCCTGAACCAGATACTGGCGTTGTTGTTACTACCTGGAAGAATTTAATTTTTTTTTATAGAAAATTTACCATGAGCAAGAAAGAATTCGTTTTGTGAATCCATAATAAAAAAAAATTACTACTCTATATCCCAAATTATCACAGTTACCTGATGAAGTTACGAAAATGGTCATATTGAGAAACAATAATACCAAAAACTTAAAAATAAATTTACAGAAGAAATCCATGAAATGATAAAATCAAGGGCTATCTACCACAAAAATCAAAATTTTCTCGCATATTGTGAGGGGCACAGTAGTGAAATGTAACCCACTTTCCTAACTATTAACTATTAAGGCCATTAAGGGTCACAATTGGGTATTATCTTATATAAATGGTTAAATTTTCTATGTACTCATATTTGATGTAAGGGGACACTAGGAGAAATTTTCTCCCCCTACACTACAAAAAAACTCTACAATGTAGATTGTTTCTTAAATAGGTAGGTACAAATGAAGAGGGGTGATTTTGTGGATAATGAAAGAATGAAAAGAATTATAATAATAAACAATATTAATATTGAAGAGAAGAAAAATAGAATAGATTCTCCTATAGACAGTCAAGATACAGGTTGTTGAAGGTAGTTTGAAAAAAATGATATTTATATTTTATATATACATATTATATATTTATTTCATAATTTTTATTTCTATAAACGGTAGAAGATACGAAAAATTGCATGAGATCAAAAATGTTTGAAATGAAACAAAGATTCTTTTTCAAATTTTTTTAACCACCAGTGGCGTATCACAGAAGAGTTCTTGAGGGAAAATTGCGACAGAAAAGATATTACACTCGTGATGTTTCGTTGTCTGTTTCATTAATTCTACATCGCTTGTAATTTTTCGTATTGAGCTTTTTTCGAAAATTTTGATTTTCCTGACCTCTTAGAAAGAATTGTTCAAAATTTGTATTTCCATAAACGGTAGCAGATACGAAAAATTGCTTGAGATCAAAAATGTTCGAAATGAAACAAAGATTCGTTTTCGAATTTTTTTAACCACCAGTGTCGCATCACAGAAGAGTTCTTGAGGGAAAATTGGGACAAAAAAGATATTACACTCGTGATGTTTCGTTGTCTGTTTCGTGGTTTTTACATCGCTTGTAAATTTTTTGTATTGAATTTTTTGGAAAATTTTGACTTTCTCGACCACCCAGAAAAAATGGTTCAAAATTTTTATTTCCATAAACGGTAGCAGATACGAAAAATTGCATGAAATCAAAAGTTTTCAAAATGAAACGAAGATTCTTTCTGGGATTTTTTTAACCACCAGTGGCGCATCACAAAAGAATTCTTGAGGGAAAATTGGGACAGAAAAAATATTATATCGTGATGTTTCGTTGTCTGTTTCGTGGTTTTCACATCGCTTGTAAATTTTTTGTACTGAATTTTTTTGAAAATTTTGATTTTACTGGACCACTTGGAAAGAATTGTTCAAAATTTCTATTTCCATGAACGGTAGCAGATACGAAAAATTGCAGGAGATCAAAAAAGTTTAAAATGAAACAAAGATTCTTTTTCGATTTTTTTTAAACCGCCAGTGGCGCATCACAGAAGAGTTCTTGAGGATAAATTGCGACAGAAAAGATATTACACTCGTGATGTTTTGTTGTCTGTTTCGTGATTTCTACATCGCTTGTAATTTTTTGTATTGAGCTTTTTTCGATAATTTTGATTTTGCTGATCTCTTTGAAGGAATTCTTCAAAATTTTTTTTTCATCCACGGTAGCAGATAAGAAAAAATTGCATGAGATCAAAAATGTTCAAAATGAAACAAAGATTCTCTTTCCAATTTTTTAGAGGGAAGTACTATATCAAAACAGTATCGAATAAACTTTAATTAATTTGTCACTTCATTGACCCAAATTGAAAAAAAAATTCATAAACTGGGCTTCAATGGAAACAGACAATATATCAAAAATGTTGTGGTAGAAAATCTTAAGTTCGGAATAATTTTCAATTATTCAGTATGAGATAAATCAAATATTCAGATCGGCTATTGAACAAAGAAAAAAAATTTAGTTAAAAAAAATTAATTCTAGGTAGGTACAAAGTCAATAAAAAACTTACACCCATAAGAAATGTCTTCAATTACTGATATCCGATGAAAAATCCACTTCACACAAATTTATCACAACAATAATGATATAGCACAAGGTTATGACCGACACACCAACGAATAACTGCCATTAACTTTCGACAAACTTCTCTCTGTCATCAGTGTTGCCAACAACTGAGCAATTTAGGGACAATTTGGAAGGGGTAGATATTTTTCAAGGTAAATCAATTAAAATTTCTGCATATACCTTCCTATTGTATACGGCATTGATACTTAAATTTCATAAAATCAAGAAATTATTGGTATAAACTGAAGAATTTAATATTTTACTTGTTCAGTTCTCAGTTGGCAAAACTGTGCAATTCTCGGAACTGGAATTTTTGAATTTCTTAGAACCCTTTGGGACCTAAAACCTGGGTCTTCTTATTTGATTTATGGCTCAAGCTTAGGCAGATAATTCCAAAGGATTTCGACTTCAGATCTTCTTCAGTTATTTCGCGTTTATATTCTTGTTATACATATCGTTGTAATTTTTCTACTTTTTTATGGACTTTCTTTATTTTTCATTCATCAATAGTTATTTAATCAACTAGTTTATTAAGGACAGCGATTAATGATCGAAATATTTTAACGCGTGAGCGGAGCGAGCTGAATTAATAAACGAGTTGATTACAAGATTTTTCCGTCGACCTCATCAGGAATTGAAAATAAATTCTGGATCGAAACCAATTTTTATTTTGCATGATATACAAATTTGACTTAATACAAATTTCTATGTTCATTTCGATATATTAATATTTATGCTTCCTATAGAACAATTCGAAAAATTCAAAGAGGGAATATTGGACATGTTGTGACATTCTGAATAGTTTACATTTATTTCATTTCCTATAATGTCCGATAAGGAACGTGTGGATGAAGTGGAGGTTGAAGCATTATTTACTTTGGAACTATTATGACATACAATTTTTTCTGCAGTTTCTGTTTTATTCTGAATGGAATTTTCAATATACCCTTCTGCAGAAGTTGATTTCCAACCACCAAGTCTTTTGATGGCTGAAAAATCTGCACCTCTGTCAGAAAGATAGACGTAGAAGAACGCCTAGAACAGTGACCTGTTTACCAATGTGGTTGCTCTAATTTAAGAAAGTTTGCAATCATTGACGGTAATTTAGAAAATGTATTAATTCTAACTGGTTGTGTTGATCATTTATAGTTCTTATAAAAAACGAAAAATCTTTCGTGTGGAGTGTGAGCTGGCCTCAAGAATATATATCTCTTTATTATGTTTAAAAGTGTATGCTCATCATTATCCACCACAGTGAATATCCTGTTCGAATGTGTTTTCGATGAATTCACTGTCACCAAAAATTTCGATCCCATATCTTGTACATCCTTTCTCTGCAACCTTAACAATTCATCTTTTCTCAATGAACCCGCTACTCCGAATATCAAAGCGACCTACAAATCAAACAATGATAGTTATTTCACTATAACGAGATAATGAGAATAAGTTGGAATAACGATTCAATTGAGTTTTATTTTTACCATCGACATCAAGAAAACACTATCAGGAGCATTCGCTATAAACTCTCTCACATCTTCTTTTTCGAGAACTTTTGATTTTTTTGGGATACATCCCTCTCTTTTCCGTTTAATAAACATCACCAGTTTGTGGTATCTCCTTATATCAGTATTGTCTTTCACATTTAGTGTTGATTTCAGCATCGAATATTTTGGCCATAAACTTGCTAGATGCCCCTTTTCTGCAATACCCGTAAAGTATGCCAACAAAACCGTTTCCGAAAAGTTCCGAACCTTCTTGTCCTTGCACCAAGATCTGAATTCAGCATAGGTTTTCTCATATAAATGGCGGCTCTTTTCAGGAAGCAGACTCAAAGTTGCTGCTTCAGCAGTTTTTGTCACATCTGGCGGTGTCAAAGGGATATTTTCTCCGTTATTCATTATGTAGTAGCGTAACGGATAAAATCAGATTCTGATCGAAAGCGAATAAATAAATTTGACAGCTCGATCGTGCTTCGACTGAATATTTTATATTCGGTTGGCATGATAATCATGCATTAATACAAGAAATCATGCATTAATAGGGGTCGTTAATGGATGATTTCGAGTGCGTTAAAATGAGCTTTTATTCTATGGTCGACGGAATAAATATTTATAATTCCATTCGAATGCTTATTTTTTATTTATCTTTCAATATTTTGCTAGTTTTTTTTTTTCTACAATTTCTTTTTTCGATTATCTTACCTGTTGACTAGGCTGCGCGTGCGCGGGCATCGCGTAGATTTCCTGAGAGGGCGGCGGGTTCGGCGGGTAGTACTGCGGCCCCCCCAGGTACCTCCTGTACTGCGTCGGGGCGAACTTGTGGTGGACGTACGGACCGGGCGAGTAGCACACATCGTGGGGCGGATAGGACGGGGGCGGCGGCGCCGGCGACGGGTGGTAGTAATGGGAGGAGTACGGATAGCCGTAGCTGGCCGGAGGCACGTTCGGGGCGTACTGGGAGTAGCGGTACGAGTTGTGGGCCTGGGGCGGGGGCGGCGGCGGAGGTCCGACGTCTTTTCCCGCCGTCACCGAGGTTATGATGACCTGAAAAAATCAATCGAATTCAGAACTATCGGAATGTTTTGGTTTATTTTCTTGGTGGTGGAGTTTTTTTGGACAACGGTTGAATTACCTCGCTGTCCGAAGAGTCACCGTTCGTGCTCGCAGGAGGATGTGGTGGATGTGAACTCAACGGTGAGGGTGTTGTAGGAGATGTTTCGGATAATGGGGCGCTCTTGGCCAACGGAGGCTGGCCATGGCCTAAAGGCACTGTTATCAACGGACCAGCTGGTTGGTAATATCCTGAAAAAAAAAAGAAATATTAATGAAGGAGCAGTTTGAATATTATTAAGAACATACAGAGAAAATTGAAACGAATAGCTCATTTTTTTCAGATATAATTCGATTATTTTTGTTTCATCTGGTCTATGGGAAATACAGTATGTTCCTTGGTCAGAATATACAGGGTGTTCCTAGATTAGAGGTTAAAACGTAGAGGGGTTCGATACAGGGTATTAAAGAATTAAAGTTTGAATTCTTTCCTCATAGCATTTGTATTCCTCGAGATATTCAGCGGAAATTTGGCTTCATAATATATGAAATATCAATTGGCCATGAAAATCTACAGGGGAATGTTTTTTTTTAAGCAATTTCCCCCTTCTCTTTCCATAAATTTTTTGTTGCGCGCTACTGGTAGTTTGGAAAATGTGAAAAGGGGTCTTCGTTTCATTTGAATACTTTTCGATCTCTTGTAATTTTTTCGTATCGGTCACCGTTTTCGAGAAAAATAAATTTCGAAAAAATCAGAAGGCTCTGGCATATTTCGATTAATTCGTTCGTTATTTTCCCGGAAACAGTGTAGCGGATAACAGAAACATTGCAGAAAACCAAATAGTTTTTGAATTGAACTAAGATTCTTCCTCATATTTTCAAAATTACCAGTGGAGTACCACAAAAAAGGCACCAGCCGCCTTTCCCCTCCATAACTTTTTTGTGGTGCGCTCCTGGTAGTTTGGAAAATAATGTGGAAAGATATGAATTTTTCGATCGAGTGGACTGTATTGATTCTTTGCACTGGTTAGTTTAAAACTTCGTTGGTGAAATGTAAAACAATTTATTACCAAATATAAACACTCAATAAAACAACCAAATTAGGTTATGTTGTTTATCTTACGTGTACAATGTTACGAGAAACGAGCGAATAGAAAGCAAAACAGAGTTGCATCTAGGCACGTGAAATAATTGACACAGAACATCATGCATTTGGTTATTCTTCTTTTTCTGATAACGTAAATAAATTGACAATTAAACATTAAATAAATATAAATTAAAATTAATGATTGAAATGAAGTAAACGAACTGAAATAAAGAAGAATAAATGTAAATGAAATAAACATAAAATAAAAAATATTGATGTAAGCTAGCGCCATCTAATGCTTTAATCAAAATTACAGCAAATGGAAGAGCGCTGCAATTTTCTCCAATATCTTTTGTTTCATTTGAATATTCTTTGATCTCCTGCAATTTTTCAGTATCGGCTACCGTCTTCGAAAAAAAAAAAATTCGAAAAAATCAGAAGGTTTGGCATATTTCGATAAATTCTTACGTTATGTTCCCGGAAACAGTAGCAGATACAGAAAAATTGCAAGAAATCAAAAAGTTTTCGAATTGAACAAAGATTCTTTTTCATATTTTCAAAAATACCAGTTGAGTACCACAAAAAAGGTACCAGTCCCCTTTTCCCTAAATAACTTTTTTTGTGGTGCGCTCCTGGTAGTTAGGGAAATAATGTGAAAAGAGATCTTTCGTCTCATTTGATTATTTTTTGATCACCTGCAATTTTTCAGCATTGGCCAACGTTTTAGAGGAAAAAAAAATTCGAAAAAATCAGAAGGTTTAGCATATTTCGATAAATTCTTACGTTATGTTCCCGGAAACAGTAGCGAATACGGAAAAATTGCAAGAAATCAAATAGTTTTCGAATTGAACAAAGATTCTTTTTCATATTTTCAAAACTTCCAGTTGAGTACCACAAAAAAAGGTACCAGTCCCCTTTTCCTTCCATAACTTTTTTGTGGTGCGCTCCTGGTAGTTAGGGAAATAATGTTAAAAGAGATCTATCGTTTCATTTGATTACTTTTTGATATTTCGCAATTTTTCAGTATTGGCCAACGTTTAAGAGAAAAAAAAATTCGAAAAAATCAGAAGGTTCTGGCATATTTTGATAAATTTTTTTAGTTTTTTTTCCGAGCAACTGTAGCAGATACAAAATAATTGCAATAGATCAAATAGTTCTAAAATTGAGCAGAGATTATTGAGCGCTCGTACTACTTACACGAGGGCTATATCATTTCGTCACGATGTCTGTATTTTTCGAATTTTGAGCCGAAAATGGTCTCAATCGACTATGTTCGACTCACTGATGACGAATCCGTCGGAAAATTCAAGTCTGTCCGTCCGTCCGTAAGCACGATAACTCTCGAACGGATCAACCTAGAGACTTGAAATTTTCAGTGTGGGTTCAGTTCCCAAATGGCTCGGTTAAGTTCGTTAATGGGCCAAATTCCACCAGGGGTTCCGTAAATATGGCCGTTCAAAGTTTTGTTTCCCTGATTACTTGAAAACTACAAATTTGATCGAGATGAAATTTTGCACTCAAATGGAAAATGAGGTGTTGAAGGTACATGTGAAATTTTGTTCAGATCGCATGACCAGAACCATAGAAACCATAGAAAATTGTAACTTTTGAACGGAAACGCCTAGGGACTTGAAATTTTCAGGATAGGTGTGGATCTTGAATGTCGTTATCACGTTCATCTATGAGCAACATTATACAAGGGGTTCCGTAAATACGGTCGTTTGAAATTTTGTTTTCTCGATTAATTTGAAACTACGGATTCGATCGAGATGAAATTTAGTATTTCAATGGAGAATGATATATTGAAGCTACATTTTGTCCAGATCGCATGACCAGAACCATAGAAACCATAAAACACTATAATTTTCGGAGGGAAAATTTCGCACATAGCTGAAGAATAATGTATTCAAACCACTTGCGGAATTTTGTCTAGATCGCATTACCATTATAGATAACCTAGAGAATTATCGAAAAAAAATTGGTCAGCTAAAGCAGTGACGTGAAGTCTGGAGTTTCGCCTTAGTTTGAGAATTTTTTCAATTTGTTTCTAAGACTGGAAAATGCGAATCTACCTACAAGGTGGATGAACGAGCGCTCAAAAGCTCCTGACTTCACGGCAGTGCTTTTATAATTTTTTTTTTCATATTTTCAAAACTACCAGTGGAGCACCAAAAAGAAAGTTACCTGTCCCTCTTTTCCCTACATAACTTTTTTGGAGTGCGCTACTGGTAGTTTGGAAAAATGTGAAAAGGGATCTTCGTTTCATGTAAATATTCTTTGATCTCCTGCAACTTTTCAAAGTCGGCTACCGTTTTCGTGAGAAAAAAACTCGAAAAAATTCGGAAGGTTCCGGCATATTTTGATAAATTCATTAGTCATTTTCCGGGAAACGGTAGCAGATACAAGAAAGTTGCAGGAGATCAAATAGTTTTAAAATTGAACAGGGATTATTTCTCATATCTCCAAAACTAGCGGTGGAGCACCAAAAAGAAATTTACCTGTTCCTCTTTTCCCTACATAACTTTTTTGGAGTGCGCTACTGGTAGTTTGGAAAATTGTGAATGAAAAGGGATCTTAAATTCATGTGAATATTTTTTGATCTCATGCAACTTTTCAGAATCGGCTACCGTTTTCGTGAAAAAAAAACTCGAAAAAATTCAGAAGGCTCCGGCATATTTCGATAAATGCATTAGTCATTTTCCGGGAAACGGTAGCAGATACAAAAAAGTTGCAGGAGATCAAATAGTTTTAAAATTGAACAGGGATTATTTTTCATATCTCCAAAACTAGCAGTGGTGCAACAAAAAGAAATTTACCTGTTCCTCTTTTCCCTACATAACTTTTTTGAAGTGCGCTACTGGTAGTTTTGAAAAATGTGAAAAGGGATCTTTGTTCCATGAGAATATTCTTTGATCTCCTGCAATTTTTCAGTATCAGCTACCGTCTTCGAAAAAAAAAATTCGAAAAAATCATAAGAATCATATTCCGATAATTTCATTCATTTTTCGCGAAAACAGTAGCAGATACAGAAAAATAAAAAATCAAATACAGTTTCTGAATTAAAATAAGATTCTTCTTCAAAACAACCAGTGGAGCACTACAAAAAAAATTCAGGAGTAAAAAGGAGACCTTGCCCATTGAAAAAATATATCGCCTTGTAGATTTTTCACGGACAATTAACATGGCTCATGATGAAAACCTCAAAGTGTAAAATCTTTCCCAAATTTCAGCTGAATATATCGTGGAATACTACCACTTTTGTGATGAATATTTTTTCGCTAGAAATGTGCTTTTTTTTTAAGGAAAAAACTGTGAACATCAACTCGACGTAACACAAGGAAAATAAAACTTTTTCCACTCGCATCCTAACAACTGACACGAGACACGCTCCCGTATGAACCCGACATCGAAATAAATTTCATAAACGGACGTAACGCGTATCAACGGCTCAACAGGTGGCCCTTATATCGCTGCGGAATTTATCGTACGCAACATCCGAACCGGGATATTTTATATAAATAAACGAATAAATAACTAGAATACGAGAGTTTTTATCAAATATACGGACGGTCATTTTCGGGAAATTTACGGGCGCTTTATTGGCTTTCGGTTTTCGACAGAGAAAAAACCGGGGGGGACGAGGTGTCCGAGATGAGGGCGGTTTTCCTGTTTGGGTTTCCCGTATAAAGAAGGGTGTTTTATGTGGCGTCGTAGCCGGAGAATTGATTTTCGGTCTATTGAATCCGATAATGAAGTTTTCGGGAGAGGTCGAACCAAAACGCCGTAAATTCAACAGAACCATACGTAATTCCTTCCTAAAAAACGGTGAAATAGCGAATAAACGTCGAGAAAACATCACATGCCGAGATGTTCGAAATTCTGGGACTTTCCAGTTAAATGAATTCCTGTTGTTTGAACGCAACTGTTGTTATTAAAACAAGAAAAGACCGTTCTTGGAACAATTTGTACTTGCAATCTAACATGCCGATTCAGGTTCTAGTGACTTATGTCCTATTAACAGGAAAAACGGTAAGTATAGCAGTCATCAGGTACTTTTACTTTGAAAGGAATATTTCCGTAAATGTTACAGGAATAACAAGTAAAATATAATACATAATTAAGTATAATCCAACAATATTTGTACGACTAACAGTATGGACACATTAAATTCAACAGGAATGTTTGATCATTCTACCGGAATAAATCTTATTTAGCTAACAGTATTTAAATCTATGTTGTACCATATGGTTGCAGTTGTTTGGAATAAAATATCGGTTTCCGACGAAGGAACGAACATTATCTAACAGCAATTCGATAATTTTTAGCATTTTTTGGCCTCCTACCTAGAATTGAATATTTTCGATCTAATACGATTGGTACTAACTCTTGAATAACTTTTCCCAGGAAATCCGAAAAAAAGAGGGTTAGCATATGATTGAAAAACATAGTGTAGGAAGAAACAGGGAAATCGTTGTTTAAGAGGAAAACTGAGGTTGAAGTCAGGTTAGAAGAAAGATCAGATCTGTAGCGATCTGCACCGACGGCCCAACATTTACCGTACCGCTCAACAGAGGGCGTCACCGAATATACAAAACTCAAAAGATACTACCCAAAGAATTAAAAAGTGACAGAAAAGGTGTGAGCATTTGAAGACAGTAAATCTGTAATCAAATTTGGTAATATCAGTCGGGAATCTGGGAAAAAAATTTCTTTATATTTATTATGCAGTCTCTCAATATGTACTAGTTTTCAATGAATTTCTCGAAAACCGTACTTTTCCATGAGCGTGGAAGTTGGGGAGAAAACACCCACCACCCCTTCAAAACCTTCACCAATTAAGACTTAAGAAAAATCCGCACAAAACATAGCTTTTTATGATGAGAAAATGCTTACGAATGCTGTTTTCTGTACGAGGCTTCGGAGATATTCGTGAAAATAGTATATAGTATAATAAGTGGGAAAAGCATAAAATTCCCAAACGACTGTGATAATTTTGAATTATCGGTAGCCGATTCTAAAAAGTTGCAGGAGATCAAAGATTATTTACATGAAACAAAGATCCCTTTTTACATTTTTCCAAACTACCAGTAGCGCACTCCAAAAAAGTTATGTAGGGAAAAGAGGGACAGGTAACTTTCTTTTTGGTGCTCCACTGGTAGTTTTGAAAATATGAAAAATAATCTCTGCTCAATTTCAAAACTATTTGATCTCTTGCATTATTTTGTATCTGCTACAGTTTCTCGAAAAAAAAAACTAAGAAAATTTATCAAAATATGCCAGAACCTTCTGATTTTTTCGAATTTTTTTTTCTCTAAAACGTTGGCCAATACTGAAAAATTGCAGAAGATCAAAAAATAATCAAATGAAACGAAAGATCCCTTTTCACATTATTTCCCTAACTACCAGGAGCGCACCACAAAAAAGTTATGAAGGGAAAAGGGGACTGGTACCTTTTTTTGTGGTACTCAACTGGTAGTTTCGAAAATATGAAAAATAATCTTTGTTCAATTCGAAAACTATTTGATTTCTTGCAATTTTTCCGTATCTGCTACTGCTTTCGGGAAAATAATGAACGAATTTATCGAAATATGCCAAACCTTCTGATTTTTTCGAATTTTTTTTCTCGAAAACGTTGGCCAATACTGAAAAATTGCAGGAGATCGAAGAATATTCAAATGAAACAAAGAAACTCTTTCCACATTATTTTCCAAACTACAAAAGTTATGGAAGGAAAAGGGGACTGGTAACTTTTTTTGTGGTACTCCACTGTTAGTTTTGAAAATATGACGGAGAATCTTTGTTCAATTCAAAAACTATTTGATTTCTTGCAATTTTTCCGTATCTGCTACTGTTTCCGGGAAAATAACGAACGAATTTATGGACATATGCCAGAACCTTCTGATTTTTTCGAATTTTTTTTTTCGAAGACGGTAGTTGATACTGAAAAATTACAGGAGATCAAAGAATATTCAAATGACACTAAAGATCCTTTTCACATTATTTCCCTAACTACCAGGAGCGCACCACAAAAAACTTATGGAGGGAAAAGGGGACTGGTACCTTTTTTTGTGGTACTCAACTGGTAGTTTCGAAAATATGAAAAATAATCGTTGTTCAATTCGAAAACTATTTGATTTCTTGCGATTTTTCCGTATCTGCTACTGTTTCCGGGAACATAACGAAAGAATTTATCGAAATATGCCAAACCTTCTGATTTATTCGAATTTATTTTTCTCGAAAACGGTTGCCGATACTGAAAAATTGCAGGAGATCGAAGAATATTCGAATGAAACAAAAGATATCTTTCCACATTATTTTCCAAATTACCAGTGGCGCACCACAAAAAACTTATGGATGGAAAAGGAGGCTGGTGACTTTTTTTGTGGTACTCCACTGTTAGTTTTGAAAATATGATGAAGAATCTTTGTTTAATTCAAAAACTATTTGATTTTTTGCAACTTTTTCGTATATGCTACTGTTTCCGGGAAAATAACGAACGAATTTATCGAAATATGCCAGAACCTTCTGATTTTTTCGAATTTTTCTTTGTTCGAAGACGGTAGCTGATACTAAAAAATTACAGGATATCAAAAAATATTCAAACGACACAAAAGATCTCTTTCCACATTATTTTCCAAATTACCAGTGGCGCACCACAAAAAACTTATGGATGGAAAAGGAGGCTGGTGACTTTTTTTGTGGTACTCCACTGTTAGTTTTGAAAATATGATGAAGAATCTTTGTTTAATTCAAAAACTATTTGATTTTTTGCAATTTTTCCGTATATGCTACTGTTTCCGGGAAAATAACGAACGAATTTATCGAAATATGCCAGAACCTTCTGATTTTTTCGAATTTTTTTTTTTCGAAGACGTTAGCTGATACTGAAAAATTGCAGGAGATCAAAGAATATTCAAATGACACAAAAGATCTCTTTCCACATTGTTTTCCAAACCACCAGTGGCGCACCACAAAAAAGTTATGGATGGAAAAGGGGGCTGGTAACTTTTTTTGTGGTACTCCACTGTTAGTTTTGAAAATTTGATGAGGAATCTTTGTTTAATTCAAAAACTATTTGATTTTTTGCAATTTTTCCGTATCTGCTACTGTTTACGGGAAAATAACGAACGAATTCATCGAAATATGCCAGGACCAGAACCTTCTGATCTTTTCGAATTTTTTTTGTTCGAAGACGGTAGCTGATACTGAAAAATTACAGGATATCAAAGAATATTCAAATGACACAAAAGATCTCTTTCCACAATATTTTCCCAACTACCAGGAGCGCACCACAAAAAAGTTATGGAGGGAAAAGCGGGCTGGTACCTTTTTTGTGGTACTCCACTGGTAGTATTGAAAATATGAAAAAGAATCTTTGTTTAATTCGAAAACTATTTTATTTTATGCAATTTTTCCGCTAGCCGATTAGGAAAAATTGCGGAAATCATAGAATATTCAAATCAAACAAATGATCTCTTTCCACATTATTTTCCTTTTTTTCCAATATACCAAGAGCAACAGGTCAAAAAAGTGTCACTTTTCCCACGATCGGAGAAAAACGATTTTTTTTTTCAATTTTAACATCCTGTAGGTATCTGGAAAACGGTGCATTTTATAGGGTAAGTTAATAGAAACTTTTTTCATGTTTTCGGATGAGCTATCACATCCTAAAATCCTGCGCATATATTATGAAACTTTCTGTATAGACGATAGTTCTTAGATTCGGAACGGAAAATTCCTGTTAAATCGATAGCACAGTTCCGTTATTAGTAAAGTAATACCTGTTTTAGTTTAGTGTTCATTACTGGAAATTCTCTAGGAACTGAAGTTTGAAGCTTGGAATACAACTACCTAGTTTGTTTATTAAACAGGAAATTCCTGTAAGTAGTCCCGCATATTCCGGTTTTCGTCACAGTATTATTTTTCTGTTGAAATGACAAACTGCAGTTTGGTTGCATCAACTGATGTAAAACTTGTTATTGCTAGAGGGAATTTCCTGTAGAAGTAACCGAATTTCTGTTGCATATCCTGGAAAATTTCTTTGAGTGTTTGTGGAAACCCGAATGAATTTGAAGACTTTTCGAGATATGCCCTTGATACAAACATCAGACTTATTAAGCGGAGACAACGATCAAAATCGCCATCATAGAACGGTTCAAATGTAATTCAACACCATCATCGGAGATAAACAACCTATCATCCTCGCGGAAGTGTTGACAGCATTGTGGCACGAGTCTCGTATAAATCAGACACGCATTATGTTACGCCAATTTCGCCTCCCCAGTATTCGCGAGTCAGCCGCCGTAATAATCTCGCCTGAGTTATAATGCACTAGGGGGCATACGGTAAGGTAGGCAGTGGATAAGGACGGTAATCCCCGTAACACTGATATCCCGTGTAAACCGCGACAAAATACGAAGAATAAATCATATTGGGAAAGTTGGGGGATTTGCTATTTATGACATCTGCACATACGTGAAATAAATTCGGTTATTTCGATGCAATATGTTGGCTGTACTGCGCGAATGTCATCCTAGCTGTCATTTGTCAACTGTCAAATATCGGGGTTTGAACGCAAAATGTCTCTTGGACTAGAAGTTTCCTAAGGTGGAAGATGAAACCAATCGATTTAATTGACATCTCGATGGATGAAACTGGGGAAATGCCACCCTAAATTGGTGTGGTTGTGTATGCGGACGCTAAAAGTCGGCCGGCCATTGCGTTTTGTCGACTCGGAGAGTGAGAGGGGGCAACAGCTCCTCCCACTCTATCCAGCGTGTCGAGTGGCCTGCTTTGATCTACGAGCGGAGACTCGTTATTGTTAATTCTCACGGTGACTATCGCGTTGTTGCCGTTTCTACCGTACGAGTTGGAAAGCACGTACTGACAATATAATGACATACTTTTTGGTTTTTTTCCGTGTAACAGAGTTGCCACAATAGACCTTGAGGTCGCAGTGGAACGTGTCGAATATGTCATTTCTCAATTGAACACAACCAAAAATAATTTTCCGTCAAGAAATTGCTCAAATTGAAGTCTACATGGTAATGAAGGTGGTTCACAAATTTCTTCACTAGATCTGGATTTTTTCAGTTTCTTACATGCGCCCAGAACATTTGAGAAAATGGTTCCCTTCTTTTGATTTGTATAGGGTGTTTCGCGTAAGTGGGTCACTGGATTTTGTTACTTCGAGCAAAATTTAAAAGTGACTCATCAATACACTTAATAGTTTTTTTTAAGGGCTATCCAAATATGTTATCAGAAAAACTATCGAACCAAAGCATAAAGTGTTATTGAGGAAAACCGTTTTTCCAAAAAAGAAAAAGTTTGGCTGGTTTTCAAAATAAGAAGGACAATAGTCGTCCATTTCTCCTCAATTGTTTCTTCATTTGAACTTCCAGTTTTCTAGAAAATGAAAAATTTTTTCTTGCAAAATCTATTTCATAATATTCCCCCATATTTTTGAGCGCTCGTACTGCTTACACGAGGGCTATATCATTCCATTACGATGTCTGTATTTTTCGAATTTTGAGCCGAAAATGGTCTCAATCGACTATGTTCGACTCACTAATGACGAATCCGTCGGAAAATTCGAGTCTGTCCGTCCGGCCGGCCGTAAGCACGATAACTCTCGAACGGAACAACCTAGAGACTTGAAATTTTCAGTGTGGGTTCAGTTCCCGAATGCCTCGGTTAAGTTCGTTAATGGGGCAAATTCCACCAGGGGTTCCGTAAATATGACCGTTCAAAGTTTTGTTTCCCTGATTACTTGAAAACTACAGATTTGATTGAGATGAAATTTTGCACTCAAATGGAGAATGAGGTGTTCAAGCTACATGTAAAATTTTGTCCAGATCGCATGACCAGAACCATAGAAACCATAGAAAATTGTAACTTTTGAACGGAAACGCCTAGGGACTTGAAATTTTCAGAATAGGTGTGGATCTCGATTGTCGTGATCACGTTAATCTATGAGCAAAATTATACCAGGGGTTCCGTAAATATGGTCGTTTGAAATTTAGATTTCTTGATAATTTCCAAACTACAGATTCGATCGTGACGAAATTCTGTATACTAATGGAGAATGATATATTCAAGCTACATTTCTCTAGATCGCATGACCAGAACCATAGAAACCATAGAAAATCATAACTTTCGAACGGAAAGGCCTAGGTACTTGAACTTTTCAGGGTGGGTTTGGATCGCGAATATCGCGGTCACGTTCATCAATGACCAGAATTAGACTAGGGGTTCCGTAAATATGGCCGTTCAAACTATTTTTTTCCTGATAGTTTCAAAACTACTGATCGGATTGGAATGAAATTTTGCACCTAGCTGAGGAATAATGTTTTCAAACTACGTGCAAAATTTTGTCCAGATCGCATCACCAAGACCATAGATACCGTAGAAAATTCTAGCGAATTATCGAAAAAAAATTGATCCGCTAAAGCACTGACATGAAGTCTGGAATTTCGCCTAAGTTTCAGAATTTTTTGACAGTTGTCGAAAATTCCTTCAATTGATTTCTAAAACTGGAAAATGCGAATCCACCTACAGGGTGGATGTACGAGCGTTCAAAAGCTCCTGCCTTCACGGCAGTGCTTTTCGAAATTTTTTGAATGCTCAATCGTTTCTGAATCTGAATACGTAAATATAATGATGATTTTCTATTCATTTCAAGCAATTCCATTCAAAATCAACCTGAGAAACTCCAGATTCCATATTTGGACAATACATCCATGTTGTCTGTTGTTCAATCAATATTTGATTGTCAAAATTCGAAGTTTTTATTCTCGTGTATAATAGAAGCGAAAATATGAAGCCTGAATTTTCATTCAATGCTCTCAATATGTTTACTCTTCAAGAAAGTTAGGATTTTTTGAGATTATTTATTAAAAGTAACAAAAATGCTATTCACAGAAACTGTTGAAAGTGCCTGTACCTCACTTCTTCGCACCTTCTGAGACAATCCCAACTTTCTTCAAGGACTAAACATGTTGAGAGCTTTGAATGAAAATTCGGGCTTCATATTTTCGCTCCTATTATAATCGGGAATGAAAATTTCAAAATTTGACGATCAAATATTTATTGAACCACAGACAACATGGATATATTTTGATATATTTTGAGCATATGGAATCTGAATTTCCTCAGGTTGCTTTGTAATGGAATTGCTTGAAATAAATATGAAACCACCATTTTATTTACCTATACGAATTCAGAATCGAACGAGTATTCAGAAAATATGGGAAAATGTTATCAAGTATTTTTTGCAAGAAAAAATTTTCCGTTTTCTAGAAAACAGAAAGTTCAAATGAAGAAACAATTGGTGATAAATTGTCTTTGGGCTTCCTTATTTTGAAAACCAGACAAATTTGCAAAAAATTTTTTTGGGAAAAACGATTCTTCCTCAATTACTTTTCATACCTTGGTTCGATAGTTTCTCCTATAAAATATTCGGATAGCCCTCAAGAAATACTATCATTTTTTATTTTGCCCAAAGGAAAAGTCACAAAATCCAGTGACTCGCTTACGTGAAACACCCTGTACCGCATAAACTTCTTGTTTGAATGTTCCGTCTTCCCAAAAAAAATTATCTATAGGTGTCAGATCAACGAGTCGAGGTGGCTATAAGTCACATGTCCGTCTCTGCTGATCTCAACAGAAAATTATTTTGTTTTCCCAGATTGTTTTTGTTTGTGTTAAATTTTTTCGTTTATTTTATTCTTGTTTGTAGGTTGTAGATAATTATCGTGATTTTTTAATGTGAAACAAAATGTTTGACGAATTAATCGTCATTATTAGTTTGTCAAATATTGTCGACATTTGAATACTCTCAAAACAGATTCGGACAAGAAATTCTCAATTCTCAATGAAAAGTTGAACCAATATTCATGTGAATCAAGGAGAAAAATGATGAAACAAATTTTCTCTCACTCTCACTCGATGTAAAATCATTGTTGTGTAATCCTTCGTCTGAATAGTTAAAGGATATAAAAATTGATATACATATGTATTATTGCCTTACTGGGTGAAAATTCAGTTGAACTATATAGTTGAAAAATGAAGCGAAAATCTTTTTATTCAACAATAAAATCCATTACTTTTCTATTTTCATAAAGGTGGTGGAATTTCTCAGTGTTTGTTTATGTACAGAGTGAACTCAATATCAACAAAGATAGGAATTATATAGAAAGAAATATTTCAATGAATGGTGAACGAAAAGGATGATATATCTGCGAGATTCTAAATCTGTCAGTTGATTTGTCAAAGATCTATTGAAGTAGGGAATTCCACCCAATATCCGAAAATCACCCTGCATATCCAAAAACAAAGAGATTGAAATCTCCTAGTAGATTCGCATTTTCCACTTTTATAAACCAATTAAAGAGAGTATTGACAGCTGCTAAAAGAATGACAGCAGTTCTTTGACGATTATGCCGAATCAGCTGTTACAGAAATATATGGATTTTTTATTTGAAATGATCAAGAAAACAAAATTCCAAACGACCATATTTAAAGAACCCCTGGTCAAATTTTGCCCAATAACTAACTCGACCGCGGCATTCGAGATTCGAACCTACCCTAAAAATTTCAAGTCTCTAGGTCTTTCCGTTCGAAAGTTATAGTTTTCTTGCTGGTCATGCGATCTGGACAAAATTCGAGTACTAGATTTTTTGACCGACCCCCGTAGAATTCCGCGCGGTCGTCCCACGCGAAATGGCCATCTCGAACCGTTTATTAGAGCGTGGTAAAGGGCCCCGTTTCGAATCGTATCTCGTTGAATGTGACTCGGATCGTGCCTCGCGAACGATCCACTTTCCAAATCGGAGACGTAAGCCACTTTCATAAATTTGCATCCTCTCCGCTCGTCGGAGAGCTTTCACCGCGCGCGCCGCCTTCAGAAGACGAACTTCAACCTTTACGACGACGACGACGACGTCCTCGTACGGGCCTGCATGTGCCACAAACACCGTTTTCGAATAGGGTCGATTAAACAAACCGAAGAAGAGTTTGAACAGATGAATGACAGAACGTGAAACGGAGACATGCGTAAAAATTGATTATTTGACGAGCGGTAATGTAGGTCATAACTCACGCAGATGAAGTTTGCAGCACGAGCCGAAGGCGAGTGCTGTAATTTATCGAATGAGTTATGACCATTACCGCAAGTTGAATACTATACTTTATCTACGACTATAACAATAAATACTAAGATACAAGTACAGAGAAAGAACTTTATTTACAAATCTTAATAGTTACATATAACAATGCATTATTTATGTTGATTGTGCTTCTTAGTATGGAGTAGGTCCATATGGGCGATACTTTATATTTAGTGCTAAGTTCACTAAAATGTGTCAAAAGAACATTCTCTGTGAACGATGACGTAATATTTTTACTGCTACATTAATCTTGAAAATTGTTCTATACACCTTTATATTTGTTTTGGGATTTTTCGGGCCATAAATTTTGTATGGTAACATTGGCTGATTGTCTTATTTCTGTAGGTGTGCATAATAATTCATCTTTACTATCTGAATTCATCTTTTTCAGCAAAACATTCACAATAATAATTAGGTATCAACTTGATTTGAGAAAACGTCAAAATCATTCAAGTGACATTACCCCCCCCAATACCAACAATGGAAAGTTCCCTTTCAGTCAATCGGCTTGTTCAGAAGCTCAGAGCCAGGGAGTTACTTCAGTGAGTTATTATAACTCACGGTGTTTCTTTACAGATACTATTAATTGCTCAAAAGTAGTTGAATAATGAATATATAATTCAATAGGAGAAGATGAAAATTATCAAAAGCACTTCCACTGATAGCTGTCAAAAAAATTACAGTAACTCTTTGTCAATTATGTCGAATCAGCTATTACAGAAATATAAGGATTTTTTATTCAATAATTCGTTGGAATTTAAAATGGTTATGATTATGCGATCTGGAAAAAAATGTAGCTTGAATATATCATTCTCAATTAAAGACAGAATTTCGTCACGATCGAATCCGTAGTTTTGGAATTAACAAGAAAACAAAATTTCAAACCATAGTAACGGAACGAACGCTCAAAAAAAAATATATATTTGTAAGTTAATAGTAAAAACACACAGGATGGTGAACGAAATCGTTTATTTCACAATAATCTAATGTCGGAGAAAAGCACGTGGAACTGTATACACACAGTTACGTTCTAGTTTCAGGTTACAAGTAACAATGGTGGACTGACGCTAAGATCTAGAGATGGACCATAGATCCTATAGATCTGCGCATGACATCTTAGAGTAGAGAATAGATCTACGCTTAACTGGAGTACATGGTCTCAGCCTTTTATAATCATAATGTCAATTTATAGGGGTATCAATTTTAAGAATTGCTTACATATTTGTATAATTGAATATTCGTCTGACGTTTATCGCGGCCAATTGATTCGTCGTCTGTCGGGGTCAGATAGTGATATCGAGTAAAAAGAAATTTTTTTATTACGAATTTGGTCAATGTCGCACGACTGAATGATGACATAATAAACCGAGATAATCTACTACTTACGAGACAGTACGCTTAATTGTATTACTCATACAGATTCACAAGGTTATCGGTGTAATTTACAATTTTACACTTGATCCACTTCGTCATTCGTTCGAGAAATAAAACAGGATCTGGCATCAATTCATACCGCCTTGTAATTGTATCTCTGTATGTCGTTTTGAAGGAATTTTCATTTTAATATTCGATCCTGAATATCTACGTTCGTAACGAGGAAATTTCCATATTTAGCACTGTCGTACTATAATACATAATACACTTATGTATATACAGGGTTTTCCTTTTAACTTGGCCTATTAGAGGTATTTAGAGAACAAGTGAATATTTCGTTTTGAAATTTTAGGTGGAGCCTTGGGGATGAGGGAACTCTTTGCCTGAAATATTTTCAAGTCGACAGTGTTGCCACATCTATCTTAAACGCATATCTACTTTCTTATTTCAAATGGAACTACCTATATTTTTATCAAGGTATCTATACAATACCAAATTCCAAGTACAACCTACTAACAAAAATTTCTCTGCCATGCACTGTTGCCAAGTTATGCACTAATTCTTGAAATTCTTGAAATCTGCATTGCCAGTTTAGAAATGCAATATCTCCATTATTTCAAATGCGAACAAAACCAAACTCAGCAGTCTTATAGAAGATAATCCCAGCATTCATGTGGTACATTCGGTATTTCGATGAATCGAAAGGTTTTTCGAAGATTTTGCTCCGAAAATGTGGAACTTAAAATGGAAATATTTCGAGATTTTCAAATGGCAACCCCATATTTGTTTCGCACCATTCGATTCGAAATAAAAAATGATTGGTAGTCTTCTTTTAAACCAATCAATTATTTTGGATAGGTTTCGAATGAGATGAAAAATACTGAATTATTTCAGTATTTATAGTCATGATCTATGGTCCTGTTTACGATTAAATGGATCTGTGATTATGAGGTGAATAATTGAAATAGATTCTATGGTTGAGATCATATAAAGTGTTCGATGATTATGAATGTCATCGAAAAAAATGTTAATTGTTAATCAAACCTCGATTCAGGTGGTTTAGTTTGTAGCATTTTTTGATTCATCGGTCGAAAGATCTTGAAGTGATGTCTTATACTTGAAAAAAAAAAATGAAAAAATTTTGGACCTTTTCACCATTTACGGAGAATGCCAAAAAATTATCGAAAGGACCTGTAAGGTCAGGATTACCGGAAGCCAAAAAAATTTCTCCGCAGTTTTAGGAATTTATTTCCAGTCATTCTTGCTACATGTGGATTGTTGAAGGTCCTATAGGTCCTTTCGATAATTTTTTGGCATTCTCCGTAAATGGTGAAAAGGTCCAAAATTTGTTCATTAGTATAAGACATCACTTCAAAATCTTGCAACCAATAAATCAAAAAATGCAACAAACTAAACCACCTGAATCGAGGTTTGATTAACAATTAACAGTTTTTTCTATGGCATCCATAATCATCGAACACTATATATGATCTCAACCATAGAATCTATTTCAATTATTCACCTCATAATCACAGATCCATTTAATCGTAAACAGGACCATAGATCATGACTATAAATACTGAAATAATTCAGTATTTTTCATCTCATTCGAAACCTATCCAAAATAATTGATTGGTTTAAAAAAAATCTACCAATCATTCTTTATTTAGAATCGAATGGTGTAAAACAAATATGGGGTTGCCATTTGAAAATCTAGAAATATTTCCATTTTAAGTTCCACATTTTCGGAGCAGAATCTTCGAAAAACCTTTCGATTCATCAAAATACCGAATGTACCACATGAATGCTGGGATTATCTACTATAAGACAGCTGAGTTTGGATTTGTTTGCATTCGAAATAATGGAGATATTGCATTTCCAAACTGGCAATGCAGATGTCAAGAATTTCAAGAATAAGTGCATAACTTGGCAACAGTGCATGGCAGAGAAATTTTTTTTAGTAGGTTGTACTTTTGTAATTTGGTATTGTATCGATACCTCAATAAAAATATAGGTAGTTCCATTTGAAATAAGAAAGTAGATATGCGTTTAAGATAGATGTGGCAACACTGTCGACTTGAAAATATTTTAGGCGAAGAGTTCCCTCATCCCCAAGGCTCCACCTAAAATTTTAAAACGAAATGTTCACTTGTTCTCTAAATACTTCTAATAGGCCAAGTTAAATGGAAAACCCTGTATGTATGTGTAATCCGTTTCATAATGAGATCCATTATGATATAGATTATTCATAACGATGCAGATTTGTATCTACTTCTATTGAATTATATATTCATTATTCAACTACTTTTGAGCAGTTACTAGTATCTGTGAACAAACACCGGGAGTATTAATAACTCACTCCTATAACTCCCTGGCTCTGTGCTTCTGAACAAGCTGATTGGCCGAAAGGAAACAGTCCATTATTGCTATTGAGGGGAGGTCACTTGAATAATTTTGACGTTTTCTCAAATTAAGTTGATAACTAATTATTATTGTGAATGTTTTGCTGGAAAAAATGATTTCAGATAGTGAAGATGAATTATTATGCACACCTACAGAAATAAGACAATCAGCCAATGTTACCATACAGAACTTATTGCCGGAAAAACCCAGAACAAATATAAAGGTGTATACAACAATTTTCAAGATTGGTGTAGCAGTAAGAATATTAAGTCATCGTTTACAGATAATGTTCTTTTGACTTTTGGCATATTTTAGTGAACTTAGAACTAAATATGAAGCATCGCCCCTATGGACTTTCTTCTCCATGCTAAGAAGAACAATCAACATAAATAATGCATTGTTATAAGTAACTCTTGAAATTTGTAAATAAAGTTCTTTCTCTGTACTTGTATCTTAGTATTTATTGTTATAGTCTTAGATGAAGTATAATATTCAACTTGCGGTAATGGTCATGACTCGTTTGATAAATTACAGCACTCGCCTTCGGCTCGTGCTGCAAACTTCATTTACGTGAGTTATGACCTACAATACCGCTCGTTAAATGATATACTTCATGTAAAGTTGAGAATGCCTTTGCAATAGTCTCGGCGTAGATAAAGAGGCATCATTGTTTGCACGTTTTGGAACTAATCTCCCCAATTTCGTCGTCCGATTCCCGGACCTATGAAGAGATAAAAGAAGGGTTCTTCGCCATAACCGCTGGCGGCTAATCGAACGGAACAGGGTCATGGTTCGGCCCAGAGTTACCAAGAATGTTATCGTATGGCTTTCCCCAGAACTAATAGATACGTCCTGGCCGTGGATGTTATTACATCCCATATCCGTCCGCTTTACGAGCTTTGCGGGGAAACGTCAATGTCAATAAGCATAAAACACTTCTGCCGGGAACGGCGATAAATTCCCATTTTCATTTTTATGTCGAGCAATAACCGATAACGTTGAGCTCTCGACGAGACGCGTCTTTTCGTGGAGAGAGGCGGAGGATGCCGCTGTAGCTTTCGGCGGGTTATTTATCTGATCTGTAAGAACAGCTGTTTGTTATCGCGTTTCGGGGGAAGATTGAAAAAAGCGATGATTTTCCGTCGTTTCGGAACGAACGACATGGAAAAATGGAGAGCTCGAATTTATATGGATTTTATGGGGGATCGATGGGAGGTGATGAAATGTTTTACGCTTTGGCGGATGGGATGAATATTTTATGACACATCTATTTTTTGGTAGAATAACTTTAACAGTCCATAGAATGTTCGATTTCGAGACAAAAATGTCGTATAAATAAGGTCCGCGAACGCTACATAACTAAGCTACAGGGCGGTCAAGTTTCCAATTTTTTTTCAGTCTTTCAAAAGTAAATAATTGAAGGACATAGAATTAAAATTGAAACTGAAAAAGTTTTCATCAATTTTAGAAATATGTACAATTTTTCCCATTTATACTCGAGACCATTTTAATGAAAAAATTCAATAATCTCAATACGACTCCATTTTTATATGTATACGACTTTATTTCTATAAAGGCAAACCTTCAGCTGTCAAAATTACATAATTGGGCGCGTACCTTTGAAAACTCAATTTGAAAAACCCTCCGGTTCCAAGATATTCGGATTGATGATAATCAAAATTATGTGGAAATTCATAAGGAGGTATGTATATTTTTTCGAGTTTACTTACTATCCTTTCTTTTTCGTCGTACGCTACTGACCATTTTCGATTGTATGACTTCATTTTTCGTTTCCTTCGAAAACATTTTTGTATTTTCGCGGCCATTCAAAGAAGAAAAAACTAATTCGGTATTCGTCAGAATTCTTCAGGAAATTTCAGAATACATATCTCAAGAAAGCTTTTTTTACACCCCATCTACAAAAAAAAATCTTAATTCTTGAATTTTGCATACATGTGGCAACGTCGCTATTTTTCGAGAATATGGAATTTCCTGAAATCTATCACATGTGTCAAAGATTTCGAAATATACAAAACCCCACTTCAAGAACAAATTTTTGAAATCTCAGAAAATTTCGATAAACGCGGCAACGCCGCATATTTGTGGGAAAGTCAAACAAGGAATGGCGCAGGTATCGTTCAAAATCATACATATAGGATGGACAAAAAATGCCAAAAAGAAACCTGAAATTTCGGAAAACTCAGAAACCGCTAGTCGGATTTTCACCAATTTCAATAGGCTTCGTCAAGTGGTGGTGCTACTGCAAATTTCAAGTCGATTTCTCGAAAATTGCGACATGCAGCATCCCAGCAACCAATGCACCGAAAAAAGTCGGAAAACCGTGAATAATTCCTGTGGCAATGTCACAATTTTTCGAGAGAATGCAATTTCCTAAAATCTGTCACGTGTTGAAGATTGCGAAATACACAAAACCTCACTCCAAGAAGAAATTTTGGAAATCTCAGAAATTTTCGAAAAGCGTGGCAACGTCGCATATTTTTGGGAAAGCCATATTGTCCAAACGAGGAATGGCGCAGGTTTCATTCAGAAATCACACATAAAGGATGGACAAAAAATGCCCAGAAGAAACCTGAAATTTCGGAAAACTCAGAAACCGCTAGTCGGATTTTCACCAATTTCGATAGGCTTCGTCAAGTGGTGGTGCTACTGCAAATTTCAAGCCGATTTCTCGAAAATTGCGACATGCAGCATCCCAACAACCATTGCACCGAAAAAAGTCGGAAAACCGTGAAAAATTCGTGTGGCAATGTCGCAATTTTTCGAAAGAATGGAATTTCCTAAAATCTGTCACGTGTTGAAGATTGCGAAATACACAAAACCTCACTCCAAGAAGAAATTTTGGAAATCTCAGAAATTTTCGAAAAGCGTGGCAACGTCGCATATTTTTGGGAAAGCCATATTGTCCAAACGAGGAATGGCGCAGGTTTCATTCAGAAATCACACATAAAGGATGGACAAAAAATGCCCAGAAGAAACCTGAAATTTCGGAAAACTCAGAAACCGCTAGTCGGATTTTCACCAATTTCGATAGGCTTCGTCAAGTGGTGGTGCTACTGCAAATTTCAAGCCGATTTCTCGAAAATTGCGACATGCAGCATCCCAACAACCATTGCACCGAAAAAAGTCGGAAAACCGTGAAAAATTCGTGTGGCAATGTCGCAATTTTTCGAAAGAATGGAATTTCCTAAAATCTGTCACGTGTTGAAGATTGCGAAATACACAAAACCTCACTCCAAGAAGAAATTTTGGAAATCTCAGAAATTTTCGATAAGCGTGGTAACGTCGCATATTTTTGGGAAAGCCACATTGTCCAAACGAGGAATGGCCTAGGTTTCGTTCAGAAATCACACATAAAGGATGGACAAAAATGCCCAAAAGAAACCTGAAATTTCGGAAAACTCAGAAACCGCTAGTCGGATTTTCACCAATTTCGATAGGCTTCGTCAAGTGGTGGTGCTACTGCAAATTTCAAGTCGATTTCTCGAAAATTGCGACATGCAGCATCCCAGCAACCAATGCACCGAAAAAAGTCGGAAAACCGTGAAAAATTCGTGTGGCAATGTCGCAATTTTTCGAAAGAATGGAATTTCCTAAAATCTGTCACGTGTTGAAGATTGCGAAATACACAAAACCTCACTCCAAGAAGAAATTTTGGAAATCTCAGTAATTTTCGATAAGCGTGGCAACGTTGCATATTTTTGGGAAAGCCACATTGTCCAAACGAGGATGGCCTAGGTTTCGTTCAGAAATCACACATAAAGGATGGACAAAAAATGCCCAAAAGAAACCTGAAATTTCGGAAAACTCAGAAACCGCTAGTCGGATTTTCACCAATTTCGATAGGCTTCGTCAAGTGGTGGTGCTACTGCAAATTTCAAGTCGATTTCTCGAAAATTGCGACATGGAGCATCCCAGCAACCAATGCTCCGAAAAAAGTCGGAAAACCGTGAAAAATTCGTGTGGCAATGTCACAATTTTTCGAGAGAATGGAATTTCCTGAAATCTGTCACGTGTTGAAGATTGCGAAATACACAAAACCTCACTCCAAGAAGAAATTCTGGAAATCTCAAAAATTTTCGATAAGCGTGGCAACGTCGCATATTTTTGGGAAAGCCATATTGTCCAAACGAGGAATGGCGCAGTTTTGTTCAGAAATCACACATAAAGGATGGACAAAAAATGCCCAAAAGAAACCTGAAATTTCGGAAAACTCAGAAACCGCTAGTCGGATTTTCACCAATTTCAATAGGCTTCGTCAAGTGGTGGTGCTACTGCAAATTTCAAGTCGATTTCTCGAAAATTGCGACATGCAGCATCCCAGCAACCAATGCACCGAAAAAAGTCAGAAAACCGTGAATAATTCCTGTGGCAATGTCACAATTTTTCGAGAGAATGGAATTTCCTAAAATCTGTCACGTGTTGAAGATTGCGAAATACACAAAACCTCACTCCAAGAAGAAATTTTGGAAATCTCAGAAATTTTCGATAAGCGTGGCAACGTCGCATATTTTTGGGAAAGCCATATTGTCCAAACGAGGAATGGCGCAGGTTTCGTTCAGAAATCACACATAAAGGATGGACAAAAAATGCCCAAAAGAAACCTGAAATTTCGGAAAACTCTTAGACCGCTAGTCGGATTTTCACCAATTTCGATAGGCTTCGTCAAGTGGTGGTGCTACTGCAAATTTCAAGTCGATTTCTCGAAAATTGCGACATGCAGCATCCCAGCAACCAATGCACCGAAAAAAGTCGGAAAACCGTGAAAAATTCCTGTGGCAATGTCACAATTTTTCGAGAGAATGGAATTTCCTAAAATCTGTCACGTGTTGAAGATTGCGAAATACACAAAACCTCACTCCAAGAAGAAATTTTGGAAATCTCAGTAATTTTCGATAAGCGTGGCAACGTTGCATATTTTTGGGAAAGCTACATTGTCCAAACGAGGAATGGCCTAAGTTTCGTTCAGAAATCACACATAAAGGATGGACAAAAATGCCCGAAAGAAACCTGAAATTTCGGAAATCCCAGAAACCGCTAGTCGGATTTTCACCAATTTCGATAGGCTTCGTCAAGTAGTGGTGACACTGCGTATTTCAAGTCGATGGCTCGAAAATTGCGACATGCAGAATCCCAGGAACCAATTCACCGGAAAATTCGTGAATCATTTTTTCGATTTCCACCATTGACTCCAAATTCGAGATCCATATCTTCGAAATCAAAGGCAATTCATTTAGTAATGTAACAAATGTAGGGGTTCAAAAACATTCCCTTGAGGAACTCCTGATTGTGGTTAAATGTAGAAAAATTCGAGAAAAGCGCTCGTTCCGATGTCAACTTATTTTCATTAACTTCAAGAGATGGAATCTCAGAATTATAATGGAATATATCAACATCGGATCAGAAGAACTCCATTATCTTTTCACGTGAAAGAGCTAAACGAATTTTTCTGAACTGATTTTATCCATGCCTTACCTATATGTAGACACAATATTTCAGCAGAATATGACGAATAGTTGCAGAAATTTATGAGAATATTTTTTTTTTCCCTTCTAGTGATAAGATTCCCTACGAAACCCTTCGGATTTTACCCATCTAAGAAATTAATCTGGCGCATTCAGACCTCTAATGTATCCTGAAAATTTCAAAACTTTAGGCCTTTTCTTTCGGAAGTTATCGTGTCTACGGCCGGACGGACAGAATTAATTTGACCACTGCGAGTGCAATCTTATCGTTAAGGAACATTTGGCTCTTGATAACGCTCTTGTTCATATAAACAAGCGTACATTAAATAATAAAGTTTAAAATTTGTTATTTCAACAAGTGTCCATTAGATCTTCCCGCAATGGCAGTTCCCAGCCGCTTCGCCCATTCAACATCTCGACCGCTTCTCAAGCAAGACCCCATTAATTTTCTCCCCGAATGTCCGACTTCTTCGCTCGAGATCACGAAAGTCGATAGGGTTACTGTCCTGGCAACTTTACGGCCTCCGCGAGTATGTCCTATTAGCGTTTTCATTTATTGCTTCCGCAACGTCGCGAGTTCCCATGTTATCCCCGGATTATAATTTAGCCGTCGATGGCACCCTTCGCCTTCTCGTATTTATTGGGTTAAGTATGACGTAATCTGACGCCCACATCGCGAGGGTGATGTTTTATGAATGGAAATTTGTTATTCTCCGCGACAGAGAAGTCCATCCGGTTATTATGGGTCTTGAGAATGAAATGTTAGGGGTGAATGGGAATATTATTTACGAGCCTATTGAAAACCTCCCCGGCCTAGTTTCCCCATACCTCAAAAAGTTAACGAAAATAAGAATCTACTCCTCGTTATTATTAATTCCCACGGAACTATCTGGCAGACACTCAAAGGAGTGTTTCGAAATGTTCATCAGAGTGAAAGTGCCTATAAATAAAATGTCGAAACGTTCTCCTTCTGAAATACCATCGAAAATCACGATCGCTTCATGTGGAGAAACATGAATAGGGAGACCAATTTGGCATCGGCCGCTTTCTAAAAGAGCCGACCACTCGTTCACGTCGACTGACGGTTTGACATTATCCTTGATGTAACGAGAACCAATATTGTCGTGATCACACGAAGATCAATGTAAAATTTCGCGAGGATCGAGGAATAAATGAAAAAAAAAAACTGATGGGTCACGTGAAAAGAAAATTGGTCTTTTCTGGTTTGGAAATATTTCATATAATTCTGTGATTCCACATACGTTCATAATTGAAGAAAATAACCCTTCTGAGTTTGAAATGAGTACGTAATAAGAAAAACGATTGAATAGATCTTCTTGCAACTTTTCTACGACACTCTTATAGGTTTTCGGCGTTTTCAAGGAAGTTATGAGCAAAGTTTCGAATTTCGGATGAAAATATACTGAAATATACGATTTGGAAAAATAATTCCATGATTTGAATCATGATTAAAATCAAAATTTTTGACAAGTTTTAGTTGAGAGAGAATGAACTTTTCATTATAACTCAATAATATTGAACCTTGCATTAAAATCTAAAATTTTTGCATGTCCCATATTTTTCTTTAGTTTTTATCACATTATTCTATGAAAAGCATCCAGAAAGCCGTGCCATTATTATAATTATTATTATTGTTGAATATTGTTAAATATAGGACAAGAGTTGAGGCTACGCCTTGCAAAGTTTTAGATAATTAGCAGGGCTGAGCGTTTTTTGATATAAATTATTTTTATTTACTCGAAGAACGATGAATGAAATTCAAATTAGTGTTGAAAATAGAAAAAGAATCGTGGTAAGAGCCTCATAATTCAAGATGTTATTTTATTTTTCGTCAAAATTTGACAGCTACCCGGAAATTCTGAATTCTTGTTTTTATCTGACATCCTTCAAAAACTGTATTCTATAATCGTCATAGACTCACAGTGAAATTGAGGTTAAGTTTATATTAGTACGGTTAAGTTGAGTTAGGAATTATTTTCATTTACTCGAATAAAGATGGATGAAAATCAAAAAAATGTTGGGCATAGAAACTTGTTTTATTCATAGGGAAACAATTGAGACATATCGAAAAAATAAAAAAAAACTAATTTTTCTCAAAAAAATCGTGTTGAGTCTCATAATTCAAGATGTTATTCTATATTTCGTCAAAATTTGACAGCTACCCGAAAATTCTGAAATCTTGTTTATATCTGGCAACGTCCTTCAAAAATTGTATTCTATAATCGTCATAGACTCACAGTAAAATTGATGTTAAGTTTATATTAGTTAGGTTAAGTTGAGTTAGGAATTATTTTCATTAGCTCGAAGGAAGATGAATGAAAATCAAAATAGTGTTGAGCATAGAAACTTGTTTTATTCATAGGGAAAAAATTGAGACAAATCGAAAAAATAAAAAAAATTTATTTTGCTCAAAAAAAACGTGGTAAGCCTCATAATTCAAGATGTCATATCATATTTCGTCGGAATTTGACAGCTACCCGGAAATTGTGGAATCTTGTTTATATCTGGCAACGTCCTTCAAAAATTGTATTCTATAATCGTCATAGACTCGCAGTAAAATTGAGGTTACGATTATATTAGTAAGGTTAAGTTGAGTTAGGAATTATTTTCATTAGCTCGAAGGAAGATGAATGAAAATCAAAATAGTGTTGAGCATAGAAACTTGTTTTATTCACAAGGAAAAAAATTGAGACACATCGAAAAAATAAAAAAAAAACTTAATTTTTCTCAAAAAAATCGTGGTAAGCCTCATAATTCAAGATGTTATTTTATATTCCGTCAAAATTTGACAGCTACCCGGAAATTCTGAATTCTTGTTTTTATCTGGCAACGTCCTTCAAAAATTGTATTCTATAATCGTCATAGACTCATAGTAAAACTGAGGATAAGTTTATATTAGTAAGAAATTGCACGAAATAAACAGAAACATTTCGTCATTCATAATTCGTAATCGCACCACATTGTCTATCAGTCAATGAACATTCATCCGATCGACATCTCTTCGTGTACCCGACGAGACTCTGGCTTCGCGCCAAAACAGATTCCAACAACCGAACTAATTATAATAAACTGGCCGATCCAATTAGGACCGAGATTAATGATAAACTCCGACTTATAAAAGCCACTCGGAAGTTTTTGTACACGCCAGTTAACGAATTACGGAACGTCGTAAGCGGAAGCAAGATCGAAATTGAAAGTTTCCGCAACTTCTTGAGGACACTCCCGTTCCGAGGAAACTTTACGGGAGTATCGAACATGGCAGATGTCGAAAGCGAACTTTTGTTGTTCGTCGTGAGAATTTCAGAAAAGGTCATACATATAGACGGTTTGCTGAAATTTTATAACATGAGGTTCTGAATACTATTCAAAATCTTTCCCATTGATCGAAGAAAAGATCAGGTTCTGAAATGAGGTAAATTCGATCTTCTGACAACAAATGCATACCTCTTTCGTACGTTTTCAATAATTTTCATAGATTCATTAATTAAATTGTACCTCCGATAGATTGACAGTATCAGGTCGAAGGTAAGGCAAATATCAGTAAGTATATGAATTGAACCTTTTTGAGACGATGAGGACTAATTTTCTTTCATTTCTTAGTGAAAAACCCGTAATTCCTTTGAAAAAAATGCAGGGGCGCTACGCGGTCGTATTTTCTCAGAACAGCTCGGTGCCTCCGTCGAATCGATTTCAGCTCATTCGAAGATAAATGATTTGATGGAAACAGAACGATAACAAGTCAATTCTTCCATATTTGCAAGAATAACATCGATTTTTGAAAAATCTCGGTAGAAAATAAATTTGGAGGTTAACCTTAAAATGCATTATTTTAGATTTCAATAGACATTTTTTTTTTGAGAAAAGCTTATTGGAATAGCCAATTGTTATAGATTGTTCCAGGAATTCGATAAAAAAAGTTTTTTCTTCCTAAAAGTTCATTTGATTTTTTACTTTTTGATCTCTGCTCATCTTGCCAGCCTGGTGAAAAAGTTTTCTATTTATTCGATAATAGTTTTGTTGCAGAATTTAAAATTTAATAATATTTTATAATAAACAGATTTTCTATTTTCAAACTTTTCTGGACGTTATTTCCATACATTTCGGGTGAGAAATAGGAAACGCGTCGTATACCGTCGGAAAGCCCGTTTTTCCCCCAAAAAAATAAAGGGGTGCTTCACGCCTTCGCCGACCGCTACGCGGTCGTATTTTCTCAGAACGGCTCGATGTCTCCGTCGAATCGATTCTTCATCCGAAGATAAATGATTTGATGAAAACTACCTTCATTCCGATATGAATTGATATTTTATTTCTAAAGTCCATTGCAATAGATCGGTAATAGGTCAATTCTTCAATATTTGCAAGAATTATATGGATTTTTGACAAATCTCGGTAGAAAATGAGTTTGGAGGTTAACCTAAATATGCATTATCTCAGATTCTAATAGAAATTTTTTTTTGAGAAAAGCATATTGGAATAGCAAATTGTTATGGATTGTTCCAGGAATATGATGAAACAAGTTTTTTCTTCCGAAAAGTCTATTTAGTTTTTTATATTTCGTTCTCTGCTCATATCACCAACGTGGTGAAACAGATTTCTATTTATTGGGTAATAGTTTTGTCACATAATTTAAAATTGCATAATATTTTAAAATAATCAGTTTTTTTCTTTCCAAACTTTTCTGAATGTTGTTTTCATAATTTCAGGTGTGAAATAGGATGGGACGCCCATATCGTCGAAAGCCTATTTTTTCAAAAAAAAAAAGCAGGAGCGCTTCGCGCCTTCACCGACCGCTACGCGGTCGTATTTTCTCAGGAAGGCTCGGTGCCTCTGGCACTTCGATCTCAACTTTAAAGAATTTTTTTCTATAAACATTAGTCGATTGAGTATATGGGACACTGTCCTAACTTAATCTAGCCTAACCTAAATATTAGTTGATTTTGAGAAAAGTTTCAACACTGTCCTAACTTAACCTTACCCAAACTAAACATTAATTCATTTTAAAAATTGTTTCAACACTCAACCTAACCCAGCCTAAATATTAATTCATTTTTACAATTGTTCCAACACTGTCCAAACTTAACCAAAACTAACGTCAACAATGACCTAACCTATATAACACCGCCTATTTTTTTCCAACACCCTGTATGCGGTAACCGCACCTAAATACGACCGTTATCTAAATCCGATGTAACAACAATCTCTCTGTTACGTAGTATCGCAGATAACGGAGCCATACAAGTGACATTTAACAGGCCTTCGGTATTAACGAAACGAACAGTTACAAACCGACCGACTTTTATAACCTGCGCCCAATCGAACGATGGGAATTTCGTAAACAAGTCGCCATAATCCGTGCAAACTCCTCAAATTAGAATTCCACTAATAGAATACGGTTTCTTCTTCCCTCACTAAACTTCGCGTCGACATCATAACGACCTCATTAATTTGTCTACCCGTAGCCGGGAATTAATTAGGATAGTTTTATAATCATAAGGCGCCATAAACACGTCTTGTAACTTACCACACGATCCGAGAATGGAAGCAGGTGTTTCAGGTTGGGCGAACCGTGGACTAGATAGAGTCGACGACGTTTAAAGATCTACCAGTTGGTATAATAATTGGGTCCGCAGGTACGTAATGGGTTTATCGTTCTTAATTCTTACGTCTTAACAACGGTTGTTGTGGTTCATAATTCGGATGCAGATTTAATCAGGAATGAGAAAAAGAGCTGTCACTCATCCAAGTCTCATCAAACTCACCCACAGTTTCTGGAAGACTGATCAAACCAAGTGACAGCGATGTCACATCAATTTGGGTTTCTGAAATGTTGTTCAGAGAAAATTGAATGACCATTTTGATTCGCCATGAAGTGCCCTTGTAGCGAGACTATCGAATCACAGATTCTATGAACCAAAATGTCATTCAATAAAATCGAATATCAATAGATGGAATCAGAATTATATTTATTTAATTATTTGTTTGTTTATATCCCGACTCTCCTAGGTCTCTGTGAGACCCCTCAGAAGCTCAGAGCTTCTGCGAGTTAGGAGACCCGGTCGTGTTATATATACTCCGTTTAAGAATTATTGACATCTCGGTTGGCTGTGAAAAATCGAATTTAAGTTGGTAATAGACTATTCAGTAATATTTTGGGTTGCTGAATTCAGGTTGGTATAGGAATAACACTAACATTACCCATAGAAATCTTGCTTTGATGATTTTATCGAAGATATTGGTGAATATGTAATTATAAAAATTTGCTCTGAATTTGAGTATTTTTTGTCTTATGCTATTAAAATGGCTGAAATTGACCAGGATACATCGCGCCTAACAAGAGAACGCCAGGCAGTTCATCGGTGTTACTTCGAGTTTTTTAAAGATTTGGCATATATTTTCGCTAGTGTTTCAGGTAAACTGTTATTCACCGACTCAAAGTGTATTCTGATTGATCAATGTCTCTTAAATTTTCAGATTTCACCAAGCCCTGTCCGTAGAATATTAGCATGTTATTACAGCCTGGAATTAGCAGTGGAAGAAAACCTGTGCGATACGATTATTCCTTCAAAGAGACATTGAATGACTTTGTTTTTGCTAGAATTAAAAACAATGAATATATCAGTTTAGATATCCTTTTCGAACTGGCCAAAGAGCACCTAGATTTCAATTGATCGAAGTCAACATTATATTATATCAAAAAAAAATTGGATACAAATACAAAAAAGTTGATCGAAGGAAAATTCTTAATGATAAACAGAAAAATATAATAAAAATAGTACGATATTGTGATAAATACCGAGAATACATGAAACAAAACGTAAAATTCATTTATCTAGATGAAATTTGGATATTCAAAAACGGTATTCAAATTTGTCAGTGGACACTAGAAAATAATCCAAAAGGTATGCCGAGTATATTCAAGGGTAAAGGCAGAAGGTGCACTATTTTGAATGCTGGAACAATTGATGGATTTTTACCTGGATGTGATCCGATTCTTGACAGTGGTAATAATGATAAGGATTACTATGAATGGTGAGTTATTTCATAAATGGGTTATTGAAAAATTGAAACCTTCCCTGCAAAAGGATGCCCATCAATAGGATTATGTCAGCTTATTCAATAAACACATCCAAATCACTACACTACGTGGAAACAAAGTTTTCAATGATATTTTTATCTTTGCTCTTATATCATTCATAGATATTTTAAGTTTATTTATTAAACTTATACTGTATGGTACCCTGTTCACATTCCCTCTGCTAATACACATGCTATATTGTTCCCAATTCAAAAGTATAGTGAATAATTGTAAAATCGCTCATCAATTATAATATTTTCAATAATTCATGGACAGTTTTGATGAATGAAAATGAATATTGACTTCCTTAAAGTATTTAATTTACAAATTGGTTCATATATTGATAGTTCGGTACAAATTTCATGTCAAAATTCTTCATTTACTACATAGATTCTTAATTTTTGTTTCTCTCTTATTTCTTAATACATTATAACGTTTTTTCCAATCCATTCTTTTGGCCCTGTGCTTGCGAAGTATCCAAAAAATTTTTTCTGTTGCACCACTAGCTACCTGCTAGAATTCCATTAATTATCCTTCTTGAATCCTGACATAAAATGGTACTCTTATAATTATATGGTTAGAATTTTGCAAGATTTCCAATACCAATAAATATTGCATGGTCCTGAGTGAAAATAAATATATATTTGAATGATCTTCAATTTTCCATGGTTGACTTTTATATGAGGTAATTTCATATGAAAGCATTCCACGATATTTTTGCGCTTTCAAACCTGAACTCCCATGTAGAAACTGCAATCGATATATTCCGGCTTAATTATTCGATAATTCGTATACTCAACATTTTCTAGGTTATATTTATGTTTTATTTCTATGATAAAAACAGTAACTTTTTTGTAACCAGAAATAAAGCCTTGGCTGGACGTTCATGGCCTGCTTCGATGTCAATAATTCTTAAATGGACTATAGATATTAATATGAAATTTCTTTTCACGTATAACAGCTGTAGAGCTCATTTTATCGATGCCCCATATGTAATCACAAAAATTTTACCGGATATGGCGAGTAATTTTTGAATAACCGAAGTTTTCAAATATAGTTCTGTGATCCCATCTCTCGAAGTTCATAAAAATAAAATGACATTATTTGTCACACCGACGGCTGGTTTGTCTTACAGAATCTGTGGTTAGTTTTGTAATATTGGGTTCGATAAGTAATAACTTTCGAAGATTTCCCAGCCTCACAAAATACTTTTCTAGGTTTCCAAAATTTCAAATGAAATTTGCTAAAATCTGAATTTCGAAGTAAAAAATCGTAAAATTTACCGATTTGGAAGAGTTGAAAAAAATCTTTGTAAAAACTTTGGTATCAGTATAATTCTGTGATTCCATCTGGTGTCAACTCATGTCGAATCAAAATGATCATAACTTAGTTAATTTTTTACCCAACAACATTTCTCAGCCTTACAATACGTTTTTTTCAGAATTCCAAAATTTGACGTAGCCAGAATCTAAAATCTAGAATTTTGGATTTTTTTTGATTTTTTGTTCGTCCCTTATAGAAGTTTTCCAAGCGAAACTTACTATTATATTGTGGAACGAGGAATTTTCTTGAAAATTCCACACATGTGATTTTTAACCAATCAAAACGTGTATTTCTGACAGATCACCATCGGAACCGATGAATTTTAGTGGAAATTTTTTCCTCGTGGGTACCCAACAGCGAATTATACTGGAAATTTTTTTGGCGTTTATAATGACAGAATATTCTTTTTGACAATCAAATTTTATTTTGTTCACATGAGTTCTTACCGAGTACCACACGAGGTCAAATTAAATCCGGAAGTTTTTTCTCGCTCATGAATATTTTTAGAAAATTATCCCTCGTCTGCGACTCGGGATAATTTTCAAAATATTCATGAGCTCGAAAAAATTTCCGGAAATAATTTGACCTCTAGTGGTATTACTAGTGAAAATATTCGACGTTGCCACGGGTATGGAAAAAAACTGGAACTTCCAAAATGTTTTCAATTGTCTTGAAGAATCTATGATTTTCGAAATCACGCCATCATATTTCGTGATTTTCGACACATGTGAAAATTTTCAGAAATCAAAGTTTGATGAACCCACGTCAACCACGACGAATAAGTTAATTTTCGCCGATACGGTCCTGCGTCAAGTGTTCAAGTATAATGACCCGACTACTCGCGGATTTGGCACGTTCATGGCCATCGTCGTTTGTCGAAGAAGGAAAAAAAACGTTTCTAATGGTCACAATGCGAGGTTCGCGATTTACAATAATTCCGAGCCACAGTTCCGAAACGACTTTTCAATAGGGAGACACGGCTTTGTTTTTCGAAATTACATCCAGGAACATCGGGTCGACCTCAAGGCGAGGAGGAAGACCAACAAAGGAATCGTTGGTTATTTGCTGGCCTTTCCGTTTTGGAGCGGAATGGACTATTGAACGATTCTGTACTCTACAATTAGCGTTGTTTTCTTCTCGGCGGATGTCTTTTTTCGGGCAGTAAGAATGGCGTAATTCCATGAGAGAATCGAGTATGAATCGAGATAAATTTGGGACAAATTTCAGATTGGTCCATGGAGTTGAGAAGTAACAATTTCGTTCATGAATCGAAGATAGACCGTTTCAATGAGGCGAATACGATGAAATCTTCTCGCGAATTTTCCACGCCACTTTTGGAGGTTTTCGACAAAAATGACGAATCAACACGTGTCAAGAACATTTGTCCAACAATCCATTTAAAATGTCAGATTTTATTTGGGCTGTGAATATTTCTTTTTAATTTGATTAATATTTTCAAAATATTCTGAATAATTCAAGGGTTTGCGATATAATGAATAAGGTTCAAAATTCTTCACAATTTACCTTTTCGGGTCTGTGGTGCATATCCCTGATAGTAAGTGAGCTCACCTGTAAAAAAAATATCGTAATCAGAAGAAAGTAAAAAAAAAAGTCTACAATAAAATAATCAAGAAAATTCCCAACAATTAATTAATTGAATTTCACAACGAAAACTTCTACTTGTCTACAGAGTTCAACCCCATATAGAACAATATAGACGTCGAAACATTCCAGTTTTCCTATTCCCCCAGCGAGTCGTTCAAAAACTGGCGCCCCAACAAAAATAGAACAATTCCGAATAATGTAGAGTGAGCATTAGCTATATACACGCAGGAGCTTTCGTCTAGTCTAGAATTGGGCTTATGGAATGTTGCGATTTCGCGAGGAACTCTTCCTCTTTTGCCGCAGCGATAATTCCTGATTAGGGATCGTCGCAATGTGACCCGGAGGATTTTTATTTGTTGCTAAATGGCGAATGCTCCAGGTGAGTGAATCAGGTTTTTCTTCCAGTAAATACCAACCCCCCCTCTAATTTTATATCGGAATTTTGCGTCATTGCGACCACTGGAATAAAAAAAAAACCAAAATATTTTTACTACGAAAATCATGTACCTATAACGTTAATTTTGAAATTTATACCAACTTCGCATTGTTTCTTTTTCTTCACATTGTTTCGGTTTCTCAATTTTAATGTTCGTTTAGTGTGTATCCAGATTTGAAGTGTTATAAGTTTTGAATTTTTTTTTATATTCTGACTTTTTTGTGCCATTGTGCTTTTGGATTCGAGCATTATAAATTGTGCTATTGAAGGTGAGTTGTACTAAGTATTTGTTATTGTTATGACATTATTCTGGCATCGGATATATTCAATTATTCGTATTTTAACATAATAATATTGTTCCTTTTAATTCAAGAAGAAATATGTTCGGTTCATTGCGGAAAATATGGATTTTCAAACTTGAGTTCTCACTTCTCAGAGCGTCTTTTTTTGAATGAAATCTAATAAAACTCAAAGTTTAGTGTTACTTTTCATAGTTTTCATTGAATCTTCATTCTCATCTGGCAAAGATTATTCTAGTGATTTTTTTATACTTAACGTATGGACTTCTTGAATATTGTAACATCGGGCCCTGTACGAAACTATTAGTACGTGTTGCTAAGTTTGCAGTTTTTTTTTGCAGAGATTGTGATTATCGATTATTGTTTTCTAGTCAACTTACCAAAATATTTATTTTACGTTGCAGTATGTATTTTTAAATTTTAAGTTGAAAAATTTATATTTTTTCTGATAAATGTTCGTATTTATTACATAAATATAAATATTTCATTTTGTTCATTCAGAATTTGATTTATTTTTATGCATTTCATGTAAAATGTGTATTTCGATGTTTTAAATGAAAAAATTTTTCCATAAAAATGTGTATTATTTTGAAACTCTTACGGAAACATATGACTAACATTATGAAAAAAAAAATACTATAAGAAAATATGATGGATGAAAAAAATCTACGCAAATGGGGGGGCGCTGTCTAATATATTGCCACAGGCGCAATAGTACCTAGATACGGCCCTGCCTTCACAGATCTAATGTTAAGGCTTGTTTAGACGAATTTGTCAAGTCGGGTTGAGAAGATTTTTTCGCCAACTGATGTGAGATTTCTGAAGGAAACTTGCTGCATTCGATAGTTGGATGGTAAGACTCTTCCATAAAATGCTACGATGCCAACTGTGTGGAAAATACATAAATTTAAAGAATTTCGATCTTTTTTTTCTCAAGGCCGGGTATTCCAAATATACGGAAAAAGGTCGACAAACACCAAACTCCCTCCGCATTGCTAATGTTAAGGCGCTTTTAGACGAATCGGTTAAGACGATTTTTTCGCATTTTTTGGCCATCTGTGGGATTTCTGAACGAAATTTGCTCGGGTGGATAATAAGATTAATAAGAAAAATTACGAAAAGCACTGCCGTGAAGGCAGGAGCTTTAGAGCGCTCGTACATGCACCTTGTCGGTAGATTCTATGGTTCTGGTCATGTGATCTGGAGAAATGTAGCTTGAATACATCATTCTCCATTAGTATACAAAATTTCGTCACGATCGAATCTGTAGTTTGGAAATTATCAAGAAAACTAAATTTCAAACGGCCATATTTACGGAACCACTAGTATAATTTTGCTCATAGATGAACGTGATCACAACATTGGAGATCTACACCTATCCTGGAAATTTCAAGTCCCTAGGCGTTTCCGTTCAAAAGTTACAACTTTCTATGGTTTCTATGGTCCTGGTCATGCGATCTGGACAAAATTTCACATGTAGCTTGAACACTTCATTCTCCATTTGAGTGCAAAATTTCATTTCAATCAAATCTGTAGTTTTCAAGTAATCAGAGGAACAAAACTTTGAACGGCTATATTGACGGAACCCCTGGTGGAATTTGGCCCATTATCGAACTTAACCGAGGCATTCTGGAACTGAACCCACACTGAAAATTTCAAGTCTCTTGGTCGTTCCGTTCGAGAGTTATCGTGCTTACGGACGGACGGACAGACTCGAATTTTCCGACGGATTCGTCATCAGTGAGTCGAACATAGTCGTTTGAGACCATTTTCGGCTCAAAATTCGAAAAATACAGACATCGTGACGAAATGATATAGCCCTCGTGTAAGTAGTACGAGCGCTCAAAAAATGCCACGTTATCACGTGTATGGAAAATACGGAAATTGAAGGAATTTTGATCCTTTTTCTTTAAATCGACGAAAAATGTCAACAAATATCGAAAATCGCCCAATCACCGAGTTTAACTCCTTTAACTTCCTCCATAGAACTAATGTTAAGGCACTTTTAGGCGAATCGGTTAAGCCAAGTTAAGACGTTTTTTTTTTACACTCTTTGTCCATCTGTCGAGTTGTTATTTCAAACGAAACTCGCTACATTTGATAGGTGGTTGATTGATAAATATAATAAATCCACTTTTGAAAAAAACCAAAAATTTCTTATACACGACGGTATTTTAAGGGAAAATTCTCATCACTCATTTATGGAATGGATCAAGTTTATGTTGGAAATCTCACAAACACAATTATTTTGTATTTAGAATTTTCTCAAATTTGTTTAAGTTGAAATATAATAAATCCACTCTTGAAAAAAATCAAAAAATTTCTTATACATTTCAAGGGGAACATTCTCATCACTCATTTATGGAATGGAGTTAGTTTCTCTTGGAAATCTCGCACAACACAATTAATTTGTATGTGAAATTTTTCTCAAATTTGTGATATGTAAAAATGTAATAATAACTCCACTTTGGGAAAAAAACAACGCAAAATTGTGTTGTGGATCTATTGAAAAAAATTTATGAAAGAATCTAGCCTTCAGGGAACAGTGTTAAATTTACTCGTTGGACCTTGCATTCCCACATAAACATTTCGAAGACAAAGAACTCTTCACGATCAACTGCCCCCATTGTGACTAATTGGAGCAAAACGAATATCGCCGAAGTATTCCAAGATTTCCAAGGGGGAAGGAACCCGAACCTCTCCGTCTGAGCGACAATCAACAATATCCGCTGCAAATTAACGGTCCGTGAACAAACAACCAGTAATTGCGCACATTTACAGACCAAGACCCATGCCGATAACCTTAACTACCAGTCATTATCGGTCGTTTATGAAAATCGAGCGGACCGGCTTTGTAAAGCCGTGCCAACGACAGTTAGAAACAGCTTCGGTTCCGAACCAGTTCGAGACCCGTTTCAATCCCCAATGATTTCGTTTTTAAATTCTCTTCTGGGAGAATTTTCATCATTTTTTCTTTGTCGTGATTCTTCAAGCGAGATTAGTCATAAATTCGCATAAAACAATCGATGACGAAATCGAATGTCACATCGTTAATATGCCTCGCATTATGGTTTATAATTGGGGAATTTATTGAATCAGTTCAGCAATTTAACATATCATTACGACGATTGCATACGAACTCGATTATGAAATTAACATATGTTGTAACATATAGATTTCAGTAATAAACCGACGAATTATAATGATTTGAATAGGAACGAATCGTGGCACATATTCATGATGGATTAACAATGTTCGGAATTGAGTTATTCGATCATATTCTGATTTATCTAATTGAATCCCTATAATAATATACTTACTCAAACATCATCTGATAGTTAGATTAGTTTTTCTGGGAAATTATCCGTGTTTTCCATCGTTCATGGAACATTTCGGTATAAATATTTGGATTCGAGGGGCCTCGCGGCCCAAAGGGATACCTCCCGATTTTTTACCGATTTACCATATTTTGAGTTTGAAACTTATTTTCGCCACAATCAACACTGCAAGACATTTTTCCAGGATATACAACAGGAATTCGGTTTCTTCTACAGGCAATTCAACTTATATAAGCGACAGCAGGAATATTTGTTGATTTTACGTCACAATTTCGGTTGTTTAATTCCTCTAGATCTTCTAGTTTTACATTAGTTGATGCAACCAACCTGCGGTTTGTCATTTCAAAGGGAAAATAATACTGTGAAGAAAAACGGAATATGCGTGACTACTTACAGGAAAATCCCGTTCAATAAACAAGCTAGATAGTTGTTTCAAGCTTCAAACTTCAGTTTCTACAAGAATTTCCAGTTGTGAACACTAAATTAAAACAGGAATTACTTTTCTTAACTGTAGTATCGATTGAACGTTTCGAGTTAATGGGCAAAATTCCACCAGGGGTTCCGTAAATATGGCCGTTCAAAGTTTTGTTCCCCTGATTACTTGAAAACTACAGATTTGATTGAGATGAAATTTTGCACACAAACGGAGAAAGAGGTGTTCAAGCTACATGTGAAATTTTGTCCTGATCGCATGACCAGAACCATAGAAACCATAGAAAATTGTAACTTTTGAACGGAAACGCCTAGGGACTTGAAATTTTCAGGATAGGTGTGGATCTCGAATGTCGTGATCACGTTCATCTATGAGCAAAATTATACTAGGGGTTCCGTAAATATGGTCGTTTGAAATTTAGTTTTCTTGATAATTTCCAAACTACAGATTCGATCGTGACGAAATTTTGTATACTAATGGAGAATGATATATTCAAGCTACATTTCCCCAGATCACTTGACCAGAACCATAGAAACCATAGAAAAACATAACTTTCGAACGGAAAGGCCTAGGGACTTGAAATTTTCAGGATAGGTGTGGATCTGAAATGTCGCGTTCACGTTTATCAATGAGCAGAATTATACTAGGGGTTCCGTAAATACGTTCGTTTGAAATTTTGTTTTCTCGATAATTTCGAAACTACGGATTCGATCGAGATAAAATTTTGTATTTTAATCGAGAATGATATATTAAAACAATATTCTGTCCAGATCGCATGACCAGAACCATAGAAACCATAGAAAATTGTAACTTTTGAACGGAACTTGAAATTTTCAGGGTGGGTTTGGATCGCGAATATCGCGGTCACGTTCATCAATGTGAAAAATTAGACTAGGGGTTCCGTAAATATGGCCGTTCAAAATATTTTTTTGCTGATAGTTCCGAAAATACTGAGCGGATTGGGATGAAATTTTGCACCTAGCTGAGTAATAATGTATTCAAACTACGTGCAAAATTTTGTCCAGATCGCACCACCAAGACCATAGATACCGTAGAAAATTCTAGCGAATTATCGAAAAAAAATTGATCAGCTGAAGCACAGACAAAGTCTGGAGTTTCGCCTAAGTTTCAGAATTTTTTTGACAGATGTCGAAAATTCCTTCAATTGATTTCTGAAACTGGAAAATGCGAATCTACCTACAAGGTGCATGAACGAGCGCTCAAAAGCTCCTGACTTCACGGCAGTGCTTTCGTAATTTTTTCAGTGTATGGATTGATGGACTGTATCATTAATTATTTTCATGTTTATTGCACAGTCCGTGCGATATCCTGCGAGGACTACACATACAGGAATAATCGCAAAGTCCATGAAAATTTTATAATTCTTTTTTCTCAAAACTCGTCTTCCTAATTTCCTTCGAAACGGTTTTAGCCGGAATAATTTCGCTTCAAAATCTCGACAAAAGTGGCATATCCGACAATTAGTCCCCACTCTCGAGAACCCGTTCCTCCGCGCTCCGGCCGGGCTATAAACTTATCATTTAAATGTCCCCGGGACGACGCAAAAACGGAACCCCGTCTGGCGTTCGGCGCAAGAAGCGTACAACGTGCCCGAACATCGCCACCACGACAGCTCCGGCGATAACGAGAGATCGCTCCCGTCGAATATTTTTATAGAAAGCTGCGAGAGCGCATTCGAAGAGTCCTTCGACGAATGTGAAATTAATTACCGTCGCCCGCGGCATCGGGTACGATCTGTTGGGACGAAGATTGGACTGGTAAAGAGCAAATTCTCTCCTTTCTCGACGAGGTCGCGACGGGCGGTTCTTGGAAGTCGGCTTCGAACTCTCGTGTATACTCCGTTTGAGAATTATTGACATCTCGGTAGGCTGTGGAAAAAGTATACTGAATAATTGTAAAATTGCTCATCAATCATAATATCTTCAATAATTCATGGACAGTTTTAATAAATGAAAATAAAAACTACTTTCTTAAAGTATTCAACACTGAGCACTTAATAATTCACAAACTGGTCCAAATATTGATAGTTACAGTACAAATTATGTACTACATAGATTCTCAATTTTTGTTCTTCTCTTTTATTAATAATAATATATGTTTAGTTCCTACAATTATTATATTACAATAATGGGGAATAAGTCAAATAATTACAATGGTTACTGGTTACAAAGTAGATGTAAGGTTTAGCTTTACTAGATTCCAAATATTCTAGCAAGTTGTATGGTTCAATATTTAGCAAAAATTTAACTGAGTCTTTTTTCAATATATCAACATTTCTTATCGAATGAAACTGTTTGGGTAACGCATTGTAGATATTCATGCACATGTATTTTGCATTATTCTGTGCTAGTGTCAATTGTTGCCTCGAGTGTATAAAGGATCATCTTTCCTAGTTGGGTTGTTGTTCAGAAACGGTTCAAATAGTTTACTGTGGCTTCGTAGGAATATAACATACTTTAGCACATATATTGCTGTTGACATCAGGATTTTATTCCTTTTGAGAACATCTCTACAAGTATCTCTGTATTAACTATTTTATTCTATACATAGCTCGGATTGCTTGCTTTTGTGTTTTATATATTTTGTTTCGTGATGTACTGTTTCCCCGGTAAACAATGCCATATGAAAGGGTTGACTGAAAATTGGCTGTGTATAGGAGCTTCAATGTATCTTGTTGGATATGGCATTTCATACCATTGAGGGTGTAGATTATGGTGGTGAGTTTCCTGTTCAAGTTTTCTATTTGGGGGTTCCATTTCTTAATATATATAACGTTGAACCTGAATTCCCATTTTTAAACTGCAGTCTGAATATTCCGGCTTAATTAATAATTATTCGATAATTCGTATACTGAACACTTTTTTAGGTTATATTTATGTTTGATGTTTTATTTCTATGATGAAAACAGTAACTTTATTGTAACCAGAAATAAAGCCTCGACTGGACGTTCATGGCCTGCTTCGATGTCAATAATTCTTAAATGGACTATAAACCTCATGATAACAAATCAGTTTCCGGAATTTAACGTACACGTGACAACGTCGACATTTTTTAGAAAAATGCGAAAACCGCATTTTTCATTTAGTTATGAATGAAAGTTGAATAGGGATGTTTTTGAGCGCTCGTACTACTTACACGAGGGCTATATCATTTCGTCACGATGTCTGTATTTTTCGAATTTTGAGCCGAAAATGGTCTCAATCGACCATGTTCGACTCACTGACGACGAATCCGTCAGAAAATTCGAGTCTGTCCGTCCGTCCGTAAGCACGATAACTCTCGAACGGAACAACGAAGTGACTTGAAATTTTCAGAGTGTGTTCAGTTCCCGAATGCCTCGGTTAAGTTCGTTAATGGGCCAAATTCCACCAGGGGTTCCGTAAATATGGCCGTTCAAAGTTTTGTTCCCCTGATTACTTGAAAACTACAGATTTAATTGAGATGAAATTTTGCACTCAAATGGAGAATGAGGTGTTCAAGCTTCATGTGAAATTTTGTCCAGATCGCATGACCAGAACCACAGAAACAATAGAAAATTGTAACTTTTGATCGGAAACGCCTAGGGACTTGAAATTTTCAGGATAGTTGTGGATCTCGAATGAATGGAACAATTACCATTAACGGATGATGAGAAATTTTCCCCTAAAAATTGCGACGTTGCCATCTGCATAGGAAACTCTTGGAATTTTCGTTTCCCAAGGGAGTTATTATTTCAAGTTTTTCCAGATTTCTCAATCCTTGCAACATGTCACGAATTCTTGAAAATTATCATACAAAATTTATATGTTGTGCGATATTTCCATGAAAAACTCGCTCCATTCCATCAATGGTGATAGAAATTTTCCATAAAAACTGCGATGTTGCCATGTGCATAGGAAATTCTTTAAATTTTTTCCCAGAGGGAAGTTTTCTAGATTTGTCAATCCTGTCACAAATTTGATAGAATTTCTTCGAACTCACTATAGGGTTCGATATTTTTTTTCTTGTGGAGAAGAGGCTGTCAGACCAAAAAAATATTTATTAGAACAAAAATAAATACTGTGAATGCGAATTTTGGAGAACTTGGAAGAGTACCCCTTCCCGTCCCTATCAACGTTCAATGATAAAAATCTCATCAACTCCTCCGAATTGTTCTAGTTTCCGCGAGTTACCCCATGGTGCCGACCTAATAAATGGAAGAGAACGGAGCTCTCAACCCCCCAACTAGTAAGCTGATTAGAACAGGGCGGAAGTAATAAGTCTTCGGGTCTCTCCTTCAAGGGAAGTAAAATGGCAAGCTTGCTAGGTGACACTGCGATATCTCATGCAAATTGGAACGCTCTGAATGTAAATCAAACTGCTCGTAATTTAATCGAGCCTTGAGCTCTAAATGTTGTTATCATTGAGCTAACTGCACGAAAGATGATCCGACTACAAATTGATTACGCGGTTTGCATAATTTCCTTTATGGGGTTGAAAAAGTTATGGAGATTACGTAAGGTGGTAATTTAAAGCTGACTTTAACTCGGTGTTAGTTGAAATTTATTTCAGAATTTTCCGACGACTTCAGAAGCTCATATCTCAACAACAATCGACTGAAACTGGAAAAGTCGTCTTGAAAATTTCACACAATTTTCAACGACCTATCCACAAGCTGGATGTTTTTTTCATCTCCGCCCTTCAAACCTCATCGATCTAGACGAAGTTTCGATTCCGCCAGTGACCTCTTCAGTATTCAGAGACGTACATTGCGGCGAAGATTAACATTCAATTGCGCTCGGTGATAAAACGACTTTTGAAATATTCAGGACAGGTTTGTTACAGGCAACGGCACGTGCCTAATATATGCTAATGTTGGTGTTGGATTCGAAGATTTTGAATGAATTCAGTCCGTCTGGGATATTTTTCTATGGCGGAAACACCAACAAACTGATGACGACATCTGCATGAAATTTCCAACGCCGAATTCAGAACGTGCGAATTGAATTGAGAAGAGACTCTTTAATTTTTTTTGTCTATGCTATCAACTTATTATAACATGGCACATTCTGAAAATAGTTCCTTCTATATACGAGAAGAAGAAAAAATGAGCTTTTTAAAGATGTATTTATTACACACACATTTAGCAGGCTTGGTCGCGGCCGAAGGCCGCGATTGAATTTTGGAGATTCAAGGGTGTTCCCAAATTGGAGGTACAAGAATAAGGGAGATTCCTTAGATAATTTCAAGAAAAAAAAGTCCCATAAACATGGAATCGCAAACGTTTCGTTTTCAAGGTATAAGGTTTTGAAGTTTGAATTTTTTTTCTCAAAGTATTTACACTTCACAGGGTCTTCAACTGCAGTTTGAGTCGATGTGGCAAAACTAACAATGAATTAATTCATCACAGCTTACTACTGAATTCGGATTTTTCTGAGGATTTAGAGAGAATCATTCAAATTTTTTTTCTCGAAATCGGTAGCAGACACGACAAAACTACAAAAGACCATAAGGTTTAGTATAACAACAAAGCTGCTTGTCATATTTTTTCAAATTGACAGTGGCTCACCAAAAAAAAGTTCTGGAGGAAAACAGGGGACAGTGTTCCACAAAAAATATCACCCTGTAGATTTGCTATCGAAATTGGTACGTCACATGGTGTAAACTGTACATTTTAATATCTATGCCAAATTTCAGTTGAATATCTTGTGAAGTGTAGATACTATGAGAAAAAAACTGGAAAAAAAATCGAACTATAACACCCTGTATCTCGAAAACGAAACGTTTGCGATCCCATGTTCATGGGACGTTTTTTTTTTAAATTACTCAAGAAATCTCCCCTCTCCGTTTGTACCTCCAATTTGGGAACCCCTATATAGAACAAGGACCGCTACGCGGTCGTATTTTTCAGTATCCTAACGTGCCCCTTACAATTTCAACCATCTCCATAGATCAATCAGAAATCTTCGGAGTTAAATGAGTTCTAAAAATGCATCGAAATAGATTATCGCGACTGGTATCTAGGTGCGTTGATTTCAAATTAATGCTGCATCAAATCTCGGTCAGATAATCGCGTAACGTTGATTCAAATGAATCTATTCTGCGTTCCTGAATAACGTTTCATCAGAGTCTAATTTGCGGATCACAGCGACGCCACGTGGTATTTATCCAACGACGCCAGACCGAAACGTTCATAAACTATCCAAATATAATTTATTGATAATATTATAATGTAGATGAACATTCGAGCCAGTAAATATGTCACCCATCGTTCAACTACCTGTTGAACGCACTCCCGGTTTTGCTACGCGACGAGGGGTGGTTCTACGAATCAGTTATTTATTCCGGGGGTTGTTTTGTGGCGGGTTTTTGCAGTCGTTGTCGAGTACATTTGTCTGCCGCAAATCGTTGATACCGGGGGTTTGAACCTATTCAAATTTAAATATCACGAGCGAAAGTGAGACGGGATCGGTGTTGAGGTTTAGGGGTGGAAAATTCATTCGAATTACATCAGGATGGATTTTACGGAAAAAATACTCCCCTGAGGCGAGTTACGTATGGTTTATGCGAGTGTATCGATAAACATTCCATGAGAGATGCGCTATTTTTTCCACACCCGAAAAATAATGAAGGACAGTGTTGAAACAATTCTTGAAATTAATCAATATTTAGGTAAAGTTAGGTTAGGAAAGTGTTGAAACAATTCTCAAAATATGCGACAAGTGTTCGCATAGTTCCTCTCGATATCCGCTGAAGTAATAACGTCTGTCTTGGAATTGTTTAAAAAGAATTTTATAATATCGGTTTTTCGTACTACACTTTTCTGTTTGGATGAAGGTAAACAACGAGGCAACGTTATGCGCGGCGATAACCCAGACACGAGACTAACATCTGGAAATTAAATGCGTCGTTGTTTATTGCTTAGTATAGAAAGATCTTCTATGTTGTGTTATTACTGTTATTAGTGTGCAGTTTGATTTGAAGAAATTGTAGTAAATTCGAATGTGAGTAACTAACGCAACCTATCTATCATAATTTCAATTTTTAAATATTTTTAATTGAAATTCTAGAATGATTCTTGATGGTTTTCAATGATGGCAAACTAGTTTTAATGCAGATTTTTTAAACGGGATCGGGAGTGAACATCGGTGATGGGTGGATGAGAATTAAAAAAAAAACGTTAGGAAATAGTTATTTAATCAACTAGTTTATTAATGACAGCGATTAATGGTAGAAATATTTTAACGCGTGAGCGGAGCGAGCGCGTTAATGTTTGAGACCATTAATCGCTGAATTAATAAACGAGTTGATTACAAGATTTTTCCGTCGACCTCATCAGGAATTGAATATAAATTCTGGATCGAAACCAATTTTTATTTTGCATGATATACAAATTTGACGTACAAATTTCTATGTTCATTTCGATATATTAATATTTATGCTTCCTATGGAACAATTCGAAAAATTCATAGAGGGAATATTGGACATGTTGTGACATTCTGAATAGTTTACATTTATTTCATTTCCTATAATGTCCGATAAGGAACGTGTGGATGAAGTGGAGGTCGAAGCATTATTCACTTTGGAACTATTATGACATACAATTTTTTCTGCAGTTTTTATTTTATTCTGAATGGAATTTCCAATATACCCTTCTGCAACAGAAGTTGACTTCCAACCATCAAGTCTTTTGATGGCTGAAAAATCTGCACCACTGTCAGAAAGAATAGACGCAGAAGAACGCCGAAAACAGTGACCTGTATACAAATGTGGTTGCTCCAATTTGAGAAAGTTTGCAATCATTGACGGTAATTTAGAAAATGTATTAATTCCAACTGGTTGTGTTGAGCATTTATAAAGGGTGATTTTTTAAGAGCTTGAGAACTTTTTTTAAAAAAAAAACGCATAAAATTTGCAAAATCTCATCGGTTCTTTATTTGAAACGTTAGATTGGTCCATGACATTTACTTTTTGAAGATAATTTCATTTAAATGTTGACCGCGGCTGCGTCTTAGGTGGTCCATTCGGAAAGTCCAATTTTGGGCAACTTTTTCGAGCATTTCGGCCGGAATAGCCCGAATTTCTTCGGAAATGTTGTCTTCCAAAGCTGGAATAGTTACTGGCTTATTTCTGTAGACTTTAGACTTGACGTAGCCCCACAAAAAATAGTCTAAAGGCGTCAAATCGCATGATCTTGGTGGCCAACTTACCGGTCCATTTCTTGAGATGAATTGTTCTCCGAAGTTTTCCCTCAAAATGGCCATAGAATCGCGAGCTGTGTGGCATGTAGCGCCATCTTGTTGAAACCACATGTCAACCAAGTTCAGTTCTTCCATTTTTGGCAACAAAAAGTTTGTTAGCATCGAACGATAGCGATCGCCATTCACCGTAACGTTGCGTCCAACATCATCTTTGAAAAAATACGGTCCAATGATTCCACCAGCGTACAAACCACACCAAACAGTGCATTTTTCGGGATGCATGGGCAGTTCTTGAACGGCTTCTGGTTGCTCTTCACTCCAAATGCGGCAATTTTGCTTATTTACGTAGCCATTCAACCAGAAATGAGCCTCATCGCTGAACAAAATTTGTCGATAAAAAAGCGGATTTTCTGCCAACTTTTCTAGGGCCCATTCACTGAAAATTCGACGTTGTGGCAGATCGTTCGGCTTCAGTTCTTGAAATGTCAAAGCATACTGAGCAAATACTAATGCATGAAAATCCTAACCTCAAAAAAATCTGAGCAAATACTAATGCATGAAAATCCTAACTTCAAAAAAATCACCCGTTAGTTCTTATAAAAAACGAAAAAACTTTCGTGTGGAGTGTGAGCTGGCCTCAAGGATATATATCTCTTTATTATGTTTGAAAGTGTATGCTCATCATTATCCACCACAGTGAATATCCTGTTCGAATGTGTTTTCGATGAATTCACTGTCACCAAAAATTTCGATCCAATATCTTGTACATCCTTTCTCTGCAACCTTAACAATTCATCTTTTCTCAATGCACCCGCTACTCCGAATATCAAAGCGACCTACAAATCAAACAATGATAATTATTTTTCTATAACGAGATAATGAGGATAAGTTGGAATAACGATTCAATTGAGTTTTATTTTTACCTTCGACATCAAGAAAACACTATCAGGAGCATTCGCTATGAACTCTCTCACATGTTAATTTTCGAGAACTTTTGATTTTTTTGGGATATATCCCTCTCTTTTCCGTTTAATAAACATCACCAGTTTGTGGTATCTGCTTATATCAGTATTGTCTTTCACATTTAGTGTTGATTTCAGCATCGAATATTTTGGCCATAAACTCGCTAGATGCCCCTTTTCTGCAATACCCGTAAAGTATGCCAACAAAACCGTTTCCGTAAAGTTCCGAACCTTCTTGTACTTGCACCAAGATCTGAATTCAGCATAGGTTTTCTCATATAAATGGCGGCTCTTTTCAGGATGCAGACTCAAAGTTGCTGCTTCAGCAGTTTTTGTCACATCTGGCGGTGTCAAAGGGATATTTTCTTCGTTATTCATTATGTAGTAGCGTAACGGATAAAATCAGATTCTGATCGAAAGCGAATGAATAAATTTGACAGCTCGATCGTGCTCCGACATAGATGCATCTATGCTCCGACTGAATATTTTATAATCGGTTGCGATGAAAATCATGCATTAATACAAGAAATCATGCATTAATAGGGGTCATTAATGGATGATTTCGAATGCGTTAAAATGAGCTTTTATTCTATGGTCGACGAAAAAGAATATTACCGCAATTGCTTAGCAACTGCCTACTATTCTGAAATGTTGAGCTTTGCGCATAGAAAACAGGTCGAAATAGTGTCACTTTTCCCACGATCGGAGAAAAAATCTAATATGGATCTCCATATGAAATGGATTATGAACATATAAGTGTGTTATGTGTTACTATAGTACGAGTGTAGAAAAATATAATGTTAATCATCTCCAGATCGTACGTGTCTGAATATTGAAAAGGTTACTACTGAAATCGAGACCTCGCCGCTATCTGAGGCATATAAATTTATCTGCTGTATGTATGCCTGGCAGTGTTACTTTAAACGGTGGCAAGATATATAAGACCTGTCATTTCTCGCTCTATAAAAAGCCGGAATCCCGGAGTCCCTCTCTCTTTTTCTCTCTCTCTCGCCAGTCGACGATATTGACATCATCGTTAAACTCATTTCAACATACTGAGGAGGCCACATATGTCCGACTTGAGGCCGAGTGACGTAGAAACTGAGGAAGGGAAATTTATCAATTCGAGATGATTTATGGGGAAGAGATTTCAGTTGATTTCATGAGTGGGAATGAGTTTATACACAAGTTATCCCTTTCAACAGGCCGGTGCGACGTGTCGTGAATCCGAAATGGGGCATCAATTTCGATGTTCGCTGTATTTCATCGTTCGAAACTCGGCATATTTTCATCGATGGAAATTATTCAGATCATCTGACGATTTTACGTACACGCTGTCGTCGACTATGATCGATGCACCGGGGGATCATATTTCGCGTTCCTAACTGGGTCGTAACGGGAGTAATCTGGGTCCCTTCGTACCCTGATGATGTCAATTGTTGAACCGCATCAATTGCTCTCGCACGGATTGAAATTTATGGGGCGTCGTTCACGTTTCAACGCCGATGGGGGTCGTGGATTACGCATATATGACGGGGGAGAAACCAGATATGATACAACATAAACAGGCTGTTTTTTTAAAGTGAGGCTTCTCTTTGACAGGTGCTAGAACTCATCGAAAGAGATCTTTTCGCCGGAAGTTGATCATATAAAATATTCAATTTGAAAAGAAAATCTTGGGCATCATCATCTTAATACGACTCTGTTAGGAGATCTGCCATGAATCACGGTGCCATATGCATTCCAGCAAGTAAGTAAAGTGCTGGATTTTATCGCCAATTTGTATATTGGACTTTAGGAGATTGTTCCTGAACGGTATAATTCTTAAAGTTCAAACTAAGGAGGAAAAAAATTTCTGATTGAAAAGCTCCTATATAAAAAAAATACGAAAAGCACTGCCGTGAAGGCAAGAGCTTTTGAGCGCTCGTACATGCACCTTGTAGGTAGATTCGCATTTTCCAGTTTTGGAAACCAGTTGAAGGAATTTTTGACAGCTGTCAAAAAACTTCTGAAACTTAGGCGAAACTCCAGACTTCATGTCTTCAGCTGACCAATTTTTTTTCGATAATTCGCTAGAATTTTCTACGGTATCTATGGTCTTGGTGATGCGATCTGGACAAAATTTTGCTCGTAGTTTGAATACATCATTCCTCAGCTAGGTGCAATTCGCGATCCAAACCCACCCTGAAAATTTCAAGTTCCTAGGCCTTTCCGTTCAAAAGTTACAATTTTCTATGGTCTCTATGGTTCTGGTCATGCGATCTGAACAAAATATTGCTTTAATATATCATTCTCGATTAAAATACAAAATTTCACCTCGATCGAATTCGTAGTTTCGAAATTATCGAGAAAACAAGCTTTCCAACGACCGTATTTACGGAACCCCTAGTATAATTCTGCTCATTCATGAACGTGAACGCGACATTCGAGATCTACACCTATCCTGAAAATTTCAAGTTCCTAGACCTTTCCGTTCGAAAGTTATGATTTTCTATGGTTTCTATGGTTCTGGTGATGTGATCTGGAGAAATGAAGCTTGAATATATTATTCTAAATTAGTATACAAAATTTCGTCACGATCGAATCTGTTGTTTTGAAATTATCAAGAAAACTAAATTTCAAACGACCATATTTACGGAACCCCTAGTCTAATTTTGCTCATTGGTGAACATAACCGCGAAATTCGCGATCCGAACCTATCCTGAAAATTTCGAGTCCCTGGGCCTTTCCGTTCGAAAGTTATAATTTTCTATGGTTTCTATGGTCCTGATCGTGCGATCTGGAAAAAATGTAGCTCGAATATATCATTTTCAATTTAAATACAAAATTTCGTCACGATCAAATGCATAGTTTTGAAATTATCAAGAAAACTGAATTTCAAACGGCCATATTTACGGAACCCCTAGTCTAATTTCGCTCATTGATACACGTGAACGCGACATTCACGATCCACACCTATCCTGAAAATGTCAAGTCCCTAGGCCTTTCCATAACAAAGTTATAATTTTCTATGGTTTCTATGGTTCTGGTCATGCGAGCTGGACAAAATTTTGCATGTAGCTTGATTACGTAATTATGCATCTGAGTGCAAAATTTCACCTCAATCGAATCAGTAGTTTCGAAGTAACCAGAAAAAAAAAATTTCGAGCGGCCATATTTACGGAACCCCTGGGCGAATTTTGCCCAATAACGAACTCAACCGCGGCATTCGAGATTCGAACCTATCCAGAAAATTTCAAGTTTCTAGGACATTCCGTTCGAGAGTTATCGTGTATACGGACGGACGGCCGGACGGAATTTTTTGACGGATTCGTCATCAGTGAGTCGAACATAGTCCATTGAGACCATTTTCGGCTCAAAATTTGAAAAATACGGACATCGTGACGGAATGATATATGCATTTTAAATGCATATGCATCAACGATAACCCAAAATCCAACAGAGTTGGCTCAGGAAATCGTGCAGGCCGAGAAACTTTTGAATTCGTTCTGATGTGAAATAGGAAAATTTTTTTTCGAAACGAGAATTGAGAATCCGTTTGTTTCTAACAAAGAAAATCGTTCAGTATACAATACCTTGTTCTGGACAACACGAGAATTCCAGTTGGAAAGCAAGCTCACCTGAAAATAAAAAAAATCGATTATTATGAGGAGGAAAGTATGTATTTTTTTTTTAAACGAGTTCATTTTATATAAACTATTACTGGCAACGATATCATGGATAGCCAACACCAACATAACATGTCGTTGGGAATTCATGCTGGTACCTACTTGCCGGGTATTTTTTTTTCAATGTACACCCGATCATGGGCGACTCGTGACAGTATAAGGTGGTGAGGCAAAATATTTCAGATTATTCATTTCAATTATTAATATTAATTTACATTTGTTTACTGTATATTGTTTCAAGTGTTTTTCTTCAATTCATGAAATTCTATGTGAGTGATCTGGTACCGAGTACCAATTCTGTGGTCACATCTCACACCCTATTCTCTCTTTACTTCGTACAATAGTATTTGTAAACATTTTATTTATAATCTGAATTATTATATTTCGAAGAAAAGATTTCCGGCTAATGAATAAATAATTCCAAAAAAAAAGCTTTCTTAACCAAGACGAGATGAAAGCGCAAACTTTACTAACAAATCAAACCAAAAACACCTCCGAACACCCGAATAAAGTGCGGCTTCGAGGCAAGCCTCAAAACCATCTTCACAGGGCGCTACTTCTTTTATTTCTACGACATACGGACGTCGATTCTCGTATAATGAAGATAACGCGCTAGACAAGGAAGCGCGTTAGGCCTGCCTCTAACCATTTGCCTTTCAGAGAGTAAGTGGGACGGATAAACAGGGATCGTGAGATCTGGAAACACAGAGAGCGATGCAAAGCCAGGGCCGTATTTTATTGTCGTACGAATCGTGTTACGATCACGACCGATAGTAGGTAATTCGAATACCAAGCTGTCAAAACATCTCGACCAGAAAGCAATCCATTATTCGCTTAATTCATACGACTTCTTCTCCCCGCCCGGGAACGACAATGAAATCCGTTAATGAAAATCGCAAACAGCTGCGATATCCGAGCGAATCGCCTCCCTCTATCCGGATATAAACGCCAGAAAGTAGGTTTCCATTTAGCCCCTTTGTTATCTCGTAACCCCGTTTTCAAGGGACGTTTGAATTCCTTCTCGATCTGAAGAATTCCTTGGACCGATGAATTTTTCCGGGTTCTGGTTGTAAAGCAGAAACGAGATTTGGTATAGGTGCGATGAGAATTTTCGGATATTTCCGGTTCTCAACGGACTGGATTTCTCAAATTAATGAAAGATCCCTTTGATGAATTAAAGACGTATATGCTTTCTTTGATCTATTTACAAATTATACATATACATCTGTTGGTCTGGTTGTATCGATTTCAACAACTCTCACGACATACACTGAGTTAAACTTCCCTTAGAAAAGATGTTGTAAGTATCTTTTCTATCACAAATGGTACGTTGTTGATTTACCGAGAGATCGTATTAACTAACTATATTGAACTAATTTGGGGAATATAAAACATTTCTCCCACTATCAATACACAAAAATATACAAAAGGCGTCATCAAGTTCAGAAACCCGACCAATGACAAAATTGGTCCTGAAATCATTCCACGACAAGCGTTTCTAAAAGCAGATGGCCTCTGGCGCCAAGTTGGTGAAATTGAAACTCTCAAGTCTCAACCCCTGGTCAAATGGCGCTAAAGCGAAACCAGATGAGATTCTTCGAATCGCACTGGCATGCATGGTTATCATCTCCATTGTTGACTTGACAACACCCTTATCTCAATTGGTGACACGGATATTCAACACATATGGGCACCGGCCTGATACATACCATACCAGCGCCCAACATTCCGGCCACCTTGAAAATAGTTTTTTGAATTTATAAAAACTTTTTCAACCATATCTTATGAATATACAATCAGAATATCATACCTTAACTTAACACTAACAATATCATTCACACAAACATAATATATATAATACACCTAAATACATAAATTATATTGGCAAGGGTGCTATTCTGGTAATGCTTCGTTTGTACACCCCAGACTGGGTTTTTACTGAAACCACTCTAACGACTTCGTCATTACCAGGAAATACTTCAACCACTCGTCCCAACGTCCACTTTAACGGAGGGACATTGTCCTCTTTCAAAAGCACCATTGTACCGAGTTTTATTCGCTCAGGTGTTTGCAATTGCCATTTAGATCTAGTATTCAGCTGATTTAAATACTCTTTATGCCACCTATTCCAAAAATGATTTTTAATTACCTGGATATGTTGCCAATGGGATAATCTATTAATTGGCACACTACTCAAATCGACATTGGGAACAGTGGTTAAAGTTTCGCCAATCAAAAAATGAGATGGAGTCAATGCTCTTAAATCATTAGGATCCTCAGACAGAGGAGTGATAGGTCTTGAATTCAAAATTGCTTCAATTTCTGTCGTATATGTCTCTAACTCTTCATAAGTGAATAACGTATCACCGACCGTCCGATAGAAATGGTGTTTGAAAGACTTAACCGCTGCTTCCCAGAGACCTCCAAAGTGTGGAGATCGTGCTGGAATAAAATGCCAATTTATTCCTTGATTCGCGAGGTAATCTGAGACTTGGTTGTTATGTTCTGTTGAAAGAACAAGTTTCATCAGTCCTTCGAGTTGATTTTTCGCTCCAACAAAATTAGTCGCGTTATCGGAGTAAATGTTCGCCGAACATCCACGCCTCGCGAAAAATCTCCTCAGACATCCAATAAACGCGTCTGTGCTCACATCGGTCACTAATTCGATGTGAACAGCCTTTGTTGCCCAACACACAAAAATACAGGCATAAACCTTAACCCGATTTCGGTTTCTATGCTTTTTTTCCTTGATGAAAAAGGGACCGCAATAATCCACACCTGTATTCACAAATGGACGTGTTTGAGTAACTCTATTTTTTGGGAGATCTCCCATGAAATAGGAAGCGTCTCGCGGTTTCACTCGAAAACACGTCACACACTTGTGTATTATCCGTTTAATTATTGCCTTGCCATTAATCGGCCAAAATTTGGAACGTACTGCGTTCAGAGTTGCCTGAACGCCACCATGTAAATTAAGAACATGCTGTTCTCTTAATATAAGTTCGGTAATGTGATGCTTCTTAGGTAGTACGAGAGGATGTTTTTCGTAATACAAGAGACTAGAATTCTTCAAGCGTCCTCCAACCCTGATAAGTCCCGAGTCATCCAGGAATGGATTGAGTGCTTTGAGCTCACTCTGTTTTCCCACGAAACCCGACTTCGCGAGGTGAATTCTGTCATCGCGAAAACTTTCCTCTTGTACTAGCCTAATTATTACTTGTAGTGCTAAATCTATTTCTGAAGTTAGCAGTTTTCCCTTGGTTTTATCATTACCTCTTTTCAAATTCTTTATAAACCGCAGAATGTAGGCCATGATTCTCTTCGTCTTTCCTATTGTTCCGTATTCTTTCAGAAATGAAACCTTGACTGTCGTCGTCAACGTCGCTCGTGGTTTCAATTCGCTCATTGGTACTGATTCTATGATATTGTTCGGCCAGTCTGATTTATCTTGTCTCAGCCATTTTGGTCCATCTTGCCATTGCTTATTCTTCACGAAATCTACCGGCATTTGACCGCGCGATAATATATCTGCCGCGTTTTGTTCCGAAGGCACATGTCGCCAACGCATTGAGCTTGTATCCTTCCTGATTTCTGACACTCTGTTAGCTACGAAAGTTTTCAATAAATATGGCTGAGTATTGATCCATTGCAAAGTTACCGAAGAGTCCGACCATAAAACTACTTCATCGATTTGTTTGACTTTCTGAATCGAGTTGAGCACTGTAGTCACTAAACGCGATAGTAACAATGCTGCGCATAATTCTAACTTTGGTAGTGAAATTGTCTGCAATGGAGCAATTCGATTTTTTGAGCACAACAAATTGGTGTAAACTCTTTCGTTTTTATCAATGGATCGAACATAAATACACGCGCCGTACGCACTTTCGCTTGCGTCACAGAACCCGTGAATCTCAGTGATAACTGCCTCTTCAATAACAGTCTTTCTATGAAACCTAACGTCCTTCAATTCCGTAAATTGTCCTCTCAGATTCACCCATGCTGTGTGAATATCATGTGGTAAGGACTCGTCCCATCCTGTGTTACATTGCCACAGTTTTTGCATCAAAATTTTTGCCATAACTATAACTGGCCCGAGTAGCCCAATGGGGTCATATAATTTTGCGATAGCGGATAGAACATTCCTCTTTGTAACTTTAGAATCTGAATCTATCGTGTACCCATAAGTTATTATGTCTGTATCGCTGTTCCATTGTATTCCCAACGCTTTCATGTCTGGGTCCTTATTTACTAACATTTTTACCATCGACGTATCATTTTCCAATGCCTGAATTACTTCATTATTATTCGATACCCATTTTCTTAGGGTGAAACCTCCTGCTTTGGTTATTCCCATTAATTCGTCGCGTAATGTTTTTGCATCCGCTAGATTGTCCACTCCCGTTATTATGTCATCTACGTAACAATCTCGTTTTAATATTTCGCTGCCCCTTGGAAATCTGTGTTTCTCATCTTCCGCTAATTGAATTAATACTCGCGTCGCAGAATGAGGTGCTGACGCGGTGCCGAACAATACAACTGGCATAACAAAGGTTTTCAACTTTTCTGAAACATCTTCCCGCCACAACGCAAGTTGATAATGCGTGTCTAAATCCGCTAGTCGGATCTGTTTGTACATTTTCTCAATATCGGCACATATAACAATTTGCGGTATTCTGAATCGTAGAAGCATCTCAAAACTAGAGCTTTGTACGACAGCACCTATGTTCAAGCAATCATTGAGAGAAATGTTCGAACTTGTTTTTGCCGATGCGTTGAATACTATTCTAACTTTAGTGGTGGAGCTTGAATTCTTAATCACTGGGTGATGTGGCAAAAAACAATGATCTTTCCTGATTTCTTGAGGCCGAATTTCTACCATATGGCCTAATTTGATTTCATCGCGCATTATGTCGACATACTGATCCCTTAGGGATGGATTTTTCGCGAATTTTCGTTCCAGAGCGTGAAATTGTTTTTGCGCCATGTAAAATGACTCTCCCAAATTTCGTATATTTGCCTTGAAAGGCAACCTAACTATATATCGTCCCGAGATTATATCTCTTGTGGTATTCACTTTGAAGTGTTCTTCTACGAGGACTTCTTCCTCGGAAAGAAACCTTTCTCTTTCCATTTCTTCGATTTCCCAGAATTTCTTGAGGCATTTATGCAATGAGTTGAAAGTCACCATGCATTGACTGACTTTATTCGCGTCTTCCCTTGCATTTACCTTGCCTGCTACTATCCAGCCTAATTTGGTTTTCTGCAGTTTGGCCCGTTGCCCCGGTATTTCGATCTGACCAACACATAAAAGATTGAAGAAACTCTCTACGCCCAAGAGTGCGTCAATTGCTTTAGGTTCGTGAAAGTTCGGATCTGCTAATTTCAAATTTGGCGGTAAGTTGAGAATGTGTTTCTCAATGAAACGATTGGGAAGAAAATTGCAGATTTGCGGAATGATAAGAAAGTCTACGGTTTCGTGGTACTTCTTATCTTTCGAAAATATTTCCGCTTTCAAGGAATGTTTAATTCTTGTCTCCATTTGGTTCAAACCTTCAACCGGTAAATTCAATTCTTCAGTTGGTAACTTAAGACGATCAGAAAACTCTTTCGTGATGAAATTCGATTGTGAACCACTGTCTAATAAAACTCTCGCGTCAATCATGTTTCCGTTTCTGGTTTTGATTTTAATTACAGCAGTTGACAATAAAACTTGCGAGGCAACCACGGCCTGATGAGTTTTAAGATTTTCTGAAATTCCGATTGTGTTTGGCGATTCGTTTTTCTGATTACGATTTTCCGCATGTAACATCGTATGATGTTTTTTACCACATTTTCTGCACCCGATCGACCTACAATCTCTACTTCTATGTCCGTTTCTCAAACAATTCCAACATAATTGGGCATTCTTTACCCTGTCCGTTCTCTGATTTATTTCCATTTCACCAAATGTGTGACACTTATTTATACTATGGTGTTTCTCGCAAATTGGACATATTTCTACCTGCTGTGTGGTTGCGAAAGTGTGCCCTTTGTTTGTTGCTACCCTTTGAGTCGGTCTATTGTCAGTGCTATGACTAGTATTTATTGACGCGACTTCTAAAATTTGACACCTTTTTTCGAGAAACTCCATGAATAATTCAAATTTGGGTGATTCTCTTCCCGATATGGAATCTTCCCATTCTTTATGCGTTCTCTTATGTATTTTCTGGGTAATGATATAAATGAGTAAGGTATCCCAATGCGAAACTGGTTCGCCCAATGAAAGTAATGCTCTCAAATGTGTCCTTATGTCATCAACCAATTTCCTCAATTCATTCCCAGATTCCCTAGTGACTGACTCCAATTGCATGAATTTCTTAACATGGCTTTGGATTATGATGCGTTTCTGATTAAACCGTTCATTGATTAGTTTCCAAGCGATTTTATAATTTTCTTCCGATGTCTCTAGCGCGTGTATAACTGACGCGGCTTCATGCTTCAAACAAGATCTCAGATAATGCAGTTTTTGTATGGCCGATAAATCTGCATTATCGTGAATGGTCGATTTGAAAGAGTTATAAAATCCTATCCAATTTTCATATTTTCCGTCAAACGTTACTAAATCTATCTTTGGTAGTCTGACGCTATTTACGTTATGTGAAGTGTTCGCTTTAGTCTCTATTATACCTTCGGCTTTAGTCATTACCGAATAATATATTTTAGAGAAGTTCTCCAATTCATCTGAAGCCGTTTCTTCAGTCTCCTCTATTTGATTTTGAATTGTTTCAAACTCGTCCAAGAACTTCTCAGCCTTTTTAAACCTAAATTTAATTTCCGCTATATTATCTTCGTTTTGCTCAACGAACTTATTGAAGATAGTGAGCTTTGCCTTTACGTTGGCTCGCTGTCTTCTCAAACTTGTCACGTCTGTTGAAGTCATCGTGAAATTAAATTTATTCCAAATTATTGCTCTGAATTAACTACGAAAGAAATATCGCGAAGAATGACAGAAATTGAAACAATGTTAATAACAATATATGACTTATCTTACTCCTTATCTGATATTTCTCTCAATTCACTTGCACTTAATGTTCACTTCAACTTTATTTTCACTAACAGGCCATGAATTTCCACTACACTTGACACATGAAGATCTGCTTGCTCTGATTGTCTTCTTGCTTCTGGAATCCCTGGTTGCTTTTCACACGTACTGGGTTGCTCTTCTTGATTATCAATCAAATGTTATTGGATCATATAGGCTCGCTACTTACATCCGTTGTTCGAAGAACCAAATGTTTTTGTACCCTATAGTTTCGCTGCTGATATCCGGCTCGAAGGACCAAATGTTATCTCGTAACCCCGTTTTCAAGGGACGTTTGAATTCCTTCTCGATCTGAAGAATTCCTTGGACCGATGAATTTTTCCGGGTTCTGGTTGTAAAGCAGAAACGAGATTTGGTATAGGTGCGATGAGAATTTTCGGATATTTCCGGTTCTCAACGGACTGGATTTCTCAAATTAATGAAAGATCCCTTTGATGAATTAAAGACGTATATGCTTTCTTTGATCTATTTACAAATTATACATATACATCTGTTGGTCTGGTTGTATCGATTTCAACAACTCTCACGACATACACTGAGTTAAACTTCCCTTAGAAAAGATGTTGTAAGTATCTTTTCTATCACAAATGGTACGTTGTTGATTTACCGAGAGATCGTATTAACTAACTATATTGAACTAATTTGGGGAATATAAAACATTTCTCCCACTATCAATACACAAAAATATACAAAAGGCGTCATCAAGTTCAGAAACCCGACCAATGACAAAATTGGTCCTGAAATCATTCCACGACAAGCGTTTCTAAAAGCAGATGGCCTCTGGCGCCAAGTTGGTGAAATTGAAACTCTCAAGTCTCAACCCCTGGTCAAATGGCGCTAAAGCGAAACCAGATGAGATTCTTCGAATCGCACTGGCATGCATGGTTATCATCTCCATTGTTGACTTGACAACACCCTTATCTCAATTGGTGACACGGATATTCAACACATATGGGCACCGGCCTGATACATACCATACCAGCGCCCAACACCCTTTGTTTCAAGGCTTCGTCGGGGGCCGTAATTTCTCATCGCGATGATGAAAATCAACGAAGCGGCCGTAATAAAGAAGAAAAAAAAAGGAGCCGCCGGCAGATGGAGTGCATAAAACGGGGCCGGGAAGGGGAGAAAATGAGAGGCGGTACTACATTTTTGTTATCGTAATAAAGGGCGAAGTGCCGGCCAGGATTTTCGATTGTTCTGTGGTTCTTGGTTTGCTTTCTTCGATGTGGAGGGATATTGCGCTTTATGAACTTTTGCCCTAGACCCCCACCCTTCTAAGATTATATTTTTTCTCATGGATACTTCTATAGTAACGATGGTCGATGCTTGGTTAGGGGGAGAAGTTTCGATTTCGCGTCATCGACATCCTAGTGTAACAAATCAGAAACATGTCTGCACTGAAGAAAACGAATGCCCTGTTGTTCAAAAGCAACTATTGTTGTCATAACAAAAAAAAACACCGTTCTGAGAACAATTCGTACTTGCAATCTAACATGCCCATTCCGGTTTAAGTGACTTGAGTCCTATGAACAGGAAAAACTGTAAGTATATCTGCCATCAGGTACTTTTATTTCAAAAGGAATATTTCCGTGAATGTTACACGAATATCTAGTAGAATATAATTATTTTGTAAGTATAATCCAACAATATTTGTACGACTAACAGTATGGATACATTGAATTCAACAGGAATATTTCGTATTCAGAAATTCAAATTATTCTACAGGAATAAATCTTGTTTAGCTAACAATTTTAATCTATGTTGTACCATATGGTTGAAGTTGTTTGGAATAAAATATCGGTTTCCGAAAAAGGAACGAACATGATGAAACAGAGATTCGATAATTTTCAGCATTTTTTGGCCTCCTACCTAGAATTGAATATTTTCGATCTACGATTGATACTAACTCTTGAATAACTTATCCTAGGAAATAAAAAAAAAAGAAAAGGGGGTTATTATATGATTAAGAAACATAGTGTAGGAAGGAAGAGGGAAATAGGGGTTTAACAAGAAAACAAAGGTTGAAGTCAGGTTAGATCAGATCAGAGGAAGGAAAAAAGATTAGATCTGTAGCGATCTGCACCGACGGCCTCAACATTCACCGTACAGCTCAACAGATGGCGCCACCGAATAGACAAAACTCAAAAGATACTACCCAAAGCATCGACAAGTGCCAGGAACAGTGTGAGCATTTGAAGGCTGCAATGTCACTTCAGTTCCGTTCTGAGATAATTGGATTTTCAACATTTCCAACTGAATATTTTGAAACCAAGGCATTAGTCAAACAATGTTAATTTCTGATTGCAAAAGTAAATCTTTATTCTATCAAATACATAAACACATTTCCTCAATATCAATGAAGAACAGATGGAAAACTAAAAAAACTAACCAAAATATATAAATTTACGGAAAAAAATTACGAAAAGCACTGCCGTGAAGGCAGGAGCTTTTGAGCGCTCGTACATGCACCTTGTAGGTAGATTCGCATTTTCCAGTTTTAGAAATCAATTGAAGGAATTTTCGACAGCTCTCACAAAAATTCTGAAACTTAGGCGAAACTCCAGACTTCATGTCAGTGCTTTAGGTGACCAATTTTTTTTCGATAATTCGCTAGAATTTTCTACGGTATCTATGGTCTTGGTGGTGCGATCTGGACAAAATTTGGCACGTAGTTTGAATTCATTATTCCTAAGCTAGGTGGAAGATTTCATCCCAATCCAATCAGTAGTTTCGAAATAATCAGGAAAAAAATATTTTGAAAAGCCATGTTTACGGAACCCCTACTCTAATTTTGCTCATTGATGAACGTGGCCGCGAAATTCGCGATCCAAACCAACCCTGAAAATTTCAAGTTCCTAGGCCTTTCCGTTCAAAAGTTACAATTTTCTATGGTTTCTATGGTTCTGGTCATGCGATCTGGACGAAATATTGTTTCAATATATCATTCTCGATTAAAATACAAAATTTCATCTCGATCGAATCCGTTGTTTCGAAATGATCGAGAAACCAAAATTTCAAACGACCGTATTTACGGAACCCCTAGTATAATTCTGCTCATTGATAAACGTGAACGCGACATTTCAGATCCACACCTATCCTGAAAATTTCAAGTCCCTAGACCTTTCCGTTCGAAAGTTATGATTTTCTATGGTTCTGGTCATGTGATCTGGAGAAATGTAGCTTGAATATATCATTATCCATTAGTATACAAAATTTCGTCACGATCGAATCTGTAGTTTTGAAATTATCAAGAAAACTAAATTTCAAACGACCATATTTACGGAACCCCTAGTATAATTTTGCTCATAGATGAACGTGATCACGACATTAGAGATCCACACCTATCCTGAAAATTTCAAGTCCCTAGGCGTTTCCGTTCAAAAGTTACAATTTTCTATGGTTTCTATGGTTCTGGTCATGCGATCTGGACAAAATTTTACATGTAGCTTGAACACCTCATTCTCCATTTGAGTGCAAAATTTCATCTCAATCAAATCTGTATTTTTCAAGTAATCAGGGGAATAAAACTTTGAACGGCCATATTTACGGAACCCCTGGTGGAATTTGGCCCATTAACGAACTTAACCGAGGCATTCGGGAACTGAACCTACACTGAAAATTTCAAGTCTCTAGGTTGTTCCGTTCGAGAGTTATCGTGCTTACGGCCGGACGGACAGACTCAAATTTTCCGACGGATTCGTCATCAGTGAGTCGAACATAGTCGATTGACACCATTTTCGGCTCAAAATTCGAAAAATACAGACATCGAGACGAAATGATATAGCCCTCGTGTAAGTAGTACGAGCGCTCAAAAACAGGAAATGTCGAGACATTTTTCGTGAGATATTCACCAAAATCATTTAAATAATCGATTAGATGCCTTAGATCAAGAATATGTAATTAGTTTTTTTAGTGAATCTTTTACTTTTTGAAACATTCCTCTTTCAGAAGCAAAAGTTGGAAATTTTGGTAAACTTTGAATGACTGTATCTACCAAAATAATCCTGGTGGTCTGATGACGTTTTTTTCATCATTCTATGATCCTTCACTAATACAAAAATGTAAATTTCCTACAAAAGACAGTAAGGAAATAACAAATTTTTTCGCGGGAGAATTTTTTTCGAGTTTTTTATATGCCCAGTATTCGGAAAGTGTAGTAGACAAAAAAAACTAATTACATATTCCTAATCTACGCCTTTGAATCAATCAATACCGTAAGTTTGGTGAAGGATAAAAAATAATTTTCGCGAACATCGCGGTTTTTCGAAAATAATTCCAAAACCAATTTTTTTTTTCGTATGATATCAACCAAAATAATTCCAATTGTTAATACGCCATAGATCAAGAATATGTTATTGTTATTTTCGTGAAGCTTTCACTTTTCGAAACATATCACTTTTCGAAAAAAATCGAAATTTTGGTCAACTTTGAATGACTGTTACACATGGACCTTCCTTCTAGGACATTTCTAGTTTCTACCTTTTTAAGTGTTATTGTAATTGTAAATTGGCATAGTTATCGGACGGTTCTAGTTATTATCTTTCATTCTACCGAGAAAAAGGAACACGTCTTAAACTTTGCTGATGGCGATAATCACGATTTTTTAAAATTGTGACACTCCTAATTTTTTCCCTTCACTCTTCATTTGAAGACAGTAATTCTGTAATCAAATTCGCTAATATGAGTCCGGAATCAGGATAAAAAATTACATAGAGGGAATTTCCTGTTGAAGTAACCGAATTTCGTTGTATATCCTGGAAAATTCCACTGAATGTATCTCTATTTCTCACTTCTTTCGACCGAATCAATTTCGACTGTATTCTCTATTGCAAATAGAATGGAAGCACTGAGATGTCATTGGAATTTCTTTTATATCTCACCAGAGGTAGACAGACTCGACCAATTCGACTACATATATAAATTCAATAAACACTAATAACCGATCAACGGTTAAACAATGAACAGCAGATAAGCATCGATCCGTCTTCATTGAACGACTTACTCCCCAATAAATTATACCCTATTGGGAAACTTGCAATACAGGATGGTAATTATTTGGTGAACTATATAACCGCTGACCAGACACCGGTTGGCATTCACTTGTCTCTCGTTATTAAAGTCCGCATAAAAACCGCAAAAATTACAAGGCGACCGACTACTTGAGAGTTTAACGATAAAACGCGGTTGTGCCAAGAGCAGCATCACTGAAGGAGAATTGAATTCATCGGTTTCCTTTGAGGAATTCGAATGGGATACAATGCGATACGTTCTCTATTGATTCCCTGCGATAAAATGGTCGTAAAGCGAAGGATAAAACACTTAATCGAAATGATTACCCACCCCATTCAACTACGAAGAGACCTGATCGTGTTATTCGGGATTGGAGACTTTATTGGCGATAACTTTGATTTCATCATTTGTAATTTGATATTAGTCTGTTTTTCACAACTATCAGCCCTGTTTGTGGTGTATAATTTTCTATCTTTTCAAATTCTTGTATAAGATATTCTCGACGACTTGTTGATCTTTCGTGATTTTTATCTGTTTCTGAAGCATTCACACTGGAAGAAATTTTCCAGGATATACAACAGGAATTCGGTTATTTCTACAGGAAATTCCCCCTATATAAGCGAAAGCAGGAATATCCGTTGATTTTACGTGACAATTCCGGTCGTTTAATTCCTTTAGAAATAACAAGTTTTACATCAGTTGATGCAACCGAACTATATTTCGTCATTTCAACAAAAAAATGATATTGTGACGAAAACCGGAATATGCGTGACTATTTACAGAAAGTTGTATTCAAAGCTTCAAACTTCAGTTTCTAAAAGCTTAATGAACACTAAACGAAAACAGGAATTACTTTACCTATCCCATTTGGGTCTGAAATGAGGTAAACACGATTGAAGAGATTCTTGCTCTTGCAACTTTTCCACACCATTCTTATAAGTTTTTAAGAAAGCTATGAGCAAAGCTTAACTTAAATAAATGTTATCAGATAAGAATGAATAGAAGCATAATAATGTGTCAATTATTCGTCGAAAGAAGTGAATTGGAGTGAAAAGGAAAGGTCATTAACGATTTTCTTGCCATTTTCCACATTTTCCGGGTTTTGGGTATGTCAACTAATAATTCGTTGAAATACGAAGAAAATTCCCTGATGGGCTCTGAAATAAGGTGAATACGATTAAATACATTGTCTTTCAACTTTTGTAGGTTTTCAACGGATCTTGAAGAAATTATTAGCCTGATTCAATCAAGTTCAGTTTCTGATAATTTTCATTCATTCTAGCCAGTGGAACGGATTTGAGAGAAAAATAGTGTTATTCGCAGATGGAAATGGGGGTAAGTGATGATTCTCGATGATTTCCTAGAATCACAATACTTTTTCCTAGGTTTCTAGAATTTTAAATGAAATTTGTCGAAAACTGACATTTCGGATGAAATTATCCTGAAATATACCGATTTGGAAGAATTGAAAAAAAAAATTTTAAACAGAAAAATTCGATATATTCCATATAATTCTGTTATTCCATCTCTTGGAGGTCGATTTTATGAATTGAAATATACAGGGTGTCCGGGAAAATGTGGGAAATCTCTCGGATTCACATAAAACATAGAAAAATAAGATGACAAGTTTCCATAATTTTTTTTCCTAGCGGCCCTCCCTACAGAGATAAGGCCTCCTAAATGACACCACTGGAAATTCATTTTACTGGAATAAATTTTAAACTACTCAATATAATTTAATGAAAATTTTTTATGATGAATAGTAGGAAGGGCCTCTTGAAATACTGCCCTTAAATTTAAATTAGCTCGTTAAGTTTACCAGGGGCGGACTAGGTTGTACATCTTAATGCTTACATTTTTAACACCCTGGATGATGAGGAGTTAAAAAAAACAAATTAGGATACCTTGAACATTAAGCTGAAGATAAGGTTCTCTTGTTCATTGTCGATAAAATGAGCCATTTCCAAAAAACAAAATAATGAAAGAAATAACTTTTTTATTTCTATCAAAAAGAACCATGAATTCCAATTATTATTATTATTATTTTTTTTAATGTGTCTTTCTGGGCCAAAACTGCATTGATAAGAATCTTTGTAATTTTTTCGGATTCAATAACGTAAACTTAGAATTTTTTGTTCCTTGAATAACTTTCGTATCACACTTTGTTGTAGACAAAAAAATTAGAATTCATGGTTCTTTTCTCTAGAAATAAAAAAATAACTTCTTTTATTATTTTGTTTTTCGAAAACGGTTCATTTTATCGACAATGAACAAGAGTACCTTTTATTTTGCTTAATGTTCAAGGTATCTTAATTTGTTTTTTTTAACTCCTTACCATACAGGGTGTTAAAAATGTAAGCATTGAAACGTACAACCTAGACCGCCCCTGGTAAACTAAACAAGCTAATTCAAATTGAAGGGCAGTATTCAAAGGGGTCCTTACTATTGTTTATCATATCAAATTTTCATTAAATTATATCAAGGAGTTTAAAATTTATTCCAGTAAAATGAATTTCCAGTGGCGTCATTCAGGAGGCCGTATCTACGTAGGGAGGGCCGCTAGGAAAAAAAAATATGGGAACTTGTCATCATATTCTTTTATGTTTTATCTGAATCCGAGAGATTTCCCACATTTTTCCGGACACCCTGTATATTCAATATTCAATTCGACTTTTGAGCAATTAATAGTATCTGTAAACAAACACCTTGAGTTATAATAACTCACTACTATAACTCCCTGTCTCTGTGCTTCTGAACAAGCTGATTGGTCGAAAGGAAAGAAAAAGTCCATTATTGGAATTGGAGGGAGTAATGTCACTTGAATAATTTTGACCATTTCTCGAATTAAGTTGATACCTAATTATTATTGTGAATGTTTTGCTGAAAAAAAAGAATTCAGATAGTGAAGATGAATTATTATGAACACCGTCAGAAATAAGACAATCCGCCAATGTAACCATACAGAATTTATTGCCCGAAAAATCCCAAAACAAATATAAAGGTGTATACAACTATTTCTAAGATTGGTGTAGCAGTAAGAAAATTAAGTCATCGTTTACAGAGAATGTTCTTTTGGCATATTTTAGTGAACTTAGCACTAAAGCATCTTGGACTTTCTATTCCATGCTAGGAAGCACAATCAACATAAATAATGCATTGTTATAATAGGTAACTATTAAGATTTGAAAATAGAGTTCTTTCTCTGTACTCGTATCTCAGTATTTATTGTTATAGTAGTAGTATCGTATAGTATCCAACTTGCTGAAATGGTCATAACTCACTTGATGAATTACAGCACTCGCCTTCGGCTCGCGCTGCAAACTTCATCTGCGTGAGTTATGACCTACATTATTGCTCGTTGAATGACATACTATTTTCCTTCCATTTCTATGAAGCCTTAATAGTGTTACAATATTTGCAAATTTTAAGGTAATTAGAAGAACTCAGCAGTTACTCAGTTGACTGGAATTATTTTCATCGAAACTCGAAGAACGATGGATGAAAAACAAAATAGTGTTGAAAACAGAAACTTGTCTCCATAATAAGAAAAAATCTTGGCTCCTACCCTTCGTGCATGTTAAGCCGGGTTTAGACGACTAGCTAAATGGTAAGCCCTGTTAAGAAGTCGATGAGTTACTGTTTTTCAACAAATCTAGTGGCTTTACTAGTTTATATTCAATTCTGAGAGTTATTATTAAATTTTCCCAAGTGATGAGGTAACGAACTTTTCCTCATCAATAACAAGTAAATATACATAGTGCTTGATAAAGTAGAGGACAAATTACCAGTTAACTAAAAACATTCTTGTATATACTATGAATTATTACCTGTGGCTAATCGAGTCATCACGAAAGGGTTTTCCCATTTCATATTCGCCCAATTGAGTACGAGCCGATAATAAATCATCCCGGTTGTTACAAAAACGACAACAATAAGAGATTACGTCTCGATTACAATCGAATTAAGGCATGATGGCTTCGACCGAGTCGGAGCAAATCTATTAGAACTAATTAGATGGGAGAAATTAGAAAGCTTCCTCTCCGAGCCCCGTTATTATCGAAATGAATCTGCCAAGGTACACTTTATATTTCGCCAGTGGCGTCGGCGAATCGAAAAGATCAAAGGATCTAGAACATTGGCGTACATCCTTTCGTCTCATTCGCGTAAATGTGCAAAAGTAGTTGTCTCGCGATTATCCGAAGTTGGCATAGTTGAACACTGCGTTTTATATCCTGTCCGTGAGTGCGACCTTGACAGATTATTATTAGAATTTTATATCGCTCGTCTGCGATGTATTTCGCAACTGCCGTTGAAATTTGAGCGGGATCGTGACCATTACATAGACAGCTTTTTATCTCCATCGCTTATTGAACGACACCTCATGATTTCCACAACGAGGTATATCGGTAAAGAACACAGCGGATAATCGTATCCAAGAATATAAGGAAAGTTTGTTCTTCAGTTATGATTCCTCTGGCGTTTAAGAGGAGGCTTGATTCAATAAAGAGTATGCGGTTAAATTGGGTCGTCTTAATTGCGATGAATCCGCTAATGAACGGTGACAAAGTACCCAATAATTATTGATGGAAGGCTCGAGAGTATATCAAACAACTTCAGGAGTATGGCCGAGATGCATTTAGAGATCAAAGCGGAAATTGGCTATACGCCTACCTACAAGTGATTTCTAGTCATAGAGCAATCTGCCCCATTAAACTCGATTGATTGGATTCTATTGTGTCTTCGATGGACCCCATTGATTCTATACTATTTTTTAGGTGATTCTTTACGCACTGACGGGAGGAGGTCCGAAAACGACGTACAGATATGGAAGATCTGTGGTTCGTGAAAGTCAGTGCGATAAATAGTGTAATTTCATAAAATCGACACTTCGAGAAATGGAATCGCAGATTTGTATGAAATATATCAAATTTTCCAACACCAGATCAGAAAAATTCGATTCCTATTTCATGCGGAACAACTGTGAAGCTGAATTTTAATATAACTCATTTTATGGATGCTTCATGTTAAATTTCAGCAGGATGTGGCGAATAGTTTCTGAGAGTAACATAAAATTCCAAAAATTAAACAATATAATATTAGTGAAAAAATGATTACGTATTAAAAAGTTTACAGAACAAAAAAGGAATAGTTTCGAAAAATTTCGTGAGAAAGTTGAGCTTATTTCTAAGTTTACTAGCTCGAACTTGATGTTTTCCACATCCCAACCTTGATGAAATTCTTTCATGAGGTAGAAAATTTCCTAGCCTCACAATACGTTTTCTTCAAAATTTCGAGAATTCTAAATCTGACAGCTTGAATTTTCAATGGATATATCGTCGTGGTAAGGGAAAGGTTGAGTGTCAATTGAATTTTATTATCTAATCCTATTGAATTATATATTCATTATTCAACTACTTTTGAGCAATTAATATTATCTGTAAACAAACAACGTGAGTTATAATAACTCACTACTATAACTCACTGTCTCTGTGCTTCTGAACAAGCCGATTGGCCGAAAGGAAACAGTCCGTTATTGGTATTCAGGTGAGGCCCCTTGAATAATTTTTGACGTTTTCTCAAATTAAGGTGATACCTAATTATTATTGTGAATGTTTTGCTGAAAAAGATTAATTCAGATAGTGAAGATGAATTATTATGTACACCTCTAGAAATAAGACAATCAGCCAATGTTGCCATACATAATTTATTGCCCGAAAAATCCCAAAACGAATATAAAGGTGTATATAACAATTTTCAAGATTGGTGTAGCAGTAAGGATATTGAGTCATCGTTTACAGATAATGTTCTTCCCGCATATTTTAGTGAACTAAGCACTAAATATAAATCATCGCCCCTATGGACTTTCCACTCCACGCTAAGAAGCACAATCAACATAAATAATGTATTGTTATAGGTAACTATTGAGAGTTCCAAATAAAGTTCTTTCTCTGTACTTGTATCTTAGTATTTATTGTTATAGTCGTAGATAAAATATAGTATTCAACTTGCGGTAATGGTTATAACTCATTTGATGAATTACAGCACTCGCCTTCGGCTCGCGCTGCAGACTTATTTTCATAGAAACTCGAAGAACGATGGAAAATCAAAATAGTGTTGGAAACAGAAACTTGTCTTATTAATAAGGAAAAATCTTGGCTCCTCCCCTTCGTTCATGTTAAGCCGGGTTCAGAAGACTGGCTGAATGGTAAGCCCTGTTAAGACGTCGATGAGTAACTGTTTTCAACAAATCTAGTGGCTTCACTAGTTTCTATTTATTTTGAGAGTTATTATTCAATTTTCCCAAGTGATGAGGTAACGAACTTTTCCTCGTCAATAACGAGAAAATATGTGACCTACATTATCGCTCATCAAGCACGAGGTTTCTTAAACCTCAAAAATCGAAAGGTGTTTTTTGACGTTTGGTGAAAAAAAATCATATCCCTGAAATGTTTGAGTTCCTTTTATATGAACTCTTCTGCTCTCGAAATTCTCTTTGTTGTCGGTTGTTTTCTCCGACATCTCGTGGGGGAAAACCGAAACGAGTTCCTCTTCATCCAAACATACGGTCGGATCACAGGCAAATTTCAGTTATCACAGAAAGCTAATCGAACACCAAACCAGTCCCTTTGGGTACACTGATCCTAAAATCCGAATGGTTAGCCCGAAGCAACAGATGAATTAATTCAATAATTGAATATCGATTGGCGCCTCTATGAATAATGATTGATTTTATGTGAAATCTACGTGTAGTCGGTACGTTCACTAATTTGTAGCCTTCGAAGCTCCGACCGAATCGTTTTTTCATGATTGATTGAAGGAGTCTGGACGTATTGGAGAAATTTGGGGCGAGGAATAGATGGAGAGATTCAATGCTGAAATAAATTGAAAGTTGCCAGGTTCTCCAGCTGATCACACTGAAAAAACCAATCCCGGGAATTTCCGAATAAACGCAAATATTGTTATCACAACAGAAAAAGACCGTTCTGGGAACAATCTGTACTTGCAATCTAACATGCCGATTCCGGTTTAAGTGACTTGAGTACTATGAACAGGAAAAACCTTAAGTATAGCAGTGACCAGGTACTTTTATTTTAAAAGGAATATTTCCGAAAATGTTACAAGAATATCTAGTAAAATATTACAATTTTGTAAGTATAACACAACAATATTTGTACGACTAACAGTATGGACACATCAAATTCAACAGGAATGTTTGGTATCTCTCATTCAGATTATTCTATCGGAGTAAATCTTGTGTAGCTAACAATATTTTAATCTTTGTTGTATCATATGGTTGAAGTTGTTTGGAACAAAATATTGGTTTTTGCGATTCGATTATTTTTTCAGCATTTTTTGGCCCCCCACCTAAAATTGAATATTTTCGATTTACGATTGATACTAACTCTTTTCCTAGGAAAAACAAAAAAAAAAGAAGAGGGTAAGTATTGTTATGGAAATCAAAACATGGTCATATTTCTCAAAGTTTCAAAAATTTAGAAAAAATAAATTCGAATAATATCACCAAAAATTCAAGAACCTTAAAACATCTTATAGTCAATTTAGGAAATTCGATCAATTTATAAATTATTATATTTTCAAAGAGGGTTCATTTTATGAAGTATATCAAAATGAAGATGTGCATGTGAAGATGGAAAATGTATCAAGATGTTGGCATACCAAGGGAATGCGATATGGAATAATTTGGAAGGAAAAAAAGGAGCGAGTTGACAATTGATGGAGAAAAGTCAGAGTGGAGATCGATATTTCGAAAAGTTTGCAGAAAAATTGGTTTGAGAGAAGAAAATTATAGTAAATAGTATTTGGAACTTCGTCAAGAACAGATTGAATTGCTTGAATTCATTTGGAGAGTGAAGGAGATATCCAAACGGCCAAAAGCTGGATATAAGAAGGAGAATTGAAAATGAAGTTAGTTGAACGTAGTGAGTGCACTCACCTATTGATTATTATATTAGCGTTTAGATATATTAGTTTTTAGTTTCTTTTGATAGTTGGGTTTGTTTTGTAGAATTAGATTGTTGATTTTATAATTTTGTGAATCACTTCTTTTGATTGTCCATCTTAGAACCCTCCTTGAGGTAGAGGTCTCGGGCAAAATTGAATTTATAATCGAAACAAAAGTCTTTGAATATTGTTAGTGGATTTCGGAAATTTAATATTAATATTTTGAACGACCCATAACAGTATATTATTGAGAAACATAGTGTAGGAAGAAACAGGGAAATAGGGGTTTAAATAAAAACAGAGGTTGAAGTCAGGTTAGATCAGATCAGAGGAAGGAAGCAAGATTAGATCTGTAGCGATCTGCACCGACGGCTCAACATTTACCGTACCGTTCAACAGAGGGCGCCACCGAACAGACAAAACTCAAAAGGTACCACCCAGAGGATTGAAAAGCGACAGAAATTAATTATAATTAATTCAGCCTGTATGTTATGAGCTGGAACGGCACTCGAGACTCGCACAGCCACTCTCTTCATTTTCATTAGTTTATTAGACGTTGGAAGAGCCGGCACGTGAAGTATCATTACAAATGACACTCCCGAGAGATTCCCCCATTTATTCGAATACTTAACAACCATACTCCAACGGAGTGATATCCACTACGTCATTCCTCGTGAACGTATTCAATTTATTCCCTTCGAATTGAACGCCTCGGAAACACCTGGGGCACTTCCTCGCCCTCCTCCCCGTGACTTGTGTGGTCTAATCAGCGAGGCGCAAAGTGCCAGCGATAATTCCGGAGTGTTCGCTGAAATTCCTCCGACGACGACGACGACGAGAAGGAATAGCTGCCACTCATATTTCAGTAGACGTGTACAAACATTCAATTTGACATAATTGCCGATGCGACTGCTTTATATATACCAGGTGGTCGTTAAAATCGTCGGTTTCAGCGTCTGTAATTTAGTCGGAACGGCGGGACTCGGCCCGCTAGGTTCCCTCGAGTATTGTTGGAGAAACTCGCCGAGATTCGAATGATACCAGTTGAATTTTCTCCTTCTGGGTAAAATTTGGTATATACAGTATGGAAGCTTTTTGAATTCCCTGCAAGTTTGTTTCCATCAGTTGTTATTGTAACTCAAACAGTTTCTGAGATATCCGTAGCCGAAAGTCGTTGATTGACAAACAGTGCAGTGTCACCTCACGTTTTTTGACGCACTTCTTGCGCCCCAGTCTTCCACTTTTCTGACGTACCCGCCAGGAAAGAAGTTGAAGAGCATTAAATTTTCTTCATAATGAGTTATTGTTCAATTTCGTAAAAAAAAAAAACAATTAAGAGAAACAATCTTGTGGGAAATTCAAGAAGCATTAACTCTGTTTATATCAAGTTTTGCCGTACTACGCACCGTTTGGTAGATATGAGCAAAAAGCGAAGTCGCTAATGGACAAACATTTCCTCCTATCGCCCCAACCTTCCACTATTTCAACATAACCTTCAGGAAAGAAGTTGAAGAGCATTAAATTTTCTTCATAATGAGTTATTGTTCAATTTCGTATCATTAACTGTTCCAAATTACTGAATTTACTGATTCTGCGATTTGAATCATCTATAGAAGAAATCATGCGAATAATTCGTGAAATTTATTTTTTTTTGGACATTTCATTATAATAATTTGCCTTCTTCGAGTGAAAGTGAGAGCTTTAACCCTTATTTAATTCCGCCATTGTTTCATAGAGGATGATTTTGTTTTTTGAATGACAGTCTGCGATTTGAATCATTTATAGAAAATCATGCGAATAATTCGTGAAATTTCTTTTTATTGGGCATTTCATTATAATTTGCCTTCTTCAAGTGAAAGTGGGAACTTCACCCTTTTATAATTCCGCCATGGTTTCATAGAGTAGTATTTTGTTTCAATGATAGTCTGCAATTTGGTTCTTTTATAGAAGAAATTATGCGAATAATTCGTGAAATTCCTATTTTTTGGGCATTTCATTTAAATAATTTGCCTTCTTCAAGTGGAAGTGAGAGCTTCACCCCATCTATAATTCCGCCAATGAGATTTTGAACAAAACTACGAGGTCAAAATTTCACTTAGGTTTTTGCTTTTTTGATCGAATGCTCTTCAACTTCTTTCCTAAAGGGTTCGACAGAAAAGTAGAAAGCTGAGGCGCTAGAAGAGAATGTACGTCAAAGAATGTGACACTACACTGTTCCTGCATTAGAGACATTCGGCTGCAGTTATCTCGAAAACTGTTCGAGTTACAAAAAAAATTAAGAGAAACAATCTTGTGGGGAATTCAAGGTTCATTAACTCTGTTCATAGCGAGTTTTTCGGTACTACGCACCGTTTGGTAGATATGAGCAAAAAGCGAAGACGCTAATGGACAAACATTTCCTCCTATCGCCCCAACCTTCCACTATTTCGACATAACCTTCAGGAAAGAAGTTGAAGAGCATTAAATTTTCTTCATAATGAGTTATTGTTAAATTTCGTATCATTAACTGTTATAAATTACTGAATTTACTAATTCTTGAAGAAAATTCATACTTGCTGTATGTAGTGCGTCTGAAAAAAAAGGTTGACACTGCACTGTTCCTGCATTAGAGACATTCGGCTGCAGATATTTCAAAAACTGTTCGATTTACAAAAAAAATTAATAGACACAATCTTGTGAGAATTTCAAGAAGCATTAACCATGTATATAACAAGTTTTGTTTTTCTCCAATTTCGAATCATCAACAGTAAAGATTCTTCGGTTTTAACCCACTGAGTATTATAATCGAATATCGAATCGTACAAGCTCGCTGAAATATCACACGGTCGACGAAACAAAACTCGCACAAACTAACGCTAGCACGTATATGTTGATCGTAATAAACGGTATTTACTTTACGAATTACTTTCACAACTTAACAGCGAACCTCGTTTAAAACTGCGCCTCGAGTTACTCGGAGCGCTTTTCATTACCTCGTCTACGCCGACCATTAGGTTATGGCCGTATTTGAATAAAAACAATGGAATCTATGTTCCAAATGGAGAAGTCTGCATTGTTTCGGTTTTCGTGGCGGTTTGGAATTTCTTCGTCTTTCGGACATTGACATCTGCTATTGACGGTAAGGAAGGATGTCACACCTCTCTCTGTCTTTCTCTACATTCGTTCTACTAACGATCTAGCTGGGGCTGTTCAAAAACGATTAAATTATCTTGACAGTGATGATGAGGTGAGATGATGATACTTGTTTAACATAATTCGAACAACGAATTAAGTTGTTATATGTTCCGAACAGGTTACATTGACAATTACACCAAGAAGTCTGCACGTCAAATTGGCCGGTACAACTAATTTGTTTGAATTACTGATGAAGTTGTTCATCTTGGGCTTGAACGCCTTTATTCTCAAGAGGAATATATACTCGCTTATGGTGGGATTTCGACATCCACCATCGGTTCGGTCTAAATTTTCAGTTTTTTCGTCATATCTACCAAACGGAGCGTTGTACGGTGAAACTTGTCATAAAAAGAGTTAATGCTTCTTGAATTTCCCACAAGATTGTTTCTCTTAATTTTTTTTGTTACTCGAACAGTTTTCGAGATATTCGCAGCCGAATGTCTCTTATGTAGGAACAGTGCAGTGTCACATTTTTTGACGTACATTCTCTTCTAGCGCCTCAGCTTTCAACTTTTATGTCGAACCTATTAGGAAAGAAGTTGAAGAGCATTCGATTTCCTTCACAATAAGTTTTCATTCAATTTTGCATCAAATCAATTTTTTCGAATGAGAGTCTGCGACTTGATTCATCTATAAAAGAAATCATGCGAATAATTCGTGAAATTTATTTTTTTTGTGCATTTCATTATAATAATTTGCCTTCTTCGAGTGAAAGTGAGAGCTTTAACCCTTCTATAATTACTCCATTGTTTTATAGAGGAGGATTTTGTTTTTCGAATGAGAGTCTGCGATTTGATTCATCTATAGAAGAAATCATGCGAATAATTCGTGAAATTTATTTTTTTGTGCATTTCATTATAATAATTTGCCTTCTTCGAGTGAAAGTGAGAGCTTCAACCCTTCTATAATTACTCCATTGTTTTATAGAGGAGGATTTTGTTTTTCGAATGAGAGTCTGCGATTTGATTCATCTATAGAAGAAATCTTGCGAATAATTCGTGAAATTTCCTTTTTTTGGGCATTTCATTATAATAATTTGCCTTCTTCGAGTGAAAGTGAGAGCTTTAACCCTTCTATAATTACGCCATGGTTTTATAGAGGAGGATTTTGTTTTTCGAATGAGAGTCTGCGACTTGATTCATCTATAGAAGAAATCATGCGAATAATTCGTGAAATTTATTTTTTATTGGGCATTTCATTATAATAATTTGCCTTCTTCGAGTGAAAGTGAGAGCTTTAACCCTTCTTTAATTCCGCCATGGTTTTATAGAGGAGGATTTTGTTTTTCGAATGAGAGTCTGCGACTTGATTCATCTATAGAAGAAATCATGCGAATAATTCGTGAAATATATTTTTTTTTGTGCACTTCATTATAATAATTTGCCTTCTTCGAGTGAAAGTGAGAGCTTTAACCCTTCTATAATTACTCCATGGTTTTATAGAGGAGGATTTTGTTTTTCGAATGAGAGTCTGCGACTTGATTCATCTATAGAAGAAATCATGCGAATAATTCGTGAAATTTATTTTTCTTGTGCATTTCATTATAATAATTTGCCTTCTTCGAGTGAAAGTGAGAGCTTTAACCCTTCTTTAATTACTCCATGGTTTTATAGAGGAGGATTTTGTTTTTCGAATGAGGGTCTGCGATTTGATTCATCTATAGAAGAAATCTTGCGAATAATTCGTGAAATTTCCTTTTTTTGGGCATTTCATTATAATAATTTGCCTTCTTCGAGTGAAAGTGAGAGCTTTAACCCTTCTATAATTACGCCATGGTTTTAAAGAGGAGGATTTTGTTTTTCGAATGAGAGTTTGCGACTTGATTCATCTATAGAAGAAATCATGCGAATAATTCGTGAAATTTATTTTTTTGTGCATTTCATTATAATAATTTGCCTTCTTCGAGTGAAAGTGAGAGCTTCAACCCTTCTATAATTACTCCATTGTTTTATAGAGGAGGATTTTGTTTTTCGAATGAGAGTCTGCGATTTGATTCATCTATAGAAGAAATCTTGCGAATAATTCGTGAAATTTCCTTTTTTTGGGCATTTCATTATAATAATTTGCCTTCTTCGAGTGAAAGTGAGAGCTTTAACCCTTCTATAATTACGCCATGGTTTTATAGAGGAGGATTTTGTTTTTCGAATGAGAGTCTGCGACTTGATTCATCTATAGAAGAAATCATGCGAATAATTCGTGAAATTTATTTTTTATTGGGCATTTCATTATAATAATTTGCCTTCTTCGAGTGAAAGTGAGAGCTTTAACCCTTCTTTAATTCCGCCATGGTTTTATAGAGGAGGATTTTGTTTTTCGAATGAGAGTCTGCGACTTGATTCATCTATAGAAGAAATCATGCGAATAATTCGTGAAATATATTTTTTTTTGTGCACTTCATTATAATAATTTGCCTTCTTCGAGTGAAAGTGAGAGCTTTAACCCTTCTATAATTACTCCATGGTTTTATAGAGGAGGATTTTGTTTTTCGAATGAGAGTCTGCGACTTGATTCATCTATAGAAGAAATCATGCGAATAATTCGTGAAATTTATTTTTCTTGTGCATTTCATTATAATAATTTGCCTTCTTCGAGTGAAAGTGAGAGCTTTAACCCTTCTTTAATTACTCCATGGTTTTATAGAGGAGGATTTTGTTTTTCGAATGAGGGTCTGCGATTTGATTCATCTATAGAAGAAATCTTGCGAATAATTCGTGAAATTTCCTTTTTTTGGGCATTTCATTATAATAATTTGCCTTCTTCGAGTGAAAGTGAGAGCTTTAACCCTTCTATAATTACGCCATGGTTTTAAAGAGGAGGATTTTGTTTTTCGAATGAGAGTTTGCGACTTGATTCATCTATAGAAGAAATCATGCGAATAATTCGTGAAATTTATTTTTTTTTGGGCATTTCATTATAATAATTTGCCTTCTTCGAGTGAAAGTGAGAGCTTTAACCCTTCTTTAATTCCGCCATGGTTTTATAGAGGATTTTGTTTTTCGTATTAGAGTCTGCGATTTGATTCATCTATAGAAGAAATCATGCGAATAATTCGTGAAATTTCTTTTTTTTTGGCATTTCATTATAATAATTTGCCTTCTTCGAGTGAAAGTGAGAGCTTCACCCCCTCTATAATTCCGCCATGGTTTCGTAGAGGAGGATTTTGTTTTTTGAATGAGAGTCTGCAATTTGATTCATATATGAAAGAAATTATGCGAATTCGCGAAATTTCTTTTTTTTGGGCATTTCATCATAATAATTTGCCTTCTTCAAGTTAAAGTGAGAGCTTTAACCCTTCTATTATTCCGCCATGGTTTCATAGAGTAGGATTTTGTTTTTCGAATGAGAGTCTGCGATTTGATTCATCTATAGAAGAAATCATGCGAATAATTCGTAAAATTTATTTTTTTTGGGCATTTTTGTTTATAATAATTTGCCTTCTTCAAGTGAAAGTGAGAGCTTCACCCCATCTATAATTCCGCCAATGAGATTTTGAAGAAAACTACGAGGTCAAAATTTTAATTTGGTTTTTGCTTTATTGGGAATTCTGTTGTAAATTGTATTTTCATTTTTCCCCTTCATGATTGAATTTGAGGTGGAAATAAGTTATTTGTAATTGTAATTGGCGAGTTGAAGTGAATGCAAACCAGGAATAATTTTTAATTATATAATTCATTACTTTTATAAACATTTATGTTTATTCGACGCATATACAGCACTATTTCATGAGGTCCACCAACAAGTAGTAGCCGCTACTATTTGGACGTCAATTCGTGCAACTTTCTTTCAATATATGTGGCCGACTTTTTTCTTTTGGAGTTGGGAAAGTGCTTTCGCGATGTACAAATGTTCATGCAATGCCTTCTCATATCTTCAATTTAGTCCATTCTCTTTCCAAAACAATTTTGTTCACTTTTTCATCTTTTCTGGAATATCAACCAGATTCAGGAATTTTGCCAATGTTTAATGTTAAGCATTGCTTACATCATCGCCAAATCGCTGGGACCCAATTTCGATTTATCGCAAAATATCAATAAATGTTGTAAACGATGAGAATCTCCTTCAATCCAAAATTCTGATCCAACGAAGAACCCAACCAACTCACCTGACAAATAATAAGCAGCCCTATAGGCCGCCAGCATAATTTCCCTCAGTTGCGGCAACGCGACCATCGGGTTCTGTACGCCTAATCCCAAGGGAGGCACAACGGTGGGCACCTGCCCTAACGTCGAAACGAACGTGGTGTGGGGACACTCTTCGCGCGTCAACTTCTGATGGTCTAACGACATCTCGCACATCTTACACGGCACCTTGATCTTCATCTCGAACATATACGTTATCACAGGTTCTTATCACTCTAGTTTTGGTAATCACAGCACTTTTTGTATCACATAGATTTGTATTATCGGTTGGTGTCGTCTTTATGCTGCTGTCACAACATTCAACACTTGGTAGGATGAAGATTATTCGATTCGGAAGATTTATCACTGATATAAAAAAAATACGAACGATTGAGTGCTGAAAGTTCACATTATAACGAAGAACAAAAAGAGGTTGAAAAATTAAACTTCTGAAGTTTATCCCATTCACGAACACCTCGAACCATCACCTCACCCATAAAAGCGCAGAAACCACAACAAATCCAACAGAAGAATCTACCATCACTCAATCCACATACTTGCACTGAACTGTTAGGCCGTCAGTGAATACCATCATCGTCCGTTCTTGAAAGGCTCAACTCGGCGAGCGCTGAAATAATCCAAACAAACGCGAATAACTGTAACTCAACCTCTTCGGGGAACCGGGGAAAGATGAGAACCGGACGTGGGGACCCGTTCAGCCCCTACGAGAACGCACCCTCGCCTGTCATCACGAAACTGAACCGAAACTATAAAAGAAAAACGTTCGCGCCGAAAGCACGCGCTGCCGTTATGCCGACTCTACCTCGACTAAGCTCTCGAGAGCAACATAACCTACGCGAAAATCCTCGGTCAGTTCCCAGTTGAACGAGGCTCCGCGGCCAATCGGAGCGCGCCGTTCGCGTTGCGTCACGCTTTTACGTCATACGCTACATGCCCGTGTGCAACCAGGTTTCAATCGGGAAAACTTGAAACACGTCGCCGCGTCCTTGACATATAGCAAAACGAGTACTTTTGCGTATGTTTCATCATCCGAGATGCTGAATCCGTAACGTCTGTGTGTCCAGGCTTGCGAAGGTCGAACGACACGGGCGACCAACCTCTCTGGTCCTTCGAGTCGGATCCGGATTTGCGGACAGTCAATTTTGCGAGTAACGAGTCGCAGAGTTATTTTATTACGTATGATAGATCCTTCTTTGAATCTAGATTTTTTTTGTGACATTCTCTCCGCCCAGATGAACTCATCTAACGTTCATTATCTAATAATATTCGGCTATTTGGCCCGGCAGTTCAACTAATGATCCAGAGGAGCCTGCGGTTCATCGACCGTCATGTTCGAGCCTAGACACCCACAACTTATGTTTCGAAATTTTCGTTGCGCCACCATCAGGGGCTCCTTAGACAATGAGGCGCATAATTTCATAAATTTGGGACACGTTCTGGAAGATTTAGGAACATAACTATTCATATAGCATTTTCCTCGATGAAATTATTTTTGAGACATTGTCTCATTCACTCATTTAACACACATCAGGACTTAATAAAACCATAGTGGCGACCTCCTATATAAATAAAAAATGTCCTTACATTTCTCTAGAGAACGCATAAAGATACTTCGAATTCCGACCTTGTTATGTAAATATAAACAAGAAATCCTCTGAAGTAATATGGAATCGAATTAGTGATTCGAAGGAGAGACGACTCGAACAATAAATCGATACGGAACACAGCCTCGTGTCGACATGTTTCGCACCGTCATTATAAAGATTGCAAAAATATCTCTTCGGTTTATGAATTCAAACACTTTGTTAATTGGGTACTTGGATTATTTGTTGAGTTGATTTCATTTTTCTCTATCATGACAGCTCTGACGGAAAGTGGAGGGGGCAGGATCTCTAATAAAAATATTGGTGCTCCCTAGTAAAAATATTGGGGATCCCAATTGCCCAGGCGCTCGGTGATTTTTCTCTCGATTTTTCCCCACATGAATGCTGTGTCATAATATATTGGTATCAGGATCCCAAATTAAAATATTGCTGATCCCTAAAAAAATATTGCAGAGCCCAATTCAGCAGTTGAAAAAATGTCTCTCAATGGAGTAATCCATTATTCTCCTAATGAACGCTGTGACACAATATGTTGGTGGCAGGATCCCTAATGAAGATATTGCGGATCCCTGATAAAATATTTGCTAAACCCAATTCCCCTGACGCTTGGTGTTTTTTTTCTCTCGATGGAATCTTCCATGATTCCCCACCATGAACGCTGTGGCACAATATGTTTGTCGAAGGATCCCTCATGAAAATCTTTCGGATCCCTAATAAAAATATTGCAGAATGCAGAACCCAATTCGCCAGATGCTCTGAAAATTTTTTCTCCGATGGAATCATGTATTATTTTCCAAATGAACTCTGTGGCACAATAAGTTGGTAGCAGGATCCATAATAAAGATATTGCTGATCCCTAATAAAAATATTGCAGAACCCAATTCGCCAGACGCTCGGAATTTTTTTCTCCCGATGGAATCATGTATTATTTTCCAAATGGACTCTGCGGCACAATATGTTGGTAGCAGGATCCCTAATAAAGATATTGCTGATCCCTAATAAAAATATTGCAGAACCCAATTCGCCAGAGGCTCGGATTTTTTTTCCGATGGAATCATATATTATTTTCAAAATGAACTCTGTGGCACAATATGTTGGTAGCAGGATGCCTAATAAAGATATTGCTGATCCCGAATAAAAATATTGCAGAACCCAATTCGCCAAACGCTCGGAATTTTTTTTTCCGATGGAATCATGTATTATTTTCCAAATGGACTATGTGGCACAATATGTTGGTAGCAGGATCCCCAATAAAGATATTGCTGATCCCTAATAAAAATATTGCAGAACCCAATTCGCCAGACGCTCGGAATTTTTTTCTCCCGATGGAATCATGTATTATTTTCCAAATGGACTCTGCGGCACAATATGTTGGTAGCAGGATCCCTAATAAAGATATTGCTGATCCCTAATAAAAATATTGCAGAACCCAATTCGCCAGAGGCTCGGATTTTTTTTCCGATGGAATCATATATTATTTTCAAAATGAACTCTGTGGCACAATATGTTGGTAGCAGGATGCCTAATAAAGATATTGCTGATCCCGAATAAAAATATTGCAGAACCCAATTCGCCAAACGCTCGGAATTTTTTTTTCCGATGGAATCATGTATTATTTTCCAAATGGACTATGTGGCACAATATGTTGGTAGCAGGATCCCCAATAAAGATATTGCTGATCCCTAATAAAAATATTGCAGAACCCAATTCGCCAGACGCTCGGAATTTTTGTTTCCCGATGGAATCATGTATTATTTTCCAAATGAACTCTGTGGCACAATAAGTTGGTAGCAGGATCCCTAATAAAGATATTGCTGATCCCTAATAAAAATATTGCAGAACCCAATTCGCCAGACGCTCGGAATTTTTTTCTTCCCGATGGAATCATGTATTATTTTCAAAATGGACTCTGCGGCACAATATGTTGGTAGCAGGATCCCTAATAAAGATATTGCTGATCCCTAATAAAAATATTGCAGAACCCAATTCACTAGACGTTCGAAAATTTTTTTCTCCCAATGAAATCATGTATTATTTTCCAAATGAACTATGTGGTACATTATGTTTGGAAATCCTTCTATTTGACTTTGACAGGTACAAAATTCGTGGGAGCATTCATTTGGCAACCGCGAAAGCTGGAATGGTTGAAAAGGAGTACATTGCGAGGAAAACGTCGAATAAAACTTGTTTTATTGTTCCGAACGCGTTAATTAGCATAGTTCATTGCCACTCCGGTTAAGGTCGGACCAGACGAGAGAAGCCAAGCGAGCGGAATGTTTTTGATGGCTGTTTAACCAGGAAACGGCCAACTTCAAGGAATAGAGTAGTTAATGAACACATAGCAGAAAAGCACTGCTGCCAGGGATCAAATAATTGAGCGGAATTATTCATAAATGTGACTCGAATGAGGCTGTAATATATCTAGGAAGTGACATAGGTAACAAGAAACGTAACGCGGAACGAATAAATAGTGTATCGATTGCGGCATTGAATGGAGAATAATAGACTGGAAGATAGATGGACGCCTTTCCGAGAATAGGAAGTTATTATAAGTTGAAATATTACAAGATAGCAAGATTAAATGAAATTGAATTCGACAGATTTTCGAGAAGAGTCTCTATTAAAGTCATTTAAAATACAAGTCTAAAAAGTGGCTAAATATACGTAGATGAATGTCTTGGCTGACCTCCTTCGGAACAATCCTCCTCAATGATTTGTCTTCCGAACAATATCCACTCTCGAAGGAGCTCGATTCTGCCGTTACGAAACCTCGAATTCTTGGCCTCCATCGACCAGAAGACGAGATAAACTCATCCATAACATCGGCATGGGCAACTGTAAATTGGAAGATTTATCGCCGCGATAACAAATTTTCTATCAATTGCTTGAAATGGAGAAGAGGGCACTGAAAGAAGATGCGATAATAACGATTCGAGATTATGATTTATAACACAGCGGTTTAATGTTATAGTCGATCCGTGTTCGTGGAGTGTCCATTCTTGGTCGAGAGATCAGCAAACTGTTTGTATTATACTCCTTCATTTGGATAAGGAACGTGTAGATCTCTATGATTAGTCTTCGCCACATTTACTGCCGATACAAGCGGCTTCGAATGGAATTGTTTATTTGATTGACTCGATATAGGTACAATGTTTTATATTTTATTGCATCTTCATTGAAATGGGTTGTTTTATTTTCAATGGCGTTTCCCGATGATGATAAATCTAGCAATATCATCATACCATCATTTGGAAAAAATGAAAGATTTCATTGAGTAAATAAATATTTTTTTAGGGATCAGCAATATTTTTATTAAGAATCTTTGTACAAACATATTGTGTCACAAAGTTCGTGGTGGGGAATAATGGAAGATTCCAACGGAAAAAAAAAAACACCAAGCGTCGGGGCAATTGGGTTTAGCGAATATTTTTATTAGTGATCAACCATCAGCAATATCCTCAATAGGGATCCTGCCTTTTCGAAGGATTTTTTTTGTAAAAAAATTTTGCAAAAAAATTCAAGAAAATAATTTGTTTTATATAGGAAGGAAATCCATAAATATAATTCGAGGGTGTTTATTATGAATATGTAGTAATTTTTGACGAAAATCGATTTAAAGGAAAAAAATTGCATTTCAAAGTTGAAATATTTGATTTTCTGATATGATGGTTGTTCGAGTTTAAAGTTTTGTAATGTAAAAATGGTCAGACTCTGGTGGGTGTGGATTTTTTTCCTCATATCTACATCTAATGGATACACATAGAAATATTCTCAGGGTACATCAAATATTTATAAAGATATCAGAATTTTTTTTCTGAAACAAATAATATTTTCGTAATTTACGTCGCACACTACGTCGAAGTGGTGGAATATATGGAGAAACAGACCTCATTTTTGTTCTCAGCATACTCTAATCAGCCTATATTAAACGTTTGGGATAGAAATGAAACAAAATTTTTTTTCAAAAAATTTTGCCAAAAAATTCAAAAAATAATTTTTTTTAAATAAGAGTAGAATTAATGCCATTAATATATAATTCGAGGGTGTTAATTCTGAATACGTAGTTATTTTTCACGAAAAACGATCAATAGAAAAAATATTTCATTTCAAAGTTGAAATATTTAGTTTTCTGATATGATGGTTGTTCGAATTTAAAGTTTTGTTATGTCAAAATGGTCAGATTCTGATAGGTGTGGATTGTTTGCCTTACATCTACATCCAATGGCTACACATAGTGATAATCGCAGGATACATAAAATGTTTATAAAGATTCTAGAATTTTTTTTTCTGAAACAAATCATATTTTCGTAATTTCCGTCGCACGCTACGTCGAAGTGGTAGAATATATGGAGAAACAGATTTCATATTTGTACTCAGCATACCCTTATCAACCTATATTTAAAGTTTGGAATAGAAACGAAACAAAATTTTTTTGTCAAAAAATTTTGCCAAAAAATTCAAAAAATAATTTTTTTTAAATAAGAGTAGAATTAATGCCATTAATATATAATTCGAGGGTGTTAATTCTGAATACGTAGTTATTTTTCACGAAAAACGATCAATAGAAAAAATATTGCATTTCAAAGTTGAAATATTTAGTTTTCTGATATGATGGTTGTTCGAATTTAAAGTTTTGTTATGTCAAAATGGTCAGATTCTGATAGGTGTGGATTGTTTGCCTTACATCTACATCCAATGGCTACACATAGTGATAATCGCAGGATACATAAAATGTTTATAAAGATTCTAGAATTTTTTTTTCTGAAACAAATCATATTTTCGTAATTTCCGTCGCACGCTACGTCGAAGTGGTAGAATATATGGAGAAACAGATTTCATATTTGTACTCAGCATACCCTTATCAACCTATATTTTAAGTTTGGAATAGAAACGAAACAAAATTTTTTTGTCAAAAAATTTTGCCAAAAAATTCAAAAAATAATTTTTTCTATATAAGAGTAGAATTAATGCCATATATATAATTCGAGGGTGTTTATTCTGAATACGTAGTTATTTTTCACCAAAAACGATCAATAGAAAAAATATTGCATTTCAAAGTTGAAATATTCAGTTTTCAGATATGATGGTTTTTCGAATTTAAAGTTTTGTTATGTCAAAATGGTCAGATTCTGATAGGTGTGGATTGTTTTTCGTTACATCTACATCCAATGGCAACAAATATTGATCATCCCAGAATACATCAAATGTTTATAAAGATTTTAGATTTTTTTTCTGAATCAAATCATATTTTCGTAATTTCCGTCGCACACTACGTCGAAGTGGTAGAATATATGGAGTAATAGACTTCATATTTGTACTCAGGATACTCTAATAAGCCTATATTTGAGGTTTGGAATAGAACCGAAACAAAATTTTTTTGTCAAAAAATTTTGCCAAAAAATCCAAAAAATAATTTTTTCTAAAATATAAGAGTAGAATTAATGCCATATATATAATTCAAGGGGCTTTATTCTGAATACGTATTTATTTCTCAAGAAAACGATCAACAGAAAAGATATTGCATTTCAAAGATGAAATATTTAGTTTTCTGATATGATAGTTTTTCGAATTTGAAGTTTTGTTATGTCAAAATGATCAGATTCTGATAGGTGTGGATTGTTTTCCTTACATCTACATCCAATGGCTACACATAGTGATCATCGCAGGATACATCAAATGTTTATTAAGATTTTAGAATTTTTTTTCTGAATCAAATCATATTTTCGTAATTTCCGTCGCACACTACGTCGAAGTGGTAGAATATATGGAGGAACAGACTTCATATTTGTACTCAGCATACTCTAATCAGCCTATATTCAAAGTTTGGAATAGAAATGAAACAAAGTTTTTTTGTCAAAAAATTTTGCCAAAAAATCCAAAAAATAATTTTTTCTATATAAGAGTAGAATTAATGCCATTTATATAATTCGAGGGTGTTAATTCTGAATACGTAGTTATTTTTCACGAAAAACGATCAACAGAAAAAATATTGCATTTCAAAGTTGAAATATTTAGTTTTCTGATATGATGGTTTTTCAAATTTAAAGTTTTGTTATGTCAAATTGATCAGATTCTGATAGGTGTGGATTGTTTTCCTTACATCTACATCCAATGGCTACACATAGTGATCATCGCAGGATACATCAAATGTTTATAAAGATTTAAGAATTTTTTTTCTGAATCAAATCATATTTTCGTAATTTCCGTCGCACACTACGTCGAAGTGGTAGAATATATGGAGAAACAGACCTCATTTTTGCACTCAGCATACTCTAATCAGTCTATATTCAAAGTTTGGAATAGAAATAAAACAAAATTTTTTTGTCAAAAAATTTTGCCAAAAAGTCCAAAAAATAATTTTTTCTATATAAGAGTAGAATTAATGCCATATATATAATTCGAGGGTGTTGATTCTGAATACGTAGTTATTCTTCACGAAAAACGATCAATAGAAAAAATATTGCATTTCAAAGTTGAAATATTTAGTTTTCTGATATGAGGGTTTTTCGAATTTAAAGTTTTGTTATGTCAAAATGGTCAGATTCTGATAGGTGTGGATTGTTTGCCTTACATCTACATCCAATGGCTACACATAGTGATAATCGCAGGATACATAAAATGTTTATAAAGATTCTAGAATTTTTTTTTCTGAAACAAATCATATTTTCGTAATTTCCGTCGCACACTACGTCGAAGTGGTAGAATATATGGAGAAACAGACCTCATTTTTGTACTCAGCATACTCTAATCAGCCTATATTCAAAGTTTGGAATAGAAATGAAACAAAATTTTTTTGTCAAAAAATTTTGCCAAAAAATCCAAAAAATAATTTTTTCTATATAAGAGTAGAATTAATGCCATATATATATAATTCGAGGGTGTTAATTCTGAATACGTAGTTATTTTTCACGAAAAACGATCAACAGAAAAAATATTGCATTTCAAAGTTGAAATATTTAGTTTTCTGATATGATGGTTTTTCAAATTTAAAGTTTTGTTATGTCAAAATAATCAGATTATGATAGGTGTGGATTGGTTTCCTTACATCTACATCCAATAGCTACACATAGTGATCATCTCAGGATACATCAAATGTTTATAAAGATTTTAGAATTTTTTTTCTGAATCAAATCATATTTTCGTAATTTCCGTGGCACACTAAGTAGAAGTGGTAGAATATATGGAGAAACAGACTCTAATCAGCCTATATTTCAAGTTTGAAATAAGAACAGAACAAAATTTTTTTGTCAGAAAATTTTGCAAAAAATTCAAAAAAATTATTTGTTCCATATAAGAGAAGAATTAATGTCATATTTATAATTCGAGAGTGTTAATTCTGAATACGTAGTTATTTTTCACGAAAAACGATCAATAGAAAAAATATTGCATTTCAAAGTTGAAATAATTAGTTTTCTGATAATGGTTGTTCGAGTTTGAAGTTTTGTTATGTCAAAATGGTGAGACTCTGGTGGATGTGGATTTTTTTTCCTTATATCTACATCCAATGGGTTCACATCAAAATTTTTTCAAAAACTTATAAAATATTTTTTGAGACAACTCATATTTTCGTATTCGGTGAAAACTTTAGAAAATATGAAAAAATATACTGTATATTTAGACGCAGCATGCTCCAATCAGTCTATATGAGACGTTTGAAACAAAAATAAGACAAAACATTTTTAGGACATTTTGGAAAAAAATTTACAAAATCAATTGTTCAGTATTGGCAAAAAAGACATGTCATCTATATAATTCGAGGATTTAGATTCCGAATATGTAATTATTTTTTACGAAAAACGCAAAATATACAAACCAGGGTTTTAGAAATACTTAAAAGCATTCAACTCGACGAAATACGCTTCCAATCGAAAATAAGTCAAGAATTTGTCGAGTGATAAAGTTGGAAAATATGGTATCAGGTTTCGTTGGCACGATAAATAACAAAACCACATTATCCGTCAGTGGAATTTCATTCATGGAAATAGTGACTCAATTAACCTAGAAGGAAGTCTGAAGATAGCTTGTAACTGTAACACAAAAAATGCAGGAATGTACAGGGTTTTTCAACAAGAACTTTGTTTTTTAAAACAAAATAAAACAAAGAATTTAGTGGAAAATGAATAAAATTTTTATTGTATTACAAAGAGAAAAGTTCGGCAATTATGAATGAAAAATGATATCTGACAAATGTCCACCACGTCCACGCTGACAGACGTTGATTCTTTCATCAAAATTTTTAATCACTTTTTGGCAAGATGGAGGGTCTATTTCGTTAATGACATCACGGATTTTGAGTTTTAAGGCTGCAATCGATTCGATTGGCTCCGTATAAACTCTGTCTTTAACATAGCCCCACAAAGAATAATCCAGTGGTGTTAAATCACACGATCTGGCCGGCCACTTAACAGCTGAATTTCGCGAAATTATGCGATCGGGAAATTTGGTTTGCAATAAATTGATCGTTTCATTGGCTGTATGACATGTGGCACCGTCTTGTTGAAACCACATTTCAGTGACATCCATGTCATCAATAATAGGCCAAAATTCAGTTGTTAACATCTCGCGATAGCGTGATCCATTGACTGTTACCGCATTTCCAGCCTCATCTTCGAAAAAAAACGGCCCAATCACACCTCCAGACCACATAGCACACCACACAGTGACACGTTGAGCATGCAAAGGCTTCTCAATAAATGCTTTAGGATTTTCAGAAGCCCAAATGCGGCAATTTTGCTTGTTGACGTACCCTGACAAATGAAAATGTGCTTCGTCTGAAAAAATGATTTTTTGAGAAAAACCAACAGGTTGTTCTTGAATGAACTGAGCGAATCTACGGCGATTTGAATGGTCGGTCAGCTTCAATTCCTGCACCAGTTGAATCTTGTAAGGCTTCAAAGCCAAATCCTTTCGCAAAATTCGCCATGTTGTGCTTTTGGATAACCCCAATTGTTGAGAACGTCGTGAAATTGATAACTTTTGATCTTCTTCAACACTGTGGCTCACGGCAGCGATGTTTTCTGTTGAACGACCCGGTCGAACACGTGTTGGTGTTGGCACATTTTGTACCGAGCCTGTCGACTCAAATTTCGCGACCAAATTCTTGATAGCGGTCTCAGAAGGACGTTTATGTTGTCCGAAAATATCACGAATTTTACGAAATGTAACTTTAACAGAAGAACCATTTTTATAGTGGATTTGAATTATTTTAATGCGGTTTTCGAGCGAAATTGAATTCATTGTAACATATGCCAAAGCATATACTGTGAATACGTCAAAAAACTAAATGTCAAAACTGTCATGTGGTGCCGGTGTTACCACATTGAAAAACAAAGTTCTTGTTGAAAAACCCGTTACTTAATAATAATAACACTTGAAATTTTGGAGGAATGCGATGTTTCGCCCATTTTCGTTTCGAGAGCGAACCACCCTCACGATCGACAATAACGACCGTCGTTATCGCCTTGTTCGCACCCGCGCGAAAATTCGAGAATTATAAATCGCGCAATTCCGTATCGAATCCCCCGGTATTTGCATATCTCGGACTACCCGCCGCCGCCTGGCTCGAAACCCGTAAACACGGGGTCGGGGACGTGCCGCCATAAAACAAAACTCCCCGGCAAACTTTCGACATCGCACTGTGCAATATACTGCAACTCCCTAACTGTTGCTGCCTTCTGGAAGCGGTGCCAGCTTCTCTGATTCATCTCGGCGGTCGGAGATGACGCGGTTTCTTTTATGAATTACCGGCGACACTTTACGTTGGTTAATTCGTGGGAAAATGGAGGAAGTTACCAGACGTTGTAGTTTTAAGGATTTCATGAGAACGCCACAAGGGGTAGTGCACTTTCTTCCGACAACTTCAACAGAAAATGGAATGTACAATTTCAAGACCGAAAGTCCTATGAACATGGAATGGTAATCCGAATTGTTGAGGGAAACCTTCTTCGAGTTTTTTCCCCCTTTTCAACTCTTTTTTGTCGTCCGCCACTGATCATTTTCCATAGTATGAATTAGTCTTTCGTTTCTTTTAAAAACTTTTTTGTATTTCGCATTTTTTTCGTACTGTTCTTCTTTTCGTCTCAAAGATGAATTCGAATAAACAGCGAGCTTTTACTTAAATTTTGCAAAAAAATCCAAAAAAAAAATTTGTTTTATATAGAAAAAATTACGGAAAGCACTGCCGTGAAGGTAGGAACTTTTGAGCGCTCGTACATGCACCTTGAAGGTAGATTCGCATTTTCCAGTTTTAGAAATCAATTGAAGGAATTTTCGACAGCTGTCAAAAAAATTCTGAAACTTAGGCGAAACTCCAGACTTCATGTCAGTGCTTTAGGTGACCAATTTTTTTTCGATAATTCGCTAGAATTTTCTACGGTATCTATGGTCTTGGTTATGCGATCTGGACAAAATTTCGCACGTAGTTCGAATACATTAGCTAGGTGCAAAATTTCATTCCAATCAAATCGGTAGTTTCGAAATTATAGCTACACATAGTAATCATCGCAGAGTACATCAAATGTTTATGAAGATTTCAGAATTTTTTTTGTGAAACAAATCATATTTTCGGAATTTCCTTCTTATACTACCTCAAAACGGTGGAATATATGGAGAAACAGACTGTATATTCGCTGACTGTTATGTCGGCGTGCTTCAATTAATCTATATTTTGAAACTGAAAAAAATGAAAAATATAATTTTTCTGTCAAAAAATTTTGCAAAAAAATTCGAAAAAACTATTTGTTCTATATAGGATAAAAATTAATGTCATGAATATGATTCGGGGGTATTAATTCTGAATATGTAGTTATTTTTTACGAAAAACGATTCAGAGGAAAAATATTGCATTTCAAAGTTGAAATATTTAGTTCTTCGATATGATAGTTGTTCGAATTTAAAGTTGTGTTAAGTAAAAAGTGTCAGACTCTGGTGGGTGTGGATTTTTTTCCTTATATCTACAACCATTGGCTACACATAGTAATCATCGCAAAGTACATTGAATTTTTATGAAGATTCCAGAATTTTTTTTGTGAAACAAATCATATTTTCGGAATTTCCTACGTATACTACCTCAAAACGGTGGAATATATGAAGAAACAGACTGTATATTCGCCGACTGTTATGTCGGCGTGCTTCAATTAATCTATATTTCAAAACTGAAAAAAATGAAAAATAAAATTTTTCTATCAAAAAATTTTGCAAAAAAATTCGAAAAAATTATTTGTTCTATATAGGATAAAAATTAATGTCACGAATATGATTCGAGGGTATTAATTCTGAATATGTAGTTATTTTTTACGAAAAACGATTCAGAGGAAAAATATTGCATTTCAAAGTTGAAATATTTAGTTCTTCGATATGATAGTTGTTCGAATTTAAAGTTGTGTTAAGTAAAAAGTGTCAGACTCTGGTGGGTGTGGATTTTATTCCTTATATCTACAACCATTGGCTACACATAGTAATCATCGCAGGGTACATTGAATTTTTATGAAGATTTCAGAATTTTTTTTGTGAAACAAATTATATTTTCGGAATTTCTTACGTATACTACCTCAAAACGGTAGAATATATGAAGAAACAGACTGTATATTCGCCGACTGTTATGTCGGCGTGCTTCAATTAATCTATATTTTAAAACTGAAAAAAATGAAAAATAAAATTTTTCTGTCAAAAAATGTTGCCAAAAAATTCGAAAAAATTATTTGTTCTATATAGGATAAAAATTAATGTCATGAATATGATTCGGGGGTATTAATTCTGAATATGTAGTTATTTTTTACGAAAAACCATTCAGAGGAAAAATATTGCATTTCAAAGTTGAAATATTTAGTTCTCCGATATGATGGTTGTTCGAATTTAAAGTTGTGTTAAGTAAAAAGTGTCAGACTCTGGTGGGTGTGGATTTTTTTCCTTATATCTACAACCATTGGCTACACATATTAATCATCGCAGGGTACATTGAATTTTTATGAGGATTTCAGAATTTTTTTTGTGAAACAAATCATCTTTTCGGAATTTCCTACGTATACTACCTCAAAACGGTGGAATATATGAAGAAACAGACTGTATATTCGCCGACTGTTATGTCGGCGTGCTTCAATTAATCTATATTTTAAAACTGAAAAATATGAAAAATAAAATTTTTCTGTCAAAAAATTTTGCAAAAAAATTCGAAAAAATTATTTGTTCTATATAGGATAAAAATTAATGTCATGAATATGATTCGAGGGTATTTATTCTGAATATGTAGTTATTTTCAACGAAAAACGATTCAGAGGAAAAATATTGCATTTGAAAGTTGAAATGTTTAGTTCTCCGATATGATGGTTGTACGAATTAAAGTTGTGTTAAGTAAAAAGTGTCGGACTCTGGTGGGTGTGCATTTTTTTCCTTTTATCTACAACCATTGGCTACACATAGTAATCATCGCAGGGTACATTGAATTTTTATGAACATTTCAGAATTTTTATGTGAAACAAATCATATTTTCGGAATTTCCTACGTATACTACCTCAAAACGGTGGAATATTTGAAGAAACAGACTGTATATTCGCCGACTGTAATGTCGGCGTGCTTCAATTGATCTATATTCTAAAACTGAGAAAAATTAAAAATAAAATTTTTCTGTCAAAAAATTTTGCAAAAAAATTCGAAAAAATTATTTGTTCTATATAGGATGAAAATTAATGTCATGAATATGATTCGAGGGTATTAATTCTGAATATGTAGTTATTTTTTACGAAAAACGATTCAGAGGAAAAATATTGGATTTCAAAGTTGAAATATTTAGTTCTCCGATATGATGGTTGTTCGAATTTGAAGTTGTGTTAAGTAAAAAGTGTCAGACTCTGGTGGGTGTGCATTTTTTTCCTTATATCTACAACCATTGGCTACACATAGTTATCATCGCAGGGTACATAGAATTTTTATGAAGATTTCAGAATTTTTTTTGTGAAACATCATATTTTCGGAATTTCCTACGTATACTACCTCAAAACGGTGGAATATATGAAGAAACAGACTGTATATTCGCCGACTGTTATGTCGGCGTGCTTCAATTGATCTATATTCTAAAACTGAGAAAAATGAAAAATAAAATTTTTCTGTCAAAAAATTTTGCAAAAAAATTCGAAAAAATTATTCGTTCTATATAGGATAAAAATTAATGTCATGAATATGATTCGGGGGTATTAATTCTGAATATGTAGTTATTTTTTACGAAAAACGATTCAGAGGAAAAATATTGCATTTCAAAGTTGAAATGTTTAGTTCTCCGATATGATGGTTGTTCGAATTAAAGTTGTGTTAAGTAAAAAGTGTCGGACTCTGGTGGGTGTGCATTTTTTTCCTTTTATCTACAACCATTGGCTACACATAGTAATCATCGCAGGGTACATTGAATTTTTATGAACATTTCAGAATTTTTATGTGAAACAAATCATATTTTCGGAATTTCCTACGTATACTACCTCAAAACGGTGGAATATTTGAAGAAACAGACTGTATATTCGCCGACTGTAATGTCGGCGTGCTTCAATTGATCTATATTCTAAAACTGAGAAAAATTAAAAATAAAATTTTTCTGTCAAAAAATTTTGCAAAAAAATTCGAAAAAATTATTTGTTCTATATAGGATGAAAATTAATGTCATGAATATGATTCGAGGGTATCAATTCTGAATATGTAGTTATTTTTTACGAAAAACGATTCAGAGGAAAAATATTGGATTTCAAAGTTGAAATATTTAGTTCTCCGATATGATGGTTGTTCGAATTTGAAGTTGTGTTAAGTAAAAAGTGTCAGACTCTGGTGGGTGTGCATTTTTTTCCTTATATCTACAACCATTGGCTACACATAGTTATCATCGCAGGGTACATAGAATTTTTATGAAGATTTCAGAATTTTTTTTGTGAAACATCATATTTTCGGAATTTCCTACGTATACTACCTCAAAACGGTGGAATATATGAAGAAACAGACTGTATATTCGCCGACTGTTATGTCGGCGTGCTTCAATTGATCTATATTCTAAAACTGAGAAAAATGAAAAATAAAATTTTTCTGTCAAAAAATTTTGCAAAAAAATTCGAAAAAATTATTCGTTCTATATAGGATAAAAATTAATGTCATGAATATGATTCGGGGGTATTAATTCTGAATATGTAGTTATTTTTTACGAAAAACGATTCAGAGGAAAAACATTGCATTTCAAAGTTGAAATATTTAGTTCTCCGATATGATGGTTGTTCGAATTTAAAGTTGTGTTAAGTAAAAAGTGTCAGACTCTGGTGGGTGTGGATTTTTTTCCTTATATCTACAACCATTGGCTACACATAGTAGTAATCGCACGGTACATTGAGTTTTTATGAAGATTTCAGAATTTTTTTTGTGAAACAAATCATATTTTCGGAATTTCCTTCGTACACTACCTCAAAACGGTGGAATATATGAAGAAACAGACTCTATATCCGCCGACTGTTATGTCGGCGTGCTTCAATTAATCTATATTTTAAAACTGAAAAATATGAAAAATAAAATTTTTCTGTCAAAAAATTTTGCAAAAAAATTCGAAAAAATTATTTGTTCTATATAGGATAAAAATTAATGTCATGAATATGATTCGGGGGTATTAATTCTGAATATGTAGTTATTTTTTACGAAAAACGATTCAGAGGAAAAATATTGCATTTCAAAGTTGAAATATTTAGTTCTCCGATATGATGGTTGTTCGAATTTAAAGTTGTGTTAAGTAAAAAGTGTCAGACTCTGGTGGGTGTGGATTTTTTTCCTTATATATAATTCTAATGGCTACACATAGTTATCATCGCAGGGTTCATAAAATGATTATACAGATTTAAGAATTATTTTTCTGAAAGAAGTAATGTTTTCGTAATTGCCGTCGTCCACTACCTCGAAACGGTGGAATATATGGAGAAACAGACTTTATATTTGCACACAGCATGCGCCAATGCGAAAAAATTGTAAAATTAAATGTTTCATATAGGCAAAAAAAATTATGCCATATATATAATTCAAGAGTGTTAATTCTGAATACCAGAGAACTTATTCTTTTCGCCCCAAAAATGAATTCTACAAAAAAATGGAACACAACAGCGCCAATTATTCATTCCTACGCGGGGGGGTACTGCAGAAAAGATTAAAAAGGTTAAATCACCCCCTATAATTGAAAACTAATTCCATGGGTAATAATCAGCTGCTTCGTGGGGCATCTCGAACAAAATAACCCCCCCCCCCCTCTCGTCCAGACGGTTGTATAACAATGTCACCACTTTGGCGCAGACGGAATACATTTCTATGCAAATTCGACAGGCGTCTTTCTTCGGGCGTAAAGAGCCTGGATATAACCCTTCACGCATATCATCCCGCCCACGTCAAATCCGAAGTAATTGTAGTTCGTTTACGACAACACCGTAATTTTGACGAGCCGGGAAGAGACCGGATATCGGTCCTAAAGTCCGACAACAATGAGATCCTCCGGTTAATCCGAGAAGGAATTCTGTCATCCGAGCCCAAAGTTTCGCGTCTCATTTTCCCGGGGGAAAATGACGTGAAACGGTGATTCGATTGAAATTCCAGAAGTTATTCACTAAGTTTTCTGATTATGGCCGACATTGTTCCCGGTTTTAATAATTCGGGAGCGTTGAAAGCTCGACGTTGAGTAATGCGACGCGGGAAATTCCGGAAAACTGGCGGATTTTCCCGTGGAAAATTCGACCGTATGTTTGGAGACGGTCGACGAATTTTCGTCTGGGGGTTTTCGAAAAATGTAAATCGTTATGTTTTTAAGGTGGGGTGAAAGCTCTAAGCGGTTTCCTTGATAAGGTACAGGCTTCCAAAAATAAGAAAAAAAAATTCAATTTGTACCAGAATGAATGTAGTAAAGACAATTCATTTTTCTCACTGAAAAAATTAAATACAAAAAATATTTTTACTCGAACAAATAAAAGCGTTTGTCGACGAAGTCCCCGATGAAGAGTTTTCATTTATGAAAGTAAGTATCTACCTAACATTGCATTCTTGAAAATTTTGTCATGATTACATTTTCTATTCGACTCATGTATGATATATTTCATTAATGTCGGGGTTCAAAACTTTCCTTGGTTATCGTGCTTTTTATTCAATTTTTTTTTTATTTATTATTGTTGTATTTTCTTAATTTTTTGTTTTGTTTCAGGTAGCAAATATTTTTGGAATAATGGGAGCATGTCGAAGGCATCAAATACATGACCTAAAATAGGAAAATGTCAAAGATATGAATGGAACCAACGGGCTCTGTAACCTCCATATGAAAAAACTGCCATAGATTGTCTAAATTTTCCTCGAAAAAAGCAAATATAGCGTTTTAGGGGGGTCCAACCCTCGGTTTTTTTGGACCTGAAAATCAAAATTTTATTATGCGATTTTAATGAATGAAGAGGGGAAGTCGCTCGTCAATAATCTGCAAACCTCGACTGATTGTGCCATGAGGAAGATAAATAATATAGGATTGAAAATTGGAAAAATTCCATTTTGAGGGTGAACAAATAAAAAGTGGAAAATAGGGCTGTGATTTCGTCTTCATCGGATTGCGCGACCTCGAAAACCTATATTTTCATACCGAACTCCACCATATCGGAAGAAGTTTTCCTGGAAAAAAAATAATCGAGTTTTTCTCAGTGAACTTAGTGATTTTGTTGAATCTACTTAACGGGTTCTGTAACCTCCATATGAAAAAATTATCATAGAATCTCTATATTTTTCCTGAGAGAAGCAAATATAGCGTTTTATGGGGGGGTCTATCCCTTAGTTTTTTTGGACCTAGAATGAGGTGGGGAAGTCGCTTGTCAATAATCTGCAAACCTCGATTGATTCTGAAAATTGGAAAAATTCCATTTTGAGGGTGAAAAAATAAAAAGTGGAAGATATGGCTGTGATTTCGTCTTCATCGGATTGCGCGACCTCGAAAACCTAAATTTTCATACCGAACTCCACCATATCGGAAGTAGTTTTCCCGGAAAAAAATAATCGAGTTTTTCTCAGTGAACTTAGTGATTTTGTTGAATCTATTTAACGGGTTCTTTAAACTCCATATGAAAAAATTATCATAGAATCTCTATATTTTTCCTGAGAGAAGCAAATATAGCGTTTCATGGGGGGGTCTCACCCTCAGTTTTTTTGGACTTAGAATGAGGTGGGGAAGTCCCTTGTCAATAATCTGCAAACCTCGATTGATTCTGAGAATTGGAAAAATTCCATTTTGAGGGTGAAAAAATGAAAGATGCAACATAGGGCTGCGATTTTGTTTTTATCGGATTGTCAAAGAGGTAGAAACTAAAACAAAGTACATACAACGAACATTTACAATCACCGGCAAATACTACGAAATTATTGAAAAATATATGAATCTACGGTCGAAAATTTGCCCCACTCCTTTTTATAGAAATACGAGTTAATACTGTTATTGTGTTCAAAGCAAACATAAATATAATATTTGATGTTCTTCATTATTTATCGGGTGTCAAAAAATAGCCCATGCAACTCTCATGTAATGGTTATTAATACACTCGCATAAACCATACGAAACTCGCCTTCGGCTCGTTTCGTATCCCGGTTAATGCTCGTGTATTAAACGCATCGTTACATTATTCTCGCTAAAGAATGAGAACTCGCAAAAAAAATATTCATCTCGAAACTTTTCGAATAAATCCCAGAAACGAATACGTGTCAAAAACAAATCATAACGTATAACTCCCGAAGAACAAACACGAATACTCACTGCGGCAACTCGAGGCATGCGACTCACCTGCAAAAGAAAAACAATAGTTAAAACCCGCATCATTAATTACCAACCGGCGTGCAAATAACAGTGCAATCCATACATTGTCAAAGGAATATGTTGGCCCCGCTCCAAAACAGCGCGATAGATTATTACCGAGTGAGCAAATATCTCGATTTCCACTCTCTTTATTTATAGATAAATGACGAAATATTGAATAAAGTTTCTGTTCGAAAAGCTACAACGCCGGCTTTATCCCATTGTGCTTTTCTGGAGACTCCATCGCGTTCGTTATTGGTTTTTCGTAAGGGATAGTCTCGATTACTCCCCCTAGTGGGGTATTATTGGAGTTGGAGTTCGATTGGATACGGTCGAGAATCTATTGATGCGAAATTGAGGAACGAGATTGTTCACTGCTCGACGGGATGAACAGGGAATTGCGAAGAGGATTATTCTATTGAGATTACCAGTGGCGGTTTGTCCTACTAGGTAAATGAGGCTTTTCCACTTCTATCGGTGGAGGTGTAGAATATGGTCACCACTCGGATTTCTATGAAATTTTTACGTGAAGAAATGTATGACGTTACTCACATCGAGATACATTGTTAGAACAGATTGTTTTGCATATTTCTATGATTTAAAGAAAAATAAAGATAATAAATAATAATAATACAATAAAAATAATTCAAAGAAAGAAGCAATAAAAGTTATAAAACCTTTTTGGTTGTGAGAAGAAGAAAATAATAAAACCTTGTCATCCGGATAATCAATACTACTTTGCCAACATATATTTCATTTACCTCTCAATCAATTCATATTCAGGTTAGGTTAGCCGAAGTGAGCCAATTCTGAAATTTTTATAGTAGCTGAAATATTTTTCGTGAAAAAATGTATGCCGTTACTCAAATCGAGATTAATTGTTAGAACGTCTTGTTTCACATATTTCTATGATTTAAAAGCATTGATTTTCACTTTTACTACACGAAAAAAATAATTTTCGAAATGAAAACACTCGAAATGCATTGAATTTAACATAATTTGAGTCGGAATATCATAACACAACAATTGGCAGAAGAATGACTGAGATGACGAGCAATTTCTACCAACTGCACAGCAGACAACTGAATTGAAGGATTGCGACGTTGCCAATTCTATCACATGGAATATTATACCTCATATTCTATTTTGTGAAATATTATATTTGATATTCTATTTCGTGAAATATTTTCGTCTATCAAGCATACGCATAATTCAAAGAAAGAAGCAATAAAAATTATGAAACCTTTTTGGTTGTGAGAAAAAGAAAATAATAAAACCTTGTCATCCGGATAATCAATACTACTTTGCCAACATATATTTCATTTCCCACTCAATCAATTCGTATTTAGGTGAGGTTAGCCGAAGTGAGCCAGTTTTGAAATTTTTATAGTAGCTGAAATATTTTTCGTGAAAAAATGTATGACGTTACTCACATCGAGATTAATTGTTAGAACGTATTGTTTCACATATTTCTATGATTTAAAAGCAAAGATTTCACATTTACAACACGAAAAAAATAATTTTCGAACTGAAAACACTCGAAATGCATAAAATTTAAGATTATTTGAGTCGGAATATCATAACACAACAATTGGTAGAAGAATGACTGAGATGACAAGCAATTTCTACCAACTGCACAGCAGACAACTGAATTGAAGGATTGCGACGTTGCCAATTCTATCACATGGAATATTATACCTCATATTCTATTTCGTGTAATACTATATTTGATATTCTATTTCGTGAAATATTTTCGTCTATCAAGCATACGCATAATTCAAAGAAAGAAGCAATAAAAATTATGAAACCTTTTTGGTTGTGAGAAAAAGAAAATAATAAAACCTTGTCATCCGGATAATCAATACTACTTTGCCAACATATATTTCATTTCCCACTCAATCAATTCGTATTTAGGTGAGGTTAGCCGAAGTGAGCCAGTTTTGAAATTTTTATAGTAGCTGAAATATTTTTCGTGAAAAAATGTATGACGTTACTCACATCGAGATTAATTGTTAGAACGTATTGTTTCACATATTTCTATGATTTAAAAGCAAAGATTTCACATTTACAACACGAAAAAAATAATTTTCGAACTGAAAACACTCGAAATGCATAAAATTTAAGATTATTTGAGTCGGAATATCATAACACAACAATTGGCAGAAGAATGACTGAGATGACAAGCAATTTCTACCAACTGCACAGAAGACAACTGAATTGAAGGATTGCGATGTTGCCAATTCTATCACATGGAATATTATACCTCATATTCTATTTTATGTAATATTATATTTCATATTCTATTTCGTGAAATATTTTCGTCTATCAAGCATACGCATAATTCAAAGAAAGAAGCAATAAAAATTATGAAACCTTTTTGGTTGTGAGAAAAAGAAAATAATAAAACCTTGTCATCCGGATAATCAATACTACTTTGCCAACATATATTTCATTTCCCACTCAATCAATTCGTATTTAGGTGAGGTTAGCCGAAGTGAGCCAGTTTTGAAATTTTTATAGTAGCTGAAATATTTTTCGTGAAAAAATGTATGACGTTACTCACATCGAGATTAATTGTTAGAACGTATTGTTTCACATATTTCTATGATTTAAAAGCAAAGATTTCACATTTACAACACGAAAAAAATAATTTTCGAACTGAAAACACTCGAAATGCATAAAATTTAAGATTATTTGAGTCGGAATATCATAACACAACAATTGGCAGAAGAATGACTGAGATGACAAGCAATTTCTACCAACTGCACAGAAGACAACTGAATTGAAGGATTGCGATGTTGCCAATTCTATCACATGGAATATTATACCTCATATTCTATTTTATGTAATATTATATTTCATATTCTATTTCGTGAAATATTTTCGTCTATCAAGCATACGCATAATTCAAAGAAAGAAGCAATAAAATTATGAAACCTTTTTGGTTGTGAGAAGAAGGAAATAATAAAACCTTGTCATCCGGATAATCAATACTACTTTGCCAACATATATTTCATTTCCCTCTCAATCAATTCATATTTAGGTAAGGTAAGCCGAAGTGAGCCAGTTTTGAAATTTTTAAAGTAGCTGAAATATTTTTCGTGAAAAAATGTATGACGTTACTCACATCGAGATTGTTAGAACGTATTGTTCCACATATTTCTATGATTTAAAAGCATAGCTTTTCACTTTTACTACACGAAAAAAATAATTTTCGAACTGAAAACACTCGAAATGCATGAAATTTGAGATTATTCGAGTCGGAATATCATAACACAACAATTGGCAGAAGAATGACTGAGATGACGAGCAATTTCTACCAACTGCACAGCAGACAACTGAATTGAAGGATTGTGACGTTGCCAATTCTATCACATGGAATATTATACCTCATATTCTATTTTATGTTATATTATATTCCATATTCTATTACGAGAAATATTTTCGTCTATCAAGCATAAGCATAATTCAAAGAAAGAAGCAATAAAAATTATGAAATCTTTTTGGTTGTGAGAAGAAGAAAATAATAAAACCTTGTCATCCGGATAATTAATACCACTTTGCCAACATATATTTCATTTTCCTCTTAATCAATTCATATTTAGGTAAGGTTAGCCGAAGTGAGCCAGTTTTGAAATTTTTATAGTAGCTGAAATATTTTTCGTGAAAAAATGTATAACGTTACTCACATCGAGATTAATTGTTAGAACGTCTTGATTCACATATTTCTATGATTTAAAAGCATAGATTTTCACTTTTACTACACGAAAAAAATTATTTTTGAACTGAAAACACTCGAAATGCATGAAATTCAACATTATTTGAGTCGGAATATCATAACACAACAATTGGTAGAAGAATGACTGAGATGACAAGCAATTTCTACCAACTGCACAGCAGACAACTGAATTGAAGGATTGCGACGTTGCCAATTCTATCACATGGAATATTATACCTCATATTCTATTTCGTGTAATACTATATTTGATATTCTATTTCGTGAAATATTTTCGTCTATCAAGCATACGCATAATTCAAAGAAAGAAGCAATAAAAATTATGAAACCTTTCTGGTTGTGAGAAGAAGAAAATAATAAAACCTTGTCACCCGGATAATCAATACTACTTTGTCAACATATATTTCATTTCCCTCTCAATCAATTCATATTTAGGTAAGGTTAGCCGAAGTGAGCCAGTTTTGAAATTTTTATAGTAGCTGAAATATTTTTCGTGGAAAAATGTATGACGTTACTCACATCGAGATTAATTGTTAAAACGTATTGTTTCACATATTTCTATGATTTAAAAGCATAGATTTTCCCTTTAACTACACGAAAAAAATAATTTCCGAAATGAAAATACCGGAAATGCATGAAATTTAACATTATTTGAGTCGGAATATCATAACACAACAATTGGCAGAAGAATGACTGAGATGACAAGCAATTTCTACCAAATGCACAGCAGACAACTGAATTGAAGGATTGTGACGTTGCCAATTCTATCACATGGAATATTATACCTCATATTCTATTTAATGTAATATTTTATTCCATATTCTATGACGTGAAATATTTCCGTCTATCAAGCATACGCATAATTCAAAGAAAGAAGCAATAAAAATTATGAAACCTTTTTGGTTATGAGAAGAAGAAAATAATAAAACCTTGTCTTCCGGATAATCAATACTACTTTGCCAACATATATTTCATTTCCCTCTCAATCAATTCATATTTAGGTAAGGTTAGCCGATGTGAGTCAATTTTGAAATTTTTATAGTAGCTGAAATATTTTTCGTGAAAAAATGTATAACGTTACTCACATCGAGATTAATTGTTAGAACGTATTGTTCCACATATTTCTATGATTTAAAAGCAAAGATTTCACATTTACAACACGAAAAAAATAATTTTCGAAATGAAAACACTCGCAATGCATTGAATTTAACATAATTTGAGTCGGAATATCATAACACAACAATTGGCAGAAGAATGACTGAGATGACAAGCAATTTCTACCAACTGCACAGCAGACAACTGAATTAAAGGATTGCGACGTTGCCAATTCTATCACATGGAATATTATACCTCATATTCTATTTCGTGTAATATTATATTTGATATTCTATTTCGTGAAATATTTTCGTCTATCAAGCATACGCATAAATCAAAGAAGCAACAAAAATTATGAAACCTTTTTGATTGTGAGAAGAAGAAAATAATAAAACCTTGTCATCCGGATAATCAATACAACTTTGCCAACATATATTTCATTTCCCTCTCAATCAATTCATATTTAGGTTAGGTTAGCCGAAAAGAGCCAGTTTTGAAATTTTTATAGTAGTTGAAATATTTTTCGTGAAAAAATGTATGACGTTACTCACGAGATTATTTGTTAGAACGTCTTGATTCACATATTTCTATGATTTAAAAGCATAGATTTTTTATAGTAGCTGAAATATTTTTCGTGAAAAAATGTATGACGTTACTCACATCGAGATTAATTGTTAGAACGTATTGTTCCACATATTTCTATGATTCAGCATAGATTTTCACTTTTACTACCCGAAAAAAATAATTTTCGAACTGAAAACACTCGAAATGCATGAAATTCAACATTATTTGAGTCGGAATATCATAACACAACCATTGGTAGAAGAATGACTGAGATGACGAGCAATTTCTACCAACTGCACAGCAGACAACTGAATTGAAGGATTGCGACGTTGCCAATTCTATCACATGGAATATTATACCCCATATTCTATTTTGTGTAATATTATATTTCATATTCTATGACGTGAAATATTTTCGTCTATCAAGCATACGCATAATTCAAAGAAAGAAGCAATAAAAATTATGAAACCTCTTTGGTTGTGAAAAGAAGAAAATAATAGAACCCATATTTCATTTTCCTCTCAACCAATTCATATTTAGGTTAGGTTAGGTGAAGTTAGCCAGTTTTGAATGAACAATTGAAAATCTGTTTTCAGCTCAAAAATTTGTTATTTTTGTGAAGTGAAAAGTAGAATGGATATGATACAGTGCATTCAAATGGTAGAAATATGCGAAAAAATCCGTTTTAATAATGTGTCCCGAAGTGAGTAACCTCATAAAAAATTTTTGTCGAAAACCAAGGGTTGACCGTATTCTACACCTTCTCCTTTTTTCTTGCATAAAAACTCCAAATCGAAATGATCATGAATCGATGCATTCCTCATCAATTCATACTGTGACGAGCTACCCCAAAATATGCAACATTATTTCTGTAATAATATTCTACAGTCGACGCAAATCCAATTTCAGTGATTTTTTGTTATCGCTATTTCGAACCAGTTTCCGAAGAATAGAAAACCCAACAAAGAATCAACGTCATCCCTTCGACTGCGCAGATTTACCATCTCGGCACCTTATAAAGGAGAATTTTCAGAGACCGCGAGAAATCTAAATTAGGCGGTGTGAACGTGCCTTATCGCCCAAAAATGCCTCTCTCGATTCGTCTGGAATCGCATCAAAGCCGACCGGGGATCAAGAATGCTCGCCCCAGTTATTCACCTATAAATAAATTACCCATACTTGGCTTATTTCGCCTTGGTCTCTTTCAATAAGCTCGAGGACGCCGCGAATAACGGAAGCCGGGCGGCCGTGATTGATTTTCCCCGATGAACGACACCTTTTCTGTGAACTCAACCGGGAATTTTCAGGTTCCTGTGAAAGGCGCGAAAGGTTTTGAAGAATCGGACCATGCGAGGGCAATATCGACCGAATGAAGAGGATACTTGTATGAAGCTAACTTATATCTGGCAACGTTGGTCATATATGACATATGTCATATATGACACATGTCATATATGACACATGTCATATATGACACATGTCATATACGACACATGTCATATATGACACATGTCATATATGACACATGTCGTGTCCATATTCGACTGTTTTTATTAGTGTTATACTGTTTTCTTCCCAATCCAGAAAAAAATTCACTTGAAGTGGTCCATTCCAAAGAATCCAATCTGATCTCAAACACCCAAAAAACTTCTCATACAACAACACTCAATTCGAACAACCCTGCTCCCCTTCGCATAAAGCCCCTACCTGTGAACAGGAAACTATTAAATTCTCACACGAAATCATCTCCGCGTCTTCCGCAACGATCTGTTTTGAATATCTATTATTCACCTCCAGATATCAGCATCTGCCACAGTTTCTCTTGCTCGGATGAGAACTGACCGGCTTTCTCGGTTTTTTTACGATCCGAATTCGATCAACCGAAAGGTCGAGTTTCGGAAGACCTGTCTCTTCTTTTAGCGCGACGGAATGGGGTGGAGATGAAATTGGTTTCGATGAATTTTTGAGGGGTCAGAAAAAGGGCGATTTTATCGTGGGACTCGCACAGGTCCCCTGCAAAATTTCCGCTAACTCGAGGTCCGGCTTAATTGAGGGGAATTTATGGCAAAGTCGTCCAAATATGACAGATGTGATACATTAGGTCAACTGTGTGTCGAAAATATAATGTTCATAACCTCAATTTTCCACCATTTTGGTTAGTTTGATGAATGCTCCAGGAAAAACATTATAGGGTTGAAGATCACCAAGTGAAGGAGAAAATCCTGCCTCGATTACAATTGAAAAAAAAAAAGAATTAGAGAGAAGTAAATGATTTTTCATAAATTGTATTTGTGTTCTCAAAAATTTAGTGTTGTTCTGTATTTGATTTTAGGGAATGTTCAATTTTTAGTTTGATTCAACACATCTCTGGAATCAATAAGAATTTACTATTTACTGACGAGATTATTCCAATTTAACAAAAATACTATTATAATAAACAATATAAAGCATATCCAGCAATAACTATTCTGAATTCACAATTACCATTTTGAATCGATTCCTACGTACTTTCCTTTTTCCCTTCATTCCGCAAGTACTCAGTTCGATACTCGGCAAGTGGAAAATGAAGGGAAAAAGGAAACTATGTAGAAATCTATATTCTTGAAGGAACTGATGGAAAGAATTGTAGGCATTTCCCCGCCAGATGTCGCGGCTCTTTACATTGTATCGATGCGATTCTTCTGGCTGGTTATATAGGTTCTGTTGGTCTTCATCGTCGACTGAGTTATGCGGTACTGATGACGGCTAACAAGACAGAAACCTGTCGATCGATGATAACACGTTCCATTCAGTTCACTTCTTAATTTGGATTTCCACTCGTTCATTCATTGACTTAATTATATTGGCCTAGCCTACCCTTTATAGGCGTGAAACTTTTCATTATAATTGCAACGACATCCCAGTGCACTCAATTTTATTATGCACAAGAATGCAGTCGAGATTCGTTGGGTCGAAAATCTTCGGAAATGATTCGGTAATGATTTCAAAGATTTCGTAGCCTCATAATGTTTTTTGAGCGCTCGTACTACTTACACGAGGGCTATATCATTTCGTCACGATGTCTGTATTTTTCGAATTTTGAGCCGAAAATGGTCTCAATCGACTATGTTCGATTCACTGATGACGAATCCATCGGAAAATTCGAGTCTGTCCGTCCGTAAGCACGATAACTCTCGAACGGAACAACCTAGAGACTTGAAATTTTCAGTGTGGGTTCAGTTCCCGAATGCCTCGGTTGAGTTCGTTAATGGGCCAAATTCCACCAGGGGTTCCGTAAATAAGGCCGTTCGAAGTTTTGGTCCCCTGATTACTTGAAAACTACAGATTTGATTGAGATGAAATTTGGCACTCAAATGGAGAATGAGGTGTTCAAGCTACATGTGGAATTTTGTCCAGATCGCATGACCAGTACCATAGAAACCATAGAAAATCATAACTTTCGAACGGAAAGGCCTAGGGACTTGAAATTTTCAGGATAGGTGTGGATCTGAAATGTCGCGTTCACGTTTATCAATGAGCAGAATTATACTAGAGGTTCCGTAAATACGGTCGTTTGAAATTTTGGTTTCTCGATCATTTCGAAACTACGGATTCGATCCAGATGAAATTTTGTATTTTAATCGAGAATGATATATTAAAGCAATCTTTTGTCCAGATCGCATGACCAGAACCATAGAAACCATAAAAAATTGTAACTTTTGAACGGAAATACCTAGGAACTTGAAATTTTCAGGGTGGGTTTGGATCGCGAATATCGCGTTCGCGTTCATCAATGAGTAAAATTAGACTAGGGGTTCCGTAAATATGGCTGTTCAAAATATTCTTTTTCTGATAATTTCGAAACTACTGATTGGATTGGGATGAAACTTTGCACCTAGCTTAGGAATAATGAATTCAAACTACGTGCCAAATTTTGTCCAGATCGCACCACCAAGACCATAGATACCGTAGAAAATTCTAGCGAATTATCGAAAAAAAATTGGTCACCTAAAGCACGGACATGAAGTCTGGAGTTTCGCCTAAGTTTCAGAATTTTTGTGACAGCTGTCGAAAATTCCTACAATTGATTTATAAAACTGGAAAATGCGAATCTACCTACAAGGTGGATGTACGAGCGCTCAAAAGCTCCTGACTTCACGGCAGTGCTTTTCGTAATTTTTTTTTTAATTTTTAATAATTTATGGGGTAATTTATTTTCGACAGTTACCAGAAAATTCTGAAAATATAGAGGAAATAGCCCATCTGGTTCTTAAATGAGGTAAATAAGATTGAATAGATCTTTTTGCAATTTGTAGGAGTAAAAAGTTGAGATAAGTAACGATTTCTCACACTTTTCAAGTCTCATAATATTATTTTTCACATTTTCCGGCATTTGAGGCGTTATTTTATAATTCGTCAAAAATTTACAGCTATCTGGAAACGAAGAAAAGGCCCCGATGGGCTCTGAAATGGGGTGAATACAATTGAATAAATTGTCTTTCAACTTTACCACTCCACTATTGTAGATTTTCAAAGATCTCAAGTAAATTATCAGCGTGATTTAATCAACCTGTGATGCAGTTTCTGATATTTTTCATTCACTTAAGCCAGTGGAACAGATTTGGAGGAAAAATAAAATAATTTAGAGTTGGAAATGATTCTCAAAGAGGCTAGCCTAACGACATTTTTTTTGTCAAAATCTAACATATCGAATTTCGGATGAAAATACATATCAGGAAATATACCGATTTGGAAGAATAAAACTTTTTTTTTTTATTTTGGTATTGTCCTTTGAAATTCTGTGATTCCATCTCCTGAAGTTTCGATTTTATAAAATGTTATCGTTTGTCAAACTGAGTTTGAAACCGATTATTCAAAAGAAGCCGCCAAAAAGGGTTAAACAATCATATAAAGAACGAATAAACCGGAAAAAGACTCCAAAACGCAACATAAGAAATCCGACTCGATCAAAAGCGCATCTTGCTGCAATCCAACGTAACGTTCGTAACGGAAAAACCTTAATCCCCTATTGTCATACAAGTCCATTCACAAGACACGCCGATATGCTATAAAAATAGACTTCAAAGAAGCGGAGGAAAAACCTTGATGCGTGTGGGTTCCACAGATCCATTGTCGGGGTTTCACGACGTCCTAGTTGTTTTGATCCCCATTCAAGGGACAGCTGGCTGCTTGCGAACAGCTGGCAAACGGCTACAAGAATCCTCCGGCTCCTAGACGTGTCGGGTTTCTTTCGCCTGACCTTGAAATACCTTCGAGAAATGCGATTTTTTCATCCTCGAGAGGTTAAGAAGACCAAAAATTGACTTTTACAGTCCGAAGAAAGCCAAGGAGGAGCTCCACCAGGTTCCCACGATAAAGCGATAGCATCTAATTCTTTCTTTGGCACCTGCACTTCGCTCCCGTAATGAGATGCAAATTGAGAAGTCCCTAAGAAACGTTAGAAGGAACGGTTCCTAAATCACTCATCTTCCTATCGACGACGTATCTGGCCCCAAAAAAGGCGATTAAAGGAACGTAAAAACCAGGTACAAAACGAACTGCAGAACGGGAAAGGAAGTAGAAGAGGTAAGTGAGCGGACCAACAGTAGGTAGTTGTTAGGAGAGCCACCGTCACCTGTCCTATTGTACTAACGCGGGCACACCTGCCCCCCCCACACAGTGGCGTAACGTGGAACGGACCCGCCGGTCATGGTACAGTAGCGATCGTCAACGTCTTCGTATCGATGAATATAAATTGAAGGTGTGACGGCGCATAACGAAGAAATTCTGTGTTCAGGTCTGCCGAATTGACGAATGGACTTCCTTCGTTGAGAGGTTAAGGGCCCTGAAATTCGAAAATCACCTGTTGCAGTCCTCGATTATCAAAAATAATTCCCAAAGACATGTTCCTGTTTGAACGCTGCGAATCAAGTTTTACAGCGTTGCCAAACGTTATTATCCCAGAATAACTAAATCGATACGAAGTCTTCATTTAAATATAAAATATATTCTGACACAAGTTGTTCTGTTTTATTCATGCGATAAAACTGAATTGAATTTCCTGAGAAGTTCCGGAAAATAGTGGAAATGCCCACTCAAGAATATGCCAATCAGAGAAGAAAAGTTTGAAGAGTACTTTCTGTGTACCAAAACTGCCTTCGATGTTCATTGTCAGTATGACAAGTAGGTACTGTCATTTTATTTTAATAAATTTCAAAAGTTGGGATCGCCGAATTGTGTACTGTGTACAGAAATGGCCTTCAGTGTTCATTGTCAATATGACATATACTTTCATTTCGTTTTGATAAACTTCAATAGATCAGTCAGTATGAAGAATATTTTCAATTTATTTTATGAACTTCAAAAGATGGAATCACCGAATTTTATGGAATATTAAATCCGAAAATTCTTTTTTTTTTCTATGTACAAAAATGTCCTTCAGAGTTTATTGTCAGTATGAAGAATATTGTCAATTTATTTTATGAACTTCAAAAGATGGAATCACTGAATCTTATGGAATATTAAATCCGAAAACTCTATTTTTTTTTCTATGTACAAAAATGTCCTTCAGTGTTTATTGTCAGTATGAAGAATATTTTCAATTTATTCTATGAACTTCAGAAGATGGAATCACCGAATTTTATGGAATATTGAATCCGATAACTCTTTTTTTTCTCTATGTACAAAAATGTCCTTCAGTCTTTATTGTCAGTATGAAGAATATTGTCAGTATGAAGAATATTGTCAATTTATTTTATGAACTTCAAAAGGTGGAATCTCCGAATTTTATGTAAATATTAAATCCGAAAACTCTTTCATTTTTCTATGTACAAAAATGTCCTTCAGTGTTTATTGTCAGTATGAAGAATATTTTCAATTTATTTTATGAACTTCAAAAGATGGAATCACCGAATTTTATGGAATATTAAATCCCAAAACTCTTTTTTTTTCTATGTACAAAAATGTCCTTCAGTGTTTATTGTCAGTAAGAAGAATATTGTCAATTTATTTTATGAACTTCAAAAGATGGAATCCCCGGATTTTATGGAATATTAAATCCGAAAACTCTTTTTTTTTCTATCACCCATATTAAATCCGAAAAATCTATTTCTTTTCTATGTACAAAAATGTCCTTCAGTGTTTATTGTCAGTATGAAGAATATTTTCAATTTATTTTATGAACTTCAAAAGATGGAATCACCGAATTTTATGGAATATTAAATCCGAAAACTCTTTTTTTTTCTATGTACAAAAATGTCCTTCAGTGTTTATTGTCAGTATGAAGAATATTGTCAATTCATTTTATGAACTTCAAAAGATGGAATAACCGAATTTTATGGAATATTAAATCCGAAAATTCTTTTTTTTTCTATGTACAAAAATGTCCTTCAATGTTTATTATCATTATGAAAAATATTTTCAATTTATTTTATGAACTTCAAAAGATGGAATCACCGAATTTTATGGAATATTAAATCCGAAAACTCTTTTATTTTTCTATGTACAAAAATATCCTTCAGTGTTTATTGTCTGTATGAAGAATATTTTCAATTTATTTTATGAACTTCAAAAGATGGAATCACCGAATTTTATGGAATATTGAATCCGAAAACTCTTTTTTTTTTCTATGTACAAAAATGTCCTTCATTGTTCATTGTCATTATGAAGAATATTTTCAATTTATTTTATGAACTTCAAAAGATGGAATCACCGAAATATATGGAATATTATATCCGAAAGCTCATTTTTTTTCTCTGTACAAAAATGTCCTTCAGTGTTTATTGTCAGTATGACGAATATTGTCAATTTATTTCATGAACTTCAAAAGATGGAATCACCGAATTTTATGGAATATTAAATCCGAAAATCCTTTTTTTTCCTATGTACAAAAATGTCCTTCAGTGTTTATTGTCAGTATGAAGAAAATTTTCGATTTATTTTATGAACTTCAAAAGATGGAATCACCGAATTGTATTGAATATTATATCAGAAAACTCATTTTTTTTCTGTTTAAAAAAATGTCCCTCAGTGTTTATTGTCAGTATGAAGAATATTTTCAAATTATTTTATGAACTTCAAAAGATGGAATCATCGAGTTATATTGAATATTATATACAAAAACTCCATTTTTTTCTTTGTACGAAAATGTCCTTCAGTGTTTATTGTCAGTATGAAGAATATTCTCAATTAATTTAATGACTTCAAAAGATGGAATCACCGAAATATTTTGAATATTATATCCGAAAACACATTTTTTTTTCTGTGTACGAAAATGTCTTTCACTACTTATTGTTAGTATGAAGAATATTTTCAATTTATTTTATGAACTCCAGAAGATGGAATCACCGAATTATATGGAATATGTAGAAAAACCATGCCCAATTCACTTATGTAAGGTCTAAATGATAATTTTTTGATTATTGATCAGACAGTAACTTATTATTTCAAATGAATTATTGGAATATTTTTCGAAACCTGGAAAAAAAGTATGGTGGTGCAGTGAAATCTTTGGAAAATCACCACTCTCTCCTTTTCCAAATGTAAATTTTCCCCTATTTTTTCCTCCAAATCCGTTTCAATGGATTCATAACCTCTATGGTATCGGGATAGGAATTTTCGTTGTAAAAACATGAAAATATAAAACAGAACATATTATGAGGTTAGGAAATCATGAATTATCTTTATTTCTTTCTCCAATTCACTTATCTTCATTTTCGATAACATTTATTTCGACTGTATTCTAGGCGAAATGCACTGTCATCGCTATTTTTTCCAAAATCTACTCGAATTTCGAGAAGAATAATGACTCTGTCAAAGTTTGAAATAATTATCGAGAGAAACGTCAGAGGATATCTGTGATCGTCGGACTTGTTCATGTTTGTCAAAACATAGCACATGGCTATATCTTCATCAACGAATTTTACCGGCGCATTCTGACCTCGAACCCACCCTGAAAATCCTAAAACTCCAGGCAAAAACTATGCATACACGATAATATTCCGAACCGAATTAACCCCATTGCGACCTGCTACGCCCCTGCCCGTCCTTTATCCGAAAGCCACACTTTTATGGCTTATTTACCGCTGTGGTCTCAATATTTGGGCACGAGCCGGCTGCCAAGAAAAAGATAAATGGACTTCCCCACGTGACGATCCACGTGGAGCAATTTCTACCTGAGTCGGTTTAGTGGTTGATTAATCAATTTCCGACGAGTCCGGACCACACCTAATAACACGAATATCGATCGCCGATAGACGTGAACAAATTGAAGTGGACGAGTACAACGAATCGAGGGTCTTTTTTTATACGAAGAGATCGCGAAAAAATTACAAGATTAGAGAAGTGTAAAATTAATGTAGAAATAATAACGCGGAGATATTTATCGCTCGGAAACTTATCTCCCTCTCTTTATTTCTGTTTTATTTCAGTCACTTGTGTCTAAATCAAGTTTAAACTGACAACTTGATTCTTTTCACTGTGACATTGTAAAATATTCAACTTAAACTCATAACAAGGGCTTATTCCAATACCATAATATCCGTCTGTCTGTCCGTGTGCTTGTGACATAATTCGTGAGCAAACTGATGTCATAGGCTTTGTAATAATTCATTATTACGCCGGGCAAGAATTTGTGCACATCCAACAATTTCTGTAAACAATTTGGATCAATTTTATCGGTGGGTTCGTGAACCTTTCCAATCAGTAATTTTTCCTCTCCTTAGTTTGAACTTATACCGTTCAGAAAAAATCTCCTAATGAAAGTTAAAAGAGAATATACAAATATTCGACAAAACCCAGCACATATGGCACCGTGATCCATTGCAGATCTTTTAACGGAGAGATAACACGATCCAGAGTGGTCTCAAGATCTTTACGCCCAATATTTTCTATGATCGACTTGCGGCGAAATGATCTGTTTCGACGAGTTCTAGCACCTGTCAAAAAAAAGCCTCAACTTAAAAATAACCCTGTATACAATATAGCTTCAAAATAAACAGTTTTTTCTTTAACATTATTTTTATTTGAATGATAATCTTTAAATCATTCAACATGGAATTTATATTTCATTACTAATTTTTTCATTTCGACCAACCTAATTTAAGTTTTGAATGAATATAATATGAACTACGTGAATGAATTATTTAAATTATTTATTAATAATTTTTTTTTCTTCAATTAGTTTTCCTCAGAATTGGAATTCCGCCTTCTTTGAGGTTTTTTCTGAATGGCACTCTGATATGTCTTAATATATAGGGTGTCCCAGGTTCGAGTGCCTACTAGACGTTTATTGAGAACCGGATCTATTTGAAATCTGGAAATTTGTATTATGATATTGTTCGACTTTATCTACTGGGCTAAAATATTCTTCAAGCCTCAACACTTTCAGTTTATACAGGGAGTGAAAATAAATTTCTCTAAAAATTTTTTTTTTGCATTTTTTCTTCTCTTGTATGAGCGATTATTCAATTTTAAATATATTTCTGTTTGCAAATTGGCGGAGGTGCCGGGCATCCGATTTTAAATTGTTTCCTGTGAACGTCGTCGATGAGAACAGCAAGACGAAATGAACCAGGTTTTTATTACCCCCTTTAACTGTACCTTATTACATAAGAAACTCCACTATCTCGGCGCATTCCTCGACTTTAATGTGAGTTTATGAGAAGATTGGAAGGTGATATACGAACTTTGGGGTTTTACCAAGAACTAATATTATGCAGGTACGGCGGAAAAGTAAACCAACAACTTCACGGTTTATACGAGCCAAAGGCATCCCTCAAGATGGGGAAAGCGTTTTGTGTACTTTGTGAGAGAACATTTGCTGAGGTACAAAATAGAAACTTGTCTAGTTCATTTCATGAAGTGAAATATTGCTGGGATAAAATGTATCAATTTATTTCTTGTTTAAAGGAAGAAACCTATGGAAGGATCGAATTTTATTTTCTTGAATTGATTATAGTATATTAATGAAAGTCATAACTCACGCAGATGAAGTTTGCAGCGTGAGCCGAAGGCGAGTGCTGCAATTCATTGAGTGAGATATGACCATTATCCCAAGTTGAATACTATACTTATCTACGACTGTAACAATAAATACTAAGATACAAGTACAGAGAAAGAACTTTATTTACAAATCTTGATAGTTACCTATAACAATGCATTATTTATGTTGATTGTGCTTCTTAGCCTGGAGTGGAAAGTCCAATGCTTTATATTTAGTGCTAAGTTCACCAAAATATACCGAAAGAACATTCTCTGTAAACGATGACTCAATATTCTTACTGCTACACCAATATTGAAAATTGTTGTAAACACCTTTATATTTGTTTTGGGATTTTTCCTGCAATAAATTCGCTGATTGTCTTATTTCTGAAGCTGTACATAATAATTCATCTTCACTATCTGAATTAATCTTCTTCCACAAAATCATTTCACAATAATAATTAGGCATCAACTCAATTTGAGAAAACGTCAAAATTATTCAAGTGACCTCCCCTCAAAACCAGTAATGGACTGTTCCCTTTCGGCCAATCGGCTTGTTCAGAAGCACAGAGACAGGGAGTTATAGTAGTGAGTTATGAAAACTCACGGTGTTTGTTCACAGATACTATTAATTGCTCAAAAGTAGTTGAATAATGAATATATAATGCAATAGGAGTAGATGAACATTTTTTTCTTCGAAAAGTTTCGAAAGTAGAAGTCTTGCGGTCGAGAAACACATTTTATTGCAGACTGGTTGCGAAGGTTGCCAGGAAAATAATGACTTCCTAATTAATTTCACATATTCGACGTTGTAGGCGTCAGCTATAAATGTTTCCACAGGAGAAATGCTCTGTTTGACAGAAAGTGGATAGTCAGTCAGGTGTCGAGTAAATAAAGTTGATAAATATCGAATTATTTTCACTCACGTCAACAGAAATACGAGTTCGATGCCATTCAACCATAAAGGTAAAATTGCCCAGTCGCTGTTTCTATGTTTGCGCATAGAAAGGTATTATCGATATATAAATGGACGAGTTTGTTCATTTTCTACGAATTTTCTCCATGTTTGAGTCGAATATCTCAGAAACAACAAGAAATATTGTGAGGAACAATTGGAAACTTGAACACCCTGTAGATTATCAAATTCAGGAAAAAAATGAGAAAAATTATACTAGATAAACTAATAGCCAGCCAACAAAACAATTCATGTATCCCAGAGACCAACAAATTCATCATTCGCACCTGTAGACCGGTTTCGATCCATATCAGATCTAGTCAGTACAGTTAGCAAAATGACAAGTTCAATGTGAGAAACAGAAAACATTAAAACATAAGGCAACGTGAATCTGAGGAAAATTCCCAAATCACGCCACCTGTTCGTTCCAAAAGCAACTGTCTCAAATATATGTAGATCATGAATCGCCTTATCAACTCCCCAAGACAAAGACACATGTTTGACGCGCCGTAAACATTACGAGCATATATGGTCGCACATGGAAATTACGGGTTCAAGCTCCGACCTTGTTCGTCTGAATAATTGACTAAAATAATATACGGCTGTTTATCTGAAATAATCAAATTCAGGAATAAAATTAGAAAAATTATACGAGATGAACTAATAGCTAGGCCAACAAAACAATTCATGTATCCCAGAGACCAACAAATTCATCATTTGCACCTGCAGACCGGTTTCGATCCATATCAGATCTAGTCAGTACAGTTTGCAAAATGACAAGTTCGATGTGAGAAACAGAAAACTTTTGAAACATAAGGCAACGTGGATATTAGAAAAATTCCCAAATCACGCCACCTGTCTGTTCCAAAAGCAACTGTCCCAAATATATGTAGATCCAGGCATCGCCTTATCAACTTCCCAAGAAAAAGACACATGTTTGACGCGCCGTAAACATTACTAGCATATATGGTCACACACGGAAATTACAACCTTATTCGTCTGAATAATTGACTATAATAATATACGGCTGTTCATCTGTAATTATGAAATTCAGGAATGAAATTAGAAAAATTAGCATCTAAAATTTGAGTTCAGCATGTTGCATGTTTTTGGCATTTTTTGGCCTCCTACCTAAAATTGAATATTTTCGATCTACGATTGATACTACTCTTAAATCACTTTTCCTAGGAAATACAAAAAAAAAGAAAAGAGGGTTAGTATATGATTTAGAAACATAGTGTAGCAAGGAACAGGGAAATAGGGGTTTCACAGGAAAACCGTGGT